>CM029633.1:30553590-31226923 GCA_017311315.1 Dendrocalamus latiflorus
GGGAGCAGACGGGACGATGATGCGGATGGGGCGAGCGCGGCGAGGGAGCGGGCCAGACGGTGGTCGAGTGTGGGAAGAGATGGCACGCGGCAATAGGATGAGGAGGGAAGAGGAGGCGGCGTGTCGTGCATGCGGTTGCTAGGGCATTGTTTGTTTTCATATTGAGGTGAGAGGGAGGAATCGGAGCACGACAAAATCAGAGGAATCAGTTGTCAAGGAGAGAGGCAGAGAGCACATGCCCACACGTCGGAGCCTGTGAGAGGGGAGGTATAATGCGAGAGAGAGAGAGAGAGAGAGAGAGAGAGAGAGAGCGAGAGAGGAGGCCACAGGAGAGAGGGAGATAAACCGCGAAGTGGAATGAACTATCATCAACTCTTTTTTTAAGTAGTAGAGATTAATAATTTATGTAGAATCGGATATGGCGAGTTAGATAAGGTGGTTTCTCTAAGTCTAGAACACACATACAAAGCTTCAAACACAAGAAAACTCTAACTTATCTCTCATTTTCCTCTTCTTGAGAGGATACGTTCTCTCGACACACACAAGGGTTTATATAATGGATATACACCTAATTCAAATTCTAGCAACTAGCATACACTTAGTGGATATAACCACTTACAATTAGAGAAACCCGGAAACCCACGCATAAATGGGTTTTACACTCATACATACTTGCACGTTTTTCAAAACATGACTTCTATATGGTTCCAATAGCCTAATAAGGCACTTCATCCTTCAAAACGTGACCTAAATCACCTCAGGTCACAGTCGTAGTTTTGCAAACCATCTCTCCACCCGGTATCAAATAATTTTCTAAATTACCACCCACCGGCCTTCACGGTTTTTCTGCTCAAAGCAACTACCACAACGGAGTCTGTGATGCCCAATGACTTGCCGCCAAGATCGTACGTCTGCTCCGAAGATCATCACCACTTGAATACTCAAGTCCAATAGCACACCACATGCATACATTTGCCTTATCATGATCCTTATATTTTTTCGTGCTTCTCCAGCTCTCCGCTGTGGATGATATTCCACCCGGGCTTATGCGATCTCCATGGCCTCAGGACACCTTCTCTAACTTCGGTCTTATCATTGAATACAAAAATCACCAAGCATCCTGCACATCAAAGAACAAGCAATCGTTCTGAGTATAAGTAATATGCACTTGACTCGCAACAACATAATTGATGCAAATATGCAACACTTGATACCCGCGTCAAAATTCCCACAATGTTTGAGCTCCTACTATGACTAACACCTATTATGAATAACACTTGCATAGACTCTTGCCATGATTAACAATTGCATGTACTGGTTAGATATTTATCTTGTGCCATGATTAACATAAGAATGGATTTTGATCTTTTTTCAGTGATTATATGTTGTATGAGCTATGTTACAGGTAACGTGGATCAAGTTATGAAGAACTTGTGATCAGAAATGATTTCTTTGTATTTGGTTGTATAAGATCGCTTGTAGTCAACTGTGGTCAATGACGAGAATCGGAGCTACGCTCATAGAGGAACCAAGGCCCAAAAAAATCGAGGATGCCAGGTAAGACGGTGAGTTCAAGCATGGCACAGAAAAGGCTGTAAATGTTGAAGGCAAGTTCGAACGGCGAGATTGCACCATATGGCTTCGTCGGTCCAAGCGAGGTGTGATCCCGTGGAACCGGAACGGTAGAGACTTGCCGATGCGTGGCAAGCCAGTGGTGCATCTATACATGACAAGCATGGTGATCGCTAGCAATGGAAGGAGATGACCGAGTCAAGGAAGGGTACCGGAAATGACTTTGGAAGAAAACCGCGGCATGAGAGCAGCGCTTGGGAAGGTGATTTAGGTCATGGAGAAGCCGGCTTGATCAAGATGGATCAAAGATAAGGAATTAGCATATTCAGTTTTACACGCTTTGAAAAACATGCACAAGTGTGATGTATGAATTAAAACCCGTATGTGTGGGGTTAATGGGTTTCCCAATTATGCTAAGTAAATAGTACCCACTAAGGGTTAGATGTGGCTGGCTAGCCCATCTATTTAAGAGGTTGAGATGACGGCTTGTTAGTAACCATCCAATTCACCTCTCTTGTGCTCTTTTGTTTAGGGTTAGGGTTTCAGAGTTGAGTGCTTGGTGTGCTCTCTGTCCTCTAAGGTAGAGTGGCTATAAAACTTTTCTCCTCAAGTAGCAATAGAATCAATCTTTGATATTCTCTATGGCTATCTCTTTTTTGATTGATTTGCTCTGGATTTAGTTGATTTTTCCTCTCCTCTCACCTTTTCTTGATCTTGTTATGGTAAAGACGTATAAGAGATGGAGATAACATCTAAGAATCATTTTCCATCCATTTAGACACATTAGTAGTAAGTTCATCAAGAAACTCGATTTTTTGCAAGTTTTTATTTTTCAAGTGGTTTCTTAATCTATGAGTTTTTGGAGTGATTTCTTTGATTTTCTTGCTTGCTATGATACGTGGGAACATATCCTAAGCCATCTTGGCTATTCTCTACCAACGAGGAAGTGTTGATCATTGATTTTCGTTTTTGCTCGTTTTGGGTGCAATCTTGCTTAAATTTAAAAAGGATATGAACTTTGATGTGGGGTTTTTGCGATCCATGGATAGAATAGGTTCTTGAGATCTTAACCAAGGTGTGTACAAAATTTCACGGCTTTTGGATTATTCAATCAAAAGTTACACCGGTTTAAAGTTTCGTAACCGTGCTGATTTTACTGATCATCGTGGTTAGACTGTCAAGAAGAGGTTAGACCACCCTCTGGTTAGAGGTTAAACCTCTAGGAGCTAAGTTCTTTAAGATTTTATGTTTTTGAATGATTTGCTTTGGGTTTTTCGCTTTGGATTTGATTCCCAGCAACTTTGTAGTTATTTGAGAAAAGAATCTAGAATACGTAAGGAAAAATTTTAGACGGCACCATTCACCGCTTCTCCCACTGTTGCCTTTCGATCCTACACAATCTGACCATGACAACCATATCAGGCAAACCGCCCGACGACCTCTGGTCAGACCACCACCCATGACCGGTCATACTAAACCTCAGTCAAATCGTTGCCCATCTAATAGCAAAAATCAAATAGCAAATAACACAAATTAAATTCAAATTTTAATTAAAAAATATAAATAAAATTAAATACTCATGCATATCATGTGATCTGCACATGGGCTTGCAGTTTAGTTCGTGCAATGACGGTGCCTCTCGCTGGAAAGCATGCGCCGGCCTCCAGCTGGCTAGCCTACACCACTAGCATTAGGATGCCGCTAACTAAGCATTGCTTTATGCCCGTTTATTTCGGTTTGATTTTCTGATTTCTAATTTATTTTTATTATTTTTTTCTTCTGATTTTTAGCTTTTTATCGATTTTTTGTATTCATTTGTATTGTCTGTGATGAACTAACTATTTTTTCTATTTTTAAATACTCATGCATATCATGTGATCCGGACATGGGCTTGCAGTTTAGTTCGTGCAATGATGGTGCCTCTCGTTGGAAAGCATGCGCCGGCCTCCAGCGGGCTAGCCTACACCATTAGCATTAGGACGTCGCTAACTAATCTTTAGGCTTGTTCATTTCGACTTGGTTTTTTAGTTTCTAGCTTATTTTTAACTCTTTATAAATTTTGTTTTTTAACCTTTTGATTTTTAAGTTTTTTTGCCGGTTCTTTTTTCTGTATTCGTTTACATTGTCCGTGATGGACTGATTATTTTTTCTATTTTTAATGTTTTAAAAATTTAATCATACCATAAATCATATGCAGATATAGTATAATTTCAACCGTTGTAATCCAATTTTAATTATAAATTACTATTTTTCAGTCAAATGAGCGACACCTTGAACTAACTAATGCAAAGTTGTGAGGCTCGCAACTGGGGCACTTGCCTCTAGGGACTGGTAAGAACTGGCTTTGCCCACGTACGAGGCAAGCACATCATCACACGGTTAGGCGCGCAAATGAGAGAGAGAGAGAGAGAGAGAGAGAGAGAGAGAGAGAGAGAGAGAGAGAGAGAGATCGTTTCATCGCCGCAGCATGCCTACGACAACAATTCTTTACCTTTTCACCGCTAAATTGAAAAGAAACCTCTGTTTGCAGAATCTTTTTTCTCCTTTTTCGTGTCGGGAACCGGGGTGTGCGTGCCAAGTAGCGCCTTGTGATTTGCGAACAGTGATGAGACGGACGCTTTGGGCTCTTGATTGCATAGGTTCTGGATAGGTACATGGTGGCCGGCGTCCGATCGATCGATAGGGAACGCCACCTATGATCTGTACTGACGGAGTGATGCAAGAACGTAGCAGAGTGCTCCACTTGCACGCCTGAAATCGAGTGGGTGATCAGTCGCACCAAGGACGTACGACACGGACAAAGCCGTGCTCTTGTGACTTAGGGGTCCATTTATGTCCTGACACGACAAAACCGTTCACCGTTTTTACCGAGACGAATAAAATCAGTACAGTATGTACTATAATTAACTAATAAATTTTATCTTGAAAAGACACCCTGTTTGAAAGCTAATTACTATAGAAAAACCAAAATCTGAAAAAAAACATACCCTATATTACCTAAGGCAGAAACTAATACATCATAAGCTAATATAAATATTTAAAATTTTGAAATGTCTTCTCCACTTTTCTTATTTTCGACTTGCTCCGAAGATAAGACAGTTATCATAGACACATTACACACCTCACTTTTCTCGCTTTTATCTCACACACACATCTCTTTCTTATTTTTTCCACCGTTCGCGTCCTCCTCTAAAACATAACTTATGCACCAAGATCTGCAAGTCTTTTGAAGATCCAAATAAATTGACATAGAAGGTTTCTCACAAATCGAGTGAAAAAGGGAACTTATGAACGCGATATGCATATACACGCTTTAGGCAAAATTGAGGTAAATCAATGTATGTATGCACTGAGACGGCAAAGCTGTAAGTCAAACAACTGAAACTAAGAAAGAATAATTATATAATTATATATATATATATATATATATATATATATATATATATATATATATATATATATATATATATATATATATATGCAAAATAACAGGTGCTCCATGGTGCCCAAGCTCCATAATTAAAACTTTCCATCCATGATTGATTCCTTTCCAAATTGATACCTTTTCGAATTATTCGAATTAATGAATCTTAATAGGTTACCTAATATATTGCACCTGCACGCATCTAAAAGCAATCTAACGACAGAGAGGCTTGGTGCTCGGACACCTTGGTGTCCCATTTCAAATATAGGCCTCTTTTATATATATATATATATATATATATATATATATATATATATATATATATATATATATATATATATATATAAAAGAGGCCTATATTAACTCCGTATGGAACACGTGGTTTTTTTCCCCAAATACTGTAGGGAATGAATTGTTTCATGTGAATTTTTTTTGTAAAATTCATGTAAAATACCTGCATTCGAACCATGTCCCAAGAATCAGGTTTTTTTCTCTTAGTTGTCGTTTGGAATGGAGGAAATTCACACGAATTTGGGGCAATTGTACTAAAATCTATAAATTCTTACGTTCTAAAAAGAGCCTCGTAACTAGTTTTCGTTCATCTTAAACAAAGGAAGACAAATTAGACTAGAACATTAAGCCTATTTGAAACATGAAAATTTCTTACATATAAACATTGTTAAGAAACTTAGCCGCCAAAATTATTGAGTCCCTATCCAATTTGGGGGCCTGTGCGAGCGTCCTCATACACGGCCCCGCTTATGATAGGGGGGATGGTGATGATTTGGTTGGTTTTAGAAGGGTGTTTATGAAAGCGTATTTCATATTTTTATGCTGTCTCATTCTTAAAATGTGATTTTTAAAAAAAAAATTAACGTTTTCTTCATACTCAGGTTTTCAATCAAACATCACATCCTTAGACCTGTCTAACCAAGCAAAAATTATCAGAATTCCATGGTATCTCCAGACGCTACTTTTTGCCATGTATAGAGCCTAGAGCAGCAATCATACGAGCCTTGCTACCTTGCCGTTCCGGCCGCATTTCAACGGCTTCAAAGCTGAATCCATCCGCGTTTTTTCATGCGCTTTGCTCACCGTGGCCCAGACCATAGGGCAAAAGCAGAGCCAGCACACGGTACACCATACCAGTGTAGTACCAGTTCAGAATTCAGACGCACATTTAGCCAAGATTCTAGTTAGTTATTCCAAGTCCTATCTTTTTAAACCCCTCGAATTTGAGGCTCTGAAGGGCCAAAGGAACTGATTGCGAGGATGCAATCATACCACACCAAAATGCATACACTGATTAGAAAATGCCGTCATGTACACTTATTGCTCTTACACGCTAGCTATATGCACGCATACACATGCTCCAAAAGTGAGCAACTGAAAACCGAAAGAACCTCGATCGAGCTTGCTTGCTTGCTTCCTCAGATACCCAGTCGGTTCATCTCGGTCGGATAGTCATATTCCCTCTACTTTCTGAAGGGGACCTGATGCTTCCTTCCGCGGCTCTGCCTGCTCCTTAGCTCGCAATGGGCACGTTTGCCGCGAGGGTGGCATTGCCGGACTCGGAGGCGGACGTCTCGTGCCTATGGCGCTGCCCGTTTGTTGCAGCACGCTCCTTCGCAGGCTTGGTGTTCATCCTCACGCTAACTTGGTCAATTTCCATCTGGTGGTACCTGCACTCCTCGCTGCAGAATGGCGTGTCCCCTCTGTTGTTCGGAACGGAAAAAAAACTGGTCAGGAATTTTTCTGCCAGAAAACCACTCAGAATTCAGAGAAGCGCATCATTTGTGATTTTGTTTACTCGCTTATCTGAGACACTTGAGAGCATCAGCTAATTAAAGGAGCAAACTGGACAACTGGTGCACGAGACAGACCTGTACATGAAAATGTCGCAGTTCCCGGCGAGCGGCTTCCCGCAGAGGGAGCAGGCGTCCATGGCGTGGCGGCAGGTCTCGCCGCCGTCGAGGGGCTCAATGTCAAAGAACGATGAAGAAGAAGAAGAGAAAGACGACGACGCCATTTCAACTACAACCTAGGGCCTCACAAGCTTAACAAGTACTTCAAGTTTGGAGCTGGGGTCTTAGGAGAGTACACTGAACTGAACAAGTCTTGCCTCGCAGACACTACCAGTGACACTTGACTAAGGAGTCTTCCTTCCTTATAAAGGGGGCAGGGAAAGTAAGAGGTGGTTGCTGGGTTAGGTGCAGGGGCGAGAAACCACGGCTAGATTTTCCAGGAATCTCCACTCTACTCTACTCTTGCTGGCATTGGCAAGCAGACGGCCCAACTCAACTGGCCAGCACAATAAGTTGGCCGTACCGGTGCTGCTAGGGCCAACAAGAAACTCTGCAGTACCGGTTTTGTTTGCTTACTCGCGCATTAGTCTCCCTTGGCGCCTTGTTGGGGCTGGCGTACGTAGTTAACTGCTATGCCGCAGAATCCACCGGAAGATCTGTAACAACGACGGAGATCGATTTCTTTATGCTCAAATTCGATTCTATGGGGACCTCTCTTGTACCGTTGCCGGCTGTTAGTTTAGTGCGCCGGTGTCGCCACGTGTTGGAACACACAAGATTGAGACACTTTAAATTACGGCGCGAAATCTTTCAAGTACTAATCTCTTCCGTAGCTTAGCGGAAGAACGGTGAAAGATTTTTTTAATTTATTGTTTCTAGGCGAAGCATGTCGCTGGAACTATGGGAAAAGGGATCTTGGCTGAATGGTGTTTTCTCACTCTTTTTGCTCGAGAACTTGCCAGAGAGAGAGAGAGAGGAGAAAGGGCGAAGAAACTGTGCAGTACCGACGGCGACGCACGCGGCTGTACCGCATGCTTTGCACTCACACGACGTGTCTTGTCTTGACGTCGTTGGTTCGCTGTACTTAGGAAGCGTCGCCGAAGGGGGGAGGCGGACAATTTACGGTGGATCCAAGCACAAGCTGCAAGAACGCAACAGTATACGGCAAGGTTGTTCGCTCGTTGCTGCCGCTGCTTAACTGGTTGTTGACCCGACTAGGAGGTCTTCTTGACCCGTCCGTGTTGACCGTGCGGGATGCCGGACTGACGATGACAGAAGATTTCTGTTCGAGACGATGACCCCATCATGGTCCAGTGTACTGTCCATGCATGTTCCGAACGGAGTAGAAGGTTGCAGAGACTCAGTTGCTTCAGTTCAGTGCAGCAGTAATTTCATAGACGTGCAGGCCGCTGAATTAGAGATTCATTTGCTTCAGTTCAGTACAGTAGTCATTTCATAGACGTTCAGTACAGTAGGACCTGGTTCATTAACGGCAATATATTTCGGCTGCCGTATCACTGGATATCGGGGATTCGGGATTTATGCATCTATTGTTATTTATGCCTGGGATACGTGAATAGTCAGCTCAGTTGGCCTGCATTTCTTGTTCCACTTACATAATATATGAAAAATGAGTTATTGGTGTTTGACATGATTAAGGATACTTTGCAGGTAAGACAGATGAGGCAATGCAGAACAGTAGGGCCACCTTTGCAACAAGATCCTCCTAGCTATGACCGGGAGTCGAGGAATTGCGTGAATGCGAATTTTCAAATCACACCTTGCAGATGGCTTACGAGTGATCTAAACTGGAAACCTGCCAACAGCGAAAGCCCACAAGTATCTCCGGTAGTTTTAGGGGCGTTTGTACTGTCCTTTGCTGATATTATTTGGCTAAAAATAAATAGTGATAGTTTTAAAAAATGGTTGTTAGAAGAGATGGCTATCGATGGAAAAAATTAAGGAAGAGATGTGTGCTTATAGTGGGAACAAGATGAGTGGGATATGTGATACATCCATGGCCTCTGTGTTATCCATGAAGCGAGACGATAGTGAGAGAAGAGAACCCGCTTCGATTCGAGGAGCCTCTCCGAAGCGAGATAGTAGTAAAAAGAGTGAAGAAACCGCTTCGATTTGAAAAGCTGGTTATTCGTATTGATTTTTAGCTTTTGTAAGTATAAGCTAAAAATATGGCCCTGATCAACTCGGCTTCGGCTTCTGGCTTATTTTTCACTATTTATAAGTTTCGTCTTTTTCTGAACTTTTGGCTTTTTGTTGAGATTTTTTGCCGGTTCTTTTTTTCCCGTATTTGTTTGTATTATACGTAATGGGCTAACATATTTTTTATATTTTTAAATTTTTTTAAATTTAATTATGCTAAATAAGCCTCTGTCAGCTACAGTGCTTTTTTCAGCCAGCTACAGTGTTTTCAGCTATAAGCCATGAGCTTTTTAGCCGAACCGATCACCACCAGAAACTAATAGAGCTGCGTAGGAAACTTTTACGTAAGATCCTCCGCAACATAGGAACTTGCGGTACATTACGTTTCCGTATCCCATAAAACCTTCGGATATCCGAAAATTTGCTCCGAATTGTATCCGAATTAAAACCGATAGACGGACGGTCGGGAAATATCCGCTCCATTTGCACCCCAGTTGCAAACCTGCGGACAGCAACGTGTTTGCGGCCGATCATTAGACGTTGATGTGTACAGCCTGACACAGCCTTGTAGGAGACGGCTAAGCCCTGTTCAAAACGGTGCTCATAGTTTTTAGTTGTAGCTGTTGACTTTCGACTAAAATAGATATTATAGTTACCGTTAGTTTTTAGCTAAGTCATTCAATTAAATAAAAAATAAAAGAAAATGAAGAAAAAAAGGTTATAAGTTAATGTGTTTAAAATGATTTTTAGAAGCTAAAAGCTATTTTGAATGGGACTTAAAATGTGGTAGTGATACTAACATCAGAAATCAGAGAGTAAGATACATCCCATCAGATCAATTACGCCCGATTTAAGGCATATCACAACAAAATTAGGACCAATTGCGGTATATAAAATTGCCTAAAACATTAATCTGAACCAGATTTCGTGACATCAGAAAAATCTAGGCACACTAAAGGCCCATTCTTAGGCCTATGAGAGACCTGTAAGGCCCATACTGGGTCTAAAACAGGCCCGTTTAAGATAATGACGAAGAACAGTATCACAGTAGCTGCGACCCTTCTAACGTAGTGGAGGCCCATTAATAGCATATAAAACTCCGGCAAAATCCAGTCCCACTAACGGCTCATCTAAGGTAGTGGAGGCTCACTAACGGCCCAATAAATACCTGAACGACCAATGCTGCACAATAAGGCCCAATAAATGCCCATAATGCTAGGTCCGGAACAGGTCCATTTAGGACATTCCTAGTGAGTAGTTTTTATAGTAATATCTATGTGGAGAGAGTATGTATTACATGAGTTTTTACATACAGCTATCTCTATGGATAGTGTTTATGTGTTTTATTCTAACATCATTATTGTTGCACGCATTGTGATTTACTTTATCTTTTAATCTTGTAGCCTACATGTTTTGCTTTTAATCTTGTAGTCTACCGGCACATAACATCTTGTAGTCCCAATGGATAGTTCTTGTTCTTACTTTCTCTAACTTTTATACACCAAATTAGCCTCAAGTAGTATACAAATTTCCGATAATTTTTCCCCAATCAAACCGGGTCCTGACACAACCGCAGGAAATTGAAGGTGCTGCCGTCAGATTCGCCATCTTGGATTGCTCGTCCTGGTCCATGAAACCATTAGCACCCATCATGCTCGCGACCGTCGCACACGGTTCCATGGACGCACACCAGGTCACCAGGAACCCTAGTTCCGGAGCACCGCTTTAGATCGACACTCGCACACGGTTCCATGGGCGCGCACCAGGTCACCAGGAACCCTAGATCCGGAACACCGCTTCAGATCCATTACCTCCTTTCGCGGCAGGAACCCTACCTCCGGCCCGTACACCGCGTGCACAGACCGACGCGGCTTCGGCTTCAGAGCCTCCGCCCTCAGCTTCGCTTTCGCACCGCCGCAAGAAACGCAGGATCCGACCTGACCCGAGCCGACCGGACCATCACACCTCGCCTTCATCAGCGCCGTCGGCGACCACGGCGTCGAGGCAGCGCGTAGAGGCCGCCCTCATCGATGCCCATCGGAGTAAGGCCCCGAAGGAAGCTGCTACAGGGAGCGACGCGTTGCCGCATCCGTTGCAGGTCTCTCCGCCGCCTCCCCGCCTCGCCCCAGCCCGAGCCGACGCGTAGAAGCCGCCTCGTCGACGCCAATCGGACTCGGTACCCAGTGGCGGACCCAGGAAAAAAAATATAGGTAGGGCGAAGTCCAGTAGCAGATCCAAGAAAAAAAATTAGGTAGACCGGCGAATCAGTGAATTCTGAAGAATTATCACAAAAGGTTAACAAAGCCAAGGAGCCCTTTCACTTTCAAGGACTAAGGAATTTCGACAAACACCTAGAGTGCAACACTCAAAGCATAGGATTAGATTGTAGAATGCGAGTCTGTGACAAACTAAATTGTTATCTATGCAAATCCGTGAGTCTGATGAAACCACCCGAAGCAGGATACCACACGCATCTTCTACACTCACTTATCTCATTAAATAATTACCATTCAGCAGTGCGCAGTCACATTGACACATAACCATGAATTCTGGCAGTAAATCAACTTAAATCTGAAGCAATATCTAAGAAGCGAAACTGGGGAAGATTGTACAGCTATAGATTACCAAGTTCTTGCCCTCGACGATGACGCGATTCTGCGACTGGATGACCCGCTTGATGAGCCCGCTCTCCCCCTTGTCCTTGGCTCCTTGCCTCTTTGATCATCACTTGGCCGTAAAATGAGAGAGAGAGAATCAGAGATGTTGCAGAAACCAGGAGAGGACGAAGAGGAATGGCGGCGATGGAGGAACGGATTACGTTGTCACCGCGGACTCGCGAAGGATCTTCCAGTGCCTGATGAGCCTCTCCGCAGCTTTCCAGCCCATTCTTGCCTCGAGAGTCGAGCTCCCTCTTCTCCCCCGCGCTCTTGGGTTCCCCTCTCTCAGGGCCTGGTTGGGGAGGAGATAGCCAGAGAGGCGCGAGTGGGAACGGCGAGGGAGGCGGCGGCGCTCGCCCGAGAGGTGGCCGAGAAGAAGAAAATCTCTCAGCCTCCTCCGAATGGGCTGGGAAGATTGGCACGGCGCGTAAATTCCAGCCCACCAACGAGCCCTCAGGGAGGAGGAGGAGGCCTCAGTTGCTACCACCGGGGGCGGCGCTGGGGGGTGGTCCGGCCGGCGAGGGGAGCTCGGGCGGCCGCCCGGGCTCGCCCGAAGGGTAGGTCCGCCCCTGTCGGTACCCGAAGGGAGCAGCTACTGCTACAGGGAGCGATGTGCCGCTCCATCCGTCGAGCATCTCTCCGGCGCCGCCGGAGAGGAGGAATCCTGCGGCGCCAAGGTCCGAGGCGGAAGGAAAGGGCAGTGGGGGGCGAGGTCGGGGTGGCGATGGTTAGAGCATCTCCAGCAGTAGCCCTCAAAACAGGGCCTCTACTTTTTATTTGAGGGCTCTCCCTATTTTTAAGGGCTCTGTTTTTTAAGATACACTCTAGCAGGAGCCCTCAAAACAGGATCCTCAAATTCATTCTTAGAGGGGATGACACATAGGACCCACCCTCATCCTCATCCTACTTTTGAGGGCCGAAGGGCAAAAAACTCACTCCAGCAGGGCTCCTACTTGAGCCCTCAAAAGTATAGGTGAACATTCGGCCCGAGCACTATGGGCCGGCCCAAGCACGGCCCGTGAAAGCACGGCCCAGGAACGGCCCGGCCCGCAGCGCCCCATGCCCGTGCCTGGCACGGCCCGGCCATAGTGCCGTACTGGGCCGCCATTTCGGCCCACAGTTCCGGCCCACGCACGGCACGGCTAAACAGGCCGGCCCAGTGCGGCCCGATCCCCCCTTCCCGACCGTTGGATGCCCCCCTCCCCTCCATCCAGCCGTTAATTTTGCCCGTTGGGGGGCTCGTATAAAAGGCGCCGCGGCCGCTGCTGCTCTCCCAATCCCTAACCCTAATTCATTTCTCTCCCTCCCCGCCGCGGCTCGTCTCTGGCTCTCTCGCTCTCCGCGACTCCGCCTCTCCCTCTCATCTCTCTTGTCTCCGTTCCTTCTTCTCCCCTTCCGCACACGGCACGGCATAGAGCACCCCTCTTCTTGATCCCGCATCGACGATGTAGCCTCGTCCTCTCTCTGTCATCCTCGTCGTCTTCTCCGTCGACCTCACCAGTACCGGATGCCAGCGATTCTGGTGCTCCGGATTCGAATCCGTTGAGGTACCAGGGTCGTCGACGTCGCCGGCGATTCTGGTGCTCCGGCTGCCAAGGAAAAGGTAACCCTAACCCTAACCCTAACCCTAACTTGCTAACCTAAGTCCCTAACCCTAGATCTGACTGTTTCCCGCCGTGTTTTTGTGTAGCCGTCGAGGAACCGGGACGCCGGCGAGGGACGATGCCGGGCTCCGGAGACGAAACTGTTGAGGTCGACAGCAACGAAGAGAGACGGCTATGCGGGCTGGCCGGAGATGACGATGAGGAGGACCTGCGCGAGGACGCCGAGGACCTGTTCGGCCGTAGCGCTCAGGCTCCCATCGACCTCGCCGGGGATCAAGAAGGCGGGGCAGCAAACGAAGAGGAAGAGGACGAGAATAGCGCCAAGCGCTCTCGTCCCTCTACCTCAGCAGTGTGGCTGGATTTCAAGAAGCTCTTCAAAACGGTGAATGGTAAGAAAGTCAGGTATGGCGCTAAGTGCATCCATTGCTCCAAGCAGTACTCTGGCCTCTCATCCGGTGGCACTGGTCATCTCATCCGCCATAGGGATAAATGCCCTAGGAGGCGTGAGAAAACTCGCATGTCTCAGTCTCAGATCTCTTTTAATCCTGATGGTAGTATGCGTAATTGGGAGTACTGTCCTATGGTTGCTCGTACTCAACTTGTTCGATTGCTTGCTAGGCTTGATGTGTCTATTTCTGTGGGTGAATCTGATGCCTTTGAAGAGTACATTAGAATTGCTCATAACCCTAAATTTGTTCCTGTTTCTAGGCAAACTACCACTAGAGACATTGAGAAATATTTCACCGAGTGCAAGGCTAAGCTTGTTGAGATTGCTAGTTCTGCTACTGTTAATTGTGTGTGTTTGACATATGATATTTGGTCTGGTAATGCAAAACAGGATTACCTTAGTGTGGTTGCCCACTACATAAACACTGAGTGGCAACTAGAGAAAAGAGTGCTTGGTCTTAGGCTCATTGATGTGTCCCACAATGGCCAAAATATTGCTGACCGTATTGCATCTGTGCTTGAAGATTATGGTTTGTCTGAAAAAGTTTTTGCTGTTACTTTAGACAATGCATCATCTAATGTTTCTGCTATGAGAAGACTTAGACCTGTCCTGTCTAAATATCTTGGTATTGAAGATAATGATAATGATGAAACAACTAATGAACCATCTAGGGCAGCTAATTCTATGTTCTTGCATCAGAGGTGCATGTCATATCATTAATCTGATAGTTAAGGAGGCCTTAACTTCTCTGAAGCCTTTGATTGAAACGTTTAGAATTGCAATATCTTTCTTGAACTCATCTAACCAGAGAATTGCTGCATATAAAAGCTATTGCATTGCCACTGGTATTAAGAATAGATGCTTTCAGCTTGACATGAAAGTTAGGTGGAATTCTACATATTTAATGCTTAAGCACTTGTTTCCTCACAAGGTTCCATTCACTACTTTCATCCATGCTCAGTATCCTAGAACTGAAGGTGGTCAATTGTTTTTAACTGATGAACATTGGGTTATGGGTGAAAAAGTGCTTAAGTTTCTTGAACTGTTTTATGATGCTACAGTTGCTTTGTCTGGTGTGTACTATCCTACATCTCCACTTATGATTCATTATCTGGTTAAGATAGCTATACACCTAAAGAACTATGCTAATGACTGTCACATAAGACCTGTGGTTCAACCTATGATAGACAAATACAATAAATACTGGAGGGACATACCTTTGCTTTATTCTTTTGCATTCATCCTGGACCCTAGAGCTAAAATGAAAGGTTTCAATAGAGTGCTTAGGAGGTTGGGTTCCCTGACTGGAACAGATTATACTACCTACCAGCTTGGCACTAGAGCTAGACTTACTGATGTTTATAACAAGTATGAGGACAAATATGGCAGTGTTAGGTTGAGGAGGACTGCCCCTCCTAACCTATCTGGTAAGAAAAGGTCTGCCTGGGATGAAATTTATGATGATGATGGTGGTGATGGTAGCTCTGCAGGTGGTATGCATCCTCTAGCTGCTACTTTGAGTATGTCTAGAGATACCTCTGCAACTGCCCTGCTTTAGGCTGCAACTTCCTCAGCTTCTAATGCTTTTGAACTTATTTCTTACTTGGACTGTGACACTGTGAACCAGTTAGATGATGATTTTAACATCCTTAACTAGTGGCATCAGCACAAACTCACTTATCCAGTGCTGTCCATCATGGCTAAAGATATTTTGACTGTCCCTATTTCTACCATATCTTCAGAATCCACTTTTAGTATGACTGGCAGGATCATCGAGGAGCGGCGGAGGAGGCTAAGGCCTGAAATGGTGGAGATGCTTACTTGCATCAAAGACTGGGAGGCTGCAGAAGCAAGGATGCAACACATGGTGGAGGACAAGGAGCTGGAAGAAGCATTTGAGGATCTTGATTTATCTACTTGATCATCATTTATGTAATGGACATGGACTGTAATATTGTGTACTGGACAGTGGACTTAGAACTTCTAATCTTCTATGGAGCTGGGCTGTACTCTTTTTCCTGTCTAGGGTTTCTCACAAGGGTGAGTTTTACCTAGACAGGTTTTTAATGAGGCAGCCATTGCACTAAAGCTCCCAGTAATCTAGTTTTTGTTATCTCTTCCTGTGTTTCTGTGATTGATCTGTGAATTCTGAGCTGAAAGAGGTGTGGGGCAATAGTGCCAGGGCCGGCACGGGCACTGCAGTGCCGTCGTGCCCAGTGGCACAGCACGGCACGCATAAGGGGCTATAGTGCCGTGCCTGGGCCTGTACTTGGGCACGGCGGCACTAATAGGCACGGCACGGTATGTAAGCCGTGCCTGGCCGTGCCCATGCCAGTGCCGTGCCGGGCGGCCCAGTTGGCCAGCTATACTCAAAAGTAGGGGCTCCCTCCAGACCCCCAGGAATGGGGGCTCGAGGGGGAGATTTGAGGGGGCCCTACTTTTGAGGGCTCAAGTAGGGGCCCTGCTGGAGTGAGTTTTTTTGCCTCTTGGTCCTCAAAAGTAGGATGAGGGCTCAAGTAGGGGCTCTGCTGGAGTTGCTCTTAGGGTTTAGGGCTCCGGAAGCGGTGCCGCCTGTGCGATCGTAGAGGGTTAGGGTTCGGCTTCCTTTTTGTCAGGATTCAAGTGGGCATAAGTAATGGGCTGAGTCATATTGGGCCTTAGTCTCCGTTATGTGCCTTGTAAGGCCCAACCGTGCTGGTGCGTAAGTGGGTAAGGCTGGTCACACTACTCGTCCTTCGCCATTTGATGGTGTACAGTACTGGCAGGTTAAGGTTAATCTAGTGCTTTTTTATAAGACGTATTTTTGTCACGTATGGAGATTAAAAAATTATAAAACCAAGACCATGATAAATAGAAATAGTTATGATGTCCCTTACGATTAATGTATCGGGAATAAGATATAGGTGTCTACTCATAAACAAATTTGAAAAAAGTACTACAATTATAAAGAAATAAATGCAAGGTAAAGAATAACGATAAAGTACATTCGATCCGAAAAAACAATAAAGTACATTCTATCTTTTTTTCCTTCTTTTGCTGAATTTGGGCTGGATTTGCAAGGGCTGGAGCAATACATTAGGGTCTTTTGGGTTATGCCTTATGATTAAAGATTTTAAATTCTAACTCACTGTTTTTAAAAAATCTATGGTAGCTACAGCACATAAGCATAAGTAATAAGCGATTTCGAACCCAGCCACATAGATTGGGCAGATGATGCGCATTGGGTTGACAAACGCATTGGATTATTTCGAAAATAATATTACCGCTTCGTACAATTAGGCGTAAGCTTATTCTGGATGGATTTCCACTCCATCTTTCTCCAGAAGCATTCCTTTCTTCCCTCCGAATCAGCCGGATAGGACATGTCGATGGCATGGAATACAACGCATCAAATCATCACAGGATCAGATATGGAACGGCCACGACCGATTCCCAGTAACTCCGTGAAGAATCATATCAGATCTCAAGTTACCATCCCCACTAGAAGAAAAACGACTCGAACGAGCAGCAGTAACAATGGCCGATTCGCGGTAACACCCGTGAAGAATCGGATCAGATTTGAAGTAGGACTCGCAGCTCGCAAGTGACCACGACCGATTCCCCGGCTACCCTGTGATGGAAAAAAAGACCGGTCGCCTTTCCTTGCAGCCGCCGCCCTCGTGCATCCAACGGGCAATGCGGTTGCGTCGCACGTGATGCCACAAGACGGACGGGTTAATAATTGGTTGGGCACGACATGAGCGTGGTCACGTAGCCATTACACAGGTCACAAGCAAGCCATGTTGGGTGCTACGATTACTGCGCGTTGCTGTGATTCGCGCGTCTCCCGCCTATACTGGGGCTCGGCTCGACTGGTATTCCGGCAGCTTCACTACGAGGGAGGGTTTGTGCCACCGAATGATCTACTACTACAGGACGGTCTTTATGACGCGTGCTCACCGGTATGGAGCGGTACTGGGGTACTAGTGTCTAGTGCTTTGGACGGACCAATTTATTCATTGGATTAGGCACGAATTTATGTATTCGCTACGGCCTGTACTGTGTCAGCTTGCCATCGTCTCCTTCAATCGCCGATAATGCTTACAAGTAAATTTTACAGATACGTCAAGAACGCTAAGGTAATTGTTGGTGGAGTGGCCCCAATGGCCCACTATGTTTAGGCCTAGACTTATATATATAAGCAAAAGTTAGACCCTGTTAAGACGTAGCTAGGAAAAGTTATGTACATCTCTAGCAATAAATCATTAAAGTGGGTATTTGTGTAAAGATACTCTCATAGCTATATACGATTCTTTGAGAGATTTCAAAGGAGAAACCGTAAGACTACCGAACATTGTCACATCTATCCTACTCATTCCCCACACTCGAAAATGCTAAGCTTCAGTCATCCTCTTCAGGTCTCTTGAAGCTCTGTAATGTACTGTTTGGGGCGTAACGATCATGATATCTTCCTCCAAAGTAGAGGATACAGTAGTATCTTGTACAGCCATTGCGCCGAGCTAAGTAACTGTAGCCACGGGAGGAGGCGCCGCTCCCGCCACAGTGCCCCAGCCACGTATAAATTCAGTTTAGTCTAAGTAACATTTTCATGATTAGTTCAGATAATTTAGATCATTCCATCTTTAAACTCAGGACGTAACTAAATCCTGACTCCGCCACTATTACCACTGCCCCCACTTCCCAACGGGAAGACAAAAACCGACTTGGTGGGAACCACTGCCCCCCGGTTACCACGGGCCCGCGCCTTGCACCGCTCGGTCGCGGCGCGCGTGCCGGATGCCGAAGGCTGTAAGCGACCAACCACGCCTGCCGCGCGGCCGTTCCTCCGTCCTCCCACCGGCCACCGCCCCACGCCGTGTGCGCGCAATAACTTGCCCACCGCTCGCTCGCTCGCGCGTGCCTCAGTGCCTGTACGCTGCTGCCGTAGCACCGTAACCACCACGCCTCTCCCGCGCGCCCGTCGCTGCCTCCCACGCCGAACCCGCCAAAAGCATTAACCGGCCCGCGCACTAGCCTCCGGTACAGAAATGTCGACGTTTTGCGCGGGTTTTGAGCAATGCAGGCCTCGCGTCGCATCAAATGGACGTCAGGAATAGCGCGGTTGTTGCGATCACCTCGTAACACCGGTAGCCTAGTACTAGTATTATGTACTCCGATATCGCCATATCGGGTTGCGAAGACGTCAAGACGAACACAGGGAGCAAATTAGGAGCAACAAACTTGGAAAACTTCCTCGTAGCGGCGTCAGGAAGAGAGCCAAGACAAATGAAAACGAACAAGCACCATTCAGTCACCTCTGTGCACTTGCTGCGTATTTACAATGAACTTATCAATTGAATTCTCCTAAACCCCAGATATAGAAAGGAGATTGAGGAATGAATCCTCAGCATGCAAAAAAATAAATAATGAAAAAAAATTTCTAATTTTCCTAATTTTCTTATTTTTTTGGATGGGGGAATGATGCCTCTGCATCAAGCACTCACAAGATGGATGACCAAGACGAGGCCAGCTCAACAGAGGATGGCCCCCACGCTCCCTGTCCGGACGCAATGGCAGACCGGGCACGCCATGGCCACGTCCACGTCGCCGGCGGTGAAGCAGTCGCCGCAGAGGCTTAGGTGCCTGCAGGGGAGAAGCACCACCGTGGCCAGCCTGAGGTGGCAGGTGAGGCACGCGCGGTCCGACCCGGTGCGGCGAGGGTCCACGTACGCCGACGATGAGGATTCCGCCGGGCCAGCGTCGCCGCCGGCGAGCTCTTCGCCGGATGCCCGCGCCGTGGCCGCGGCCGCGGCCTGCTGTAGCTGCGCGTGCAGGGCCATCGCGGCGGCCTGCTCCGAGAGGGCCTTCGCCTGCCACGCCGCCGCCTCGCTGCGGAGGCGCGCGAGCCGCTCCTCCAGCTCGGCGCCACGCCGAGCCTCCCGCTCCGCCTCCGCCGCCTTCTCCCGGAGCCGGCGCGCCGCGGACTCGTCTGCCGCGATCAGCAGCGCCCGGTTGTGGCACCGCACCCGATCGGCCACCGCCCGCCTGAGCTGTTCGCCCTGACCATGAACGTGCGGGCACATGAGACCAAGAAACAAACGGACGATACAAACTAACGGATTGTAGGAACCAAAGTTAAATTACCTGGTCGCGGATGAATCGGTCGAGCTCCTCATCATGCTGCTTCATCTGTCCGGTGAGCTCGTCGGACAAGGAGGCGAACGGTGACGGAGACGACGAGTAGCACAAGGCATTCATCTGTTTGCTCTCCTGATGCTGCTGCTGCTGCTCATCGAATGCCAGGCGGAGGCCAGTAGACACGAGTGTCGTCGGGGCAGGGGACGGGGACGACGCGAACCTGTTGTGTAGCTGCGCCATGTTGACAAACGACGGCGACTGCTGCGGCTGGAGCGTGAACAGGTTGATGTACTCCTCCTTGGCCGGCGGCGGAGCCATGGCCTCCCTCGCGCGCTTCCTCCGATGCCCGCTCGCTGCAAGAAAACCAAAACCAGACACGCCCATGTCACAATCCAAGAACCGTACGGCGGCCACTTCACGACCTGAGTTCTCTAAGCATCAGTCTATCAGGCACCCACCTCCACCACTGGCAAAATAGACCGCCGGTGAGACTCCGGCGAGCTGCGGCGCCCTGGGCAGGTCCATCTCCTTCCTCTCCGGCTCACCTCTGTAAACCAGACGAACCCATGAGATCACCAAACCAAACCAAAACACCCTTCAACACAGCAGGCGGCTCCAGGCACGCATCCAATAGAAGAAGCGAGGGGACGGGACGTGAGGAGGGAGGCGCACCTATCGTGGAAGAGGAGACTGGAAGGGTAATGGGCCTGTACTGCCATTGTTAAAGAGGGGCAAGGCAAGGCGAGGAGAAGAAACGGACTTGCGGTGGGAATTCGCGAAGCGGGAGGAGACGGAGAAGAAAGCCTCGACTCGTGGTTTTAATAGGGGGCGAGCCGAGTCCAGTCCGATTCCCCCGCACCCACTTCGCACGCTCTCTTTTAAAACCTCTCACATGGAGCGGAAACGGAGAAAGACCAAGAGATGGAGCCTAAAATTACTCGAGGTAAAAGAATAGGGGGTGGATACGTACGGACGGTTAAGATTAGCAGAGTAATAGGGGATGGAGGGTTTGTTCCCGATTTAATGCAGGAGATTAAAATGGGGTGGTTTTGGTCTGGGGCTCCGCCGAGTTTTGCTACGTAGTAATAATGATGGCGGAGGCGTTTGGAAAAGTCACGGGGGGTTGGGAGGAATGCAAGCAGAGAAGAAACCTCCTTTCGTAGCTTAGCCTTCAATCTTTCAACGTACTATCAGTTTTATCTCGTCAGATCACAAAACACAGGATATTAGATCCTTAAAATTACAGTAGAAAATCCAAAATAATAAAATAAACATGTTAAATTTGACCGTTAGCTAAAAAATTCCACGATGATGCGTGACTATCCAACAGTTGGTTGTATATCTGTCACAATATAAACATGAATGCTATATAACAAAACTAAAAATTTGGAGGTTACTATTTGCAAAAAAAAAGAGGTTTCCGACAGTTTTGTCATTTTTGGATGTACTATAAGATACATGCGACTATTGCCGCCACCAATGGTGAACCTAGAACAAAATTTTAGAGGGTTAATGAACCTCGTGGGCACTATGCGTAGCATCGATGTCACCGACCTTGACTGCTAGGGGGGCGGCGGTAGGGATGAGCCCCCTTGATCCCCTGGTGCGTCTGCCTCTGGCGCCCCCTCCATCTCCGACGAGAGCCACCACTTGTGCCAAGCATTGTTATCTTCAGTGAAGCCAATGGCACGCACGCTAAAAAAAACCTGCTAAAAGCATCAAAGGCCAAGCACTGTTAGAAATATTAACAGAGATATTCCAACCTGTTAAAAATACCAGCGATAAATGTTTGAATCACCAAATGTAAGCTAATGGCGTTTATGATATTAAGTGACGTGACTAACACTATAGCATTGTCATCGTACAATATAATGGTAGGAGTGTCTCAACTAATATCATGTGACATGGAACTGCCAACCATTTAGTAACTCATTTAATTACCGATATTGGCTTCAATGCGATGTTTTGGCAAATTTATATTTTGGCATGGATGAGGATGACATAAAACATCAAAGGCCAGCGACAAAATTCATGTTTCATTCCTTGTGAGAAGCTTTCAAATACTTGATTTTCCAGGCGCCTTCATCCCAGCTGTCAAATATTCAATAAAAAAAACTGCTAGTATAAGCTAAGAACCAAGCAACACGTTGCGTTTCTTCACTTTTGAAGATAAGCTGCACGTATGAATACAGGGCCGCAATCAATCGTTGAATTTTTAGTGTTACCTCATTTTCAAGTACGTGTTGTTGATAAGAAGGAATTTTTTTTGTGAGAAAAAGGAAATTGGTATCTTGTTCTAGAGTAGTAGTTTGGTTTTATTGGGATGCAATTCTTTGAACTTTCTTTCCTTGTCAGGACTTTCATTGTCTTGGAAAAAAATGGAACAGAAATCAGGAGATTGAGGCATCCAATCACTCGAGTGCTTGTCAAATGCTTTGGTTTGGATTTTTGGGATTCCTTGACGAAAAATGATGAATTAACCGAAATGCTAACAATGACATTTGTTGCACTGGCTTTCTTTTTTTATTTGTGGTAAATTATTCTCCAGGTTTTGATCGAATCTAGTTTCATATCCTAATCCTGATACCAAACTTCATAACTTCGTTAAGAGAATTGTAAGGTCGCCAGTTGGTTTCCCTAGCTGCAACAATACCTGCAATAGCTGCAACAATCGTGCTTGAATTGGAGATTAGTAACAAGCACGCATAGAAAATTATTGTTGCTTTCCAGTTGGTTTCCTAGCTGCAACAATACCTGCATAGCTTATCTGCCAAGTACTACATGTTTTTTTTTCAAAATAATCTATTTTTATTCAAAAATACAGAAATATACATATGTTTTATTTTATTTTACAGAAAATGGCAATAGCTCTACCGCTGGACGAGAATGATGCAGTCACCCAATGGTCAGACGACAGGTACATGGCCGAACCGATGTGGTCGACACAACGTGGTCAATACAATATAACTGATTAGTGTAGCCGAAACAACATGGTCAAAGATTAGTAAGTGGTTGAAGAGAACAACAAGGTCGAACTAACGTGGTCGAAACATCATAGTCTAAACATCGTGATTGAAGATTAGTGAGTTGGCGAAGGACATGTATGTGGTTGAACCGACGTGGTCAAAACAACATGGTCGAAACAACATGGTCAACACAATGTGGTCAAAGATTAGCAAGTGGTTGAAGAGAACAACGGGGTCAAAACATCATGATCTAAACATCATGGACGAAGATTAATAAGTGGTCGAAGTGAACAGCGTGATCAAAGATTAGTGATTGGTGACTGGAAGGCGCTGCCGCCAAAGGTTGGGCGACAGCACCTATCGTCCAATCATTGGGCGACTGGCCTGCGTGCCGCTCGGCCGTTGAGCAAAAGGGTCCAGTCGCATAATGTTTGAGCGACAAGAGGTTGCTTTTATAAAAAAATTAAAACGTAGGTATATTTTTGTATTTTTAATAAAAAAATAAATTAATTAAAAAAATTCCAAGTACTACTACTACAACTACCTAGCATTGGCGTGCGTAGGACCCAAAGTTAGATGCAGGTAGGGGTGGAAAACGGTAACGGATAATTCGTTTTATCCGATATTCGTATCCGAGAGAAATCCGAATATGGTAAGCAAAATCCGTATTCGAAAATATTCGTATTCGTATTCGAGAATATTCGTATCCGTATTTGAGAGTATTCGTATTTGCATTCGTATTCGAGAATATTCGTATCCGTATCCGTATTCGAGACTATTCGATTTGTATTCGATCCGTTTCTAGAACCCATGAAAAATCCGTACAATTTTTGTGATTCAAAACTTGAATTTGGGCGGTTTAAAACTGGTAATCGGTCAAAAACCGATGAAAAATCGGTAAAACCGTTAGGAATCCATTTTATCCGATATTCGTATCCGAGAAAATCCGTATTCGAAAATATCCATATTCGTATTCGAGAATATTCGTATCCGTATTTGAAAATATTCGAATTCGTATTCGTATTCGTTTTAAAAATATGGATTCGTATTCGTATTTGAGACTATTCGACCGTATCCGATCCGTTTCTACCCCTAGATGCAGGCAGAGTTTATTGACTACTAGCTGTAAGTTGATTGAGATTTGGTAAACATCACTAGGACCAGCTAGAATAAACCTCTCCGCTTTTAGCGAGACATCTTTAGAAGCATGGCGATTGAAGCAAGGAGAAGATGGAAAGGGTGAAAAATACATACCCTCTAGAATATTGCTCGAGACCGAAAGATGCAAAAGAGCTGTCTGGAAAGAATCAAATGCTGCCATCTTCGTTCCCAAGGTGCTTGTCACTTGATGCCCCCTTGCATCTACCTTGCAAACAGCCTCCATATCAAAATTTGGCCCCCATCTAATTTTGCTGGCTTTTTCTTCCTTGGCCTCGACAATGTATTTGCACGTGACCGTGATTGATTCTAGTAAGTTTACTCGCACGGCCATCGCCCATCTGGAGGTGGAAACATAAACTATTCAACGATGACACAAGTAGTCTTTGGTGGCCTTGGGTTTGCCCCTACCACTTCAGCATCTCTAGATAATCCATCTGGCAAAGACAACACTAGAACATGTTCTTTACAATTATAGTGACCCAAGCCCGCTCCAAAAAACTTAAGTTTCTTGCTTATGATTTTGACTATTGACTTTTAGTTAAAACTATATTGTAGCAGTTATTAGCTTTTTTAGAGTCACCCAATTAAAAAATTAAAAAAGAAAAATTATTATATCGTTACAGATAATACAAATGAATAAGAAAAAAAGATGAAAGAGATGAAAAAACTAAAAAATCTAAAATAAACTAAAATTAGAAAACGATATATTTTAAATAACTTCTAATTTAAATAAGTCAAAAATAAAAAAAGCCTAAAGCTGAAACCGGGGCTAATAATGCATCAGTGGGCATGCAATTTCGAAAATTAATGGCCTGGTCAAACCCAATGTGTCGCAAATGTCAATCACACCAAACCGATGCAAAAAGAGTACAAGGCTTCACCGCTGTGCGTACAGCGTTTAGCTGATAGCCATTGTACACATACACAGATGCGTGTTCCTTTCTGGATTGTTAATTAGGCCGGTTATCGCAGACGCCCGGTCAAATCCGGCACGGTTAAAATGTGACCACATCACATACGCAGGCAGGCAGGCATTTCCGCAATGACGGCCGGGGTGGGTGGTGGTGAGGTGATTGTTAGGAAATTTAGGTTTAGGTCAGTAGTTCTGGTCCATTACGGACACTTCATCGTAGGCTATAAATAGAGAGCTATACTGGTATATTTGTACACATATGCAATTGAAAGCAATAAAGAAAGGCCTCTGTGTTCAATCTATTATTCTGTCTTCTGTGATTGATTCGATTTGTTTTAAGCAGAGGAATCGATCGGACTGGTCGCCAGCGACGGTTCCTCAATAGTGATAATTGAGGGGGGATTTTGCTGTGTTTTGTGTAACGAGCCACTTAGATACGAATACGTGGTATAGATTACGATAGCAAACACTGTAAAGCACTGTAGCAATAGAAAAACACAGCAAAACGCACACAACAAAAATTTTGCTACAGTACTTTCCGTGATCCAGTTTTCGCTATCGTGCTCGGTTGGCCCGTTACATAGCCGCCGTGACATAATAAAATTTTTCGGGGAGGGGAGGGACAGGTGGACGTGCAAGGCCAAGACAGCTTCGGTTCAGGTGGTGATCGGTTCGGCTGAAAACACTGTAGCTGGCTGAAAAAAGCATTGTAGCTGACAGAGGCTTATTTACCATAATTAAATTTAAAAAAATTTAAAAATAGAAAAAACATATTAGCCCATCACGTATAATGTAAACAAATACGAGGAAAAAAAGAACCGGTAAAAAAACTCAAAAAAAGCCAAAAGTTCAGAAAAAGACGAAATTTATGAATAGTGCAAAAATAAGCTGAAGCCATATTGATCAGGGCCAGCTCAAAGTCTCCAACCCCAACACAACATTAAGTGCGGACAAAGGAAAGGCGAGGGGAGGATGCCAATGCCATGACGGCCATGTCTGCATCTCTCTCGTCTTTCTCTGATGTCTTCACAAGTGTTTCGGGTAGATGGCTGTTAGGATGGGCAAGTGGGCATGGCATGTGATGCTCCTTCCTCCTCCTCGGACGCCTGGGTCCCGGCCCCTCCTCGCAAGTCTTCCAAAGGCTGCTGTTTTTCTTGTTCTTCTGGTGCTACTGGTTGTTGCTGTCAGTTACGCCTTCATTCGGATCGACCGGGTCAGATCTATCAGTTTTTTGTGTTTGGTAATTGTGTTTAGTAACTAGTAATTGGTTTTTACCTCGCTTAATTACTCAACAGTGACTTTATTTATGTAGACGGAAAAGCATGGGATAGAGCCAAACTGGAACGAACGACGGATGGGTGTATTTATACCTTCACATATTCGGCCGGGTCGTGCCAAATAAACTTCACATAGTAGCAGTGCTGCTAATAGTAATATGTGGGTAAAACGAACCAACCAACCAACCAACGCGGTTCAACCAAATTCCAGACCTGATTAGATCGACCATAGTGCGTGTTCATACAGACGAGAACCATTCCATTCGTACAACATGATGGCTGTTCCATTTCACAACCGTGGTCACGTCAAGTGTGACAATGGACTTCCCGTCTTGACATTTGAAGCTGGACCAAAGCCTACCTGTCGTTGAAAACGCATGTATGAATAAACCTTGTTGCTCTCTCCCTCTCGATATGCTTGGACCACACCAAGGGATGCAAACCACACAACACATGGAGGCCACATGACCTACTAGGCTACTACTAAGTACTGCTTCGCCCGTTTCGCAATATTTGTTCGCACCCTACCATATCCATACACACAGATCAAAAAAGCACTAAGCATAAGAAATAATTAATAAAAATACCGATACACATCCCTATCAGATAACATAACATAACGCAACCATTTAACCATTCTAAAACATTTAAGAGAGGTAAATAAAAAATTATAATAACTGCCATCTAGATTCTCTCAATTGACAAATATATTAGAATAGATATTCCTGAGACTATAGACAATTATAGCGAAACGGAGGAAGCAACAGTGTGATCTACTAAATTCTTACATGAGCTTTATACGATTCGCGACACAGGCATGCATGCGTCACCCAGTTCTGTTTATTTCTTTTCCACGATGGAGTCCATGCATATGATTCAATGTTAGTATCCTACACAACATTTTTAATTGAAAGACCGAATATAGTAACAAAGAGATGGTGAATAATATCTTTTAATTTTTTTCTAAGTATTCAATACTCATTCACTCTAATAGCTATAAAGTTATAAAGATTGAAATGAGAAACCAACACCAAACATGCAAAACAAACATCTGAAATTTTAGAGAAAAATTAGGGATATCGGAAGTATCTTTGTTATAAATGTGGTACTTCATTTTCTCGATTAACAGTGAAATTAGCCCAAGTTCAAAAACTAAAATTGATAGAACATTTGATCCAAAGATCTAAATGACATGAAATTTTGTAAGAATCTTTTCTAGGATATTATGAAGCTATTCCAACAAAAGATTGTAAAAATTAAGGCTAAAGTTGAGACCTTTTTTAGTTTGTTGGAAGGTTGCACCGAAACCAACCCAAAATCAAAATCGGTGAATACAATTTGCTCGTGGAATGATGATCAAGAAGGGTCTAGATGTATTCTCACATATCACAACAAGTTAGATCACCACAGAAACCAATCAAAAAACCGTCGGTTCAAGAGATGAACTAAAGATGCCAAAGTCAAGCAAAACCAGATTTTCTCGTGAATCTTGTTATCAAAGTGGAGATGTATTCTCAAAGATTATCTTCATCTTTTACACGTCCTTAGCACAACAAGATTATAAAAAGGAAAGAAGAAAGATCAAAACCAGCAAAAAATCAAGCACATCAATAAAAAAACAAGAGGGACTCAAAGAGTTGCATAAAGATTATTGTATTGTTTACTTGAAAAATTAGGTTTTACAGCTACTCTCCTTGGAGGATAAAGAGCACCCAAGGTACTCACTCTCAAAGCCTAACCCTAAACTTAGAGAAGAGAGCATAAGAGATGGGTTGGATGGTTAATCAGTATTGTTTTTCTGCGAAGATTGGTAGTACCGCGCATAACACGTCGGTACTACTGCACTGTAGTACTACCGCCTCCCAAAGCAATACTATCGCATGTTGAAATCGTTACCTAGGCCCCTCTGGAAAAAAAACGTACCGCAACTCAACCCGGTACTTCCGCCAATCGGTATTACCGCTTTTACATCTACGGTACTACCGTCTAGCGGTACTTATACCTGTGTTACTTCCGATTTTTCTAGGACTTCCAGAAAATAGTTCAAACCAAATGCAATCTTTACAAAACCATTTCACTACTACACAAAACTTATAATGGTTCATTATAACAGTATTCTGAATCTTCTCATATGGTCCCTCACCAACACGATCACGTCATCCGAGCTGTATTTGGAACAACTCCAACGTATGCCACGGCCTAGCCTGAACATGTAAAAGGGTGCATGCTTCTGGTACGGTATATACTGCCTCTCAAGCCACAACGCATTCCTGCGTGTAAATTGCTCGTCTTTGCGTTCATCTTTTCTTGAAGGCCCCTCGCTTTCCTGCCGGCTCCATTACGTTGCGCACGTCACGCTAAACGACCTTTTACACAGGCGAAACGAGAATCAAAGGCCGTCTTTGTGAGTGAGTGCTCAGCTCGGCGATCTTTCTTGTTCGCATCCTTTTCTCTGAATTTTTTTCTCCTCTCCGTTCATTTCTGCCATGCCTTCACGCAGACACGCACCACCAGAACCAACCGCTAGCTCATGCGTCATGGGCATCGATCGATCAGTGCGTATGTCAGCGAGCCCTGCTCTCTTGTCTGGACCGAAACTTTGACAGCAACGAATAATGGCGTGATTCGTGAACCATAGCCGCCCAAGTATGCATACCTGTTCGACCTCGACGTCATTCAGTTTACCCAGAATTTCTACGTCCTTCGGTTTGTTTTGAGCAGAGCATCCATCGTGCGTACATATTTTTCTAATGCAGTGATCTCTCTAAGGGTGCCTTTGGTTGAGCTTTTGGGAGCTGCTTTTGCTTCTAAAAAGTCAAAAGCCAACCAAAGGGGTGGAAACCAGAAGCTGCTTTTTCAGAATCAGCTACTTTTAGGTAGTACAGTTTTGAAAGCACCTTGGACCCTGCTTTTGGCTTTTGGCTTTCTGCTTTTTGAAATGGTGAAAATAGAGAGCTGTTTCACAGTTGTTTCAAGGAAAATAGAGATAGGAGGTAAGTTTTATACTTGTTTGAACCAAACAGCTTACAGCTTTTCCACAGCCCACAACCTACAGCAGCTTTTCCACAGCCCACAGCTCACAGCAGCTTTTTCAGAAGCCACAGCTCAACCAAACACACCCTAAATATCACTCGAAACCTTCTAGCTGCCGGGCTTATGGATCATGACCGGCAAGGCATGCTGCCAAGTTGCCTTTATAAGATAGCAACTTGGCAACAATTGACGCCGTCCGAGGGGAAAATAAAAGAAGAAAGCTTAGCAGACATGCATGCTAGCATCTCTAATCTTGACGATTGGTATTATAACAACTCTAGTACTAATTGCTTTGACATTGGGATGCTTGGCTAGCTGAGCTCGCAAATCGCAATGGAGAATATGGTTACAACTTCTTTGAGCTGACGTGCACGGCGTAACCATTATAAATGGCGCGGCGGTGGACCTCACTTGATAGAAATGTTCGCGAATCTGACCAAATTTATCAGGTCAATCATCAAGGGGTGTTGGCTTTTGTAAATGATTTTTGACTGAAAATAAATAGAAATGGCTAAAAGAAATTGTTTTTAGAAGAAAAGAGCAAGCAGTAAGGAAGAGATGTATGCGAATGACAGAAATGAGAGGAGTGGATAGGTGATGCACCCATAACTCCTACCTTATCTATAAAGTGAGATGGTAGTGAGAGAAGTGAAGAAAATTACATACATATTAACTTTAGTTTTTTTAAGTGCAAGTCAGGAGTAGAAGCCAACAGGGACAGTGCCTAAGAAAACAACGGATGTGTGTGATCATAGCTAGCTAGCTTGGAATCGCATTTGCTTGTCCGGCTCAAAGCACGGGGACATGTTGCGGTATGGTATTTCTAGTTCTCTATCCGAGAGGAGAATGCGTACAATACAAAGCAATCATGCGTGATATTTGCCTGTAGATTTCTGGTCCCTGGGGTCTAAAATTTGGCCGGTTTTGTTGGTGAGAATAATATTTGTGCCATTTTCTTGGAGAAATTTCCTCTCAAGAGTGAAGAAGAAATTAAACCACCATTTTTTGTTGGGCTCTATATCATTAACTTACATCCAACTGCAAGCATATAGGCCACGTTATTTTGGGCTGCGGCTAATAGCTTTTCGCTGTATCTGATAGTTTTTGTCTGAGCTTTTCGAGACGGTAGTGGATGGCGGAGGCCATGTTCTTTTAGACTTTTGGTTTCTCCAAAAGTCAAAACAAACAGAAGCAGCTTCTTGAAGCAGACTCTCCTTATAGCATTCTGAACCTAAAATTGTGTACGTCGTCGCGTTAGTGTCTCCGCTGCCATCTTAAAAAGCACAGATAAAAGTCATCAGTCATAGTCAAAAATCACCGCAACAACAAATTATAAAAAAGGAAAAGAGGGACACCGTTATTATCGTTTTGAAAAGGCGCTTAAGAATCACATTGCTGGACATCTATGTGTGCTTGGTGCCATACGCTTTGTGCTTTGCTAGTGTGCTTCCAATGTCACACACACACACATGCTGACATGCATGAGCATGACAAACACAAGTCAGCAGCGAGGCATGATGATCATAGTGGTGGCATGGTGGGTGGGTGCAGTGGCCTGATGATCCGATCTATCTTGGTCTGGGTCATGACAGTTCACATCGAGCTCCTGCACTGATGCAAGAACAAGCCTTGTGTTTGTACCTTTTGGCCTCTCTTGTAGCAAGGGTGATTCATCCTCGTGACTAGATCTTACAACTAGCCTAATATATAATAGACCTAATAGTATAGAAGAATATATCAATGTGTCATTATATTTTATAATTATTAAAAGGTACGATAGAAATTTTTCATCCTACCCTACTCATATATATAAACCCTAAGAGAGGTATGAAGAGGCTAGATCTACTCATTCTTACTCATCAACTCTCTCTATCTCTCTTAGTGTTATGTCTCCTATGGAGAAGGATACCCTGTGCTCACTATTGTAGCTATACTACAACAGTTGGCGTCGTCTGTGGGGACCATGCAAGAAGCTGCGCAAGGGAATGTGCTAGAGAAGGCTGCCACTAGAGTGCTCGTGCCGCGAGCACCCTAGATGCTGCCATATCCGGAGCTACTTCCGGCTAGGGATGGTAATCGGGCGCGGCGGGCATGGGTAGTGCTCATTCATACCCATACCCGCAACCCTGATTTACGCCTACGGGCATGCCCATGAATGACGACAGGCGAAGAACCTCGCCCATACCCGTCGCCCGCGAGCATGCCCGTTTATTCGCCAACTGAGAGTCACCATCTAAGAGTTGAACTAATGACAGATACATATAAGCAGTAGCTATTTCTAGGAAATATAATAGCTATCTTTTTTTGTTCTGTTTAAATTCAGTTTCAAACTAGTAGATTTCCTTACTAGGGTCCTTTCCAAACTTATTATGAAAATCAATTATCCCCTAGGTCAGAAACTAAAGAGTCTAGGATTAGTTCTAAGTAATAGCAATAGAGAAGGGAATTGCACAATTGAAGAAGACCCCCTTAATTGAAGTTTTAAAAATATGCATGTACAAACAAGCATGCACCAGGTAATTGCAAACAAGGAGTGCTTCTAATGAGTCAAGGGAAAAAAACAAACAAACTAAATGTTTGATCAGAAAGCAACATCAATAACTGTGCCACTTGTCAATCTATATCGTGGGTAAATGGACGAGACAGGTACGGGTAAAGCTTACACATGCCTGTGTCTGTTTATCCGACGGGTAGAGTGTCCCCCCCCCCCATTTTTATACCCGTAGGTAAAGAAAACATTCATACCCAGCTTCATTAGGGTATTTACCCGCGGGCACACGGGTAAATGGGTACAATTGCCATCCCTACTTTCGACGGCTGGCCCATCGCACCTGCAAAGGTGGAGCGGCGTTTCTCGTCGCTGGACACCAGGGGGTCGGCCTCTGTGTGTGACATAGACCAGCTCCGAGCTACAGAGGTGGAGCAACGTTTCTCGTCGCCGGACACTAGGGAGTCAACAGCCGTGCATGGCAAAGACCGGCTCCGGCCGTCGCCATAGCTTGTCGAGCCTTTGCGACTCTGTTCGACCACCTCGTGGTCGTAGACGCCCGTCTGACCACCTCGTGATCAAAGACTTTGTCCGACAACTCCGTAATCGTAGAAGCTTAAGGCTTCATCTACAACCTCATCGTGGCCAAATCTTCGCTGACAGCTACGACCTTCTCGCAGTCGAGACTTCGCTAATGCCAGTTCGAAGCGTAGGGATGGAGCGCCTGCTCTGAAGCCTTCATCCCGCTGTTGACTTCGTTGACACAATCGCACTTCGGCGATGTCATCTGACCCCTTAGGGTCAAAGCTTCATCGACGCTCGTTCGACCACCTCGTGGTCATGACTTCGTCAATACTCGTCCGAGTCATGAATTCGTCAGCCCTTGATCGACTGCTTGTGTCATGTCCTCATTAGCCTCGGCTCCGCGTGGCCTCTACTGGCCTCCATCAGACCTCACGTGGCCTCCGCTGGCCTCCACCAGACATTGTGTTGCCTTCGCCAACCTCCGTGCCCTCCGATCTCCAGTGGCCTAGGCTCCGCGCCTCCGACTTCATCACCCTTGGCTCCACCGGACTTCGCGTGGCCTCCGTCGGATTTCACATGGCCTCTGTCGGCCTTCACGCCCTCTAGCCTCCGTCGGTCTCGACTCCACACCTCAACTTCATCAGCCTCAGCTCCGCTAGGTATTCTATGACCACTTCCTCATCGTGACTTCATCCTCAAAGACCGCCTGACCATCTAGTGGTCGTGACATCGTAGACCCTTACTTCGACCATGACATAGCCATGAGCCTTGCCACAATCTCCGCGAGGTCGTAGGCCCCTTGTATGAATATGCTATGGTCATGCGCTTTGTCATGACCACCGCATGATTGTACACCTTTCTACGAACATGATAGGGTCGTGAGCTTTGCCCTGACCACTTTATGATTGTAGGCCCTTTCTTCGGCCATGATCTGGTCTTGGGCTTCACCACGATCACTTCATGACCATAGCACATCTCTCTACCATTTTCGGCTCGTCTGAGTTCAGCGCTGGGATCCTTTCATGACCCGTCCAATTCTATGGAGTATACAAAATCGCACAGTGGCCTCGCGCCCTGGCATACTCTTCGGAGTATAAAGCGCCGAGAACTTAACCGTCCCAGGCAACTCTACAGAGTATAAAAAATTGCACAGTGGCCCTACACCCTAGCATACTCTGCGGTGTACCCTAGCGTACCAATTACATAAGCTCGCTAATCAGGACTTTCGTGCTTGCTAGCGGGGGACAGGGGCTAGGATAGTTGGTCACGTCAACTCACCCACCGGGACTTCCACTTGCTTGCTGTCGAGGGAGTACTGTTATAGCAGGGGTGCCTCAACCCCTGTGATTGAGCATTGCAACTGGTTCAATATATAATAGGCCTAATAGTATATAGAAATGTATCAATGTACCCTCATATTTTGTAATTATTAAGGGGTACGATGGGAATTTCCCATCCTACCCTGCTCATGTATATAAACCCCAAGAGAGGTATGAAGAGGCCAAATCCACTCATTCTTATTTACCAGCTCTCTTTAACTCTCTTAATGCTATATCTCCTCTAGAGAATGATACGCTGTACCCACTATTATAGCTATGCTTGAACAGCCTCTTAATCTTGTTTAGTTTTGTTTACAGATTTTATTTTTTGATTGCATGATCGGACTGACGGACGGACGGTCGGTCAGTCCAAAAACTCGCGTCGTCCTCACCCTCTCCATCTGTTCTTGTACACGCAACACGCTTCACAGCCGCGTTTCTCGGCCATGTGTGTGCCTTGAGGCACGGCCTTGTGCATTGGAGATGTGTTACTATTGTTTTTCTCGTTTCGTAGCTTTATGCCTTGTAGCTACCATTCCAGAATCCGGAGTCCAGCCTTGCCTCTGTAAATAGAGTTGCTCCTGTCTGCAGCATTGAGCCTGGAAAAAGAGAGCCAGATAAATAGTAGTGTGGTGCTGATAAGGACTTCTCATGTATTTGTAAAAAGGAAAGGACAGTCTGGTGTCAGGTTGCCCAATTGCTAATTCTCATCATCGCTCATCAACTTAATCAAATGGAGGCCATTAGCTTGGAGTTTCAGAAATGAGCTGTTGGATACCTCAACCGGAGGTTGTTGCCACCCTCCATAAGACACGGCACTTGCAAAACTCTGCAGCTGAAAGGGTCAGCACGCAGATCACCATCTTCTCAACAAAACGCATGACGGCAAGAGTATTCAGTATGAAGGCACACTAGCCGAAAGATTTACACAATGGCAATATTCTGCTGTCATGAATCACATCGTCCAGCTATCGGACATGACAAGTACAGTTTCTCGTTTCCTCATAGAACCGATTCAGAAGCAAGGTATGTATGTTACTATTACCTTTTTTCACCAGTGCCATTAATTAACAAAGGACATCAGAATTCCCCATCACCACCAAAATATCCGAAGGCCATTAACACAGTTTTGTGTAGGGGACCCTAACAGGAATAGGCAAGCTTCATGTGACATCCTTAAATACCAAAAAGATCAAATGCAAGCAATCAAAACCAAATCAAAGAAAGAGGGGCTAGTCTGTGGTAAGTATGGTCAGAGGACAACAAACAAAGGCAGGAAGTGAGGGAGGGAAGGGGGAGAAGCAAATTCCCATGACACTCAGTCCAAACCCCACCACCTCATGCTCAGCCCCAGTGTGTATTTATTTCCCCATGCTTTAAGGAAAGAAGAGACCAAAGAGATCCGAACAAAGTGGAGGAGCAGCCAGCCTCCTTGCAGGAAAGAGGAGGTGTGATGCCAATGAAGAGATGGTGCAACAGCAATACAGCAATTAAATTATATGCCAATTCAAATTGGCAGGCTGGTGCCAAAGGGTCTGCCTCATGCAGTCGTGCTTTCAGAGATCACTCCACCCAACCAACCAAGCAAGCATTATTGCTGCTGCCCTGAGAATTTTTACAAGAAAATGTCAATTGAAGAATCGCATAGATTCACAAGTATAATAACGGGGAATTGCAGAAAAAAATTGTCAAGAAAATACTCCAACAACTGCCAAGATATGCAAGTGGCATGATGCATCTGCCTGAACAGCCTACATGACACTTTAACTGTACAGAAGCTTTCAGTTTTACCAACAGGTTCCAAACAATTTGATTACAAACAACCTCATTTCTAGTACTAATGTGCTTTCACAAGTTCTCATGAATCATGGCCATCACCGCTAGGGGCTCTGTCTTTCTCTCTACTTAATGTAGTGCTAAAACCAAAGCATATGGGCGTTGTCAGAGCGCTCCTTTCCTTTGGCTCCAAGCTCACACATCTCCATGCTCCTCCCTGTTCTTTAGCCCACCACCTACTCTCCTGTTGCTCCCATTAGCATCCTTGTCTCCATCCTTTTCTTGCCTTCCATTCTGTTTTTTCATTTCTTTCTCTCTTTCATATCCTGTGCTTCTTGGTTGGATAAACATCACAGGCTCACGTACAGCTAAGTCTTTTGGACTTTAATTATAGTAAGTGATGCTACGGGAGACTGATGAGTGTTTCCTGGAGGAGCACCAATCACCATCACATGCACTGCCTTTATATTATTACACTCTTCTGATCCTTCTCATGTGAGCAAGCCCAAGGCCACCCCCTTCCCTGGTCTCAACAGCTCCCCTTGTCTCTCCAATCTTGCCTCCTATTCCCTCTCTCACTAGAGGCCACAGTGCCTGACTCCCCTTGTATGTGTGCAATCTTTAAGAGGGGTGTGTGTGTGTGTGTGTGAAACATCATAAGTGAGTGACTGCACACTGAAACAAAGCTGAGGGCATCCCAGCTATTCCCCCTGCGGGGCCCAAGCTCATGCTGCCTCAGCTAAACTACTACGGTCAGTGGATTTGCAGACTACATATACGGGCCTGTTTGGTTGCCTGCATCCGGTTGAACCAGGCTGGCCGGATGCAGGGTCTCCTTGTTTGGTTGCCTGGTCGCTGGGTTCAGCCTGGCTCTGCTCATGCAAGATTCCCCCCGCAGCCAGGCTCTGGAGAAACGTGGGAATCGAGCGTTTCTGGGGAGCCAGGCTCGCGGGATGCAGGTGATTAGTCAGTTGATGATGTTATTAGTGTATATTAGTAAATATCAAGTATTATTAACGTGTTTTGAAGAAGTTTAAGATATAATAAGATACGAACATCTCATATAACATATCTTCATAATCATAATCATAATCTTATATTATTTTTATCTCATGCAACATATCTTCGTACAGGCAACCAAACAATATCTCTTCTCAGCCAGGCTCTACTCGTACGTGAACCAAACACGACAACGTTGCATGCGCTCAACCTGTCCCACAAGAGCCTGGCTCTCAGATACGAGCCAGGCTCTACTCGTACGTGAACCAAACAGGCCCTACATGACCCTAAAAAGTTCCAAACAGACGGTTATCCTACGATGCATGCATGTCTGCATCGCTTTATTCTTAATTTGGCCGATAAATCCTGCGAACTCAAGTAGCTTCTCTCTCTTATCCGTGGAGACAAAGTCTTCATCACCGGTCTACTTTAGACATTAAGCAAAGCAAGCAAGCAACACTAGGCATAAAAGCATCAAGCAAGAGTGGATCAGTACCCGATTGGCATGTGCATTGGCCCTTCCCTATGCGCGCGGCTCCATGTCACTAGGTAGCTAGGTTCCTTCCCCATCATGCATGGCCGGGGCTCTGACCTCAGATTTGTTTCTACTGTCCACCGCAGCACGCACGCAGACGCAGCAGCGGCAGCTCCGCCATTACTCCTCCCTCCCTCCCTCCTGGTGGAGAGAGAGAGAGAGAGAGAGGCGAGTCAGTCAGATACCTAAATTGTGACGGACCGATATTATTGTCAACTAACGTGTGCCCCCTGGCATGCCCTTCCAAAGGGTCGGCTACTCGACCCTGCTGTGCGTGCTTGCCCATCTAGTCCGCAGCAGCGTTGCACTGTCTTTTGATGCTGTTCTGATGGGAGCCAGGATCGAGGCCAGGCCAGCCCAGCCCAGCTCTCGCTCACCGACTGATGCAACAACATGCATGAATAGGGACGCTGGCTGGGCTACTGGAGTCCGGAGAGGAAAAGAGAAGAGAAAAGGAAAGAAAAGATGGAAAGGGTCGCCATTGTAGACAGGAATTAATTTGGACTTTGTGAAGCACAGGCAGGCAGACCAACCCTTCCCCACCCCACTTGATGGCAATCACATGAAGTGAGCAATGCTGTTTACTTACTGTGTTTTCGGTTTTTTTTCACTGGTGCAGACAAAATATGATGTTTTCAATAGTGTTCAGTCATTCATTAAGCTGGGGTGCCACCGAAATGTTATAGGCATCTTTACTAGTATCTATCAACAGTGGGGCAATTAATCGGCATCTTTGTTGTCATGCATCGTCCATTTTCACTGGTCCATATGCTGCAGCTATACCGTACATTGGGCCTATTCTTTTATGCTGCGGCTTTCGGATTTTGACTGCGGTTTATTAGTCTAATAAATAATGATTACTGAGAGAGGTCAAAAGACAAAAAACGCTGAAAATCTAAAAAGAATAGGGTCATAGGCTCATTTATTCAAGAAGACATGCTCATTTTTCTACAGATAAAAACTAAAAGAAAGACTGCATTCGTTTGTGCTTTGCTAGAGAGACACAATCATAATAATTGTTCGCTAAAAATGATTCCGATAATGCTTAGTTGGTCAAATGTTGGCATCCTATTCGGATTTCCTCCACATGCCAAAAGGGGGAAATTTTGTGTGCTGTAAATCAGTGTTGTCCACCTATAAAAAAGCCCCACAAGGTGCCAGCTAGACAATTTTTTTTTTGAAACTTATCATAACTATGCTTTTCATGCATTGGCCCCTTCAGCACAAGATAAAACCTAATCCAACCAGCATTTTGCGACGAGGAAAGAAGGGTCAGATTCAGATCAGTTGCTTCATGCCCGGTTTAGTTGCTAAGAAGCAGAACCTAACACATTTTATGGCTCTTAGTTGCATGCAGGCACATGGCTTCACAAGTCCTAAAATAATCATGCCTCATGCATGGCAAGTATTATTAGAGAGCACAAGGCTACAAGCCCTTGACATATTTTAAGGCATTAAGCTATGCTTTGCTTGATCACAATGACCTTATTTGAGTTTCAGGTAAGTATGGCAAAGAAACTAGTATATACTACTGTTGTGGCTATGGGCTAAACAGTAGAAGAGGGTATTAGTAGAGTGAGTGTGAGAAATGACTATATGCCTTCCCTTGTTAACCCAAGTATATATCTCTGCTTGCAAGCACGCCAACCACCGTCGCCCTCCATTTTCAGTGAATGGCTTGTGGTGGCAATCAATGTCGTCGACGAAGCACTTGCCGCATGTGCTTCGTCAAGCCACAGCAGCGTGTCCGACCGCCGAACCTCATTGGCGACCGAGGTGGAGTACGAGCTGGTTGAACGCGATCCGTTGACGGCCAACAGGTAATGGAAGGTGGCGAAGAAGGTGAACGACATGTGCTCGAATGTGTCGGGGCAGAGTCTGGCAACTGAAGAGCTGATTTGGTCTCTAGTGTGTGATGGGAAGATCTCGGACGCGGACGAAGCTATTTTCAGCAAATGCGACGCGGACAAAGTGGGAGTCGAGCTGGATGCGGCGGTGGTTCTACCACCGGGTGGAGAGTGGCAGCAATGTGAGGTGGTCGGGGCGCCCGATGGACTTCAACATGTCTCCATCAGTGACCCTGGACCACGATGACGAGCATTGCGAACAGAGGCTTGTGGGGGTCACCCTTTGATTCAACATGTGGGATCATGTGGAGGGGTACTGCACGTTCGGTGTCTCCACTGATGCGTCTGTTATGTAGGAGGTCATTGGTGATTTTGTTTTGTATTCATGGCAGGACTCACCCTTGAGGACGTCGAGTGTGCCACAGCCGTCTTTCTGTGGCCATATACAACAAAGGAGCATAGCCTTCGATAGTCGGTGAAGGCGAACCTCGGCCGGGTGAACCAGGCGTGTGAATCCCTTAGCATCCCCGTGCTGGAGTGTGCCATCCCTCATCGGTCGCATGGACCCGAGGACTTGCTCTACCACCTTCGGAGGATCAAGGAGGCTTCGTCGCTTGCTCTGAGTGCTGCGTGTGCATACAGGACCCACTGTTCGCTTGCAACCAACCAAATGCTTCTTGGTCTACTTCACCTCCGGGGCTGCTTACACGTGGGCGACTTGGCTAACCCTCACTTGGACTTGCTTACGGGGAACACGACAATGGCCAAGGTGTTGTACGTAGTCCGCTAGTCCGTCCGTGCCTTCCACCACCGCATCTGGGAGTATATCGGCGAGGGTGCAGCGAAGGTTGCCCTGAAGTGTACGCTAGGTGTGAAGGTGGACCTCGGCAACTGTCTGGGTGATGTGCCCCAACGAGATGAAGATGGCGAGCCTGCGTCGAATGTCCCCGCCGATCGGCAGGTGTGATGCCGAGGCCTTCCACCCTTGTACGTAGTAGTTTGTGTGTGTGGCCATCGGCGGCTGTGTGTATGGCGATGGGTGTGGGCATGATGTAACCGTCATTTTGCAATGAAAAGTGTGGGGTGTCTATGTCGTGGCCTCATATTGATGTTTGCCTAGCGAATAGGTACTCAAAGATGACCATCCCCTCATGTCAAATAATGTTGGTCGGCGTCGGCTGTGACACTGGGGATGGGCGGAGGAGTCGTTACGGTTCTAGGCTGAGCAGCCCCATAGGGATGACCTCTCTATCCGGGAGTACATAAGGGTAGAACCCTTGGACAGGGAGTAGCGTGAGGGAAGCCCGCCTCCTCTGTTATTGTGGGCGTCGAGTACTGTACAATTGTAATAATTGATGAAAAGTATTGTTTAAAGTGTTGTGTACTATGGTGACCCTCGGAGGCCTCGGGTTAGTGAGTAGGACGCGGTCGTGGAGACCACCATGTCACCACACATGCCGAAGTAGGGGAATCCCAGGCAATCTCAGCTCACAGTACCGACGAGTTGCGCGTAGGGTGGTTGGACAGAGTCACGACGAGGAGGTGGTTGGACGATTGCTTGCGACCATGACGTTGTCGGACAAGCGTTTAGGACCACGAGGTGGTCGTACGAAGTCACAACAGCGAGGTGGTCGGATGAGCGTCCACAGCCAAATAGTAGAAGATGAGACTAGTAGAGTGAGTATGAGAAATGAACTATATGCTCTCCCTTGTTAACCCAAAGAAGTATATATATATATGACCATAAGACCTTATTACAATAACACCCCTACCATAGGGTACTATTTCAAGGGTATACATGTCTTTTACATGTTTTATTGGGGCCTCTTAGCCTAACAGGCCAAATGGATGCTGGTAGGGGGCATCCCCACAACAGTTACCAATAAATCTGATGTTGTATTATAGCATATATATCAAAGTTGATCAAATATTACCACAAGTATGCAATGTACTAGCAAAGAATCATGACACACTATATTAAAACTTTATTGATCAAATATTCAAACATCACAAGTATGCAATATATACTACCAAAGAATCATGCCACAAGGTCCACCAATATCTGTGAGTCCAATTTCGCAATCTATGCTAACATTATTATTTGTGAAGCTTGTTCATAACCACTTAAACATCACTTGTTATGGATTTACCCACTTATCACATCCCTACTTTTCCTTCCATTTCCTCTATTTGTGTATCTATATGTTTATGGAACTCAAAGAAATGGATCCTGCAAAGTTCAGAGATTCCAATACTAGTTTAGTTCATCCATCACCTGAAAACTTCTCCATGTTAATATAGTAAGGTAAGATGCATCATTGCTCTGCTTATCTTAAGGCAGAAGCATAGGCTGCATCAAGACTCCCTCAGATCCATCAACACTGATATATGCCAACCGAGAAACATAAAGAAATGAAGAGGTGCAAGATAAGAGAAGGGGGAATAAAGCCAGGAGTACAGATGAGGAAAGCCACAAGCAAAGCTCATTGGTTTCAGGGGTTACACACAGCCAGTAGGAAAGTAGGAACGGTATCTTCTCCATTATAGTTAGCACCCCCCCCCCCCCCCAATGCATGCTAAGTTTATTCCTTTGTGATGAGCATGACTCCACCAAGAGAAGCTAAATGGAAAAGGAAGGGCGGGAGGGAAATGAAGAAAAGGAGGCATAAATGGAAGGAAGGTTTGGCAGGTAAAAAGAAGGGAGAGAATTGCTCTGCGGGAAGCCATGGTGGGTTTGTTACATGCTTAAGTTGGGTGAGCAAGAAGATGCTAAAAGCAAAGTGGACAGGGATGGATGGTGCTCAGTACCGACTGCCAGGTAGCTACTGAGGCTGCTCTTCTTTAAAGATCTAGTTCAGCTGTGACCATTTTCCAAACCAACTTGTGTTGCCTCCATTAGATATTTAAAGTTGGAAATTCTAAGGGCAAAGCTTTTAAATTTATTCACTAACACATGAAGAATGCAAACATAGAGATGTGCATAATGAGTCATCCTCTTTACCTGTCAATTACAAGGAAATGGGATAATGGCCAAGTTTGGACAAGTTTTCTCCGAAGACAACACAACCCAAATATGAATAAAATCCACCTATACTTTCTCATGTCCGTACACATTTTGAACTATATTAGAGTATCCAGAGTTAATGCGGGTTACTGGCTTGGATATTTGCTGCTAAGCATGTCCACACTACATACACAAGCTAGCTTACTTTTGATAGAACTGCAAAAAAAAGATGAAAGCACTTACATAGACAACGCTTTGGTGGATAGCTTTCCCCATGCTAGTCCACCCCGGTAGCATATTCTAAACCGAAAGTTTCGTGTCCCTTTGTTGTTGCAATATGTCACCCACTCCATGATCTTAAGTTGTGTGAGAATTACTGCATTTCTACTCATACTTCCACATTGTTGTTCTAGATCAGAGATCCAAAAAAAATTCCGATCTAATCGGCTAGTTAAAGTAATAGCGGCCTACATTAAACCGTGACACAATTAAAAAAACGAAACACTTCACTTCAAAACCGTTGCAGATACGATGTCCAGAAAAATCATATCCCCAGCATTACAGGAATTTTTGGTACAAATAATCCATTTTTTATTCGAAATTACAGAAATATACCCGCAGGAAATTTTTTTTTACAAAAATAGGCTCCAGTCGCCCAATGGTTGAGCGACTGGAGCCTTTCGCCCAACCAGCGGACGACACAATAGCTGTCGCTCTACCCTCGGGCGACTGCATCTAGTCACCCTCCCATTGGGCGACTTTCATGCAGTCGCCCAATGGTTGGGCGACTACACTCAGGGGCCGACAAAACCGTATGTACCGATCGTTTTATATACCGATGCAATATACATAACTAGTCTGAAAAGATAAAATGATAAAGTTCTATATGGCTTATATATACTCATTTGAAAGGTTTCGACGAGATCTACAACTTTTCAGTTGAAGAAAAATCCAAATTCCGAAGGGAAGAACAAGAAAAAGGGCAAAAACAGAAAGAAAAAACTTGCGACGCACGTTTAGATCCAAAGATAGCCGATTTTCGGGGTCTTGGAGGGCGACGAGCGCAAGCGGGTCATTATTTTTGGATCGGGCTCGTCGTTAGCTTTCCAACGAGTATAAGAACGTCGAAAACGGACACCATATGCAAAAGTTATGCCCGTTTTACTGAATGTGTGTCGGAAACGGACTCGAATTCGTTTCGGCCTCAATTGAAACTGCTATAACTTTTGATCCCATGGCCGAAATTACTCAAATTTTTTTTCTGGAGACTTTTGGATGTATGAAGAACAGCTTCACCAATTTTCACCAAATTTCGGCAAAATAGACTCTTTCCTCTCTTTTTTCTCTCAGTGACCTGAGTGCAGTCGCCCAACCATTGGGCGACTTTTATGCAGTCGCCCAATGGGAGGGCGACTGGATGAAAGTCGCCCAACGGTGGGGCGACTGCAATTAATCGCCCAACGGTTGGGAGATTTTCCAGTTGTCGCTGCTGGGTTGGGCGAAAGGCTCCAGTCGCCCAATGGTTGGGCGACTGGAGCCTATTTTTGTAAAAAAATTTCCCGTGGGTATATTTATGTAATTTTGAATAAAAAATAGATTATCCGTACAGAAAATCCACAGCACCACTTTGCGCTTGCTCCAATATGCCAATTTGCCGTCCCGCAATTTGCCACCACCCGTCATTCTTTCTCAATCTAAAAGTCTGGCAAATGAGAGAGATGGCCGGGCGGAGTAGGACCGTGGCCAACCAAATCCAAACAAGTTTGCAGATGGAACAAGTGGAGGGTAGACGTACTATCGACAAACAATTAGAAGAAGGTGCAAGGCATAAATATGCCCCATTCGTGAAAGCATACCAAGATTAGGACGCAACTTCGCACGCAAGTGTATGGAGGGGAAATTGTGACGCACCCAGAAGAACTAGCTATCCGCAATTATAAGATTCCTCAAAAATATTTCGATTCAAGCTAGCGTTGCACAGTTGCATTTTTTTTTCCACGTATGAGACATTCCGGTTAGAAGAAACAAATCAAGAGCTTTTCTGAGATGAATGAAGCTGGTGATCGATCGCCCATGGCGAGGACTAAAATTTCTCAAAGCATTTAAGCTATTCAAGAAATTAGCGAGCGCCTTGCGTACCAGGTACTGACAGCGGATCGCCGAGGGCGAGGCAGAAACGCGCGCCGCGACCGGAAACTGGCACGCCGAGACGGGAGAAGACCGCGCCGCGCTCGACACCGTGAAGCACCGGCGGCATGTCGAATCTCCGGCCGGGCCATCTGGTCAGGCGCGACGTATCGGCGTACGACGCCGATGCGAGACGGCGGAGAGATGGGTGGACTGGGGAGTTGTCTCCATGGGCCGCGTGCCCCTGACAAGGTTAGTTATGGGCTAGCCTCTAAAGGCCAAATAAGCCCAGCTGCCCAAGGGCTCGGAGCTGAAGCCGATCGGGAACTGGGCTGTGGGATTAGTTCGCGAGAAAGAAAAAGCACGTCAGAGTAGTCCGTATGGGCCCATCCAATCGCTTGTAGGTTGTAGTAGTCCACCAGGATTCCCCAGAAACCCATCCATCCAACCCAATCCAAGCCCATAACTAACACAAAACGATCACCTTGCCGTACGTACTAGGCCCGAGCACAATTCGCTTCGGCCGTAGGGCTGTTCTTTCACTTATGATTTTTATAATATTTATGGAAAAGAGAATAAAGTAGTAGAAAATTACGTGTGATTTTAGCCGATATAAATAAAATCGCTACAGTGTGTATCTGATCAACTTGTAAACTTTATCTTAAAAAGATATTTAATTTAAAAGTTATTTACTATAGAAAAACCAAAAAACGATATCTAAAGGCTAAAAGAAAAGGTTCACGAACCCATACCAAAGTTGCACTAGAACTAAACTGGCACATAGGCTGCCTCGCCGTTCACGTTAGCTCAAAGTAGCACACAACAATACAACATTACGATCAAAGGGAGACAGTTCGAATGTACGATGCATACAGTCGATCGAGAAGTTGCATGCGTCCTAACTATTAAGATTTAAGACCCTTTCTTCCACAACAGCTGCGTGCTGTCAGCGGCTAGCTAGGTGGGCCAAGGTCCCGGCGTCCACGTTCTCCTTGTAGGGTTCTTCCTGGACGTTCCCTGGAAAAGCTGTAAGTCGCAGAAGTCGGGCAAGACTTGGGCCTCCGACAGCTTGCCGAACGCCGCGCCGGCGCGTCCCGCGCGGATGTCGCCAAGGGCGCCGGGCACCCACTCGTCCACCTGCCTGTAGTACTTCAGGCGGACGCTCAGGTCTTGGACCAGGGCGGCGATGACTTGCACCGTCGACTTGACGTTGGCCTCGGTCAGGTTGGCCACGACGGTGGCGAGCCCGCGTGTGTCCGCGGCGGACGCGCCTGCCGGGTCGGCCGACAGCACGTCCACACAGTAGTCGTCGTAGGGCACGTGGGGCGAGGGGTTGTTCGTGGTCACCGCGGCGCATGTGTTGTTGATGATAGATGAGGTGCCGGCAGCGAGGCCGGGGGCGATGGCGGCGGCGAGGAGTATGGCGAGGGGCTCATTGTGCTAGCTTGATATGTGAGGATCTTTGCGTCGCCGCAAGTCCTATATATCCAGTGAGATTTCCGCAAGGGAAGGGGGCCATCAGAAGGAAAGTAGCATAGGAGAGTCGCGCATTAAATTTGATCGATTATCCAGAGATATGATTTTAATGTCATCGAGAATCCATTTTTGAGGTGCATAAATGGACTTCATTAGTTAATGGAGCTGATCTGATCATATACCGAATGGCTTTCCATGGAAATAATCAAATTAATACTTGGAGATTTGGGACTCATGTGATCCAGCTTGTCGCATATGAAATTTTAGTCCATATTAAAGTTGAATACAAAATGACAGCTTACCACGTACGCCATTCTATCTTATCCTTGCCGCTGGATTTGCATCTAATAGATACAAACGAACAGCTAGTGCACATTCAATACCAACAAGCTAGTAGATTGTTCTCAATTGACATGCTTAGATGGCTAAAATAGCAAGTGGTCACAGGGTGCGAGGAGCCGCATTGGGGGAGGGCCCTGTAGTGATTTGATGTGCATGAGAGGGGTGAGATCATATGAAGGTCACCATATTTGTGATGAATATTTGATGTTGTTTATGTTTTGATATCAAAGTTTGAGTTACATTTTAAATGTTTGCCTTCTTACTAGTTACATTCTGTTGCTGGCAGTATGATTGGCATTGAGGCAGTGATCATACTAGACAGGAGTGGTCTAACCAGCCTTAGGCTAGCGATCAGACCGGCAGTGGTGCGGCGGTCATATCGGCATGAGAGCCACGGTATGACTGACCTACAACGATAGTACCGATCCATAGTTGGCAGTAGTTATTTTCCAGAGAATGTCTTTCTAGAAGTTTTTGGATTGTGATTGAATGCGGTAGTAACGGCGGTGGAGTTATGGTACGATCGGAGGAGTGCGTACTACCGGTTGGTGTTGGGCAGTCTGACCAGAATGGGTGCCGCGGTCAGACTGATCCCCTATTACCGAGAGGAGTTGGAGTCAGTTTAGTGCGGTACGACCGGCCATTGAGTGGCGATAGTACCGACCTTAACTAAGTTAGTTGAGTTGTGTTGGTTTTGGTTGTGTTAGTTATAGTGGACTCCATGCAAGTGTTAGACATGGTGGGAGTTCATGTAAGTGTGACTCGTGTGTCTATGCATGTGTTGATTTGCTAATAAGAGTCAAGTACATGTCGTTTGTGCTCGGATGAATCGCTTGTTTTTTGATGTACAGGGTGCTTGATGATTGTTGCAGTCAATGGCAAGACCGAGGCTACGTAGCTATGGTGTGTCGCATAAGTCCGGGTGGAGCATCATCTCAAGTAGAGAAACACAAGAGAGAGACAAGGATAATGAGGAGGCAAATGTATGCATGTGGTGTGCCAATTGGATTTAGGTGTTTCAAGTGGTGATGGCCTTGGAGCAGACGTATGATCTTGGCGGCAAGTAATTAGACATTATGGACTATAATATAATATGGTGTATCATTGGATTCAGGCGTTTCAAGTGGTAATGGACTTGAAGCAATCGTACGATCTTAACAATAAGTCATTGGGCATCGCATCATTATCATGAAGATTGATGTGTGGAAATTGAGGAAATTATCTAATACTGAGTTGAGTGGTAGTTTGCAAAACATGATGTTTGCCAAAGTAGGTTAGGTCATATTTTAGAGGATGGAGAATTTTATCGGGCTATTGGAGCAATAAAAGTAGCGCTTTGAAATTGCCATTGATTTGGGTAATCCACCGAATTTCATTTAGGACTCCACTTCCTTTCGAAGGTTCCCTTCCCTCGCATAAACCGCGCAAGGTACGACTCTCCGCCGGTGCGACGCAAAGGACTTCACGCATCAATTCAAGCACTATGAGCCCCCCCCCCCGATGCAGCAGATCGCCCTGCTCCTCCTCCTCGCGGCGGCGATGGTGGGCACCGACCCGGCGCCGTCGATGTGTACGCGGCGAACGGCGGCCCCCGGGAGACGGAAGTAGGGGCCCCGCGGCAAGGGCTCGGCACGGCCTGGCGACGAAGCGCCAATGCACCTCTCAAATAAGCCTGGGAGTCGAGATTTGGCCTTATTCAAGTAGCTAGCTGGTTAAACTGGGCGACAAAATGGGCAGCCCATTTTGCTCTATCCGCATTCGAAACAGATGCAGGTACAAAATCTACCAGTGCTTTAGGGTCTGTTTGGGAGAGCTCCACCAGCTCCAGATCCACGAAAAACAGCTCCACTTCACGAAATTTTACCCAAACGCTCCAGCTCCGCGAAATCTGGATCCACCAAAATCTTGGATCTGAGGGCCAGATCCATGGATTTCATGGAGCTCCTTAGGGCCTGTTTGGTAGAGCTCCACCAACTCCAGATCCACCAAAAATAGCTCCACTCCGCGAATTTTTACCCAAACGCTTCAGCACCACGAAATCTGGATCCACCAAAATACTGAATCTAGCTCCAGATTCATGAAATCCATGGAGCACCTCAAGGGGTGCTCCACGAAACCTTGTTTCGTATCTATTCGTGGAGTTGGGTGGTAATTTCCCACCTTTTGCCACTGGTTACACACCCCATCCCATACCACCATAAAACCCATGGGCAAAATAGGCTATTCCCACCAAAAACTCAGTTTCGTGGATCTGGAGCTGCTGTGCAAGCCAAACAGTTTTGTCCAGCTCCATGGTGGGATCCCAGATTCACGGTGGAGCTGTTTTTGGTGGATCTGCTGCTCCAGATTCATTTTTTCAGTGGTGGAGCTCTGCCAAACAGGCCCTTAAGGGGTGCTCCACCGTGGAGTTGGGTGGTAATTACCCACCAATACCACTAGTTACACACCTCATCCCACCAAAACCTCAATTTCGTGGATCTGGAGTTGCTGTACAAGCCAAACACTCCATGGTGGGATCCCAGATCCACGGTGGAGCTGCTACTCCAGATCCACGTTTTCAGTGGTGGAGCTCTCCCAAACAGACCCTTACATTGTAAAATTTACCATGGATTATGGGTACTCTGCCCCCGGCAACTAAAAACCGGGACCAATTCTAGTTCCAAGTATCCAACAACATTCTCATATAAGCCTGGCATCCACGGCACAAAAGGGGAAAAATATGTGAGAAAGAAAAGGCAAAGTGAAACGCCGACTCCTTTTCCCCAACCTTGCTTAACGCCGATCACCTATGTTACTACTAACAATTCAGTTTTCCAGTTGTCAGAAAATAAAAAAAGAGCTCGATTTCCGCTTTCTCCTTTCCATCGCTTTGATCGGATTAGGATGCTATGCATGTAGCATACAAGTTTTCTCCTTCGAAATGTTTTCACCTGGAGCCGTATATAACTTGCAGGGACCAACTACTTAGAACAGAACAGGTCGTAGTCAACCATGGCTCCTGGATTTTCCATATGGGTCCAAACGTATGAAAGCTCATGGTTTATGTGGCAGCATTTGAGCAATGATGTCATCGAGAATTAGGTCGCATGAGACGTCCACTAGATTTGTATCTACCCCTTCCAAGGAACCAATACTGGGAAACACCAATTCAGGTTTACGACTACGACTGTATTTTTTTATTTTCCAAAAAGTAATATCACGTGTTATATATCTATATTTTGTGTGCTACGTGTTTATTTTGGACGTGCGTCAAGTAATTGACTAAGCGGCGTTAGCCGCTGCACGTCAGCAAATCACCTCCCATGAAGCTGTTATCATGCCAGTTCAGGATAAGATCACGTATAACTGGTCAAGAATTTGATTCAGCCCAGAACCTTTGGATTATACTGAACATGGCATAAAGAAACACACCCTGATTTGATTAGCATGCCATGTAAACACGCTCTTGTCAATGCTTTTCATATTGATAGCAGGTAAACAACAAGGAAACAGGGTACGGTTGGAGCATTCAGCAAAACGAAAGACTCCAGGATGATTCAGTTTCAGACCCTTTTCTGTCCTATTGGATGGTAGAAAAGGAAAAGGCAAGAGCAGAGCTAGCAAGCAGTCTTTTTGTTCGAGTATCATACGGACTGTTGATTCTTCTTGTCAATTCCCATCATGACATCATAGTCTTGAGGAGATAGAGAAATGAAAAGGTGACAGAGAAAAGAAGGGCAACTTGCTCCTCACGCTCATCATGGCATGGCGATGGCATCGGGGAAGAGCGAACGAGAGGAGGGACAGGGAGATCTCATGAATCATGAAGCATGGAAGGAACAAGAAAGAGTTTAATTTCGTCACCAAACCGCCTGCCTGCCTGCTTCCGTTCTCAAGAGCAGTAGGAATCCAAGGAGCTGCCTTCAAACGGCAGCCTTAATGTTGGGCACCATTCAAGAATTCACATGACATCTGTTGCAAGACTAGTTTTTTTAGTAATTCTTTGCTCCATATGAGAAATAAGAAACAGTTTTATCTTTTGCACTTTTGCTATCAAAGTGTTGAGTGTGTAGCAGAATTGAAGGACAGCAGTTTAGCAAGATCCTGTGTAGATGTGTAGCAGAATTGAAGGACAGTAGTTCAGCAAGGCCTCGTGTAGATGTAATCTTGGAAAAGTCCACTTTTGCTGTGAGGTAGTACTAGTAGTGCTGGTTAATTTACAGCAATTAGCACCATATACTGTTTGCACGTAAGAAATAACACAAAAGAACAAATCCGATATTAAAGTACTTGATCCAGAACTACCAACAATTTACTCCCCCTTAAATAACAGGCAGCTCATTTGGGATTTGGGAATCAAATTAAACGTCACCTCAGGAGTTTAAGGTTAGACAGACATGTTCAATTCCTGATTTTCTGAGGTGCATAGTATCTCCATCATCTGACCTGCTACCGCCAGTTAGCGGCTAGTTTTGCTACCATCGTTAGCAACAATTTTGACCGTTAATGGCATCCATAAACAATTTGCTACTCTCGATCATGCAAGAAACGAAGATGTTTCATATCACCTCCATCCTCAATCCCTAGGCCCCTTGCAGTTGCAGGCAACATGAGAAGTTAAATAATTAGACACCAAGGCTGATCTAGCCTATATTGTAACACATCGATCGATGACAAACCTTGCAGATACAATATTCCTGAACTCCTCCCTATTCCATTGCCCCATGGATTAAACTAGAGCAACACGCATTAATCTAACTTTGTGTGTTCTTATGCTTAAGACAGCATTGGCGATATGATGGATGTTACTGCTGCTTGCTTACTTTGGCCGGCCTCCAGGGAATGGCTAGACAAAGAACAAGGCTAGCTGTAGTGTGTGTCAAGGCATCTCTAGCGCCGTACCTTATGTAACTAGCTAGCTTATCCACGCCCTCTCAAACCCAGCTGGATAAGTGTCCAAGTAGTGGTACTGATTTTTGTGCACAAAGGACAGGGTACAAAATTACAAACCCTGGGGCACATCACAGGTATATACTATATATTTTTCTGTAGACCTACGATGACTCAACATATGCCTAGAGAGGTATCAGGTATAGTAGAGTACAATTCATGTACAGTAACACCAGAGTTACAGGTTTAATTATGATGAACATATGTATGCTCTGGAATTAACTTTTCAGCCATTGCATTTCTAGCTATATATATATATATATATTACATAATTACATAAGGCACCATGGTGTCTAGGCACCAACATCCGATACACGTGTATGATTGATAATTTTTTTGAGTTTGGGTATGAAAATATTTTATACTCTTGATATATTTATGGTAAGTAAGTTTTGAACTCAGTTCAAATTAGTTTGAACTACTTTTGAGTTCAATGCAACTACAGTGAGAAGTTTCTAATGTATATTCTCCGTGCATGCATGGCCGCTGACGTATGTGTCGGCTCGATGCTTCTGTACATTCTGCAGCGTATCGATCTGCTGATCAGATACACACACGGCTTGACGGCCATGTGATGCATCGATCACTAGCTACTCCTGATCAGTCCTGATCTCCGCTACGACTCTGCCGGCCTCCGTGCTTTCTCGTGGCCATGCATGATCTGATCAGATCGATTAGCTCGACCCCAAAAACTCGAATTTATTTCTGTGGTGCCCTACTAATTCCTTACAATCTAAGGTTTCTTTGACACCTGCGTCGTCGCGTTAGTTACGTAAGATCTTAATGGACTGTTTTGTACGACGGAATGTCCGTCCACTACAATTAAATCCTCATGGCCATTTTCGAGTACAGTCTCACCAACTTCTACTGTTACGTTTTACAGGAAGCCACGGGCAAATTAAACCGAAGCTGGCCGGCTTAATTGCACCATATATTAAACCGAAGCCAGTAGACATTTGTGAAATGTCAAAGTGTGGACAATATTTTAGTTTCAAATATTAGCGGAAGATATATATATATATATATATATATATATATATATATATATATATATATATATATATATATATATATATATATATATATATATATATATATAATACTACTAATATAAAGCTCATAACTAACAACAACAGATAAAATATATTGTACTTCAAATATACGTAAAAACAAAATCATATCATAGTCGATCGGTTACACGAATGACTTACAGTGAGGTTGATAAAGAAAAAAGCAGCGCAGAAATGTGCGGTAATGGAAGTAGTTGAGTCGACGAAGAAGACGAGGGGTCACATAGGTTGCACTGCCCAGAAACCTTAATGTCACCTCGTGCAGATTCTCTCTGCAGCAATGGATTGAAGATAACCGCCCTCCCTTCCTCTTGATGCACGTTGAGAAGAAAGGCTGCCGAGGTTCAGCAGCTCAACAGATCCAACACAAATTCAAGAAGAAGGCGATGTGAGAAGAAATGAAGGAATTCAGTCACCCTAGCCTGGACGTCTCCAGGTTTTTTATAGACATACAAATTATCTCCAGTAACTAACACTATTAAGTTAAAATAATTAATTGATAACTACTAATGCAAACCAAATAATGGTAATTAAACAGTCTCCTGACCAATTAAAGAGAGAGAGAGAGAAGCATGTTTTAGCAAAATAGGTGAACTTAGTTCATGGCTAGATTTCATCATGGCACATACACTGTCGCACATCGTAAATCACAAGTCACACGATTTTTACCCGAAAATATGCGAATTTGCATGCACACGTGTGTTTAACCAAAGCCATTCTCATGCCACCTCATGCTATGTGTCACATGTTTTATATGGTGGTAAGAACTCCATCTTATATATTGATATCCTCCTACTTGTCCAAACAATGTGGGACCTAACTATCCGATGCTTTCGAATTTAGGAATGAATGTGCCATTGTCTCATGGGCCTAATTCTAACAATCCCTCACCAATTCTGAAGCATGCAACAAGAACGATGATAAGAATTACTATGTTGAACGTTGTTAATATACTGGTCTTCTGGTGTAATGTAACATTCTGATTTGCAGTGCCTTTTTAAAGTTTTTAAAATAAAAACAACTATTTGGTTTTTTCTTGAATTAATTAAAGACTAACTTAAATTTTTTATAAATTAAAAAGATTTAATATGAATAAATCAAACATCAATTAAATCAAAACCACAATCAAAGCTTCATTCCTTGTGTTGCAAGGAATTTTTTTTATTTTTTTGGATTTTTCATAGTTTATTTACTATTTATTGCAGCTCAATTGAATTTATTCTAATTTTTGAAATTCAAAAATCTGAAAATCCGGATTTTCCCCTTCAAGCCAAATCCTCCACATCATCCTATTTCCTTCCTTCTTCTGGCCCGATCTACTTTGCGTGCCGCTCGGCCCAGCTACGCGTCGCCTCAGGCCACTAGCTCACCGCGTTGAAAGCATAGGCTCCTAAAAATGATTTTGGTAATTAATAACTTTATGTGAATATATGACTAACATGTTTACTGAGTGTTTGAAATTTTTAATCCTGATGATAAATATGAGATGCATGCTAAGGGTCATCATGAAGATCAATGTAGCTTAAGATAAAGGTATAAGTAGTCTACGATCCCTTTTATTTTTACCTGTCTAAGGAGAAAGGGTGGTATACCAGATTATAGGATAAATACCGTATTATTAAGAGAGATCATGGCTATTAACTTGATAGCATATTCATGTACCATTAGATCAATTTAGGATTATGCATGCACTTAAAATTAAAATTGATAACCAAACTGTGCATTGTGAGGAATATCGGAAGTACCAGAGTGTAAACGATGGTACTTTTGCATTCCAGAAGTTCCAACAAAACGAGCGGTATATTTTTTTTCCAGAGAACACCCTTGGAATCACTTTGCCTCTTTGGAAAACGGAAGTACCGATATTTCAACGGTGGAACTACCACAGCTCGGAAGCTCTGAAAGTTTGAGCGGTATGTTTTTTCCAAAGAGTAATAACTTTTGGCCTCGAAGCAAACAGAAGTACCGCACCAGAATTTCAAAACTTTTGAAGATTGGAACTACTGCAATTATAACGGCGGTTGTACCGCGCCGACTTTCAACGACTAGTTCAGAAGCTCTGAAATAGCTATTGCTGTTGTGTTAGAATAGGTGTGGTAGTACCGGCTGAAGAGAATCACTAATAAGGTTCTTATTTATTGTTATTATTGGGATGTGCTGCACGCTTTTTAAGTAGACAATCTTTCCTAAAGTAAGCTTCAGATTCACCGTACCAATACTAAAAATAGAAGTATGCAACTTGTTTCTCATTAGGATGGAGGAAACCCATGCTGCCTGATAAGAAGAAAACAAGAAATATTAGAACATACATGAACATTAGCACCGGTATCAACCCACCAATTAGTGAATTAACATGTTGAAAAGACAACAGGTGAATTACTATACTCTCCTAAAGTCAAGGGCTCACCTATGATCATGTTGACAACCTTCTTCTTTGGTTGTTCACCATCCATACTCTTGTAGAAGCGACAGTCTTTTGCCATATGACCTTTTTTCTGCACAAGATGCAAGTGATGCCTCTCAAGTCGTTTTTCTCAGTTTTATTCTTCTTAAAGCTACTTGTCTTATTCGGTTTATTGTATTTGTACTTTTTTGTGGCGGTCTTTTTCTCTATGAAGTTTGCATTGTTCTGACTAGAAGTGTTGGGTGCATCTTTTACTCTTACTTTTCTTCCACTTCGAGGGCAACAATGAGATTCTCAACATAAATATTTTTTCTCTTATGTTTCAAGCTAGTGGCAAAATCCAGCTAAGAAGTAGAAAGTTTGACAACAATACTCATAGCTACAAACTTAGAAGGCAACACACAGTCCAAGTGCGCAATCTCACCAACCAGTAGCTACAGGTCATAAGTTTGTCCAACTATGGACTTAGCCTCATCCATACTAAAGTCGAAGAATTGCTCTCATATGTAGAGCCAGCGATCTACCTCTGTCTCTACATATTTAGTGCATCCCACAACTCTATGGCGGACTTATAGTCCATATACGTACCATAGAGCTGATTTGCCAGAATAGTCAAAATGCAGCCAATGGTAGTGTTATTCATATTGTTGAACTCATGTACTAGTCAATCGTAAATAGATGTGCAGGTGGATAACCCACCAAAACTTCAAAGGCATGAGGCAAAATTTGGCCCTAGTACGAAAGTTCTGACCAGAAAATCTCTTAGGATTCATTGCATTTGAAGCACCAGCCATTACTGAATTGCAACAAATATCACAATAAAATTTTTGAAATGGTAGAAATGTGGGAAATATTTTAATTCTAAATATCAACATGAGGCATATATTATAAAATAGTAGTGATGCAAAACTTATAACTAACAGCAGTAGACAAATCATATTTTACTTTAAATATACACAAGAATAGAATTATATTAGAGTCGATCGGTTACATGAACGACTTACAATGTGGTTGATGAAGAAAAAGAAGCAGTGCAGAAACATGTGATCATGGAAGTAGTCGAGTTGATGAAGAAGACGAGCGATCGAGTAGGTTGCGCTGCGCAGAAAACTTATTACCGCACTGTGCAGATTCTCTCCACGGCAATAGTTTGGAGATAGTTGCTCTTCCTTCCTCTTGGTACACGCCGAGAAGAAAGATTAGTAAGGTTTGGTGGCTTAACAAATTCAACACACATTCACGAGAGAGAGAGAAGACGATGTAAGAAGAAATGGAGGAATTAAGTAACCCTAGGCTGGACGCTACATACTCTAGTAGAAATAAGAGCATCTCCAATGGTCTGAGTCAGCTAGCTATATGCATGTACACATCAGCATATATCCTATGTGGAGGAAAGAGAGTATGCAAAAAAAAATCGAGTCAGCTCTAATGCTAGCTTTAGTGTGTACTATATAAATGATGTGGAAATTTTATAGTTAGTTGTTAGCTATAACCATTGGAGATGCCCTAATAGAGAGACGTCGACTCACTATATACTGATTTTAATGCGTGTATTCATGGCTGAATTGATCGAATAAATTGTGCTTTCAACAAATACTTTGTCGGTGCGGTTACTCTAGATCCATCATTCTATGTTAATTTCAAAAAGTTCTGCAGTCAATCGACTATATATGTGCCTATGAGTTTGGTAGTGCTCCAAACAGCTATATGTTTCTGGCTCTCTGTTTTTTTACTCTGTAGCGATTGAAAATGTACTGTAGCGGCTGTTAGTTTTTTCTGAGTAATTAAATTTAAAAATAAAAATAATAAAAAATTACATTATCACAGACAATGTAAAAATAAGGGAAAAAGAAAGGACTAAAAAGCAAAAATAAAAGATGAAATCAAGAAGCCAACATATTTCAGAAATCAGAAGCTTGAAATTATTTGGAACAGAATCTTTATCATATGGTGTTCTTGTCAACGTGATCCGAAAAGGCCTTAGCTTCTTCCCAGAAGCTCTGCCCTGATCAACTCGGCTTCGGCTTCTGGCTTCTGGCTTATTTTTCACTATTCATAAGTTTCGTCTTTTTCTGAATTTTTGGCTTTTTGTTGAGCTGTTTTGCCGGTTCTTTTTTTCCCGTATTTGTTTGTATTATACGTAATGGGCTAACATATTTTTTATATTTTTAAATTTTTTTTAAATTTAATTATGCTAAATAAGCCTCTGTCAGCTACAGTGCTTTTTTCAGCCAGCTACAGTGTTTTCAGCCATAAGCCATGAGCTTTTCAGCCGAACCGATCACCACACAATTTGTTCTACAAAACTATAGTAAATACTAGCAACTAAGCGGCTGTTTTCCTCCCCATTGTCGTCGCTCAATCTCTATTACTAGCATGGATTGAGTTTGGTCACCATTGATTCTAAAGGGAAAAAACCTAACTAAACCCCTAATTGAATTAGCTCTTTCCATTCGGAAATCAAATCACACTATCACAGGTTATTGTTCTGCATGATATTATGGAACAAATGTGAGTTGCAGATAACCGTCATTACTAAGTGGCTTGTTACGTCTGCAAGGCATCAAGACGATCCAAAGAACAAACATGAGTTGAAACAGGCGTTTTCTTATTTCTGCCCCTGCCCCTGTTCTGTTTTCTTGTTATTGTTGAGTAGTTCCTTTTTTTCTGTGCTGTGACTTGACACTTTGTTTACTCTGGACGATGACAGATAAGTGATGACTACTCTGCAGGACAAGCTGCCAATAGCCAATACAGTTTCAGGATTTGTGCTGCATAGGCTTGACTGCTTTACCAAATGGCCCCAAATATGAAGCATGTATGCATATATTGATCTGATTGAAGTACGTGAAGTAACTGGTCTTGGGAATTCAGTTATAGGGGAATTAGACATCATGCTGTAGCTATTGGTATACAATCCTTTGCTTTGAAGGAAATTTATGTTCATATTGTGGTACATCTTCTTTCTGAAAGTTACTTTCATCAGGTAGTATGTTCTAGACTTGGCAACTACTAGCATGTTACAACTAGTTTTACAAGATCACCCAGCTAGCTAGTTTATCGATTACTCCCTCCGTTTTACAATATTAGTCCGGCTCATATACTAGAAATCACAAAATTTAAGTAGCATTTAAAAAATCGTACCATATTTGCTTTTATTATATATATATATATATATATATATATAGTACTACTCTAATTAGTATGGACAAGTATAATTTAATCCAATTAAATATTACTTAAATAATATATATGAACTTGTATATGCGACAGACTAAGGGAGCGATCAATATGGCTTCTATAAGCTGGCTGCGGCTTATTTGTTACTATTCATAAGTTTCGTCTTTTTTTGAATTTTTGGCTTTTTGTTGAGCTTTTTTGCTGGTTCTTTTTTTTCCCGCATTTGTTTGTATTATACGTAATGGGCTAACATATTTTTTTTATTTTTAAATTTTTTAAATTTAATTATGCTAAATAAGCCTCTGTCAGCTACAGTGCTTTTTTCAGCCAGCTACAGTGTTTTCAGCCATAAGCTATGAGCTTTTCAGCCGAACCGATCACCCCCTAATACTGTGAAACGAGTGAAGTAGTGTTCGTATTGCATTATAAAAGCTATTTTTTACGATAAATAATTTTTCTATAATACTTAGTTTTTAAATAGAGTGTCTTTTAAAGTTAAAGTTTACTAATCGATTGTAGTACACACTAGCGTCATTTATATTGACCAAAATCGCACGCGAGTGTCTCTTATTACAAACTTCTCTATAAACTGTTACTATTTATAAACCAAAACTAAAATCAAAAGTCAATATAAACAGACCCTAAATAGTCGACCTTTCTTATGCAATTTTGCATATTGTGAACCGGAGACAATTCATGAGGTCCCGCTCTAAACGGCTTCAGATTTTGACTTTTATTTCTCTTTCAACTTATTTAAGTTAGAAGCTACTTGAAATGCATCGGCTTCTAATTTTGGTTTATTGTAGCTTTTTTGGCTTTTCTTTTTCACTTATTTCTTTACATTGTCCGTGATGATATAACATTTTTTTTCTTAATTTTTAATTGAATGACTTATAAAAAGCTAGCAGCTACTATAATATAATTTTAATAAAAAATCAGAAATCAGAAATTTAAGCTATTTTAAGCGGATTGAATGCTCCACCTCTACCATCTCACCCCTCGAAAAAGGGCAGAAGATTAGAACAAGCAAAAGTCGGGAGAAGCTGCTCGTTGGAACGGGCAACCAAAGATGATGAGATGAACGACAAAGAAAAAAAGTTGGGAGGGAAGACTGAAAAGGTGTCACTCACATCCTTCTCCCTGTGATCTACCATTAGTATTTTTTTTACTTTCCAGTTTCCACCTCTCGCTCCCCGTACCTCCACCACCACGCACCCCAAAACCCATAAATAAAAGGCGCGAGACCACACAGGGAGCGAGCCTTAAACACACCGCCGCCGCCGCCTCCTTGCCACATGGCCTCCCTGCCGCCGCCGGCCCCGCCGTCCGCCGGCGACCCCCTCTACGCCACCATTCCCCCCTCATTGCCGTCGCCGTCGCCTTCCTCGTCGTCCCTCAACCTCTCCCCCTCCCTCCTCATCATCGCCGCGCTCCTCGCCTTCGTCTTCTTCGCCTCCGTGTCGATCCACTTCCTCCTCCGCTGCCTCTCTCGGCCGTCGTCGTCGTCGTCCCCTCCGGCCCCGAGCCCGCTCCCCAGGGTCCAACGCGCGTCCGTGGCGGAGGCGGCTGCCTCCTCGGTGAGTCCCGCGGCGGGGGGCGAGAGGGAGGAGGTCGACGACGAGAAGGAACGGCTGATCGCGTCGCTGCCGCTGTTCACGATGGCGTCGGCGCTGGCGGCGCTGCCCAAGAGCTCCCCCGACTGCGCCGTCTGCCTCTCGCCGTTCGCGCCAGACGCCGAGCTGCGGCTGCTCCCTGCGTGCCGCCACGCGTTCCACGCCTCCTGCGTCGACGCCTGGCTCCGCACCACCCCGTCCTGCCCGCTCTGCCGCGCCGCCGTCTCGCTCCCGCACCCGCCCCTCCCCACCGCCTCCGCCGCCGCCGGGCAGCAGGAGCCCCTCGACTCGAGGAGCAGCAACAACTCCAGGAGCTTCCGCGTCGAGATCGGCAGCGTCAGCAACCGCCGCTCGTCCACCGCGGGCGACGACCGCCGCACCTACTCGCTCGGTTCCTTCGACTACCGCGTCGACGAGGAGGTGGAGGCCGTCGTGTCCCGCATCGCGCGCCCCGCGGCGGCGGCCAAGTCGGCGGCCGGGACAGCCCCGCCAGCCCCAGGCGAGGAGCTGGCGGAGGCGGCGGGGTCGCGGGGGTGGCTCCGCGAGTACGTGGACCGCCTCGCCTCCTCAGCGTCGTCCCTCTCCGGGCGGTGGAGCGCGCGGTGGAGCCAGAGCCACCACAGCTACCGGCAGGAGGACTCGTGGCGGTGGGACCCGGAAGCCGCGTCGCCGATGTCGGCGCCGCGGGGGGCGGAGGAGGACGAGGCTGGGTTCGTCGCGCTGTACCGTTGGATCGTAGGTGTATAGCAGCTGTAATTACGTGACCTCACGAGGATTTTTTTGTCAACCTCCCCTTCTTCCACATTATTTTAGGGCTCCATTGTAAAAAAGGATTGGCTCCAGGTGAGTTTATCGTCTCCGAAGCTTCCGTTGATTGGACAACGGCGTCGTCTTCTTCCATTCTTCTCCAAAGTTTTGGTACGACTAAACTTGTAAAGCAGCCAATGGAGCTCAGATGGCGACCACTGAATTTGTTCGTTTTTTGGGAGCTTCGATTCCGGAATTTGGAGCGAATCACAAGGCAGGAAGGAAACCGGGCAGCGACGTGCTCGTTTGTTTCCTCGATTTTCCTGTGGCTGATTGCGTTGTGTCGCCTTCTCTGAGGGTGGATGAGGTGGTGCGCGCGTGGCTGTCACTTGTGCGGATCCATGGCCGTAGTGCGCCGCAGACTCGCAGTCAAAACGTGTCCGGTTCGTGGATGGACGGGCCGGGCGCGAGTTTTGGGTCAGATTTGGTGATCCTTTCTTGTGCCTGCAAATTCCATGGCTCCCAATCGAATCCATGGAGTCAAAATGGTGAGAGAGAAATGGCTCTACCTAAGGTTACCACCGGATCATGTGGCATAGTAGTTTAGGGCTCGCTTCAAACAGCTTAGCCTCTGCTTTCTTAATTTTGTTTTTTAGGACTTTTTTGCTATATTTTATTTTTTTGCATTGTTTGTCGTGGTATAATATTTTTTTATTTTGTTAAATTTAATTATATAGAAAAAACTAGAACTATTATCGTATATTTTTAGCATTACAGTGAAAAAAATCAGCCACTACTTGTAAATCACATTGAGCACGGCAGTCTTTGGTCCTGTTCTTTTCAGCTTCTAAAAGCTGTTTTTTTACTTTTCTATAGTAACTAGCTTTTAAACAGAGTATTTTTTTCAAGATAAGGTCTACTAGTTAATTGTAGTACATACTTTACTGACTTCATTTATATCGGCAAAAACCGCATATGAGTTTCTGTTACTCTATAATCTTTTTTATAAACAACCCAAAAGCAACAAACCGCAACAAAAAAAAGGCTTTGTCGTGTCATGGCACTGAGTATGGTCCTTGGCTCTTGAATGTGGCTGGTGCTAGCTTCGACACTCGACAAGCTTAGCTTACTAGCCCGTCCCTTAATCGTCATGACGTCGACCAACTTAGCAGGAACCGTGGTCCTTGTTTATGAATCCGAGTTGATGCATACCAAAGTTTTTCGAGACCACTGGAACTCGTTACTTGAAGGGTATTCATGGCTGGTTCCTCTGAGACGTGGACCTGGCGATCAATCATTAACGTACTTTGTGATCGAAACTACCTGAAGAAATTGCCAACCAAGAACAAGCCGAAGGCTTGAAAAGTTGGGAGGCACAACACGCTTGCCGCGGAGCATCAAGCGATTTCTGCCGAGAGAGGCATGGCATGGCATGGCGTATCGGCAATGCATTGAATTGGATGAGCGGTTTGATCAAGCAGTGACCGCAGTGGCAGGGAGGGTTGTTACCACGGAGCGGCAGGCAGCGACCGACCAGTACTCGATCACCTTGAATGCTCGCTCTCATTACTGCTGGTGCTTTGGTCCGTCGGAGTATTGAATTGGATCGACGCAGTGAAACGCAGACGTGCGCGGTGCGTGCGCCCGTGCCGTGAGAAAACCGCGGCCCTCCTGTGTGCGTAGAGATTTGAGCTGATCATTTGTAGCTCTAGGAAATCCTGGATCTAGAGTTGCAGGCATGTTAAGGGCCTGTTTGGCAGAGCTCCACCAGCTCCAGATCCACCTAAAAGGTGGATCTGGAGCTGGATTCACCGTGGAGCAGCTCTATCGTGGATTTGGGATTCGTCAAAGTGTTTGGTACAGCTCCACCTTCCTCTCTATCTCACTTACACTTGGACCCCACGCGTCAGTGGAGCAGCTCCATTCTTCTTCCTCCCGCTGAGAAGCACGCGCGCAGAGGAGGAGGTGGAGCGGCGGCTAGGGGGCGGGCGCGGCCGGCCGGGGGCGGCGCGGCGGCTGGCCGAGGGCGGCGCGGCGGCCGGCCAGGGGGGAGGCGGACGCGGGGGAGGCGGCGGCGGCCCGGGAGGAGGCGGAGGCGGCGGAGGCCCAGGAGGAGACCGCGGTGGTGGAGGAAGAAATCGGCCCGGGAGGAGACGAGGGGAGGCGGGGAAGGCGACGGCCAGGCGGTGGAGAAGGCGGATGGCCGGAGGCGGCAGCGGCCGGCCAAGGGGCGGGCGCGGCCGGCCAGGGGGCGGCGCGACGGCCGGCCAGGGGCAGAGGAAGAGGACGGGAAAAAGAGGAAGAGGCCAGGGGCAGCGGCGTGCAGTGAGGGAAGAGGACGGGAAAAAGAAAGAACGAACCGTTTTTTGTGTAATCAGTGGCATGGTGGGTAATTTTTCCCAACTCCACGAATCTCTGAGTTTTCAGAGCACCCCTTGAGGTGCTCCATGGATTTGGTGGATCTGGAGCCAGATCCATGGTTTTGGTGGAGCAGATCCACGGTGAAGCTGCTGGAGCTGGAGGTGTTTGGCTTGGAAAAGTGGATCCGGATCTGTTTTTTGTGGATCTGGAGCTGGTGAAGCTCTGCCAAACAGGCCCTAAGTGTATTTACATGACTCATTTCATTTATATTATATATTAAATAAAAATATTTAAATCACTTTAATTTAGTCAACAAACTACAGATCCAGCATAGATCTCGGAGCTAGAGTTGTACCAAACGGTGCCGTAGTGTGGAGGTTTTGGTACTTTTAGTGTTTTTTAACCTGTATTTACGAATTAGCAAAAATATCACATGATCGTACAGTGGCCATGCAGTAGCTCGGAGGACAACACGTGGCCTCTGCCATGCCGTACGGTGACTGCGCAACAGAGAGCTGCGGCACGGCCACCACGTAGGAGCTGATTAGTAGGCTTAATATAATCCTAATTAGGGATTTTGTTTAGGTGCACTATTTGTTCTATTTTTTAGATATAGTAAATGAGCTCTAAAAATTACAAAATTTTATGTGGAGTCTCCCGACGCAGCATACTTGATCGTGTAATTTTTTTTGTAATTTTATCCATCATGAATTTCACTGAAGAATTCATTTAAGTAGATTATTCGTAGGAATTTTTTAATGTACCAAATGAGCTTCAAAAATTATGAATTTTATGAAGGATCCTTGCACATTCGACTTAATTATGTAATTTTTTCATAGTTTTATATGTTGAAAATTCCCTCTATGATGAACTCCTTCTAAATACAGTTTCAAAGCTCGTGCCGTGGGTTCAAAAAACGCTAAAAATGTCAAAAACTCTAGAGTGCGTATGGATGCACACTGCGTGGACGCTTGCACAGGGCTTGGCTTCTCTCCATGGCTGCCTTCCCTGCAGACACGTCGTAGTAGCTATGCCACATTTTTTTTTTGGCTTTTTTTGACTTTTAGTTTCGAAGTCAATACAAATAAAGCGTCTTTTTTAAACAGCCTTTTGAGTCTAAAATTATATACACCATCTATATTAACGTTTCTGTCGTCTGCCGTTATTTTGAAAAATATAGACAAAAAATATCAACAACAACCTAAAAGAACAGGAACATAAAGCTTGAACGCTACCACGGAGCGGAGCCCACTGCACAGAGGCTCTAAATTCTGGATGACCAACTTGAATTCATTCAATACAATTTGAGGAAAAAGAAAAGCAACGCGATGCTGCTGTGTTATACTACATCAGACTGGACAAGTGATCAAAGTTTCCCCTGTGCATCTTCTGTATCAACTGAGGAAAGGCGTGTGTATTTGATCAACGTGGTATTTTCTCGTTCACGGAATGATGCGTAGCGACTTTGAATGCGATCGTTTTCGCCACTGTTTTTCGTCCTGTTTGTGATTGTTCTTGAGCGCGAACCTGGCGCTGGAATTGGATGAGGCTAGTGTGAGAAAAAGTTTGCTATTAAGGCATGAGATGACGGCTATGTTGGACTCTTCTGCCAATTAGGTAATTTTCCAATTTGATGTAAAGAAAAAAGGAAAGAAAGAGAATAGAGGGGAGGAGTGATCCCACCTGTCGGTGGGACAGAAGAAGAGATAAGGCCTTCGGCCATTACCTCTTGCGTGGACTGGTGGCCTTCGGCTTGACCGCTTTGGGTGGGCGACTGGATCTCGCGGGGATGGTAGCGGCGGCAGAGGCACCACTGGCCTGGTGTAAGATCAAGGAGGTCGACTAGAGGGGGTGAATAGACAGTCTAAAAATACTCTTTCAATTATTATCAAATTCTATTTGTCTAAACCAAGTAATAATGCGGAGGCTTGACTTAAATTAGTCTAGCACAAACAACATCTAAAACAATTATGTTCACCTAATTGCATTAACAAATTAAGACTATGGTAAGATTTGCAATTCTAGAAAGACAAGTAATCAATTTAATTCTATAAATATAAATTGCTTGAATGTAAATTGAGTACAAGAAAACAAACCACAAATGGCACAATTGCTTTTCACCGTGGTGTTCAGAAACTTGCCAGTCTCTCATAGTCCACATTGAAAAAAGTCCAAACAAATTGGATCGGCTCCATGAATTAAGCCAATCACCTCAAATCCACTAGTAGTACCTCTTTCCCGCTCTTGGTAGGTGAGCTCCAACCTTCATACTTTGTCGGGTATTCTCACAACCTTCTTTGAGAAGATCACCACGCATGACGCCTCCAATACTGTTCAAGAGTCGGCAATCTCTAAGGGTAATAAGTTAAGCCTCTCACTTGACTCTCACTACGTGCAATGAATGCACAAACTCAAGAGGATACTAAATCCACTTTTACATGCAACACATGTAATCTACAACCTTCCTTCTCACTCATAAGGTGCAACACATATACAATTGAGAGAAGGACTTCACACTATCTCAAGGAAGTGAAATGGAGTACCAAAAGTCTTACTCCAACCGGCCACAAGAGGGTATCTATACCCACACCACAAAAACTAGTCGTTAGAAGCAAAACCCTGAGAAAACAGGATTTCCGGAAGTACCACAAGCAAAGGTCCGGTACTTCTGCTCCCCTTCGCAACGATCAGAAAACTAGCTGTTATTAATGAATTCAGTAGTTCTGACGGCCAAAGGCCGGTACTACCGATTATTAGAAGTACCGAGCCACTCAAACGAAACTATCGATTTCCTCGGGGACAATAAGACTCCACTAAGTTGTCTCTCTAGAAAAAATGTACCTCTACACAAGCTAAGCGTTCCGCAAACCGGAAGTACCGCTCACACAGAGCCGATAGTACCTCTCACTGGTCGGACGCTCACACAGAGCCGGAACTTCTGATCGTCGACTACCCTGATACTCGACTAAGTTGGATGATTCGACCACTCAGGTCTCCGACCAATTTTTTGGTTCGACCACACAGGTCTCCGACCATATTGTCTAGATCGACCACACAAGTCTCTGACTATGCTGATCTCTAACCATATTGGTCTCCAACTACACTGATCTCTAATCATGTTGTCTAGTTCGACTACACAGGTCTCCGACCACATTAGTTTCAGCCACAGAGGTTTCAACCATGTCGATCTTTGACCACGCCAATCTTCAATCACACAGATCTCCAACCACCACGTTGTATTGACCACGTCAGTTCGACCATATTGGTTTCGATCACATAGATATCGGCCATATTGGATCCGACTATCTTGATTCGACCACGCTGGTCTTCGATCACACAGATCTCGACCACGTCGGTTTCAACCATCTTGGTTCGACTACACTAGTCTTCGATCACACAGATCTCGACTATGTCAATTCAACCACGTTGGTTTTGATCACACAGATCTCTGTCACGACGGTTCTGACCACATTGGTCAACCACTCTAGTTCAACCATACAGGTCATCGACCACGTTGATCTTTTACTACATCGATCTTCAACCACACAGATCATCGACTACGCTGATCTTTGACCACTCAGGTCTTCAATCACTTTGGTTCGACCAAATTAGTTTCAACCACTCTGGTCCTTGACCACACAGGTCTTCGACCACCAACAAATGTGGTAGTTCCGTGATTACAACGTCGGTAATTTCAGTAAGCAATAGTACTGCAGAATGCACTACAGTAGTTCTGATTTTCCTGAGAAGTGCATATACTTCAATAGAGTTTGCAAAACATATTTGCAAACTATAGTATCATGCACACAAATATTATCCATGATTCCCAACTATTTGCATGCATATTTACACACTTTTGAAATCATGACTCAAGCATTAAATATGAGCTTCAACCATTTACAAAACATATTTGCAAATATAAGCTTCATACCACAAAGAATAAAAATATGGATTTCAAACACTTACAAAACACATTAGTAATGTATAGTTCCATGTTACAAGGATTCAACACATAACCCACAACTATTTACAAAATACATTCGCAAATATAAGCATCATGCTATAAATAACTAGAAGAGGTGAGGTTGAACTATCAACATATGATGAGACTCAAGCTACTACACAGAACCCCTATTAATAGTACAACAATCTATACTAGCAACCTGGTCTTCCAACCCAACACCAAGATTGGTAAAAGACTAGGAACACATCATTAGCCATAGTTAGTCATACATTTACCTTAGCATCTTCTTGAGGCTTGATGACACACATTTTTACTTCAAGTCTGGGTCCTTGTCACTTGTACTCCATCAACACATAATGGTTCTTCTCTTGACTGGATAATCAATACATGATCAACTTTTCTTAGACATGCATCAACTCATGATGCATCCTTCACTTGACTTGATGATCTTCAATACATGAAGTCATCTCAAGTCACCCTTATTTGTGAAACCTAACCTATTCATCCAACTCATGAAAAATATTAGTCAACAAATCAACTGTCATCAATTACCAAAACTTCACCATTAACTCGTAATGGAGGAACTAGATTTTACAATCTTCCCTTTTTGGTAATTCATGACAATCTCAACAAATGATGAAATGGAAATTAAATTTTGAGTATACAATATATACACAAAACTTTTATACACTAGGATAAGCTTTTTAAGCAAAACTTATTCATCCCGTTGTCATTAATCATCCAACCATTAACACATAATGAAAGAACTAAATGACAACCCGATCATGAATATATGAACTACACAAGCTATATATACTCAAGGGATATATTTCAAAGTAAAGATCATTAATATGTGGAAAGATGAACATGGATCCATATTAATGAAACATCAAAACATAGAGTAAACTCCCCCTAAATGTGTCCACATTGGAGTATATAATAAAGACATATGCATATATTCATGTTTGACTATTTGTGGAGTTCAATCTAAATTTTGGATCCAATGAATGCACTAAAATATAAGAATGCGATGTCGAATGCATACCTCTTATGATTTTCACCTTTTCATCCAAATGAGACTAAGCAATATCATAATTAATAAATAAATTAGTCTCACAATTATATTTATCATTATCATCAAAATCAACTTAATGAAACTTGAACGCAACACTTCGGCATCAGCCATTTGGCTACAGTCCATCGGCCTCCTCCCTGTTCCCCTATAAGAGGCAGCCTCCTTCTCCTCCTTTGAGCTCGGAATACAATGTGTCTTCTTCCCTTTAATCTCCTACTCCTCTCAATTTGGGCTTTAGGGCAGCTGATTCACTGTGCTATTCTCCAGCGTCGACGGCTGTGCAAGGCCGAATTGCCTCCTCTAGGTTTTCCCTTGTGGTTTCCTTGCGTCGTCTCTTCTGAGATCTGTCAGGGAGGAACCTTGGGGATTTTCCATTGTGGATTGGATTCGGGTTTTTGTGCCGAGTTGAGAAGGAGAAACCGAGTTGTGTTCTCGGGTGCTCTTGGCCAGAGTACTTGTCAGTCTTATGTGGCATCTGCCCCGACCCTCAACTTCTTACTTCGGTGACCCGAGGTTTGAAGTGTGACATTGTATCTCCGTTTACCTTCGTCTCCTTGTGCAACATAGCGAGGCATTTGGTTTTCTGGGACAACGTCGAGTGCATGCCTTTCCCTGTTTGATTTCTTCTCGGTGATTTCAATTATCACTGACGTTGTGAGTATACTAGCTGTTTACTATTTGCTTCAGATTTTCATTCTGTGAGTGATTGCTATCTTTGATTGAAATATGCAAAGAGATTCTGTGGGTTAAATTGATGCTGATAGGATGAATGCTCTATGAAGAACTTTTTTTATTACTGAGATTGGATTAGATTACAACTAATTTATATTTTTGGGTTCTAATAATAGTGCTTATTGCTGCCATTTGATCCTTTGGATCTTGTTGTTCCACTGTCGGTTGTACCGGTCCATTCCAGTCGTTGATCTCTTTTAGTTGTACTACTCTGTAGTTTGTGCCCTTTTGGTTGTTTAGAAGAACTTGTTTTACTTAAGCTTCTATGGTCATTTTCATTATAAATTGATCAAGTTCATGTGCTATGTTGAGTACTATTTAGTTGAGATCAATTCATATATTGTTCTTCTGTTGTCAGGTAATAAATAGGTCATTCTGTAAGTGAAAATACAGTAAAGCATATGTTAGTGCTCAAATTCTAAAAACTAGTAATCATATCTAGTTCATGAGGAGTTTAAACAAGTATTGAGAAGGCCAAGTTCAAATCTTGAGCAACTCTACATCTGAGAGTATAATATCAATTCAAACTGAGCTTTAGGCTATTGCAAGTGATTCCTTGTTCATGAAAATGCTTTACGTACTCATTTCGGCAGTGATTTTGTTTTATGCTTCGAGTATGTGCTCTTATATAAATGGCATGATAAAATTACATATTTATATATAATTTCTGTCATTTATATAATACTAGAAATACACTTTAATTATGTCTTATTATGCTAGAATTAAATATAAATAGTTACTTATACCGTATTATTTACAATAGACTAATCAGGCATCAACTTGCAGTTGACACCATCGACGACGGCTGTTAGCAGCCGATTTAGTTTGGCCACCTACTCTCATGTTTGCCAAAGCAATCTCTTTCATTCGTAGTACCCCATCAAAACACATGTAGATACAGGCCATGGAACCACCGAAGAACTGATATGGGCCATTTGTATTTATTTTTGTTGATAATTTTTTGTTGTGGTTTATAACTTTTAGTTGAAAATAAATAGTATTGACTAAAAAATACCTTTTAGAAGGAGAGAACGAGCGGTGAAAAAAATAGGAGAGATGTATGCGTGTGATGAGAGTGAAAGTAAGGTATATGATGCATCTATGACCCATACCTTCTCTAAAACGGTAGTGAGAAAAATCATATGTTCATATTAGTCCTTGGTTTTTCTAAATAGAAACAAAAAACATAAGCTAACAGAAAAAGAGCCATACACACACATGGCTTTTCGCAACCAACAACAAACTGCATGGGAGAGCAGTGGCGAATCCACCGTGGGTGCTTGAGCACCCCCTCATCCCACGGTGGAAGAAAACCCGGCCGGCGGTCGCCCGGACACTGCTACTGCCTGTTGAACACTTGAACCGTTGAACATCCAGGTTGAAGAACTGCCCGGACATGGTTGAAGAAAGCATGAGGCCAGGCCCAGTCGATGTCTTACCGCCCAGCACCATAGCCGGCCCAATGAATCCTGGCCCAAAACCCAGAAAACTGTCTCAACAATAGATACTAAATAAGGTGAGGAAGATGAACAGCACGCCTCAAGCCCTCAACAGTAGATCAGGTCATCAGGTCACGGAGAGGCCGAGCCGCCGCCGAGTTGGAGTCTCAGAGAGAGAGAGTAGAGACTCACCGTTGTCGTCCGCAGCCCGGCGGCTGGCGCGGCGGAGGGGGGGCGGGGAGGGGGAGGCGGCCGGCGCGGCGGAGGGGGAGGCGGCCGGTGCGGCGGAGGGGGAGCCAAGGAGGGGGAGGCGGCCGGCGCGGCGGAAGGGGAGCCGGGGATGGGGAGGCAGCCGGCGTGGCGGAAGGGGAGCCGGGGATGGGGAGGCGGCCAGTGCGGCGGAGGGGGAGGCTGGAGATGGCCGGCGCGGCGGAGGTGGAGCCCGGGAGGGGGAGGCCGGAGGCGGCCGGCGTGGCGGAGGGGGAGGGCTGGGAGGCGGTCGGTCGGCGACTTGAGGGACGGAGAGTCGAAGAGGACGAGGCGCTGTGTGGCTGTGGTGACTGGTGAGGATGGAGAGACAAGGTGAGTGGCGACTGTGGTCTGTGGACCGGTGGACGTGGTGAGCACTGAGGCGAGGCGAGTTTATGGCCTGGGTGATTTGCGCTGCGTAGGAGCCAGCGACTCCGTCCGTGACGCACTGACGCGTGACTCCGTCTCCGTGGGACCATCCGGGCACCGGCGACGGTGAATCAGTGATACTGATCTGGGAATGTTAGTGCATCTGTGAATGTGAATCCTATTTTATTATTATTCTATTGATTAGCTAAATTGTTTAATCAATTATTAACTAGTTGTTGTTTAATCACTACATTTGATATTTTTTTATCTACAGATCGGTACTCACATATTTATGAACATTTGGGGGCACATTATCCATTAGCAAGGTACTAAATTTATTGTATCATACATTTTCAATTTGTTTTCTTCCTATTTATGTATGAATTTGATATTCCAATGTCAAAAGACTAGTAGATATAGTTTTGATATATTTATGTTGTGCTATAGACTCAATAGTAGAGCTCCCCCTCTATTCTTATCCTGGATTCGCCACTGTGGGAGAGGATGTAATTTGAGCAGCCAATGGGTTTTCCAGTTCCGTGTATCTAATGAAAGGTGGTTAGCAGGTTCACTTAGGTGGACTAAAACAGTATCTGCAGCAACTACACAGGTTTTGTTGGTGTGACCATCAATGAAGTTCAGTACACTTGGTGGTAGCACGGTAGCGGTGCTATGGACGGGCTTGGACCCCCGATAAAAAGAACATTTCATTGCAAAGAAAAGATTCAAGGGTAAAAGCTCCGGAGAGCAGGCAAAGGTTGCAGTACATAGTGGAGTAATTACAACGTGTGAATAACATTGACCTTGGCTTTACCAGGATGGAAGAAAATTAGCCAACTTCTATCCGTTTGGGGACCTTGACAGTGGAAAACAGAGGTATCTAAGGCAGCCCACTTATCTCAATTTTCATCTTGACCTGACAAATGATGGTACAAACCAGTGGCGGATCTAGGAAATTTTTTTGGAGGGGCTGAAGTACCTTCAGCTCGACCTCAGCCCCTTCTACATTATACATCCATGGCTAAAAATTTAGGGGGGGCTTCAGGGGGCTCTAAGGGTCCGGTAGCGGTAGGGGGGCTCGAGCCCCCCGCTAGATCCGCCCCTGGTACAAACTGTACCATGGACCAATTTCACCATGCCAGATCATAGACACAGTAATCATAACAGTTAGTTAAAGAGGGAGAAACCGGACGTCTTTCTTTAGTGTTGGTTAAAAGAATCGTGGTCCATATATTGTACACATGTGGGAGGTGCAATACAACATGCTACGGAAAACTATCAACTACATCTACTGAAACCTCAGAACGACGACCCGTTTGCATCCAAGAGCACCAGCAAGAAAAAACATCAGAATTGTTGAACTTCGGGGAAATGAAGTTAAGCTGTTGCAAGTAGCCTTAGCTTACTGTCATGTTTTATCACTGAATTTACACATTCTACAACCAACACGGTCTGCAAAAAAATCGCAAACAATAATTGTAATCAAGATGTAAAAAGGGACAGGTTGACTTAAGACAAGTCACAGAAATTGTTCATCTTACAATCGACCAGCACTTAACATTCTAGTAAAGTTAGAAAACACAGGTCCTTTTAGCTGAAGTGTTTGCTGGAACGATTGCAAGGAGTGGAATGGCATGCATGGTCACAAGAAAGAACAAACATATCAAGGGAAGTATTGGTTACCTGAAGACAAGTATAAGCCAAACCGGTGGCAACGTAGAAATTTGCGTTACCAGTGCCTGAAAAAATTGTCATGCAGCACGTGCAGAGAGAGAGAGACCCTCCAGATCCATAGGTTAGTGCATAACAGGGCTAAGGAGAGAGAGACTCCAATATATCCAAAAAATAAGGTGAATTGCATCTCTGCAAGACGTAAAGATAAAGCATTAATTCCAAGGAGACTAGGCAGTCATCCAAAATAATAGAAAACGAAATGTTAGCTACCTGCTAATTCGTCGGCAAATAGGCCCAGAAGACCTAGATACAGAGCTGAATCTCCTACCTTCAAGATAAATCAGAATAAGATATCAATGGATTTGAGAAGAAAAGCAGGAGAGCAAAACATAAAAACCCGGATGTAACCTTTTGCAGCTGAGGGACTAAATTTATTAGAAATATCATGTAAAATATACTCACTGAGGGATAAGATTTCAACATCGTGACAATTGCTGCGTAAACAAAGGCAAGGAAGCACGGACGATGATTAAAACGGATGGCCAACGGCAAGACCATAAAAATACAATTGAGATCCTCTGCCTTCAAAGTCAGTGACTTTGGGTCACTGACGCGTGGACCCCACGAGCCGTGGGGCCCACGCGTCAGTGACCCAAAGTCACTGACTTTGAAGGCAGAGGATACGCGTCCATAAAAATAATGTTTGTGTTGAAGACTATAATAAAGAAACTTCTGAAAAAATCGAAGACTTCAGCAAAGAAGTACCTGCATTAATTCTCAAATGCATGAGACCAATGGAAATATCCTTGAGTTCCAATTACATAGTTTTTTTAATCAAGACTCACCATAACACACCAATATTTGGTGATAGGCCCTTCACTGTAAGGATAAAACCATAAGTCCTGCAGAACCACAGCACAAGTCAACAGATAATTTGGTGACAGATTAAAGCCAGTCGATTGCAAACTAAGATAACTTTGTACGAAATGAGGCCCAAGAACGAAGTTGGCATGTTGGAGTGGACAGGGGAAAATGGGGTTATTAGGATAAGACACAATACTCGTAAAACAGTACTCGGAATTCCGTAAGTACTCGGAAGAACTGTTTGGATGAACAGTAGTTGTAAAATAGTGCTCTGCTATAGTACTTGGTGAACATTACTCTTACGACCACGAAGACACTCGTATACGACCACATAAGCATTCGTGTACAACCGCAAAGACACTCGTGTACGACCACGAAGATACTCGAAGGCACTCGTATACGACCACGAAGCACACGGGGATGTTTGGAACACACGCAGATATCTGGACTCTCTAGAGAACAATGAACTCAAGAGACAAACAGTTTTTGTACTGCCCCTCTAAATTGGTTTGTGGCGTTTTCTTCGTTGATCTTTTATACTGAAAAACAAGAAACTGACCCGACAAACACTCCACATCTAGCTCTTCATGACGTGCTATCTCACGTCCGAACTATTCATAACATTCACGAATTTACTTAACGAACGTATTAAATCTCTTAACGCACGCACTAACTCATTTAACACATGCACTAATACAGTATGACTATGATCACTGTAGCATCTCGAACATATAATTGATGGTGCGACGTAGTTAAGTTCAACAGAGAGGTGAGGGGGATGGAGATCTCGGAACAAGGCGGAACCCGACGGCTGCCGCGGACGTTAACCAGTAGTGCCGGATGGCCATCACCGCCACAACTCCCATCCGAGCAGCCGTCTCTTCTCGTCTCGGCAGTGGCCGGAGCGGTCCATGCTAGTGGGCCTATTTTGGTTACCGTTTGGGCAGACCAAGACGGCTGCGCTAGAATTAAGCCCATCTTGAGCTTTCCATTCCACCTGCGCTACGGCCGCTCGATGCACCTGGGCCCACCTAATGCGGGAGCTCGACCCGCCGATCCTTGCACGATCTAACATTCTAGTACTCTTTTTTTTACCTAGAATCGGTGCCGTTAGATTTTCAAGTTTGATCATCAGAAAATTTAAATTTATCTACGTTAGAGCAACTCCAGCAGAAACCCTCAAATTAGAGCCCCTACTTTTGATTTGAGAGCTCCCCCTACTTTTGAGGGCCCTGTTTTTTGAGTTGAACTCCAGCAGAAGCCCTCAAATCAGGACCCTCAAATTCATTCCAACTGAGAATGACATGTAGAGCCCACTCGTCATTCTCAAATTTCTCTACCCCTCCTCTCCTCCACCCGTGCGCTCTCCGCTCGTCCACCGCGCCTCCTCCTCTCCTCTCAGCCCACCCGCTCCCACGCCCCGCCGCAGCCGCGCGCCTCGCCTCGCCCGCCCTCCGCCTCCGCTCGGGCCCCTCCCTCTCCGCCACGCTCTCCGCGCTCCCCTCCCCGCTCGGGCCCCTCCCTCTCCACCGCGCTCTCCACGCTCCCCTCCTCGCCGCGCACCTCCCGCCAGCCACCCACTCCTCCGACCTCCTCGCCCTCTTCGACGACGCCCTCGCCCACCTTCAACCCCCGGCTGACTCTTCCTCACCCCCTGACTCTTCCTCACCCCCGGCTGGCCGCCGCGGTTTCCACCGCCGCCTCCCCATCGGTCGACCCCGGACCGATTCCGCTCGGTGGGAGCCGCACCCCGGCACCCTGCAGCCTCCCCCACCGCCGGCCGGCGTCCTCCGCCACGCGAGCTCCCCCGTCACGGTCGCCTCTCCGCGCCGTTGCCCGTGCTCGTCGCCGGCTCAACCCGGCCTCCTTCCGGCCGCCCCGGTAGCTCAGGTGAGCTTCTACCACCTTGCTCATGCTCGCGCACACCTCCCTTCTTTCCCCCACCCCTTCGGCCACCGGCGCCTCTTTTCTCCTCCACCGCCGGCCTAGAGTCGACGGAGGAGCGGGGAGCGGGAAGACGAGCGGCCGGGGCGGGCTGCCGGGCGGTGGCGAGATCTGGGCGGGGGCAGGCCGTCGGAGGGGAAGAGGAACCGGGCGAAGGCGGGCGACGGCGCGGAACCGGGCGAAGGCGGGCGGCGGCGCGGAACTGTCGATGCGCGCGAGTGAAAACCGTCAAAACAGAAAAATAGGGGCTCCCTCCAGACCCCAGGAATGAGGGCTCGAGGGGGAGATTTGAGGGCCCCCTACTTTTGAGGGCTCTAGTAGGGGCCCTGCTGGAGCTCTATTTTTGTCTCAAGCCCCTAAATTTGGTTTTGGGGGCTCAAGTAGGGGTCCTGCTGGAGTTGCTCTTAGATATACAAAAAATTATATTGTTAAATTTGCCGTTAAAAATAATTTTATAATATTTTAATTTTATTAGTATATCTTAGTGTAAAATTATAAAAAATAGTGATTAAAACTGTATTTTGAAGAAATAAAAATATTAAGTAAAAAAAAGATCGGATGGAGTAGAACACACGGACGCCGTGCACGTACGTACGTACACACGCTACCATCAAACATTCTCAAAACCTCACCACGAGAGCACAGACCCAAAGGTAAGCGAACCATCGATCCACCGCTATGAAGCTGCTCGCTAGCTGCTGTGTGTTCTTCCTCCTGCTCACCTTGTCTACGTGCAAGTCTTCTACGTTAGAAGACGCATGCAAGTCCTTCGCCGCCGGCCACCCGTCCATCGGCTACGACTACTGCGTCAAGACCTTCCAAGCCGACAAGGCGAGCGCCACAGCCGACGCGCGCGGCCTGGCCGCCATCGCCGCCAAGATCGCGGAGGGGGCTGCCAACGCCACGGCCGCACGCATTGCCGCACTGAGCGCCTCGGAGAAGGACGCGAGGAGGCGGGAGCGCCTCGGCGTGTGCGCTGAGGTGTACTCGGATGCCGTGGACCAGCTCGGCGAGGCCGCGGAGGACATCGCAAGGGGCGAGGACGACGCCACCCAGGACGCGGTCACGCAGCTCAGCGCGGCGCTGGACGCGCCCGGGACGTGCGAGGACGCGTTCGGCGAGGCCGACGACACGTCGCCGCTGGCCGCGGAGGACGCCGAGTTCAAGAAGCTGGCGACCATCGCTCTCTCCGTCGCGGCGTCGCTGTCGCCGCCGCCATCTACACCAAGGATTAGGATTTGATACTTTTGCAAACTGTTCGTGCTTAATTAGCAGGGACATGCAGGTATAATAAGCTTAATTTCTCGATGAGTATAATTGCTAGTGAATGATTTTAACTTTTTTATGCTCTCCTTGGACGAGTTTGGTTGTGTAGTGACTTGCATGCTTCGCGTGCAATATGGTGTAGTGGGCGAGTAGCCTGCTTGGAATCTATCTCGCGCTTTTTTGATCTTTGAACGTGGGGTGCTCGCTAGCTGTGTGGGACGTTGAGTGGAAGCAAGGCATGCTGCCTGCTGCAGCCCACTTTCGCCCTTTTGGCCTATTCTTTTCCTCTATGGTTTGCGGACAGGAATTGCTTCAAGCAAGCGACTACATACCGACCGATTGTAATATTAGGATTTTGTATGTACACCTATAAATAGCTAGACAGCGGAAAAACTTAAGCCATGATTATCCAAACGCGCGGACACACTCACCCATTGGTTCGATCACATAGTATCGACCACGTTTTATCGACCATGTTGTGTCGATCATATTTTGTCGACAACAATGGTTCGACCACATTTTGTCGACTACGTTGTGTCAACCCCGTTGATTCGGCCTCACTGGTCGACTACGTTGTTTCAACCACGTAGTTTCGACCACGTTGATCGACCATGATGTTTCAATCACGTTGGTCGACTACGGTTTGTCTACCACGCTGATTTGATCACGGTGTTTCGATCACGCTGGTTCGACCACGTTATTTCCACCACATTGTGTCGATCATGATATTTCGACCACGTTAGTCGACCATATTTTTTCGACCACGTCACGTTTGGTCGATCAGCTGGTTCGACCACGTTGTTCCTTTCGACTTGCATTGAACGACGTTCTCACTCGCACGTGAACGCCTCACGATGCATGCTCCTCGATCCAACATCGTTTGAAAACGTACGTCACGCAGAGTCAATACCGGCACACGCGGAAACAAGAATTTCCGTTGTTTCAAATTTATGATCTGCGAATTTGCAATGCGTGTGGTGTCGATGATAATTTGGAAAGTTGATCAGCCGTACGCGCACCACGACATGTGCTGCGGTGTCCAACCGCGCCACGGGCGCCTATAACTACGGCACGCGCGTGGGCGTCCTCTGATCATCTCGGCCGAACCGGCCGGCGCCTCCTCCACGTACGCGCGAGGGCTCCCGCCACCGTCGCGGCCAACGTCCCGTTGACTGTGCTCGTCCTCGCCGACCTCGTCCCACAACCTCAGCGCCTGCCTCGGCTACTACAGGCGGATGAACGAGTCGGTGGTGCCGTGGTGGGCACGCTCGACGACTTATGCGCCGGACGCACCGGCGCGGCGTGCGATCTGTTCCGCGCCGCGGAAGGGCCCGTGAAGATGCTGAATTTGGACGCCAGTTCCTTGGGCCATTTGGTGTAGATGTTGGTGTAGAGACGCCAGTTCCTTGGGCATTTGGTGTAGAGAAGAGTCTTCCGCTCCACATGATTTTTTTTCGCCTAGCACGACTTTAGGGCCCAAACAAGCAACTGGGCACTCTTTCGGACTTCCTCTCCGTGTACAGTTTTCAGCCTCTCTGATTTCTTACCTATGTGCTGTTCTCCGTCCTGCTTTTCGTTCCAAAAAAGGAAATGGATTTGATGGCGTCCGGATGTCTGATCTAGATGTTAGCTCTACACTTTTGGTTATAATATTTTTTGGTCATATATGTAATATTTTTTAGCTATGTATGCAGCAAAAAAAATGATAATGCAGCAAAAAAATGATAAGAATCTCAATGTTACACACATGAAATCAAAATATTGCATACATAAAATTGAAATATTGCACATATGAAATACAAATATTACACACATTAAATCGAAATAAAATATTGCATACCAAAGAACGCCACTCCTCACCTAGTCTCATTCGATGGACGCGCTCGCCACCACAGGCTATGGCCTCTACCGCCACCACCGCCGCCGCTTCGCTGTGGTCCTCTCCCTCACCGATGCACTCTCCTAGGTCACTCTAACCTCGCCGATTTTCTCCGCTCCAACTATGACGAGGTCCCCCGGAGCCTCCTCCAGCTCTTCAAGCTCGTCGCCTCCGACCCCATCTCCTCTGCCGCCTCCATGGCCAAAGAGGAAGTCGATGGCAACGGCTGAATCCGGTGGCACCGACGCCGGGGACGAGGTGGCTGGGTCATGGTCATCGTTGTGCACGGGGTTCGGGGTGCGTGTGGAGAGAGGAAGAGAGTGAGAGAACAGAGAGAATGAGGACGGAGTAGATGGTGGACTGGAGTTGAAGGTGGATCGAGCGGCCGATAAAAAGAGAGGCTCCATACGTATGAACAATAGTAATTCAGAAAAGAAAAAGACTTCCTCTCTGTGTGCGCACGCTGAACCAGCACGTGGTCGGTGCTGCTACGACACTGGATTTCCTATATATAAGCTAGGTTCATTTGCACTTCTGACTTTTAGGTTATGTATGGATAAATAATAACCGGTTCAAAATCAGTGCGTTTTTTTAAGGTGGGCTCTATAGAAAATTTGTAGTACAAACTGTACCGGTTAAAATCGTATGCGAGTATTTTTCTCTATGTGCTACCTCTCGCGAACATACCAGAATTCAAAAACCATAGCCATAAACCATAAGGCACGGCCTAAAAGAACCCACCCATAGTTGGACCGGGCTAGTTGCCGACTTGCCATACATACGTGTTAAGCCTAGTATATAGGAAGAAGGCCCAATATTCTAATGCCGAGTGATGTGGGCACGGGGCTATTTTTATGTCTGGGTTATTTTGGACTTTGTATTTATGGTTTTTCTTTTGTTACAGTAATTAAATTTTAAATGGTGTATTTTTTAAGGAAGAATCTATAAATTATATTAGTTAAAATCACATATTTCATAATCCCTTATGAATGATTAGAATTCAGAGGTCAAACATCATAACCAAAGAAACCACCCCCTGCGGCTGTTTTAGCCTCCGGTATCGACATGCAGTTGCGTTCGTTCAGGAGGAGGCAAAGTCAGACTAGGCTGACGGACGGCTGCGCGCGCGCGCGGCAAACGTGTGGTCAGGTCAGGGCTCCGGGGAATCCAGCAAATCGAGAAAATCCCACCGATCGGTATGGCAGGCGTAAAGGAAGGGCGCACTTCATCTCATCTCTGGCAGTTTTGGATGGTCAGAACCTCGTTCCCCTGCTCCTCGATCTGTCCAAAAAAAAAGGGACCAATGTACGTGGCTAGCGTACATTATCACCATGAGTTCATGACCGCGCAAGTATTTATGTTGGGTCGGCTACGACGGTTGGGCTCGTCTCCACTCTGCCTAGAAATGATTGCAATCCCGGACAGGTGACGCACCGAGAACGAACTCGACTGCGAAGTCCTTGCTATCCTTCGTCACAGGATAGCGAGTTAGCGACGGCAAAAGGCAGCAGGGCTCGCAACGCTGAGTACAAAAGGAGCGCTGTTCCGCACGAGACGAGAGCCAGACGGTGCCCCCACTTCTTTTCCGCTCCTGCCCCCGTGCGGCGCTCCCACGCTTACCACCGCCTCCTCTCTCTCTCTCTCTCTCTCATCATCTCTTCCTCTCCTTCTACCCTCGTACCATCTCCCCACTCCTCCGCTTGCCTCGGATCGCGCGCACGACATGGCCGGCGACGACTGCAACAACCAGGAGGAGGTCCAGATACAAATCGCAGGTCAATCTGCCGCTTACGGCTTATCTATCTATCTCTCCGACTTACTGTTAGTTTTGTTTGATTTTCGCTGAGGGAGTGGTGAGAAAAGCGCGGAATTCTCCTGAGTGGAGTTGCTTTCCGGTGCGTGTGGGACAGTGGGGAGCCCTGATAGAGAGATGATCCTGCTCGCTTTCTTGCTAGGCGTTTTGGTGGTACGTTGGTGTGGGAGCAGGCGCACGACGTGTTCGACGAATTGCCTGTTCGTGTACGGCGCCCTGTTTGGCGTAGCGAGTTTTGTTTAGGAGCATTGGATTGGATTTTAGATCGTCTTTCCTTCTTTTAAACCTGTGCGCACGCGCATGATTGCCAAATCCTTATTGGATTGTTGCCGCATGTGCTCCGTGGGTGCACGCGCTGCGCGTCATGCAGCACACGCCCGTATGCGTTGTTGCTGATTTCAACTTTTCAAGGCAGCGTGCTAGTGAGTGCGCGCGCGTCATGTGCTGTGGTGACGTGTTTAGACGGTGATGAGAAATCCTGTTGTTCATCTGCCTGAGCTGGTTTAGTTGTTGATGAGAACACCAGCTATATGCAATGCATCTATTATATTATTAGAGTGATGGAAAAAAGAAATCACCACGTTTGCACTCACGGGTAAGAAATTCCCACGTTAATAAGAGGAAAAAGAGAAAGATCTACGCCGTTGATTATGGTGGCTACAGAATATAATAGTCTAGATTTAAAGAAAGAGTCTATGTCAAGTACAATCCAAAGATAATTGAAATTCAAAGTAAAAATAAAATAAAATTAGCAAGTTTGATTTACATACGAATTCCTAAGTAAAATATCTAAATAAATATAATTCGGAATAAAATTTAAAAAAATACCAAATGGATTTGTATATGAATTCCAACAAAAAATAACTGAAATTCGAAATAAAAATAAAATTAGCAATTTGATTTCCATATGAATTCTTAGGTAAACTCCTAAATAAATATAATTCGAAATAAAAATTAAACAAAAATTGCACTTGGATTTGAATACAAATTCCAACAAAAATAAGTGAAATTCGGAATATAAAATAAAATTAGCAATTTGATTTCGATATGAATTCCAAAGTAAAATCTCTAAATAACTGTAATTTGGAATAAAAATTAGTTATTAGATTTGTATACAAATTCCAACAAAAATAATTCAAATTCGGCATAAAAATAAAAAAGAAAATCTGCAATTTGATTTCCACACTAATTCCAAAGTACAATCCCTAAATAACTAAAATTCAGAATAACCGTAGATTGTGGTGGGTCTAGATTATAACGGTCAATTAAAACAAAGAGTCCACTCAAGTACAATGCATAAATAACTGAAATTCGGAATAAATAATAAAATAGAATTAGCTATTTGCTTTCCGTATGAATTCCTAAGTAAAAATCCCTAAATAAATATAAATTAGAATAAAGAATTAAACAAAAAACTGGCAATTGAATATGTATACGAATTCCAACAAAAAATAATTGAAATTCGGAATAAAAATAAAAAATACCAATTTGATTTCGATTCAAATTCCAAAGTAAAATCACTAAATAACTGTAATTTGGAATAAAATTAAAGAAAAATTAGCGATTGGATTTGTATACGAATTCCAACACAAATAATTAAAATTCGGAATAAAATTTAAAAGAAAATTTGCAATTTGATTTCCACACGAATTATAAAGTAAAATCCCTAAACTACTAAAATTCGGAATAAATTATATAAAATTATCTAATTGATTTGTGTATGAACTCCAATAAAAATTAACTGAAATTTTGAATAAAAATAAAAGTTATAACAAGTATAATATGAATGGAGTCGGAGGAGACTGTGAAAAGAGTGCATTGGCGTTGTTCTGTCCTGCAAGAAGACATTGACCCATGGGGAAGCGAAGAGTCGAGACGACGGTGGAGATAAGGACAATGTCATGCCATTCACCTTAGCCGTTCAACGAGGATAATGTCGTGCTACTCGTTGGATCCGTTGAAGAGAAATGCCAAAGTCAAAGGAGCCAAGGATCACAACGACAAGTGGTGTCAGCATTGTTGAAGAGGTCAATAGCCAGAGAAGCTCGATGATGTGGAAGCCCTGGCAGAGAGGAGATGAATCGGATAGCTAGAATCGTGCCATCGCTGGTGAGAGGCACGTCATCACCTGTGATGGCGAGAAAATTCTTCGTATCGTTAGACAATGACTAAAACAAACATGCTAGCATCAGTGAAAATGGGAGGTCGCAACAGTTAATAAGGAAGCGACCATGTTGAGTTGGCCAACATCGGAGAATAGGAGCAACCGACATGGGAGAAGAGGACATTGAGCATGTATAACATCATGCATGTGTGTATACTTTCATGTATCCATATGAATAGAAGCATAGGCGTACAGAAGGAGAGGAGTAAAGAGCTCAGAGTAGAGATGACACAGCCGTAGGGAATAGGCTCGAGGCCACTGAAGAGAGCGTGACGGGCGTCCTCGGTATGGATCGGCGACGTTGCACATATACGCGTGTTGATGTCACAATAGTCAGCGTTAAGCAATACTTGGAGAGAAGTAGAAGATAAACATGTGGTAGAGTATTATATTGGAAGGGGTAGCAGCTGAGAGTGATCAATCAAGAATTGGGCTTGCTGTTTAAGGTTGTAGTAGAAAAACTATGACGACAAGAAGAGATAGATGACACATAGTTCGATGGGGCAGTTGGCGTGTAAGGAAAGATAGTTTAGGGTAGGTCACCTATGGTGCATCAGTGTATGAATGAGTAAAGTACTCTAATACTGCCATGTAATCTAATAAGATAATTTGTTGTACACATAATCAACGTATTGTTTCAAATTAAATAAAGATACACATGCATGCGTACATTTTGGAAAAGAGTAATTAATGGAGAAAGAATAGAGACATACAGCTATATGATCCATACATGATGGAGAGTGGTTACATTTCTAAGAACCCCAACAACTAATCATGCTCAATGATTTTCTTCCATCAAAGCCTATACTTCAATTACAATCCCCAAGTTGTATTTTTGTTCAAATTTCTATCTTCATTTCCAATGTTTATGATGTCTTAAAATATAAATGGCCTACAAGATACGTAAATATATTTTCAAGTATCTAAGTTACATCATTTGATACTACAAAATTCGAAACAAATCTAGTTGCGCAAATACGTAGGTCACCCTACTAGTTTCACAAAGATGTAAACTTTATGGCATTATTACTGCTAGTTGCAGGAATTCCTCAAGAGCATCTGGTCATGTCCTGTTACCATCTATGCTAAGCATTTACGGTTTGATCTAACCCGTTGACATGGCCTTCTCATTGTGAATTGCAGGATCATCCGAAGCTGCAACTTCTCCAACCCATGAAGCACCACCGCAAAACTCACCTGTCAAGCATTGGCAATGGTGGTTGATGGTGGCAGTGAACATTTTCTTCCTCATCGCCGGTCAGACGGCATCAACACTCCTTGGGAGGTTCTACTACAATCAAGGTGGCAATAGCAAGTGGATGTCCACATTTGTCCAAACTGCTGGCTTTCCAGTGTTGTTCATTGCCCTATATCTTTTCCGTTCAAAATCACCTTCTACACAATCAACTACCAGTAGTCCTGAGACTGCTGTCACCAAAATCACTCTGATATATGTTGTCTTGGGGCTCATCGTTGCTGCAGACGATTTGATGTATTCCTATGGCCTATTGTATCTTCCTGTCTCAACTTATTCGCTCATTTGTGCTAGTCAGCTGGCCTTCAATGCTGTCTTCTCATATGTCCTCAATGCTCAAAAGTTCACCCCTTTGATTTTCAACTCTGTAATCCTCCTTACCTTTTCCGCTTCACTCCTTGGAGTTGATGAAGATTCTCAGGGCACTAATGATATCTCACACGGAAAATACATATTGGGTTTCTTGTTGACACTAGGAGCATCGGCCACTTATTCTCTTATTCTCTCCCTAATGCAAGTTACATTCGAGAAGGTTATTAAGAGGGAGACCTTCTCAGTCGTGTTGAACATGCAGATTTATACAGCACTTGTGGCAACATTGGCTTCTTTAGTTGGGTTATTCGCAAGTGGTGAATGGAAGACTTTGGAGGGAGAGATGCATGTGTTCCGCTCAGGGAAGCTGTCATATGTAATGACACTGCTGTGGACTGCTATATCTTGGCAGATAACTTCTGTTGGAGTGGTGGGGTTGATCTTTGTAGTGTCATCACTCTTTTCAAATGCGATAAGCACCCTAGCCCTACCCATCATTCCTGTTTTCGCTGTGATTTTCTTTCACGACAAGATGGATGGAATAAAGATTATAGCTATGCTGATGGCCATCTGGGGGTTTATTTCATATGGCTACCAGTTATATTTTGATGACAAGAAAGCTAGGAAGACTTCAGTCAGCGTGGAGGAGAATTCCTAAGTTCTCGTTACATTGTTCTCCAGATAGATGCTCTTACCAATTTAATTTGTTGGTACTGAGTGAGGTACAAGTTGTTATTTATGGTACCTAGCAAATTTACCCGCGCAGTTGCATGGCTAGATATTATGATACAGTTGTCTTTGATATTCAGCTCTACTTTTTTATAATAGAAATACAATGATGGTTTGGTTTCACAGACATGCTTTCCAAATTGTCCATGGCCCTGCAAATAGTAACTTTCCTTGAATATTCTGCCTCCGCTTATTGAACCACTGGATATTGTGGTACTATTTGTTTGATACAATTCAGTCTTTGTAGGTAGTAGATAATATTGATTTGCTGCATTTTGTAGTGTGGGTGGGGAAGGTGCTAATGCATGCTATCAGTTGAGAACTATAGTATTGCTTTGACATCTCTTTATGTGTGAAATCTCTTTCCTTATGCAAGTATTATAGTTTTTCTACTTGATCATCCAAACTCTAGTTCAGACATATTGGATGGCCATCATGTAGAACCAAGCCCTTGTGCAGCTTGATCTGGAGTATCTTCAATTCTTTTGTGTAGAATTGCCGCTTGTCATTGTGTGGAGTGCCGAAAGTGTTAAGAGAAAACAAATGCCTATCAGCCTATTCTCCGTATGCTTCCCAGAGACCATAAAATTGACTAACACTGACTACCGTGAAGCGCACACTAGGCTATAAGGTGTTCATTCCTCAGCACTCATTGAACAAATGTCTTGCAACTTGCACATGTATGAATTTAGTGTTTTATATCCCATGGTTTTGTGCTAAATTGGGTTTCCACCTAGAAGCATGTTATTAATATTATATGCCATAGAAGACAGAGTATGAACCACATAGTCTGCAGGACAATGAAACCTTATGAACAGCTCGAAATCTGCAACTATGTAATATACCAAAAACGTGTAGTTTACAGTGTCAATTGTCGAGATCCGACAAGTATAACATAAGGAATCTACATAACTGGAAGCGGAAGACCTTATTATGATAATATTACCAAGCATTTTACTTGTATCTTTGCTAGTTTGAGGGCAGAGTAAGAACTTGGCAACGTAATTTGTATCTGTTTGAACAAAGTGTTTCAGTGAAGTATATTCAGTGGTTTGATACAAGATACAGTTGACATTGACTCAAAGAATCTTCAATGGCTGCCCAATTATTGACAAGATAAGTTTCTTGAAAATAAAGTTTGACACTCGTGTGGAAACCCACGTGAGCTATATGCCTATATTGTTTTCATCGGAAATGTATTTTCATCCAACTTGGGTTTTAGAGATGAGAAGATACAAACATCCAGCTTTCATGAACGTAGGTGTAATTGTGACAAGTGACAACAAATCAAAACTATTGCATTGGTATGGTAGATGTATATGTTTTGATCAGTGAGGATTCCACAGCCTGCAGGAGTAGGCTGAGCGTACGTAAGTAAGAATTTTTTTAATAAAGATTCCATATTTTATTCGAAATAATAGAAATATATCTACGCAAACATTTTTTTTACAGAAATTGGTTCTAGTTGCCGAACCGTTGGGCGATTACAATTCCAGTCGAACAGAGGGGAAAGAAAGAAGAGGAGAGGAGAGGCCATGCGGTGAACAGAGGGGAAAGAAAGAGGAGAGGAGAGGAGAGGAGAGGAGAGGAGAGAAAAGGAGATGGAGGAGACAAGAGGAGAGGTTTCATGACTTATGTGAGGTAAATATTTTTGTATGTTATAGTTCATATTTTATATATGAACTAAATAGTTTATTTAGTATTAGTATTCGTAGAAAATTATAGATGTAGAAAAGAATAATACAACTTTAGTATAGAAAATTTAGTCAATGTAGTTATAGAAAGTTAGCAACCGTAATAACATGTAGTTGTAGAAAATTTAGTGAACATAGATACAGAAAATTAGCATCCTTAGCAAAGTAGCATTCCTACAAAATTGTAGTTGTAGAAAATTTAGTCAATGTTACGTAGAAATTAAGCCTCCGTAGAAGTTTATAGTTGTTCAAAATTCAGTCAATATTTATGTAAGGATTTAATAATTTGCTTTGTAGTAATTATGAATCAATATAATGTCGTTAGTACATTGAAAAATCATATGTATCATTATAACTGGTATATTGGCATTTAAATCAATATGTCATGTAAATTGTGGAAACCCATTAAGAATTATTTGCCGTAGCAGAGAACTCGAGCAGCAAGACAAGAGTGGCGTCGGTGCGCGATCTGCCGATAGGGAGTTAATGCTACGATGGTAGTGTAGTTGGTTACGGTAGGCAAACGGTCATTGAAATGTAAATTACAGTACATCAGTTCTTCCGTAATGTGTGATGCGATTTGACTAGTTGCAACATGAACAATATATGCAGGCAGACATCAATAATGCCAATACCCACTAAATTGAAAGTTCATTACAGTGTTGGCACCGTTCGTGAAGGTCTAGACGGTGTTGGCTTGAGCGGTTTTATGCAAATCACTCTGGTACATTGGGACGACAGGAATGCTCGAATCATAGATGTGATGTACTGGCTCACCCGTAGTTTCTTCTTGGACCCTGAGGTGTTCAGCGTCGTCATACAAGGGCTTTAGAGCTGATCTTCCACAGATATTAGATGGGAGTTGAGAACATTGATGCGTACTGTTGCGTGGAAGGAGTTTGTGCAAAGATGCTGGCGCTGTGAATACGAGTGTGTGATGCTTATGCAACCATGTCCAATAAGAGTTGTGCAAGGTCGTGCGGACGGCCATCATCCGAGAGGTGTGAGCAGCTCAGGCGCCCCACATGTTGGTGAAGAGAAGAAAGTTGCTCATGACAAGGCCGATGTGGTACATGGAGGAGAGGCAGAAAGGTCACGACATGGTGAGGCTATAGGACAACCTGATGAAGGAAAGCATATGGAGTACATAGTGCATCAAATGGAGAGCGATAATCGGATAGCTTAGACTGAAGAGGAAGTTGTATAGGAGGACAATGAGGACAGTTCGGATGAGAACGAAGCTCCCATCCCGCAGGAATGGAACTGATTTGATGTTGAGGGTCCACTTCTCTGGCTTGGGACATGTGCATCGGTCTCCTAACCGTCTTACCTTGTCGGAGCCCCGACACCCGGTGCTGAGGAAGACGGCCAAGCGGGGCCGTACGGGAGGATGCCGACACGGAGACGGAGGGGGCCAGGGTGGCGACGGAGGGGGGTTGGGGATGCTGTTGCAAGGGGGTAGTGCTGGTTGTACATTTGTTGTTCATGTACTACTTACATTTCTTATTTACTAAGTGATGTTTGTAATACTGTTGCGATCTTAGTTGTACTTCTCTGTACGATGTTTATTTGTTCAATCTGTGTCGACGCCTGTACCACTCAATTAATTGTAACCGCACCGACGCTCGCACCACTCAAACAATGCACTCAATTAATGGCAACTGCACCGACGTGCAAACCATTCGATTACATGCTTTACGACATTGAACAATACCGTGGACAACAGGGGAGAGTACTATGGTAAAACCTTATACGTTGGTACCTATAGGTAGAATGAGCCTCGTGCTACCCACATGGAGTATTGCAGAGGGGGCCGTCTTGGACGTGGCTGGCCGTCGTTGTAGTGGCAAGCACATATGCAACTAGGGTTCGCGTAGCAGCATGTTGGATTGTACGAACTTCCTATGTCGATGACCTCATCGTTGCCCCTCTCGCACTGCATCTGTTGATGGAGGTCATAATTGTGCTCTTCAAGACTTTCAATCCGTGCCTCCAAGTCATGGATTCACTCCCACAACGTATCCACGTACCTCGCAACATACCATTCATGGGGAGGATCAATCTATCACACGAAGTCGCATTTGGCCATCTGCTAGAAAGGAAGGTTGACATCGAAACTCTATTGGCAGTACTATAAAGCAGACGATTGCCTAAGTGTACCCCGGAGTGTGGGTATCAGAAAAAACATCGTCCACCATCCAAATGGCCTTCTGCCACCTGCATGACCACATCCTCCATGTGTCTGTATTTTGGCCACACTGGCTGAGCCCGCCTGTTTGGCAACAAGCGATAGTTAACGCCGAAATCCTCCCTCCTTTTGAGTGGAAAGTTCCCCCTTGATGACCCATGTTCGACTGGCCCCTCGGCGTCTATCATGGTATCTTACTTTAAGACGAAAAAGATAGTTGTTCCTACTAGGGCATGCATTTTATAGCCTGTGGGGTGTCATAGTGTGTTTTATGACAAACCACATCATTTGCAACTTTCATGTAGTGACTATACCAGACGGGGTAGCTTTGTGAAGTGACAAGACCATACAGGGTAGCTTTGCGTAGCGACATGACCATACGGGGCAACTTTGCGCAGTGACAAGACCACAGGGGCCAGCTTTGTGCAGTGAGAAAACCACGCGGGGTGGCTTTGCGCCGCGACAAGATCAGATGGGCCAGCTTTGCACAACAACTACACCAGATGGTCCAGCTTTGTACAGCAACTACACCAGATGGGATAGCTTTGCACAGTGACAAGACCACACGAGCCAGTTTTGCGCAGTGACAAGACCAAAGGGTGCATCTTTGCGCAGTAAGAAGATCTGACTAGCTAGCTTTGCATACCGATAAGACCACAATGGGTAGCTTTGCGTAGTGACAAGACCACATGAACCAGCTTTGCGCAGTGATTACATCAGGTGGGACAGCTTTTTGCAGCGAGAAGACCACACAGGGGCAACTTTATGCAACGAGAAGACCACACAGGACCCTATAAAAGGAGGTAGAAGAGATTTAGGAGAGAACAATACACAAGTAAACCCAACACTACACCGGAGCTTGCTTCACCACACCATGATGGACAAGAGGCAGAAGAAACAATGTGACAAGATGATGAAGCAATGGGAGGAAACCTGTGAACTAGCAAGGTCTGCTACCGCCCGCGATGAAAAAGCAAGGGCTGTTGTGGCCCGGGCCAAACAAGCCGAGCGTGCTACGAGGTTAGCTCCCCGCAATGACATCACCCGTAGCAACAACCTCATCCCGAACGTTCCTATTGAGTGCTCGCTGTAACACCCGCCCGAGGGGGAGATGCCGCCCCTATGTTGGTGTTAGGACCCGTGTAAATTCTTCAAGTCTAAGCACCACCTCAGTTTGGGTATGCGTTACTGGAGTTATGCAAACTACTCCAGTGACTATCTCAACCACCGTCGGGACACCACCAGCTATCGGTAGTTGGTAAGGACCAGTTACAGTGTGTTCCCCCTACTTTTTCTCCTTTAAAGTATGCACTAACAACCTCTCCCGTCTACCCACAGTCCTCGGAACCCCTATGTGGCTACTGCAAATGGATCGATCTTGAGATTCACCCAGATGATCAGTGGGTTTTCGACTTCAAAAAGTGAAATGTCAAAAGGTCCTGTGAGATATGGGAGGAGGAGCGCGCAAGGATGAGCAAACCGAGCGTATACATCGAGAGACGAAATATCATCTCAAGGCGTGCACGCGCAGGGAGCGCGAGAAAAAGAGGGAAATGACGGCCAAGGCAAAAGAAGCCACCGAGGAGTTCAACGCTAAGCTCACAAGGAAGGGAAAATGGTCCTGGTCCATGCAGTAGGTCAGGCTGTCCCGCACTAACTAATCCCCCAAAAATCAAATTTAGTTCCATTCCAAAAAGGCGCATATGTATCGTAGAAGCAATTCGGTTTATTGCATCATACATAATGCTCTTTGTTATGCATGTAATCAAACCCTACGTGCCGTGTTACTCTTAACTGTACTATGAAGTCTATTTTATTTGGACAAGCATATTTCCTCATCTTTTCGTATTCAATTATTCGCGTAACAAGTCATCCAACAACATTAACAAACAAGTTCTCCGTATACGAATTCCCGGTTACATCACAATATCATTTACCTTCGTACTTACCGATCGTTGTTATTTCAATCATTCTTAAAAAAATTCATGAAATTTCTTACACTACAACAACATACACTGATCACAAACTCTTATTGCGAATCCAACAGATTATCTACCATTCATAATCTACGAAAATCACAAATGGATTAACCCACACTATGGCTTGTTTGCAGTCGCTGCACAGCCGAGCGACTGCAATTGTAGTCGCCCAGCCGCTGGGCGACAGGCTGTAGTTGTCGAACTGTTGGGCGACTAGAACCTATCACCTAACGACCACGGATTGCTTGCGTGTCGTGCGGCCGTTGGGCGATAGGTTCCAATCGCTCAACGGTTCGGCAATTGGAGCCCATTTCTATAAAAAAAAATATTTGCACGGGTATATTTTTGTTAGAATAAAATGTGGATTATTTATTAAAAATATTCCCTAAGTAACGGAGCAGCTGACAGGGAAGTACCATCTTCATGCATTTTATTTCCTGGGTTTGTATAATTCTTAAGTTTTAAATGGATAGAAAAGATATGCAAGCATATGCTGATTCCTACCAAATATGGAAACTTTTGATATTGCTGAATCCACAGCAAGAATATTGTTTAGTGTTTCTATCTAGGGATACCATTCTTACCTTACATAAATCTATTCAGGAGTGTTTTACTTATTTAAAGAAATTTTATATGGTACTGCACAGTGGCGGATCTAGGAAAATTTTTTGGAGGGGCTGAAGTACCTTCAGCTCGACCTCAGCCCCTTCTACATTATACATCCATGGCTAAAAATTTAGGGGGGGGGGCTCCAGGGGGGCTCCAAGGGTCCAGTAGCGGTAGGGGGGCTCGAGCCCCCCCCCCCCCCGGCCCCACCGCTAGATCCGCCCCTGGTACTGCTACTGCAGGTTATGCACCTATGTTGATGAAGGTATTTGAGGCCAAGAAGCTGAAGATGGTTGCTAATTCTCCAAGAATGGCTCATCTCCAACAACTATATTGTTCAGAACAGATAAAATGGTGGGTAGCTGTCCATCTGAATACTGCTTCTCTATTTGCAGGGCTGAAATAAGACCGAGGGGCAGTAGCAAGTGCATGGAGAGATGGTCCAGTCCTGCAGTAACATAGCCCTTCTGCTCACCGTTCTTGTTAGGCCGTTACCACCGGTTTAGGTTGCTGTGCCATACACTGCGTGTGTCGTCCTCGCTGGCAAACTGATTCACTCGCATCATCTCCTCCTGGTAGTGTCAGTGTATGCTCTCATTGTTGTCAGTCAGCTCTTGCTGAAGATGGTCACGTCGCAGAGAAACCACAAATTCACTGCACAGATGTTCAACTCTGTCAAGCTGCTTACCTTCTGAGCTCTAGTCCTCATGATTAACCCCAGCTCAACACAAACAACATCCTGAAAGGAGCTGGTAATACATGTTTATGCCATGCTAGAGACGCAATTCCTGGCTCTAGATTAACTCTGTTTCAGCTTTGCGTGTTGGTGGCCAATTTTTTCATCTTTGGGGGAGTGCAGCAAGTGAGGGACTGTTCTTTTGGACTGTGGTTTATGGTTTTTGACTGTAACTTACTAGTTTAATGAATAGTGATTACTAAGAGAAGTCAAAAGCTGCTAAAAAAATCAAAAAGAATGGAGCCGATGAGAAGGAAGGGTTACCGGCGAGGGGGGGCTATCTTCACCATTGCCATTCTGTGGCTTATACCTACTTTACTGCTCGTAATCAGGGACAGTTTAGTTGCCACCGGCGCTGTTCATGCTAATAATTTGTGATGAGATGGATGTTCTGGATAATGTTTGCATTCAAGTGGCTGTGTAGATGATTCGCGGGTTCCTCTCTTAACATCAGCAGCACTGTCTAGATGACAAGGTTAAGATGACAGTTCACAGATCTCTGACGACAAACAGCCAACTGCAAAGCTTTCAGCATAGGACTTCTGCAAACTTTCAGAAGAAAATTTGTTCACTCTGGAACTTCATAAGATCTTCTCTAAGTCATATGTCAGATCTCCAATATTTGGTAATCGACACATGAAGCTTCAGTTGGTCCTGTTAAGGGTATTTAGGTTATTTCCTATTGTTTAGAGTTTGGATCTTTATGTGTATCTCATGTACTATATAAACCCCATGGGCTATTGCAATATACTCAAGCTTCCTTCATATTAGTATGATATCAGAGCCCAGATTTTAGAACCTAACTCTAGACGTTGCGCGCCGCCGCTGTGGTCACCATCGGCCGGCCGCTGCCGCTGCCCTCGAGAGGAGTGTGCTCCACTTCCAAGGGTGGCCACCTCCAGGCCATCGTTGTGCATCGTCGTCGCCTGCGCCCGCTCGCGTGCTCCTCTACGCCTCGCCACCGCCAGAAGGCCTCCCCACCACCGCCAACCCTGGATCTAGGGGCCACTGCCCTCGCCCCGCCCGGATCCGAGGGCCTCCACGCCGGATCCGGCCGAGCTTGCTTACGCTGGGCCACCGCCTAGATCCGGCTGTGCCTCCTTTGCGCTGTTGCAGATCCAGCCGTCCCCACTCTAGATCTGGCCTTCTCCAGCCATCTCCATCCGCGCTGCCCAGCCAGATCTGACCGCCGTTGGCCTGGACGCGATCGGATTTGGCCTCCCCGATGCTGCCTTGCCTAGATCTGGAGGGGAGGCGCTTGGCCGCTGCTCCCTGTCCTGTGGCCGCCGCCTCCTTAGCCGCTGGATCACGACGCCTCCATGCGTCGGCCACCCCGACGTCACCTAGGCCGCCTGCGCCAGGATCCATCCACCACCGATCTTCCTCCGCCCGGATTCGGCCGCTACTGACCTCGGCCCACCGGATGCGACCACCTCCGTGCGAGATCCGGCTGCCATTGGCCACAATGCACCCGGATCCAGCCACCTCCGCTCCAGATCCAACCGTCTCCGCCCTGGGCTTTATTGGGCGCCTCCACGCCAGGCTGTCGCGCTCTGTCACCCCCCGGATCCGGCCGCCTCTGACCTCCTGCGCGCTCCATGCCGCCGGACTGTAGGGGTCGAGGTGGAGGAGCCCGGATCTGAGCTGCTCTTCGGCTGCGCTCGCCACCGTAGGATCCCACTGCAGGATCTGGGCTCCCCGCCGCCGCTTCTTTGCTTCGCGCGACGCGCCGATGCAGAGGATGCCGCCGCTGCTCCTCTCCTCCGGCCGCTATGGATGCGCAGGTTGAGGCCTCCTCTCCCCTTTGGCCTCCCCGAGGACGCCGCCGCCCGGTCGCTGCCTGCACTGGCAGTGGCATGGAGAAAGGGCAAGAGGAGGAGGTGGTGGGGTGAGGACGCCATGGGGATTATTGGCTAGGTCATTCAGCCGATTGGAGCAAAAGGAATGAAAAAGAGGAGAAAGGACTTTGTGTGCGGGACTAGTCCTTTAGTTGTTGGTGTCAAGCTGCTGGATGTTGCTGCTCTAGTCCACAGTCATTTGACTTTGACTCTTTTAATCTTTCGTTGTGTCCATCCAAGTCTGTAATATCTATCTTTCAGTTCATTAAAGCCGTACGAGTCCATAAAATCCTTGTCAAATCATGCCGATTGCTTTGCTAGCCACAATTCATCCTCTTGGATCAAATGTGATCCTCTCCTTCCTTTCGCATAGCCACAGCCGCCGCTCTTCATCGTAGAAGTCTTCATGATGCCGCTGCTTCTCTTTGAGCCGCCGCTCTGAGCTTCTAAGGCTACCGCGCTTTTCTGCATTGCGTCTTTGTTGCGCTTCTTGTGCATAGCGCCGCCACCGTCTCAGGCTTCAATCCATGCTGCTATGCTCCTATCTCTCTGTTCGGCTAGTTTGACAGCTCTCTCTACTCACGTCACCTTCCACATCCTCTTCGTCGTGTTATCACGGCCGATTTTGCTCCCGTTTACCTCTACTTTCTTAGCCCTTGCACTTTATGCTTTCTAGGTTATTGCACGATTTTGGATGGTTGGTATTCGATATAATTTTCCAAGAGTCGCACGCTACAACGACATCTTTAATACATAAATTTTGGATTTTCTCTATTTTAGTGTCAACCCTTTTGAAATGCAATGCTGTTGCATATGCCTTACATTTAACAAGGGTGTTAAGGGTATTTAAGTTATTTCCTATTATCTAGGGTTTAGGTCCTTACGTATATCTCATATACTATATAAACCATATAAGCTATTGCAACACACTCAATCTTCCTTGGTATTAACAGGTCCATGGGTAGGAAAGTTTCAGTGGTTCAGATTCAGTTAAGAGCTGTTCAAGAAGAAAAGTTTTTGGGAGCCTGCAGCTTTGTACCAGCTCATTTTGCTGTACCTGAACCCCATGACATTGACAAATCCACCCATTCTGCAGTATGCAGTTCAGTCAGCCTATTGACAAAGTCAATTTTGCAGATTATGCTCGCTCACATTCTTTGGTATGAGTTGGGCGGCAAGAAGCTACAGTACACATGATTAGTACCCACGGATGGTCCTAACGGCTCTTCATTTAAGGCCTTGATTCGTTGTGAACGCATTAACGAGGCACTGCTTGCTTTGCTCATTGACGTACCTGTTCCTGCCGATGAATGATCAACTCTAGATTCTGCCCTTCCTTCCGCCTCGCTTATTTTAGCTTCAGCTTCTGATTTTTAACTTATTTTTCACTATTTATAAATTTCGTCTTTTTTTGAACTTTTGATTTTTTTTGAGCTTTTTTGTCGGTTCTTTTTTTCCGTATTCGTTTGCGTTGTTCGTGATAAGCTAGCATATTTTTCTATTTTTATTTTTTTAAACTTAATTACGTCAAATAAGCCACTTTCAGTTACAGTGAAATTTAAGCAGTGCAATTCCAGCCATAAACCACAGCTTTTCAGCCCAACCGAGCGGCGCCTCCATTACAACAAGCAGTGATTGATCTCAATAGCCTTAACGTGCACGCAGCCAACGTAAACGTTCGCATGCTATTATATGCGTCAAAACTAAAGTATGCAAATGTTAAAACCGTATGATATATAGTAGTAGAACAGCGAATAGATGTAAATCAGACCCCTATTTTACCATTGAGGATAGCGTTGGATAACCTGCCTGACATTCTTCCTAAACAGGGGTGCACCGTGCATGCATGCATGATGGCCCTCAATTATCCCCACAATACACCAGCGCCTAATCAACCGCTCATCACACTCCAGATCTGAATGTTTGTTGCAACAAAGCACTCACTCGATAGTTCATCCTTCGCAGCAAAGAAAAAAAAACAGAACAAAAAGAGCAGCAGCACCCACTGAGACCAGACCAGATGTGCCCCGGCCGACAAGATTCACCACCGCAACAAGGGCCGGCCACCACCACCGCAGTGCAGCGCTGGCTCAGCCGGTGGCCGGAGCGATCCCACCACTCGGGAAAGGCTGGAAAGGGGAAGGGAAAACGAGAAGATTACACACTGCGGCGTCGGCTTTGCAACCCGCAACGACGGCACGGTCTACCACACGCACTAGCGCCGGGCCGAGCCGAGCCAAGTTCCCCGCTCCTCATCATCACGCGGCCACCCACCACCAGCGCATCATGTGTCATGGGTGCGCGCGCGTGTCATCTCATCGATCGGCGCCGTTCACATCCATCGCGGTTGGGCATCCCCGCAAAAACCACCGGCACTTAAGCTTGCTTTCGAAGCGAGAGGTTGGCGAATGGCAACCTCCTGGGCCAGACGGCTACGTGGCGGTATACCGTCGAGATTGCATGCGACAGTACAGATCCTAGCCGTTAGATTCAAGCATCGACAATAAGCGTAACACCGCCCATGACAATCCCATTTGAGCGACGAAGTCATCTACCTCCTTCCCGGCTTCCCCCATGCTGCCTTTGACGTCGAGCGAGGGGAGCACACGGAACGTCGCCATCGCCGACTGCCAGGGGCGGAGGGCCCGATAGGGCGAGCTATGGCCCATGCCAGACCTTAGATTTTTGCAAGAGACCCCCAGGCCCCATATACCCCTCTATCCACCAATAGCAATAGCCCAATAACCGAATAACGTAACCCTAGCTCTGTGGCAGTGTGGCTCTGCGCCTTGGCTGGAGCGGCGGGCGCAGTGGCGAGCCGGCGACAGAACTGGGGGAGCGGCGGGCGCGGCGGCCGGCGGGTGTAGCCGGCGGCGGGCGGGCGGGAGTCGGGAGGCGGGCGGGCGGGCGGGCGGCGGGAGGCGGGCGAGACTCGGGAGGCGCCGAGGCGGGCGGGCGGCGGGAGGCGGGCAGGCGGGCGCCGGGCGGGCGGCGGGAGGCGGGCGACAGCGCCGACAGGCCGGCAGCAGCCACTCCCTGCTCTCTGCTCTGCTGACTTGTGGATTTGAGGCTTGAGGGTTGAGGCCGGCAGCAGCCAGCAGCGACAGGCAGCGGCATATATTGTGGATTTGTGGCATTTGATTTGAGATTTTGAGGCTTGAGGCCGGCATATATTGTGGCATTTGATTTGAGGCTTGAGCAATGGATAGAAGGGAAAAGGGAAAATCACAGAGAGGTGAGGCATTTGTCAATTTACATTTTGCAAATTTCTCATTTGATTCCACTTGTCTCTTTTGTGTTGTCTACACTATACATAACAATATTAACTATGTTTGCTCTTTCTTTCGCAGATTATTTCCATTACTATGCTCTACAAGGTTATATGTTAAATTGGTGATATATTATTGTGATTCTTCAATTTTTGGAGGTACTTTTCAATGTCTTGCATTATTAAGTATCTTTGCACTTGGATTATTGTTGATGGGTCTGATTAGTATTATAGCTTGAATGGTATTACTTTCGATCCGCCCCACCTCATTTTTTTTCCGTCCTCCGCCACTGCCGACTGCCACAGGTGTGGGAGCACATGACAGACCCTCTCTGTCTATAAAACTTATATGGAACTTGATGAAACTTACATAAACCCCACACGAGTTATGGGTCTTGCATGCCCACCTGCATTGTCGTTGTTACTGGGCCCGCGCTCCCACTTGTTCGTCACCATCGTTGGCGTTGAGCTCGCACGCTCGCTTGCAACGTGAGCACACAAAATCACCACTCGACGCTACTGGGCCCATGGTTCTGTTAGCACAAAGTCATCATCGTCATGGAATCTACGCGTTGCTTGTGATCGCCCGCGACACCATCGCCGTCGAGTTTGTGCACTCGCCCACCCTACTTCAAGCTCGCACGCTTGAGCCATTGCTATCACAACTTTCTAAATTCAGGCTGCCCCTATGATGGGATCTACCATTGTCCACGATGAATTGGGAGGCACTGGCTGCTGCCACTCGCAACACCCACATGGCCACACCCCCACCACTACCGCTTTGGATCGAGAGGCTGAGAGGGGGGGGGGGGGGGGAGTGAGGTGGATAGGGAACTTAAGATGAATTGGGTGGCTTAGAGAGAAGTGTGATAGCAAATAAAGGGAGCAGAGATCACCAGGAGAGACGGGAATGCTATTCAATAGGAATCGCAGGTGATCAAAATCGATGCCTATGGATTTAGCGATCGGACGGCATCTGACTTGTCCCGTTGTTTTAGCTGGAAACGGTGTACCATTTTGTAGTATTTTACAGTGACAAAATGCACGGCATGACTTGACAAAATGCACGCCATAACTGCGTAATTCCCGGCTTCCGTTTCTGCGTCTTTGCTTGGACTGGGAGCTGTTCCATTCGGATCACATACATTTGAAGGGTATAATTAAAGACACGAAAACGTGCAGATCTGAGGCGAATTTCTGGTCGTATGGTCCCGTCTTAGCTTTTCGAGATCAATTCAGTGATACTCATATTTGTACCTCAAACGGTAGGCGTGTGTCTTTATAAGTGTCGTTCGATTGGACTGAAATAAATTGGTATATAGCTAAATTGTATTGTAGTTAGGTAAAATTATATTGTAGCTGATAATAACTTAATTGGTACAATTAAATTTAAGCACAAATAAGCGAGACCAATGCTTCCAAGTTTGTACAATTATTATACTCCTTCAAAGGCAGGTGGTCGATTGCTCGTGGTTTGCCAGGAATTCCAAATGGAACAATCAAGTTTACGGGAGATTCTATTACCTAATGTTCTCATAGTCTGTAACGGTCCATTTCAAATGCCAAGAACGAGAAAAAAAAGAGAAAAACTAATGCACAGTATATCGTGGAAAGCAAAACTAACAGGACATCATTTTACCAGATTCATTGGTTCAATGCACCGAATACCTTCACGCGAAGCTTCTCGAGCACCCTGGAATATGGATCTCTCAATACAAAGAACTGCAAGTCTCCCCATCTCTCCCCTCTCCCTTGATCCCCCTTTCCATCTCTCTCCACAGCATTGCTGGCCTATTCACCATGACTGCGAGCAGCTGGAGTTGTGGTGGACATGCAGGAGAGCATGGAGGCCAAGCGTGGGCAAAGGAGCCGGCACAGCGGCAGGTTGGTTGATCAATGGCGACAACGCTTCTTCCATTGACAAGGGATAGTATGCAGGCATAGCAAGTAGCAAAGTGCAAGCGAGCTCAGTGGTGCGACGAAAGGTGAGTGGCCTAGCAGGTTGGCAAGCTCGGTGGCCACCGACGAGTTCAGCGGCGCACAAGAAGGCGAGTATTTGGGGTAGCCTGGCCCGAAATTTTTCTATTTTAACCTTTTTTTTGAAAAATATTCACATTTAGACCCCTAGTAGTTTTAATTCCGTTTTTGGACCCTGAGCTCGGCGCCGTGGACCACGGCGCCGAGGTAAAACGTCTCGGCGCCGTGGACCACGGCGCCGAGGTGCGAGGCCCGCTCCAGCGTGCCGGCCCGCGTGGCGCCGACGTGGCAGGAGCTCGGCGCCGTGGCTGGTGGCGCCTAGCTCGGCGCCGTGAGTCATGGCGCCGAGCTCGGCGCCGTGACTGGTGGCGCCGAGCTGTGAAAATTCAGAATTGCCGCCGTAACCGGTGGCGCTTCAGCTCGGCGCCTTCAAAATAATCCGTAGCTTTGGAAACATTCAGAAAATTGATGAACTGTGTGAAACACAATTTTCTTCTACATTTTTTGATGATGTTGTGTTCAATCTGGAAATTTCGGGTGCTAGTATGGTAATGATGTTTGTAACTTTTTTCCTAAGCAGTGAACTCCGATGGTCAAACACTAATTGTTAGAGAAGTGGATAATGGTGTTGCTTATTCATGGAATTCAAAAGAGCTAAAATGGGGCTAGGTAAGAACCCCATTAGCCCATAAGTGATTATGTTGGTATCTCAAATCACATGGTATAATCTGCGAAGTTGAGGATATAGTTTTATGTCTTGTTATTTTTTTTGCAGACATTTATGTGCTTGAAAATGTGAAATTTCCATGTAATGATTTACAATTTTGAACTAAGTAGTCATGATTTCCCAGTTCTTTTCTAAATGCAGACTAATCCATTATGTAGACATTCTTTGGAGCAAGCATGGGTAGGCAACATTATGCACTCTCTTAAATTGTAGTTGTGTGAAGCACCGATACGCAACACTGTCATACCGGTAGTCTCAAGTGCAGTCGATACAGCTAGGCAAACACAATACAGTGCATAATAATAGGATTACATAGACCGTAGATAGCGTGGGTCTATTACATCTTGTCTACTGGGTGTAGCGTGGTTGTTTCCCCTTTCTGTCGCGCCCTGAAGATGGCTCCGCTGCATCCTTCTTCCTGTCACTCTTGGTCTTGAGAGCCGCCTCACGAGCTTGAAGCTCTTTCTCCTGACGCTTGATGGCTGCTTCACGCAGACTTAACTTCTCCTTCCTCCTTTGCAGCTCATCCTCCTTGCCCTGCAGACGGATTTGGTCCACCCTCACGCGGCGCTCTTGCTCAAGCCGCATCTGTCGTTCCACCTCGCGAGCCTGAGTCATCTTGACCAAGTATTGTCCTTTGTTTTCTACCTCCACTGCCCGGTTATCTGGCCATGCCGGCGACACCCGATCCACCCATTCGATGAACCTGCAAGCCTATGTGTGTCGTGGTAGATGTCATGGATCAAGTTGAAAAACGGTACCGAGAAACAAATGATTTAGTTGTGGTCGTTACCACGAAGTCGTCATCCAGGTCTGGACACTTGAAGAACCTACGGCCGTATTTGGCTCGTTGTAGTCGATCCGTCCAGACTCCCAACATCGTCCTAAAGCCGCAATGGCACTTCGGGCGCTCATGCCACTCCGGCACTCCAAATGGGTCGGACTTCCAAGAAGACATTGTTGTGTGGTAGTATTGTGATGTCTTGAGGATGAGATGTGGTATGGAAGACATATGAGGCATTCATATAGGCAGGTTATCGGTGTAGTGGGCATAGTCCATGGAGAGGATCTTTTCGCTTTTCCTGGATTGTAGTGTAGTAATAAATGGCCCTATGTAGGCTTTTCAGAGACTATAGTCTCGTAATAAATTCATAGTTCGTAGCCTTTTCAAAGACCTACACCCCTATATGTGTACAGGCCTACAGGCCTACTCCTGTAAAGGCTAAAGACCTACACCCTTATATGTGTACAGGCCTACAGGCCTACTCCTGTAAAGGCTAAAGACCTACGCCCTATATGTGTACAGGCTAAAGGTCTACTCCGTCACTGCGCAAAGCTGACATATGCTGCCCCGTTTTGTCATGTCACTGAGCAAAAGCCTCTTTTTTTGGTGGTCACTGCATTAAGCTGCCCCGTTTTGCTATAAGTAGCACGGTTGGGGTCCCATGACATTGTGAATCGAAGAAAGTAGTACCCTCTCTTTCGTGGTGAAACATACCATGTCTGAAGCCGAGGGGCCAGTGGGATTTGGGTCACCGAAGGATGAGATTCCCTTAGAAACGAGGGATATGTTCGGTCCGCAGTACCGATTGATACCAAGCCGGCGTGCTCAACCACCGTGGCCGAAATGCAGACACAATGAGTACGCGGTTGTCCAGATCTTGGATTCCCCGAACGATGGCGGTATGACTGTTGTGTTGAATTAAATTGTTAGGTGTACTATTTGTGATTATTGTTATCCTCAAGTTATAGTGCTGGAGGTTCTGCTCGTGTGTGTTGGTAATGTTTTATGCTATGTTGTCGTCAAGCTACTTTGGTAATGTTTTATGTACGGTTGTGTTGTATTTTAGTTGTTTTATTCGTTGGTGTGTTGGTTGGTTGGTTGTATGCCGTCGTAATAAAAAACTTAGAGCAACCCTTTTATACTGCAAACCATCTGTGAACATCAAACCATCAAGCACTTGAAAAACCTCACAAAAAATACAAAAGCACTTGAACAACCTCACAAAAATTACAAAAGCACAATGAATATAACATAAACACATATATATAACAACTAGCTCATTACAAACACATCTCAGTCCAACCACTTACCAAGTGCCTCCTAACTCATTACAAAATATATACAACGACTTTTAAGCCCAACCACAAGCCTACACATAAGTATCACTGCCTCCTAGCCTTACCCTTACCCTTACCAAGGGCGTCGGTGCCTGGAGTGTAACGGCTAGGCTCGCGGCGGCGTCTGCGTCGTACGGGCTGTGTAGGCTGAGTCGAAGGAGCGTCTACGAGCTGAGACGGGCCTATCTCATCGTAAGTCTGCTCCACTTCGTCGTCGTCCTCGTCCTCGCCGCCCTGGGACGGGAAAGTGTCGCTCCTTGTGGGGGACGAGCTCTGTCCCGTGTACGACCCTCGCCGCGTCGGGTCTGCAAGTCGTATCGAAGGCACGTCTACGTCCCTCGCCGCGCCTGTGCTGCAACCACAACGACCAGCCGCACGACGTAGCCGACCTGCGAGCCTCTGGCATCCAACATTTTGTTAACCAACAAGACACGAAGATATTAGGTACTAATTTTGTGAGTGGCTTTGTCGAAGCTTACCTCTAGGAAGGTACGCATCCTGACGTCGTCGCCGACTGTCCTGGACATACGCTCTATGTCCTGTACGGACTGCTTCAGGGTTTTGCCCTGCAAACACGCAAAAGAATGGATAATTTGCTGCATGTAGGGGTATTTAGGTCTATTGGAAAATAAGCAATAAGATTGAACATTACCACACGGTCCAGGACTGGTGCTATCTCCACCTGCGTCCCAAGGCGAGTCGACTGGTCGTAGGGCGTGTCATCGTCGTCGGAGGACGCAATGTCGGCGTAGTCATCTTGAGTCCATTGGCCCTTAAGCTTGGACCGCGTCGCACGCTGGTACCAAACTTGGTACAGCCGGAACTGCTCGTTGTTGTGCGGCTCGTTGTTGTCGTCCACGTGGTCCTGGGAGTGTCCCCACTCCTCAACGTACACGTGGTGGTGCTGCTCGAAGTCTGTGACCTTCTTCTGTCGCTGACGATCAAATCTGCATGACGTAAACCAAAAGTTAACATTAGTAGAAACTCTGTGCAATTGGAATCCAAGGTTAGAATTGAAATTTCATAGCACTTACTTGTGCAAGGCCACATACGTGGAGAACGGCGCTACTGGCCACATCTGCCTCATACCAAACTGGCGTGCAACTCTATGTGGCAGATGATACTCAACAGCATAGAAACATATTAGGGGGCACCTCATCCTGTAGAGGGCCTCGTCTATGCTGCACAATGCGCTGAACTGAATGGCCTCCACATCGGGCTCAGCGTACGGCTCCCACTTAACCTGCATAGCAACAATTTACTTGTAAGGTACTATACTAACAAATGAAAATCACGATAGCAAATGAAATTAACTTACACTGGAGGCCGTCAGCGCATCTATCTCGTTCGTATACTCTAGGTAGGCCCGCTTCGTCCTGGCGTATGGAACTGAGACCTGGTCCCAAAGATATGCAAATGTCGGACGTCGACGAAGAGGAACCTCAGCGAACCATGGACGAGCAGGCAAAACCGTGGGACGACCAACTGGTAGACGACACCACATCCACAGCTGGAGGAGGTAGACGCAACCACCTACTGACGAGGTCGCCGAAGTCCGGCGACACGCCTCGCAGAGGTGGCGGTAAAGGAACGCCAACACCCCGGAAGCCCAGCTGTGCTGCCCCGCCGCGTCCCAGTCGGTGAGGCAGTGGATGTACATCCACGACGCGCTGTCCCCCGTTCCATCGGGGAAGAGAACGCAACCAAACAAGTGCAGGATCCATGCCCTGCAATTTTATGTAAAATGATGTTAAATAAAACTATGTCAATTTTAGAAAAAGCTCGATAAGACGACGAGAAGGTATCGATATCCACCCCTACCTGCAGTGGTAGGCAACTGTCTGGTCGTCCGCATCTTCAGGACACACTGCAAAATTCTGCCGGAGCCACGAGATAGGAACTCCAGAAGTGCGCTGGCCTGCCTCAGGAGGAAGCTCTCTCCCGAGGAAGGCCTCCACTCGGGCTCTCCAACCAGCAGCCACGCACGGCCCTATAACTGGACGGCCGTGAATGGCGATACCAAGTATCTTCTGCGTGTCCTCGAGCGTAATAGACATCTCCCCGAAAGGGAGGTGGAAGCTGTGCGTCTCCGGCCTCCACCTACATGATACAAGATTTTGAGGCGCACATAGTCGATAAACAATGAACATGCAAGTGGAGCAACGGTTTAGGAGAATACCTGTCAACCTCATAAGTGCCCGTGGCGTTGTCAAAACAATGTACCTCATGTGCCTCAGCCCTAGCCTTTGCCTTTTCAAGGTGGCGCTTCGGTTTTGGCGCCCATCTCACTTGTTTACTTTGTAGCGCCATTGCATGTGCGTGTCTTTCGTTGAACCAGGCAACAAGCTTGTAAAAGGTGAAGGATACGATAGCATTGACGGGCATACCACGTATACTCCTAAGCAAACTATTGAAGGATTCGGCCATGTTACTTGTCTGAAACTCGTACCTCCAGCCACCGTCGTCATGAGCCCTTGTCCATTTGTCGACATCTCTCATCAATCCCATCAACCACTGTCTACCTTCTGCGTTTGTTGCAGTATTAAGCTGCTCCAACTTCTCCTGGAAGAACTTCACGTCAAGCATTCGAGCGACCTCCTCGAACATAGGAAAGTTATCCTTCGCACCATCCTTACGGAGTAGATTCTCGGCAAGATGCCGAGTGCACCAACGGTGGTGCAAAGCTGCATACCCCGGTATCTGCTCCTGTACGGCAGAAAGTATGCCCTGGTGCCTATCAGAAATGACACCAATCTCCCTACCAGGGCCGACCACGTGCCTCCGAACGAGCCGCAAGAACCATCCCCAGCTGTCTTTGTTCTCCCTCTCAACCAAAGCAAACGCCAAAGGAACCAACGCGTTGTCTGCGTCACAGGAAATGGCTATCAGAAGTGTGCCCTGGTACTTGCCAAGAAGAAACGTACCGTCAATAGCGAAGACGGGACGACAATGCCGAAAGGCCTCGATGGACTGAGCAAAGCACCAGAAAGCACGGAAGAATATCTGCATCCCATCTTGAGTCCATTCGTTTGGTTTCGGGACGTACTCATAATGCATGCCTGGATTAACCGCTTTGATTGCATTGAAGAGTGCTGGCAACTGCAGGTACCCATCTTCCCAGTCCCCATATATCATCTTCCAGATGCGTTGCTTTGCCCTCCATGCTTTTCCATTCCTTATCTCGTATCCAAATTTCTCCTTAACAATCCCAGCAAGTGTCTTCACCTTCATATTGGGTTCTCCCTTTACTATGTGACACAGTGACTTGGCAATAATGGTAGAGGTCAACTGCCGATGCTTCTGTTTGAGCTCTGCTTCGGCGCAAGTGTGTGGGCCAACGATTTTTGTGATCTTGAACTTTCCCGTGTCCTTCTGTTTGCTAGCACAAACCCTCCATTCACATGTCTCCTTCTCACACACAACTGTGTACCTCCGCTCCACATAAGAATGTCTCACCTTGAATGGCCTTTTACGGATCACTGAATACTCCTGCAGCCACCTTTTCAATGCAGACAAGTCCTCAAACACCATGCCCTTCTCAATTGTCATGCTTGACCCGGCCTCAGGAGCATCTAGCAACTCGTCATCCCTTCCTTCTGCATAAGCCCCATGAGAATGCCTAAGATCGCTGAATTCATGAACTGATGGATCCCGGCCAGGGCAATAACGCCTGATCAGCTCAATATCACTTTCGGTCAGCTCTCCAAAAGGGCGGTCATCATCAGAATCAACGGCCCTTGCGATCTCATAAGGCTCCAGATCATCCACAATTTGAACATCCACACTGTTGGAGTCCCTGCAGACTTCTTCAACGTTGCCAGATGGAGCAACGGGAGGAACAACCACATTACCAGGAATGTTTCCTGCATCATAATCACGACAACGATGGGATTGAGACAAAACAAAGGAATGACGGGAAAAGGCTAAAGTGTTGCTCGACACTTACTGGGCTGATTCTGGGTCAATCCCATCTCCTGAGGGGCCGCCACGACATCATCAGTCCGACATTCAACTCGAACTGGTTGAGAAATCTGAACCTCGTTCGGGGAAGATAGAGCATCGGGCACCTCAGGCACTTCTTCCACATCCACCGCAAGATCCGGTAACGGAGGGTCAAAGGGTGCCTGATCACCTAGTTCTGGTGAATAACCGTGAGGGGTGGGATCAATGGACACCTTCCGCACAACAACGTCCAAACATTTTAACTCATTCCTCATAACCAATTTGACATATTTGTCCCACTCATCCTCTGAACCAATTAAGATCAACCGCCTGAGAACTAGGTCTTTCGAACCGAAGTGAAGTAACCCCTCAACTGTGATGCTCTCCTCGTTTGCATGACAATGTAGCTTCTCCCGAGCCCTAGCAACCAACTCACTAAACGACGGCCGATCACCGAATATCAGAGGCACCCTTTGCATTTCAACAAATTGAACATTTCCATAATCATCACTTGTCACACTGCCTCCATGATATAGGGTCACTAGGTTGTCCATCTAGTTCATACACAAAACCAAACTTAATACCTTTAAGCGAAATTTTGGATAAATCACATGCATACTTGTTTAAGCAATAAAATATCTAAATGAACCCTTTCCCATTCAAACATCTATATATCTAATAGGATCCAGATATAGTCACATGAGATTTTCAGTTATAATATGCAGCCTACATTGTCTTTTTTTTAGTCAAACAGAACCACCAATATTTATCTAGATATTGTATTAATCACACCAAAAGTCTAAAACATTAAGCGACAGTGTGTAACATATGTAGAAAAAATCCCCAAATCATCCATATCTCACTATTGCTGCAATTCATCCACAGAAAGCATCAGGCCGCTCTTGGAATCCCCAAATTAGCAAGCTTGCTACAGCCCCAATAAATCAGTCACCTTTTTGGAGCAAACTAGACATGTAATCCTAGGCTCCAGATTTGGTGAGGTGTGCTACCAATACACCAATACAAATTTGGTGATTTCCACGTTTACACAAACCTTATATTTTCCACTCAATTTTCACATCTACACCAACATATATAGTACAGCATAATTTTCCATTTCACAGGCATGTTTGGACCTACAGCAACAACCATATTTCTATGCAATCAATTCAATACACACAAAAAAACCCAAATTGTAAACTCGATTCCTAAGAATTAGAGCATAAAAACCACGAATCATAATCCGCAAGACCCTAAATATACTAGAGATTCACCTTGAAGGCTTGCGGGGGCCGGGGAGGCGGCGGGAGCCGGGGAGGCGGCCGGGCCGGGGAGGCGGCGGGAGCCGGGGAGGCGGTGGCAGCCGGGGAGGCGGCGGGGAGGCCGACGCTACGCGAAATGAATGCTCGGCCCGGCCGACTGGGTAAATGCCGCGAGCTCGGCGCCAAGATCCACGGCGCCGAGCTCGGCGCCACGGACCACGGCGCTGAGGCGGCTGCCACGTAGGCGCCACGCCAGCCGCTACGCTGGCGCGGGGCTCGCACCTCGGCGCCGTGGACCACGGCGCCGAGACGTGTTACCTCGGCGCCGTGACCCACGGCGCCGAGCTCTGGGTCCAAAAACGGATTTAAAACTACCAGGGGTCTAAATGTGAATATTTTTCAAAAAAAAGGGCTAAAATACAAAAAATTCGGTAGCCTGGCGGGCGTGCACCTTTGGATGAGCCCGCAACCCGACGAACACATGACGCTGACGAATGCGGTGACGAACGGCCACAGGGCCACGGGTGAGCCTGGTGATAAGCAGCCCACTGGAGTCCTAACTCCAATTTCTTCTAAATTTTTTCCCTCATTTCTTGTTGAAACTTGTTTTATTTTTGTGAAACTTAGTTGAAACTCTTTTGAAACTCACTTGAATTTTACAAACATTATTGAAACTCTATGAAGATTGAAGTTTGTTTTTTGAAACTCGGTCTAAACTCTTCTAAAACTTAAGTTTCAGCTTTCAAACTTGTGTTTTTCGTTTCATAAAGTTGAACTCTAAGTTTCATTAGGATTCATGACTAAGTTTCATGGAATTTCATGCGCTTTCATTATTAGGTTTCATGGTATTTCATTAAGTTTTATAAAATTTCAGAAGATTCATGTCTAAGTTTTATAAGTTTTACATCTAAATTTTACGGTGATTCATGAGATTTAATAAAGTTTCAGAAGGTTTCATACCTAAGTTAACTAAGTTTCATAATGTTCCTGACTAATTTTTCATAAAATCTTGTGAAACTCATGAAACTTAGATGAAACCCGGTGAAACTTATCTATACCATTAGAATTCTTTGTAACGATATACCGTATCGTTAGCATCCCCTAAAAATAAATTATGAAAAACATAATAATTATAAGGCTTACGCCTCATGGCTTGTAAATGTCTTTTTTTTCAGTAGCTTTAAGCTTCAATCAGGAATCAACAGGCCTTAATTGTTTTTTACAAGTCGATGCTGACCCAACAGGAGGCAGTCCGGGACGGAGCACCGCCTGCCGCTGGGGCATGTGGACCCCTGGGGCACCGGTATTCATTGACGAGACAAAGGATAATTTAATTTATGCTTAGTACACTTGTGTTAATTATGTCCTATAAGCACCCTTAATCTTTTGTCATGTGTACGCTACTGTTTACAAGAGTAGATTGGTACTGTGCTTAGGATAAGGACATACATTTGCGCGGTGGTTTTCCTTTCACACTTGAGAGGACGCATCGTCCAGGTTGACGTTGGGCAGGTTGACTTGGCAACTGCCCAATGGCACGACGGCTTTGTCTGTAACACAAATCCACACTTTTGATTCATAATTAGGACATCATCATCACTAGTAGTACCCAAACCTGCCCCAACCCACTTCAATGAAGCACATCAATCCAACTCAACCTAGCCCACTACTCCACCTCCAAAACCCAATCCAACCCGCTTTCAACGCCAACTCAAACCAATCTCCTCAACCTGTGCTCAACCCGTTTCTAACCCAACAGCCTACTCCTGGCTCCTCAGTCCTCAATACAATTACTGTATTATCAACAATGGGCTACCATGGTAAGGAAAATAAGGAAAAATCAGTGAAAATAAGGGGGAAATACTAGAAATTTGCAAAAATAAAAAATAAAATCACGCATAAGATGAAAAAGCCCATAAAATTTATGAAATGTAAGAAAAATTACAAAAAAAATACCGAGAGAGAAGAAAAGGCACAAAAATATAGTACAAAAATACAAAAAATCATGAAAAAAAGAGAGAGAGAATTACCACAATTTTCGTTAAGTCCAGAATATCATAAAAAATGTGATCAAATCACACCTCCCAAATATGTATCTAATAGCAATACATTTTAGAGCAACTAGTAGCGTGGCCTGCGCAAAAGCACGAAAAGATTGGTTCCAAAGTTATGATTTCGTTGTTTTTATTCTAAATTACTAATATTCAGTTATTTAGGAATTTTAGTTTGGAAATCATACTAAAATTAAGTTGATTCTTTCATATATTTTAGATTTTACCTGGCATGGACTTTGTATTTGAATATAAACCCTTATATTTTGGACGCATCACGATGGATGGTGCAGAGTTTTTTCACTCGGTAACATTGTATTTTTGTAATTAATATTTTCTATATAAAGGAAGGTGAGATAATAGGCAAACTACATGTTGAGGAAATATAATTTTAGTATAAGATTTTTTTGGAATATAACAATTGTGTAATTATGAAATGAATAAGAGAAATACACTTTAAGGACAAAGCAAGTCGTTGCTTTTTCTACTGCATCGTGTCCTTTTATTCCAGCTTTCGTTCCAGCCTTATCCAATAGCTAGCTTGTTCCCCATTTGCTTTCTTCTATCTTGCCACCACTTTTAGTACTGGGATTGGGTTCGCCTAAATCTCGGAGCAATAAAATTGCTCTACTTCTTATTGCTTTACCTCTGGCCGCATGCTCTGGTGTCACGGCCTTCTTCGCCCTATCTATGGACACCAAGGAGGCCTACGCTAATGACCTGGCGGTAGGCCATCTACAGGGCTACGGCAGTCGCCTCACCACCAACGCTAATGGTAAGAGGGAGTGGGAGGACTACCTCTTCCACTTCATCCACCCCGATCACCTCGGCGACCACGGCCTCTGGCCCACCCACACTACGTCACCGTCACACATGACTTCGGCAAGCATGTCCACTGGCAAGGGAGTAGTGAGGCGGTGCTGAAAGACATAAAGGAAGCAAGTTCTTTCTCACTACCCTACCATCCAACGCGGAGCAAACACTCAATGGGGGATGGCATCTTTCTCGCACCACCCTTATGATGCATCGTTGATACTTGATGGTAAAGTAGTAAAGCTGTGTAGCTTATGCTACATATTGATATTAGATGCTTATATCTCTTTTGGGCGTTGCGATGAGTATTTTTAGAGATGTTGGCAGTATTGTGCCAGGTGACTTTGACTACTATAATATATGTTGTGCACTATTTACTTAGTGGATATGTAAGAGATCACACATTGCTTATTAGCTAATTGGACGTTGGTGATTTCGCTCTACCTAAAATCTAGTCCTAGATCTACCACTGGCTACGATTCTAACGACAACACAAAGCTTATGTTAGGAAGAGTGCTAGTAGTACTACTTAGATCTTCTCTATTTGTTCCACATCTTTCATGGATAACAAATATGGCGCCATTTCAGACAGATAGATTAAAAAAACATATATACTACAAAGCAAGCGAAAAGTCCAACCTTCCCCTCTAATTGACTAGCTAACAAGTCAGCTTAACAAGAGTGAGCTACATCTCCCAAGAACATGCCAAACCGAAGAGTAGTACTAGCAATAGCTATCTGTGAACTGTGATGCTGCTATTGTTTATTAGCTACTATTTCGATACGGTGATGGCGCCAGGAACAAGTTAACAAAAGGATGCATTAGTGCTAAAAGAGCGTGTAAACACAAAACAGTGTACGTTCACACATCATAATCAGCCGGTCACAACGCTGCCCACACGAATACAACCTCATCATCACCACCATCACATACATCGTGGACAGCCCACAAGTCGCCACCGAAACCTGAAGTGAGAGCGGAGAGAATCTTCTCCAAATCCTCCAAATTGCTGTCAACTTTCGTATAATTGAAGATAACTATACTAATCACTAACAAGACGTAATGCACATGTTTTTTTCTTTTCTTTTTCCTCCTCTGGCCACTGCAGAAATTGGATTGAACAGGTGCTGCGCCATAACTCCAGTATGGTTTGGTGCACCAGCAAAAGAGTAACGGAAGCACAGGAGCCATTGCCATAAGGCCCCGCTTGTTTCGGATTCAGCTTCTAATTTTTGACTTATTTTTTACTATTCATAAATTTCATCTTTTTTGAACTTTTAGCTTTTTTTTTGAGCTTTTTTGCCAGTTCTTTTTTCCCGTATTCGTTTGCGTTGTCTGTTATGAGCTAGCGTATTTTTCTATTTTTAATTTTTTTAAATTTAATTATACCAAATAAATCACCTTCAGCTACAGTGAAATTTCAGCCGCTACAGTGCAATTTTAACCATAAATCATAGCTTTTCAACCCAACTGAGCGGAGCCGCATGCCTCATGTGAAAGCTCTTTAAATATGCCAGTTCTTTAAATATGCTGCCTGCCTCCATGTGAAAGCTCTGACCAAACGGAATTGAATTGATGCATCTCTCATAGAGTATTCATAACCATGGACAGAATTCATTCAGACACAAAACAATCAAGAAACTTCTTTTAATCTATGTGCACAGATTCACACTACACAGACACAGACTCCCTCTCCCGGTCTCCCCTTCAGATCTCTCTCTCGTAATTCCAGCATTTAATTATATATACATATGACCTGTACCATACATATGACTAATTCTACTAATTCTAATCAAAGGAAAAAAAACTAGGATTACTTAAATTTTTGCAAATCAAGATCAGACAGCTAGCTGTACAAACAAACAAGCAGCTCATTACAGTCCCACAAAGTGTTTTGACTGACAAACAGTAGTAACCTATTATGTCAACGGAGTGCTTTTGGAGTATGAAATCTTAAGGCTCTACTTCACAAATGGACAAAATGGAAATCCACAAGAAAAGAAAAAGGAAAGCTAAAGAAGAAGAAAGTAATTGGGATTAGGTGATAATAAGCGCGGGAAGAAAAGATTAAAAAAATGGAAAGGAAAGGATCATCGGAAGCGACCGCCGTCGGCGAGCTTCCTTGACCGGCAGCGTGTAATGGAGGCGGCGGAGGAGAGGCTGCGCAGCGGCGACAGCCGGAGCTCGCAGGAGAAGGTGCCGGGGTTCGGCGGCTGGGCGGGGCGGTGGCGGTGGCGGTGCCCGGGGCTGGGCCGCACGAGCGGGCTGAGGCAGACGGCGAAGCCCGACGGCATGGTGTTGGTTTGGCGGCGCCGGCACGGGGTCCTCCGCATCGGGGAAGGAGACGGTCGCCACGGGGGATACGCGGGCGAGCTGCTCTCCTCGCCGCTGCCTTGACTGTCCCTCTCCGGCGAGAGCCCCCGGTTGCTGACCGCGCGGCAGGAGCGCCTGGGCGGCGGCGACGGGGGCGACGCCTCGGCGGCCGGCACCTGCTTCTTGCGGCGGTGCGGCATGATCCCGGCCAGCCAAGAACGGTTCTTTCGCTCCTTGGCTCCTCCCTTATCCTTGTCCTCCGATCTGTGGTGGCGGTGATGGTGATGTTGGAGACCGAAGAGCGTGGCGAGCACGGAGAACTTGCCGGGTCGCCGCTTCTCGTACCCGATGTCACCTTCCTCGAGCCCGCCGCTTCCGCCGTAGGAGGGGCCGACCTGCGGCGTCCGGAAGAAGAGCAGGCTCGGGTGGTGCCTGAGCGCGCCGCCCGACAAGTCCGACTTCCTGCGGGACACGTACGGTGACACCGACCTCGGGAACGCCGGGACCGTCTCCGCCGCCACCGCCGCAGCAACCGGAGGCGGCGGTGACGACGCGTCGTTCTGCGCGGCGACGAGCGCGAGCAGGCCGTCGCGGAGGCACGTGGCGCAGACGCCGCCGCCGGCCTGGTAGGGGTGCCCCTTGCACCTCATGCCCATCTCATCTCATCTCCCCGCGCCCCTCGCCACTGCCGCGCGTTTGTGCACGGCCATGAGGAGGCAGAGGACGACGAGGCGGGAGCGTCTGCGCAATTCTAACGGCGCACACGCAACTTTCCTTGTGGGTTCGCTTAAATTTGGGTGTGTTTTTAGCGAAGGGGTTGGTTGGCCAAGGCGCTGCAGGCGATGGGATTTTTTCTCTCTCGCTTGGGAAGCAGCTGCCGCCGCCGTCTTGAGGTCTCGCTCATTTGGATTGAGTTTCTGATTTTTAATTTATTTTTTATTATTTTTAAATTTTATCTTTTTTTAGGTTTTTGGTTTTTTTTAGCTTTTTTGCTGTTTTTTTATTCAGTTGCATTGTCCATAATAGGCTAACATGTTTTTTCTATTTTTAAATTTTATAAAATTTAGTTACGCTAAATAAGTCACCATCAGCTACAGTGTAATTTCAGCCAGCTACAGTATAATTTCGGCTATAAGTCTGCTTATTTCAGCCCAAACGAACGGCACCTAAGTCCTGCTCATTTCTACTCCTGATTTATTTTTCATTATTTTAAATTTTATTTTTCTGACTTTTTAACTCTTTTTTAGCTTTTTACCGGTTTTTTCGTATTCATTTGCATGTCCGTGATGGGCTAAACTGTTTTTTCTTTTTAAATTTTTTTTAAATTTAATTATGCCAAATAAATCGCCATCAGCTATAGTATAATTTCAGTTAACTACAGTAAAATTTTAGCTATAATTCAATTTTTTAGACTAAATGAGTGGCACCTAAGTTAGGTTCGGAGAGGAGAAGAAAGGAGGAAGCGAAAGTGGAAGGAGGCGGATGGGACAAGGTAGATAGGTAATGATACCTGCAGCCAGGGGAGGGGCGTGGGTAAACGGGTAATGCTAATGGGTGTGCTTGAGTTTTTTACTGCGTTTTGGACGATTGGTTTGCTTGCTTGTGTTTTGGTTTTGGTTTGAGCTTGCTTTTCTAGTTTTCTATTATTGGTGAGAGTCGATTTGCCATTGGAGCCGGCTTGGACAGGGTCAATTGCCTTCCCTCGGATGGTCCCGTTCCCGTTTTGCCTGCAGTGGTGGCTGCCGGTGCACATTGTGCACAGTGAGACTCATGCACCGATGCACGTAGTTGTGTTTTGGAGTTGGCCTATTTAGCCCCTTTTTAGGTGATAATTTAGCTTATCTTCTCAATTTCTCATACAAATGGCATGAGTTGCTACAATGCATACGCGTCCCTAGTGCAATCCTTGGAGCTCAACAGGCCATGACTCTTGTCGACGGCTGCTAGTTTTAGGCTATATTTATTTTAAAGTTTATAGTATTAAATAATATAACTTAAATGTTTGATAATATATTTTTGTATCTTATTGTAGCACCTCACACACCAATGTGAGATACTACTATGGAATGTCATCGCCAAAGTAAAGAATAACAATAAAAGCAATAATAGAAATTATGAGAAAATTAAAACTTCAAAAGTACTTTAATAAAAAACCAACAGAAACTGAAATAAATGTTTGAAACATGGGACCGCTTTACTTCTAACCAAATAAAGAACAAATAAAACAATAAATAGTGGCAAGCCACGGTGCTGAAAACTCGATTGCTCTCACCCATGCATGATGCCATCACTCCACTGGCCTTTTACCTGAGAATGAAAAGAGCAAGCGTGAAATTTGAAAATTTCAGTAAGTACCCAGCAACGGTCGCAACACGGTGAGTAAAAGACGTAAGTACCCAACAACGGTCGCAACACGGTGAGTAAAAGACGTAAGTACCCAACAACGGTCGCAACACGGTGAGTAAAAGACAAGTAAAGCAAGCAAGCAATTGATACAGATTAAGTGCAATGAAACTAGGTTACCAAAAACACTGATAAATGTCAGAGATAAAGGTGACAGGATCAATGGAATTAAAGGTAATTGTTATTTAGGAGTTATGGCAATGGCACCGGCAATCACTTCCCACATACTCGGTTATACGAGAATAGTCAGGCACGCCATTGTCCTCGATTGTATAACCGCCGACGGGTGTAATATCCTGAATAACGGAAGTGTACAACCCCCCGTACGTTGCCAGGTGGGTGGTAACCTCTCCTATATGTGGATGACCCCAAGCCAGGTAACTGTTATCTGGTCAACAGGGATAATTGTTATTTAGCAAGTTGTGGCAAAGGCACTGGCGATTACTCCCCACATATCCAGTTATATGAGAATAGTCAAGCACACCATCGTCCTCGACTGTATAACCATCGACGGGGTGTAATATCTTGAGTAATGAAAGTGTACGGTCCTCTTACGTTATTAGGTGGGTGGTAATCTCCCCTATATGTGGATAACCCCAGGCCAAGTAATAGTTATATTGTTAAAATGTTATAGGATGTGAATTTAAGGGAACTGAGAGAAGGCTAAGATAATGTTATGAGAAGTGATAGAATTTGCTAAGGTTGGAAATAAAAGGGCCTAATACCCGATAGGGGCGATGTGAAATGATAATATGGTGATAAGGTAACTGTTACATCATAGGCAGGTTATATAATAAGAATTCAAGACAACTAAGAGATGGCAGAAATAAGGTTATGATGAGTGGAAGGATTCGCTAAAGGTTTGAGATGGAAAAGCAGTAGATCCTGATAGATGGTGATGTGAAATGGTACATGGTGATAACGGTCTAAGAATCATTCTAAAAGAGATATTATAACATACCGCACACAAGGGTTGACAATCAACTAAGTTTTATTACGTGATAAGTGATTATTAGTCAAATTAACAGTTATTAATATATATCGATCATGACTTACATAAGAAATTATACCAGCAATACTCATGATATCAGAAAGATAAAACATAGAAGCTTGATACTAAAAGATTGTTAGTGGTTTAAACCTAAATCTACAACATGTTCATCCGCTACCCCCATTAACGATTTAAGCATGAACTCTAAACATTAATAATTGAGTAATCTAATAAACATAAAAGCATATGAACCAAGATAACCTAGAACGTCATGGCACGAATACAATATTAAAAGTATAAAACAAGCAAGCATTAATAATATGTTAATAACCAGACAAGCATTAATAATATGATAACAACCAAGAAACATTGGGGATATGATAATAATCAAACAAGCATTAGTGATACGATAATGGCCAATTAAGCTTTAGTGATATGATAATAGTCAGGTAACTTTAGTGATATGATATCAGCTAAGTAAATTTTAATGACATGATAATTGTACTCAATGACAAGGTGACAAATAATCTGAAAACACGTGATATGCGAATCGAAAAGGTCACGTCCGCGAGGTACTTGCCTTGAGCACACTCGATGGACACGCTGCACGATGGATCCGAAATGCGCAACTGCCCAACTGCTCCCCCAACAGCTGCGTGCGAACCTACAAGAAGGAGTGGAAAGCAACCGATCAGGCACCGATGAATTTGATAATGGAACAACAAGAGATGAACTTAATTAAAGAGGGAACGGATTCCCTAGCCCCACAGCCATACGAAACACAGTTCGGCCAAGCAAAACGATGTTTGGCCACGCGAACGGTTGTTCGGCCGAGCGAAACACCGTTCGGCTGAGCGAACGGCCGTTCGGTCGTGCGAAACCACATTCGGCCACGCGAATGGTCGTTCAGCTGAGCGAACGGTCGTTCGGCTGAGCGCAACGATGTTCAGCTACTCGGCCGCCGCTGGCCGCGCGTCGGCGCCGACCAGCCACCGCTGTGTGCACGCAAGCGCCACCGTCTTGCGCCACCTCCGCGTGCCCAGGCCGCCGCCATGCCCACGGCCGCATGCGTGCGTGTGTGCGCAAGCCTGCTGCCACTGGCCAGCCGCCTACCACCGCCGACTTCACCCCGCGAGGCCGCCTCTACGCCCACGACCGCGTGCGCTGCCGCCTTGCGCCATGGCCGTGCGTGCGCGTGCATGCACGTGCGGGCCTGCCTCCGTCGTCGCCGCGCCTACGACTGCCGCCATGCCCACGGGAGGGGGGAGAGAGAAGAGAGAGAGGAAAAATGAAGAGTGAGAATAGTAGATTGATATGGATGAGAGAGAGATGGAGATAGATAGGGAGGTAGAGATAAGGAAGGGAGAGATATAAGAGAGAGATTAGAGATAAGAGAGAGAGTTTATTTTAGGGTGCTACACTTATATGCTATTTAGTTTTTTAAGACATTATATACATTGAAAAATAGCAATATAAAGCTCGAAGAAAAATACAATTTGGAAAACGTAATTGAAGTGTATGAACTTTGAGTAAGAAAATCATTGAACATGATAACTTGTTGGGGGCTCTTAAAAGCATAACCACTCATCATCATGCATGGATCATATAGCTGCATGTCCTATTCTTCCTATATTAGTTAATCTTTTTAAAATATATATATGCATGAACATGTACCTCTATTTAATCTTAAACATTATGTTAATTATGTATGTGACAAATTATCTAATTAGCTTACATCATATTAGAATATCTTGGTCATGCATACACCAATGTATCATTGGCGACCTACCTTAAATTTATCTTCCCTCACACTTTAGCTGTCCCATCAAACCGTGTATTTCTATCTCTTCTTGCTGCCACAGCTTTTCTGCCTCAGCCTCCAACAATAAGCCCAATTCTTGATCTATCCCTCTCAACTGCTACCCCTTCTAATACAATACTCTACCACATAGTTATATTCTATTTCTCTCTAATTATTACTTAATATTAATTGTTACAACATCAAACACGGATACACATTCTACCATTGCGCAATCCTTGCCGGGGACACCCGTCATGCTCTCTGCATCATCTTTACTTCGAGCTCTTTGCTCATCTGCTTCAATACACCATGCTTCTATTTATACAGATACATGCAAGAATTGAGACTGTGAGGTTGCTACTTGCCCTAGCTACTCAAAACAAGTGGCAAGTACACCATATGGATGTCAAGATGGCCTTCTTGAATGGAGAATTACAGGAGGAAGTCTATGTTAGTCAGCCAGAAGGGTATGAGGTAAAGCACGAAGAGCACAAGGTGTATAGACTTTATAAAGCTCTATATGGTCTTTGACAAGCACCTCGAGCATGGAATTAGCGGCTAGACAAAAGTCTAAAGTACCTTGGCTTCACTAAATGTCCACAAGAACATGCCGTGTACATGAGGAGAGATAAGACTGACATCTTGATCATTGGGATCTATGTCGATATCTCATTATAACAGGCTCAAAGGTCGAAGGCATCCAAGATTTCAAGCGACAAATGATGAGGGAGTTTACGATGACCGACCTCGGATTGCTCACTTATTATCTTGGTATAGAAGTTGAGCAAAGGGAAGATCGAATCATCCTCAAACAGTCTGGCTATGTAAAGAAAATTCTTCAATAGTTTGGTATGGAGGATTGCAACTCGTGCAAATGTGCTATGGAGCCGAAATTGCAACTGGGTAAAGATCTTGAAGGAGAACCTATGGATCCAATTGAATACTGATGAGTTATTGGAAGTTTGAGGTATTTGTTATATACTCAGCCAGACTTTGCATATTCGGTCGGATTAGTGAGCAGATATATAGAAAGACCAACATTAATCCGCTAGAAGGCAATAAAACAAATTCTTCGATATCTGAAAGGAACAACTAAGCTTGGTTTGGAATATACAAGTGGTGGAGAAGGAAAGCTAGCCGGGTTCTTATATAGCAGCTTGGCTGATGATATAATAGACTGAAGAAGCACTAGTGGTATGATTTTTTATTTTAACAACTATGCAGTTTCATGGGCATCTCAGAAGCAAAAAAGTGTGTCGTTGTCATCATGTGAAGCAGAGTTTATGGCGGCTGCAGTAGCCGCATGCTAGGCGATGTGGCTGAGGTAACTATTGAGTGAAATCACTAGACGTTCCCCAAAAACAATCACTTTAAAAGTCGACAACAAATCAGCAATTACTCTAATTAAGAACCCTGTGTTCCACGGGAGGAGTAAACACATCAACACAAGATTTCACTTCATTCATGAATGTGTTGAAAGAGGAGAGATTAAAATTGAGCATGTCCCGGGAGATGGGCAACGTGTGGACATCCTCACTAAATCTCTACCTAAACTGAAGTTTTCAGAGATGAAGTTGCTGATTGGTGTCAAGGATTTTTTTCAGAATCAAGCCTACATTAGGGGGGTTTGTTGGAATTAATCTAGACTTGATTAGCAATTGTCGAGTGCAGGTATGGGTTAGTTCAATCCCGGTGTGGATTCAAACCAGGAGTTGAAATCGGTTTAGTTTCGGAGCCTAGCTTCAGTAAGAAATCGAGTCCGAGTCTAGTTTGTAATCGGCAATGTCTTTCCCGTCTTTGAGTTGTAAACTTGAGTATAAATAGAGGGAAGAATACCCCAGAAAAGATGCGGCGATTGAAGCACCACCAAAAAGATCTTGTTTGTTTTATCGCTCTCTCGTTTTCGGGTCATCGTCGCCGTACTTGACGAACAGAAGGTTTCGAGTTCAACTAACGAAGCCGGGTGAGCAGGCGAGGTTCGACTTCGAGCGCGAAGTCGAAGGAGATCGGACGGCGTTTGAGTAGCTACGTAGATCGAATGGTGTTTGAGTAGCTACTAAGATTGAACGGTATTCGAGTAACGGCGAAGTATCATACGGCGTTCGAGCGGCTTAAGAGTATTGGATGGCATTCAACTAATGCTGAAGTATCGGACGGTGTCCAAGAAGTGTTGCTTAGGACTCGAAGCGGTACGGTCAAAGTTTTTTTCGATTACAAAGAGGTCGGAGATTCTAAGTGGAGAAACAGTCGGAGGTTTCAAGACACGTAGCGGTCGGAGGATCAGTGGTGTAAACAACACGCGATGAACTATTTCATTCGTCCAGAGAACCTGGACCGTCGGCTGATGGGGAGAGGCCGGCGCGACTTGGTTTGTCGCAGCCGGAGGCGAGGCGTCACATCACACGCATGGAAAAGAGCGGCGCTTTCGTCTGCGGGTTTCTTGTGCTCCCGAGCGGTCGCGTGTCCGTGGTGAGAGCTAGCAGGTAGCAGCCTAGCACGCGTGCCTTCGTTCTGCAGGCAGCTTCCTTGCGCCTGACGAGGTTTAATGCAGCTGATTTTGTCAAGAGTGTAGAAAGATCAAAGGGAGGACTATTCTTTCTTTTTACTGTTGGAGTTAGAAGCGTAAAGATATATATGAGGTAAAGATATATATGAGTATCTTCTATACCTAGTCATGGAAATGGTCGTTGTCGGACTGCCTAATTAATTCTGCATAAAATATGTTAAACGAGCGGCCTACTTGCCTACTCGAGCATGCAACCAGATATCATACGCCTCAGTTTGCAAGACGAATTCATTAATAAGCATGTATTTGAGTTGTTCAATTCAAATTCAAAAAGAAACTGACAAGATAAAGTAAGTGGCATCATCATTGCGCTTAAATTATTCGTATTGGATTACTTCTACACTCAAAAAAAATTGTGATAAGACACATCGAGATAGCAGGTTGCCCCTCAAGACGAGATTTTGACAACGCTGCTGTGGAGTGCCGACATGTGTCACCGTCATATCTAATTAACACGGGTTGATTAACGATTGACCAGGTAACTCCTTAGCCATGTCACTTCTGAAATACCTGCAGCATTATCTTTCTACTTAAACGTGACGATTCAACCGGGCATTTATATGTTAACCTTAATCATTCTGATCTGCCCGTTGGCTGAGTCAATTCTGAAAGCTACACGCACCCCTTTCATTCCCAGATTTCCCACTTCACGAGGCGTCAAAAACGTTAAAGCTAAAATACAGCGAACCTATCGTGCAGTTCATCCGTCACGGTTCTACGACCGAGCGGCGTGGCTTCACCTCTCTGCGTCGCTCGCGGCAACCCAAAAACAGGCGAGTATTGCGGCCAGCCGCTGTACGTACCTCGTTGGCACGGCAGGACTACGCGGCCGCGCGCTCGGAGGTTTAGCGCTGTGGCACGCCAACGACGCGGTGTCGGGACGGGGCATCGGCGCCCATCGGCGAAGAGCATGTGTATCCCTAGGTATTAAAACAGTACTGTAAGAGAGGAGAATTTCTTAGCATCAATGCCAGGGACGATGGAATATGTGCTAAGTTCATGTTGCATGACATCGAAGCAAACTTTAGCGGCTACTGTTATGTCCGAAAAAGTTAAATCTTTGATACATGTAAAGTAATGCTAAATGTTAAAATAAAAATAGCTAACAATAACATTATGAAAAGAAAGAGATGACATATCTATCTTAGTATTTACTTTAAATACTAGGGTAGGCAGGATTTTCGCGGCACGTCCCTTGTCGTCGGCCCAATTCAACGGCATTTCAGCCTGGTAAGTGCACGAGAGGGCCGTGCTCTGGCACCGATATGGGCCGAGTCACACCAGTGGTCCAGCCTGCCAAGTAGTAGCTTTCGCACGAGTGGATCTCCTTCTCCAGAAGGGGGTAAACCATCTAGTTGTGCCCAGACGTATCAGCTGCCAGGTAGTAAAGTGCCAGCTTTTGAACCACATAAAGCTCACTTGGATCACTTCAACACCAATATCCGAAGGTCGGAAGGGATATGGTTGTAAATGTTAATTGAAGGTCAGCATGCCCCTCTGCAAAAGAAATACTATATCAGACAAACCTAAACAATGATGCAGTACAGAAGTTTATCCGTCCACCTACTACACAATAGGAAAAAAGAACATTCAAGATATTACTTCTCATCAATATAAGTAAACCAGAAATGCCTCCAAGAGTCTCAAAAAGGAGGGAAAACCCAGCAGTACCATCAAGACGACCCCCCTGTAATGGGACAACTTGTGCTCAACCTAGGGATCAACAGATCCAAAATTGCTTTCTTGATAACACTTGTTTGAAGCAGCAACTTTCTTCCATGGTCCCCTTCCATAATGGTAAAAGGAGGTCCCCATCCTTGGATATGATCTCCTTCATTGATACAAGAATTAGGCACAAGATCATATGCTGCGATAATGGCACATTTCATCAATCCCCGTGACAAGCAAGGAGAGCATGATAATATAGGTTACACTGACGTGGGCTATTAAGGACAAAACATCTTTCAGTAAAAAAAGCAGTGCATGATAACATTTTTTTTAGATTCACTGCATGATAATATAGGTTAGACATTTACATGGGTTAACAAGGACAGATAATCTTCTCAGTAAAAAAGATGCATTGCAGTCTGGGGTAAGATGGATTTTTCTTTTTTAAAAAATCAAACTGATGACACTTAGAAGAAACGTGGAAAGCAAATTTCAAAACTAAGCCACGGATTAAAACCTTATCTGAGTAAAACTGCAACCAAGTGAGAACAATAGACTATATGATTTTTTTGTACTGTAAACTTTAGAACATCCTTGCAACGTTTCAAGAAAAGAAAAGAACATCCTTGCCAATCACTGAACATGATGAGTCTGCTTAGAAGTTTTCAGTCCATGTGATGTCAGATTTCAAACTACATGCAGAACTCGCTAATTTAGCAACCCTAGTCATCACTTGTACTGTTGGAGAGAACCACTATTTTAAATCAATATTAGCTACCTTAGTCAACAGAAGGTTGTTAAGTCTAATGAAGGTAAATTGCTGGAGAATCAGGTGACAGAACTAGCAGGTTACATAGAATATCGTCCATAGGAAAGTGGAAGACCATTCTTAAGCCTTACCCCATCTAGTGATCCTTTTAAAAAATGGCTTCTACATTTAGAACATATATAAGGGCATCAAGAAGTAATCAGTGGCGCTAAGAGAGAGTTCATCACGACCAGGGCTTCCCTTTTGAGTAAGAACACATACCGATTACTTCTCATGTCAAGCTTATTTGAAGGCATTTCAGTTTCTTCTGCTTGTTTCTTTCAACACTCATGCTTAGCAATTGTTTCTTTCAACACCCTTTTGGTTCATCTTATTTGAGTCCATAGGCAATTGTTGGCATCACAATTGGTCTCTGGGATTGGTATGAATCCTCTCAGGCTTGGCAAGACTTTCAAGGTTGAATAGATATTACAATGGCACAGGAAACAACAACAAAGAGGGCGGGCGGCAAGGGAGGGGTGGCGATGGCGAGACCGCAGTGAGGGAGGGAGGGCAGTGGCGAGGGAGGAGGGCGGTGATTTGGCAGCGGCAAGGAGACCCGAGTGCCGACAGCAAGGGAGGGTGACGGTGGCGATTTGGAGGTCGGCGTGGTAGGACGGCGGTGACACCAACTAGCGATGGCCGTTTAGAGTTCAGGGTAGGGGAAGTCGGGGGAGCGAGACTGCAGGAGTCAAGGGGCAAACTAGTCACACGGGCCGGCCTCACGGTCACAAGACTCAAAAAGTCGTAAGGAATTCTGCATGGTGGATATTTCCTATTGGCTTCGTTACGGATAGCTATCGGGGATTTTTTTTTTCCAGCTAGCTCCGAATCCAACGGATATCTTCTTTCCAAATCTGTTTTGATATCCGACCAAAACTATCAAAATCTAATTCCGTTATCCGACAAAAATCCTGAATATCTAATTGCACGTTCCGAATAAAATCCAAATTTAATCGGACAGAGATGATCAGGAGTTATTGCACCCCTGCTGGTCAGCAACACATCAAAAAGTCAACACGGAGAGGTACACTTCACTTGTAGTTAGTCGTATCCACGGTTCTCCCCCACCATTTTGCCTCAAATACGCGCATAACAACTCCAAACCACAAATTCCACAAATATGGTTTACATCAACTTCATACAATATAAACATAACATATACAGACGTTGCTATAGGTCAAGTGCTTACCTCCCTTGGAAGCCCTCGAATCAAAATGACATCTAGATCACGATCAAACAATAAATTATATGTTCCTCCCGTGGAATTAGAACACCAATCTCTCAGGTGGGATTGATCTCAAGCATCCATTACTCGATCAGAGGGATTCTGTTGGCCAAGACGGAGACAGCCACTGCAGAGCGAAACATCTGAAAATTTTCAACTGCCAGGTAGCCAAATGACTGGATTAAACGGCCAATGAAGGGGACACGAGAAATAACGATTGGGTGATGGCCGCGGGCCTCCTCTTTCCCCTTCTCTGTTGGCATCTGCTAAACAAAATTTCCAAGTGTGGTTAAGTTACAAGGTCTTCCCTCAACACAAATGAGGGAGACGCATTTCTACATCCTAAGATCCTAGACTACCAATATACATACATGTATAGGAAGTACCCAATGCCTCCATTAGTGCAAACCCATCCTCCAAGCTTGTCAGATCATTGTGACCTCGCCAAGCCAATAGCTTTGCTCCCGCCAATCATGATCAAGCTTGCATGCAAATGTATGCATGGCTGAGCAATTCGATGCATATCCTTGGGCTCCTGCCAGAGACAATCTTCTGTCCTCTTGATACAAGGGGCATGCTATCCAGACCAATCTGTTCATTTGTTCTCATCCGATGTCTGTGAAATCTGAAAGGGGATCCAACTCCTCAATACCAGCAAGGAAACCAGGATCATACTGGTATGGGGCGAACTCAGTGTCAGCCTCTTGAGGAGGATCCTCGAAGTAGGTGAATTCAGAATCACTGATGCCAAAGTCAGATAGGGACTCGTTAATGTGGAACTCAGCTGGACTTGGCAAAAGTTGACCCGGCGTCTGGAGAAAATTATTCGTAACAATTGGCAACTCCTGCGGTTCAGTAGTCCTCTGAATTTTGGCTTTGGGAGGTCTTCCAGATTCTGATGTTGCTTTGTGCTTTCCTATGGACTTTGGACCAGATTTATGTCGAGCAGCATCATATATGTTGAAAGCGGATGATGCCCAGTGAGAACCTTCCCCTTCAAAACAAGCTTCTGATGCTATCCTGCATAGATAAATGTACATGATGCAGTAAACATTAGTTCACGTACCAGAAGCTGGCTAAATAATATGAAGATTTAAGCAATTCAAAGTATAATTTCGTTATCTCAATTCCAAAACGAGGACAACAATGGTCACCAGCACCACAGCGACAAAGAATTAAAAGTTGTTATCAACACTGACCTGAATCTGTTCTCGGCATGTCTACGAGAAAGCCCCGAGAGTAATGATTGATCCACTGGCTCAGCAGCATGTTTAAGAGGTTCTGGTTCTAGAATGGACACATTCACTACAGACGGAAAGCCTGCCTCATAAGCATGCTGATCTGTCAGGAAATCCAATACTAATTCTAAATAGTTCCGGCGGGATTCCTGATTGCTCGTTGGAATTACCACTCTTGGACAATGGACCTGAGCATCTGCAAGGGCTGTAGTTACTAGATTAAAGCTTGGTCTAAAGTTTATCCTGGACCAGTTCTCACTCAATCTACCGGGCTTATGGAGTGCACTAGAGGAAGTACTCGTAACACGGTGAGGCTCACGACCACATTTTGATCTCCAAACAGAAGAAATTATGGCCATGAAATGTTTTTGGAGAAGCAATTCATTGTTAGGAAGTTCGCTGATCACATTCAGCAACATATGAGTTTGATCCTGAAAGAAGTCATAAAGAAATCATCAGTTTGCGCACACAAATAAGTTTGATGTGAACAGTAGATTGTGGCTAACAACACCCGAAAGATGCACAATATAGCCAACAAACACCTGGAGCGTAACATGATTTCAAATTATAACCGAAGGAAAAGATAAACATATGCATCAAGCCATGTTACATCAATACTGTATTAAGCCTAGCATACATATATACAGATGCATCTGCCTATCTACTGGCATATGAACTAGATAAAGCACAAGATTACTGAACAGCAGAGCTATTCAGACTTGCATATTGGCCAGAAACAGGATTCGAATCCCAGCAATAGACCCACTGGTCAGTGTTTAGCAGTTACCATTGCTAGCAATAAGAAATTCAATGCCATATAGGGTTTCTGAAAACGGCCAGTTTATGAGCTAAACGATCGGGCATTTTACTCCAAGGTACTTCAGTTTAGGGCTTTTATGGATGATCTACAGTGTCTGTTGTATGTTTCACACATGCACCGTTTCACTCCAGACCTTATTGTAACAAATCAGAACAAAGATAACCATGGTCAAAATGCGAACATGTAAAACATTTCCTCATGTTGAAAATTAGTGCACACTACCTAGAAGACAAGATATCAACTCACCTCAGATACTTTCAATACAGCCTTCCCGCTCCCAGAAGGAGCCTTCTCACCTTTTGAATTGTCTGTTGCTGACAGGACATGTTTGCAGAATAGTTCTCGAAATCTCTCACAACAATGCACAGGATGACGATATCTTCCCCTATAAAATGCACCACCTTGTATGGAATGAAGAACATCACTAGCCAGTTCCCAAAGAGGACCATACTCATGTACAGTAGCACAAAGAACTGCATCTTCCTCAGTTGTCCATGAATCTGAAGCACAATCTCGAGACCATATAAGACCCTTCTTCTTCAACCTCTCAGGCTTGATTACCATCACACGTTTCACTGGCATACAAGGGATGGAAATTCTGCCATCACTCTTAGTTCTCGCCGATTTTGGATCAGAATCATTAGCTTCATCCTTCAACTTAAGCTGCTTGCCTTCAAACAAGTGCTTAGGTGATAAGGCCTCTGAAATACAATTTGATTTAGAGGTTTTCTTGCACTTCTTCAGGCCTCTGCTATTGCTATTCTCTCCCTCATTTGTAGACATTATCTTCTTACGCTTGTTAGAACAACGGTGCAGTGATTCATCACTCATAAGCTCTGGTGAGGGTGCATTGTCATCAATACTCATTGTATCTACAGACGTTTCCTCAAGCATCACCTCCGACTCGGATAAACGTCCTTTTTTCAAGGATTTGAACTTGGCTGCCTTATTTTTATTCTTTTTGGACTTTTTGCCGTGACTGCTGTAAAGGAAGACAAAAGGAAGCAGTCATTTATGTATACAAGGGGCAAAAATTATGGTACACCACTTTTGATGAGAGCTGTTGGTTTTATTTGATCTAGTGGCGAATAATTCTCTTACCAAGCAAGGGGCAATAGGTCACTAATGACTTTCTAAAGGCTAATATAGTCTTTGTACATCATAATTTCACACAAATTGGAATTTGGAAGTAATAAGTAGGATGAATCAATGTTAATTTGGAAATGAACTCATTACAGTTAATACTATCCTTCCAAAAAATAGCATTAATGCTATAAATCAAGCTACACTAATTCCTACATGCATGCATTGCCTGTTGATGGATATATGTTGCAACAAGATAGTACATTTTAAATTTTTCCTCTGAAAGAAAATAAATTTCAAATATAATCTAGCATAGAAATCAAATCATCATTACGTTAGAAATTTCAACTTGCATTTGAATTTGAAGTTTCATTTTATATTTATATATTTCTAACATCTGATTATTCAAAACTCAAATATGATATTTTAACTTTTATCCAGTTAAAAATAATGAAGCACAGATACAAGATGTTTTACTTCAAATTTCCAATTATTATGATACTACACATTTCAAACTTAACAAGAAGAATGGCTGTCGGATCTTTACTTTTCAATATTTCTATGAGTGTGCACCCAAGATCTACTGCCAACATGCGATCATACTAACATAGACTGCAACTAATTACTAATATTTGGAAGTTACGGCACTTTAATCAAGTTTTGCAATGCAATGGTATGAAAGGATATGCCCATTTAATGCTTTACTATTTTAGGTGTAATTTTGTTGAAAAATGTGTACTTCTATCCATTAGGAATTTAATTGTGTATATGTTGGGAGCATAATTGCTCATTCACTACCTCATATTATCATTCTTTTCCTCCAACTCTTTGGCTGCTTCACGGGCTTGTCTTTCCTGTTCTTCCAACAACTGCGGGTATTACACCATGTACATCATTAGATACTAATCCCACCATGCACAAATGGCACACACAAAAATACAAGTTATAAACTGACCTGCTTTTGAGCTAGAGCCTCGACATGTTGGCGATATGCTGTAGTAGCAAAATCAACATCCCATGCTGCAATTGAAATGATGTCAATACACTAAATCATAAGAAACAAAGGATGCATGGGTAGAGCCGTAGAGGAGAGCACTAGCTCAAACTAATCAAATTTTTCGAAGAGGCACAGATTTAGCATAAGTTAGCATCAACATAAAATCACTTACTTTCATAAGAAAGTGGTTCCTGATCATCAATTTCTGCTTCTAAATCCTCTTTGAGTTTTTCAATACGCTCAAGTTCCCATTCTTCCTCTTCGACATTTACCTGATAATTTATAGCAGCTTTGTCGATTATTGGATCCCACAGTTCCAAAAACCGTATTGCATATCTATCAATTGGCCGGAGCTGATTTTCAAAAGATGAACTTGCTTGTCCTGCTGCAGCAGCCGCAGCAGCCATCTGCTTAACATCAGCAAGCATGTCGATATCTCCGCCTCCTCCAGCCAATGTAAGAGCCTTTTCTTCATCTAACTGATTGATAGGTAAAGCAACTTGTTTGTCCTTTTCCACATCAGAAGAGTGATATTTATGCTCTTCATTAATGTGCTCATCAGGTTTTGCATCCTCCTCATTTACAAGCTCATCATCCTCTAGTCTTCCAGCAACCTCCTCACTGAACTCTTGATTGTCCACAGCCTCTTCCTGCTCCAGCTTTTTGAGAGCCATATAGTCAGCTTCGTCTTCTGCCTGTCTAATAGCTGCTTCAACATCTGCATTTGACAGCGCCAGACCAGTTTCGTTTGACGATCCAGCAGTCATGGAGCAATCCTTCTGTTGATCTTCTGCATGAAGAGAAGTGTACCCAGAAAAGAATTCCATAGGATCAAGTTTCTTGAAGAATTCTGTATTGTAGCTACCACACTGTATCACTAGATCATCAAGAGCTCGCTTCTGATTTGCTTTCTTGAGAATATTCTCCTCTATAGTGCTTTCACTAATGAGTCTATAGATGTGAACTTCACGAGTTTGTCCTATCCTGTGACATCTGTCTTGGGCTTGTTGGTCCATTGCTGGGTTCCAATCACTGTCGTAGAAGATTACAGTGTCTGCACCTACTAGGTTGATTCCCACACCGCCACTACGAGTGGATAAAATGAAAAGAAAAAACTTCGGGTTTGTATTGAACCTCTGCATTAGAGTCTGCCTCTCTTCTGCCTGGGTTGAACCATCTAACCGCAAATATGTATACCCATACAAATTAATGAACTCCTCCAAAATATCAAGCATCTTAGTCATCTGAGTAAATATCAAGGCCCTGTGTCCTTCTGACTTCAAACGCCTCAGCAAATTAGCAAGTTCCTGCAACTTCCCACAGTCAAACTGGATCAAACGTCTGTCAGGAAAATACACTTGTCGGCGAACAATTGCAGGCCTTAAAGGAGAGAGACTGGGAGAAACCTCATTCATGCATTTTTCTCTGTATGCTGGTTCAATAAGAACAGGAGACTTCCCTTTGTTGCACCAGCAAACAGGAGTAGGAGCTCGTGCAGCAGGAATTGCAAAAGTAAATGATTCGATAAAATCAAGCATTTTGTTGAAGCGTTCCACTGATGAAACAACAAGATCTGCTAGACTCGATGAAAAATCCATGTGGCACAAAGGGTTGTTCTTCTTCTCAAGAACATCTGATACAGGATGCTTTATGGTCAAAACCTCCCTAAGGTTTGTGCCATAAACAGGCCTCTTCTGGCATCTTACCCTATTCCACCATGCAATGGAAGCTGCTCTTTCCTTTGATTCTTTAATTCTCTCCTCCTGCAGGGCTTTCTGAATTTCTTCAAATATATTTGTTGATCCATTACTTCTCTGGTCATCCTTATTAGAGCAAGAAATCTCTAGACCAGAGCCCCTGGAGGTGATGCGTGCGGAAAAAGCAGCAGCAACCTCATCCACCTCCCAAGAAGTCATACTAAATTCATTTTGAGTAAATACAAAATTCATATCAGATAGGTCAACCTGAGAAAATGGCCCCTTATCATGGACCATGCAAACAGAAGAGCTTGTCTGCATATTAATCCCTGCCATATCAAATGAGCTGATAATTGGACGGCCTTCGAAAAGATCTGGATGATTACAAACCTTTCTAAGTTGCATAATGATACTAATCATACCAAAATAATTCCCACTTGCCAGTGTTGCTTGTGTCTCTGAGCTAGCAATAAAATCTTCATACAGGTTCCTTTGTCTTCTGGAAAGTCGGCAATATATGACATGCTCGTGCTTCTTCGGCAACTGTTTCTCAACATCCCGTTTCAGACGGCGCAGTATAAATGGACGAAGGACATTGTGCAACCGATCTATAACTTCTCTGTTTACCTTGTCTTGGCCCTCCACCATTCCTGAAATTGGATTACAGAACCAATCCTTGAATTCTTGATGAGACTGAAATACATGGGGCATCAAAAAATGCATGAGAGACCAAAGTTCCATAAGGTCATTTTGCAAAGGAGTTCCAGTTAAAAGAATACGTCGCTTCGAATTAAAATTTAGCAAAGTCTGCCATCTTTGTGATTTCCAGTTCTTTATCAGATGAGCCTCATCAAGAATAAGATACTTCCACTTTTTTCGCTTGAACACTTTGGAGTCCTGAATAACAAGCCTGTATGTTGTGATGCATACATGGAAGTAATTTGGTTTCATCCAACCCTGACGTTTCTGCTTTCTCTCCTTTGCACTTCCAAAATAAGTCAGTATTTTAAATGCAGGACACCACTTGAGAAATTCAGTCTCCCAATTTAGCATAACACTGGTTGGCACAACAATAAGATGTGGACCCCATATTCCCTTCTCACATGCAAGGTGTGCCAGCAAGGAGATAGTCATGATAGTCTTCCCTAAACCCATTTCATCTGCTAGAATTCCATTCAGCCTCTTCTCGTACATAGCAACTAACCAATCCAACCCAATGTGCTGGTATTCCCGAAGAGAATGCTTAAGAAGGAACGGGAATTTTGTGCGCACTTTTGTTGTTGAGAAGGTGTTACCAGTTGGTTGTGCTGATCTTGCAGCAGCAGCAGCATCAGCAATTACATTGTCACTCATATCCCCATCGGCCATCGTCTTAACATCAGTTTGCTCATCCTCTTTAACAGAACTTTCTCGTACACTAGGCTCCGATGTTTTTTCTAGTTGAAGAGCATCACCACTCACATGCTCAGTTCCCAGCATCCCTGTGGTTTTGCTATCTTCAAACGTGTCATTGTTCTCTTTCAAAATGTCCACAGATTGATCATCCAGAATCATGTCAGTATTAACCTCTCCATCAGAATGTGTAGGTGAATTCTCCAATTCTGTTGTTCCATCATCTGCATAGCCATCCTAAATATAAAAAAAGGCATTACAGATGGACCACATTAAAGTGTAACTAAAGAAAGCAAATAGAAAATATATCCATACCTTTTGGTACCTTGCAAGAAGTTCTTCTAGTGGGATCTCGCTCTCTTTCTGCAGTAACTTAATCTGTGTTTTAATGAAACAAGACCAATGATCCAGAGTTAGCAGAACTGTTGTAGGAAATATGCAAGGGTGAAATTAGCATGTCATTATTACTGACAAAATAAAAAAGAAATACAATTGGTTATTTTATGAGCATACAATATCCTAACTCTGAACTCAAATCATAACACAGTGTCAGGGTCTTAGATACACAAAACTGAATGGGGCAATGCCCCCCTCTGGTTTTTTGAATTTACACTGGGCCTTTAGATACGGTTCCGTAAATGAAAATTGCTTATCTATGCCCCTCCTGATTTGCAAAATTCACACTTCATCCTTTACTGTTAGCGCTGTGGCCTCTCACTCAATTGTCTGGCTTCGCAAGCAAATCATAAAGCTCACTGCTTTACAATATCTAAGGAATTTTTCCTAAAAAAATCCCTAACAGTTGCATGCTATAATACTCACTGCCTCGTCTACCAGATATAACTAAATCCCCTCTAAAACTTTTGGGGAGCACTTTGTCATGTTTTGTTAAATAAAACCCCTATCTACATATGTGTTATCCATCCTAAAACAAGTTTGTATCATGGTAGCAGATAGCCAAAATCAGAATATCACAATTTGCTCTCTAGATGTCATACCAAGAGAATGCCCTTCGGAACCAAGCTTAACCAGGTAAAGTACTGAAAAAAGCATTAACCTTAAGTAGTCACAGTAGATAACATAGATGTTAGGTTCTTGGCTCTGGATCTTAGGTTGTATGGATGGGTAGGTTGGATCTGGACTTCCGTCTGCCGGCTGGGCACTTCCTGCCTTCCGTGGTTGAAATCCAGCTTGAGACTTAGGGTTTAGGAAGATAGAAGATACTTTATTTCTTGCTTATCCTCTGCCAAACCGCAGGAGGTATCATATATATTACAATAGCCGTATCCTAAACCCAGTTGGCCAGAACTCTTCTAACTAATACAATTATAAAAGACTTCACTAATCTTATAAACCTTCCCAGAATAGACACCAATCAGAATCCGAACAGGACTTTGCTAGTTCTTGTTGGATTTGGAATCCTTTTTGGACCTCCTGCCATAGTGTTTTTCCCCCAATAGACATCCACAACAATAGATAACGAATCAATTGCAAGAGTAGCTTTTACTGACAAATTTGTTCCTGATTTCCTGTTGCAACAAAATCTGGAACTAGAGTAGCTCAACATGACAAAGCGAACAGTTCGATAATATTAGTAATCGATGTCTTAGGTCACCTCATCCAGAGGACCATGATCTTCTTTCTTTGCCAACTCTTCCTCTTCAGACAAAGTTGCTTCGTCATCCTGTCAAAGAGGGCATTAAATGCTTATGACAACTCCTTCATGAATGGGTGGAACTCCATGCAATTAGTAGGATCCAAAATATGTAGGAAAATAAGATAGCGATGACGAAAACAGATGAAGATGGCTGTGCTACCTTTCCTTCATCCATAGCAACATAATCTTCGTCGTACTGAAAATAGTATATACATATCAGTTATGTGTCATTAGTATGTTAAGCACATAACCATAGATTCCCAAGATAGCACTTAGGGGGAAAACAGACTGTTTGACCACTTAGGAAAAAACAGACTGTTTGACCTAGGTAAACATAACATGATGCGAGCAAAATCACTAGGCTTATGTTTTGAGGATTTTAATCAACGTCAACTTTGACAATTTTCAAAAAGCTTTCAACCTGCTAAAGCTTGCCAATTACTCATCAGGTTCACAATTTATAATTATATTTCCATTTTATTGGGAATTGTAATTTGACAGGAAATCAAGAGTGTAGTTATTGCATTTTCCCCCACTTTTACCTATGTTTTTTTAAGCTGTGGAGCAGTTCCAGTTGGATTATTCCATTCAATAGGGGTAGGTATGGTCCAATCTTATTCATTGTTTTCTTGATACCATAATCTATACCTCCTTGGTCTATGTGCAAAGGTTAGTTGGTCTATGTGTAAATCAAGAGCATACAGGAAAGTTATTATTAACATCCTTCCTTCCCCCATGATCACTCAGGGAACTCGGTCTCACATCCATTGCTTATTCCTACTTTCCTATCGAGATTTTCAACATTTTGTTACTGGTGAGCTATCCCTTCCTCAGACATTGAGTTGGAAAAATTAAATGATATCGGAATAGAGAAGAAAAATCCTACACCACTAACACAGATGATTAAAGTGTACCTGTTCATCAACAGAGGAGATATTGCCATTGCTTTTCCCCTAAAAAGTCAAGAAAGTTTTGGTAGCACATTTAGAGAACATTCTAAAGCCTGGTACTCCCCGTTCTCTCACACACGTGCACACACTAAAAGACATAGAGAAAGCAACTGTACATGATTCTTCTTCAAAAACTCGGTGTAAGAGTGGCTATCATCCACTTCCTCAGAAGAATTGCCTTCATCACTTGAAGTATGACCAGATTCACGATTACAGCCATTAGCCTGGTTTGAAGAAGAATCTGAAAAAAAAACCAAAAAAAAATATCCGCATCAGTCTTAAGAAAGGTCATCAAGGAGTCTGCAGTATTTCAGCTTCTTAATGCCATGAAGGCATCTGAATATCTCACCTTTAATCAATTTCTTCGAATCTGAGTAACTAAAAATGTCTTTGCTATCTGGACTGCTTTCCCTGCTTACTGAGAATGCTTGAACTGATCAAATTATCAATTGAGTGCCAAGAAGAGCACAGGATTGTCTCCCTTTCTATATGTGAAAGAAGGCAAAAGAGAACTGCTTTTGGAGATCACCTTTGGTTTTTGTGTACATCTTGAGGATATCATCCAGTGGTAGATCAGCTTCTGCCTGCAAAGCAGATAATTCTTCATTGCGCTCAGCTTCTGTGATTTGAGCTTCATCTTCATCAATTGTGCGCTCATCATCTTCCTGCAGCACCAACACATATCAGTGTGATTCATATGTCACAGAGAAATGAAGAATGGTTCCAGAGAGAAAAGAAAGATGCAGTCCTTCTATTAAAAAAAACTTTAACTATATGGCATACTGTATTATATCTTCTGTTATTTTGAACAACGATCAATCAACAGAAAGCAGTATCAAAAAATAGTAACATAAAACAGAAAATAAAATAAATGGTAAATTGGTAATACAAAAAAAAATATGTTTCTCATATTCACAACAATAACAATTGATACTGGGATCCATAGGATTCATAGAGTTGTATTCGTATGAACAAAAACATGAATCAGGGAAATTAAAATAATAGCGTACCGGCTCTTCATCCGAGGAGCTATTGTAATCATCATCAGTTTCCATATTATCTGTAACTATAAATTGTTAAATTCTAAAGAAAAGGGCGAATAAGACTTCTGAGGCATGCAGAATAAAGCTACACACCAAGATCATCAGGAGTTGACGCATTTATGTTCTCTTCTGCTACTTCCACCTGGGATGGTTGATTTGTCTGCAAAGGTCCATTTTCTTGTTTTTGAAGGTAGGGCACATTCACAAGGTTTTCAGCCAACATTGTCGAATATCTGGAAAGTTCACATCAAATAATAGAAAGTTAGCATGTAGCTAGGGCTGAGGAACTAAAATAAAAATGTTAAAGTTCGAAATAGCCATAACAAAAGCAACCAAGAATAGATGACAGTACCTTTCAGTCTGGCCTAAAAGGAAATCAAGTTGCTTATCAAGGGCCTTTTTCTTCCTTTCCTCAACCTCTAGTTGATTCTTATAGATAACCTACATTCCCCAGCATTCAAATAATATAGTTCAATTGCTTGGGAAACTTGACATCCTAAAGTAAGTGGTACAGTAAGGCATAAAATTAAATATGTAAAATGAACTTGCCAACTTCTCTATTTTGGTCCAGAACTTCTTCACATCCTTAGAAATATTTAGGGCAACTTTTCTCAGGCGATGTTCTTCCTCCTGTAAAAGAACAATCATCAAACTAAGATAAAAATCCGTAAATATTGGTACATTATGTGCATAGTAAAAATTAAGGAATCAATGGGACACTATAAGTTCATCCAGTAGCATTCTGGAAACAATTAAATATACTTTAAAATATAAATTAGTTATATCATAGACAATACAAACCTTCTGTTTTTTCTCATCTTTTGTTGCTTGGTCAACTACACCCTTATTGGCTCGTTGAGCAATCTTTTTAGCCATGGACAACTTCCATTTTCTCTCAGAATCAAACTCCTGCAAGATATTTAAAATTAAGCAAGCCAAGAGAAGGAGGAATTCCTAGTCATTTTCTAGCCTTGACAGAGCCATGTACTAATAATGAGGCTGAGTACAAGGCGCTGATAGCAGGACTTGAAATAGAATAGTTATAGTTTTGAGATAAAATTATGCAGCTTTGCTCGATGAGAAAGGACTGCAATTTGTCAATTGTACTGATAGCAACTAACCTTTGCCAGCCAAACCATTTCTCCAATAACATGGTCCCAGTGAACTTTTGGCTTTCGAGGCTCCCTTGGAGCTTCAAGAGCCTGCACAGAAAGGACAAAAGCTTAAGCGAATGTAACAAAAAGCAAAGTGATAATGGATTTTATATGATCCTAACATATTAAATAATAACAGAAATCCTATACAAAAGAACAGCACATTTATTGTTCTTTTCCCCTCTCCAACTATGAGGCATGAAACAATTGAAATTGGCATTATGTAAGTATGAAATTCAATTTGTCAAGTAAACAAATGAGGAGGATGAAGAGAAATGGTATAACAGTGAACTACAGGTGGTAAATTAAATGTCAACGCTGCAAGCTAACCTTCTGTCGTCTAGCCCTCGTCTCATGATCTAACTTTGATCGGGGACCTTTTGATGCCATCTTTCCAATCCCTTGCAAAGGACTATCTCACGTCTTAGGGCATGTGCAGCAAAATGGCATACTAACTGTGCAGTACATATGTTGTCACAGAATTAGTACATGAGAGTCTGAGACAAAAGGTCTGCCAAGTTTCAGAAAAGCATACAAGGAAAAAAGAAAGCAAATGGTGAAAGCAGGTCTCCAAGACATCCCAGCATATAATAAGAGCTGTTTTAAACTACCTGTGGATCTTATTCTTAAAACATGTCTGGGTTGTTATTTCTAGTGGGAAGGATGATGGATCGCAGCCAATGCAGACCACAATCTACCCGGCCTTCAACAAATAAAAGTGAAAGGAAGAAAGTCCATCTTGGTACACCAATGTAACAGCAGCACGCTGCCACAACAAATTGCAACCAAAAAGCTAGTCCTACTTCAACCTGCAACTGCTTGATTATATACAAGCTCGTAAAGCCTAATTTTGCCAGGCTAATACTTCAACCATGGGATCAACTAATGGACATCCCGGAATCACATCACAGCCACATTTGCATTGGTCATACCGAAGCATTTGTTCGACAGCTATTCAATCAAATTGTAATATCACATTGTCCATTCAGTACACATTTCAACTAGCACTCGAAACCACTAATGGCATTCACAATGCAACATTCCCACCTCCTACCACCCAGAGAGCTAGTTGACCATACGCCGAGCTTATACAGCTTGTGAGGACGCAAAATACCTAATAGTACACATGGAATTACCCAATACAAGCACACTATCACTATAAAAACCATACCACACTGCTGATTTGGAAGCAAACTGCAGCAGTTTTTGCCACAACAACTGCAAAATTCAAACATATGAAGCATAACGCAAACCGCAGTTCGGATCCCCAAACATGCTAAAGGTTACACCCGAGCAGAACTAGTCAAAGACACTGAGCCCATGTTAGCCCTACCACTTTATGGTCAAACTCACGACACGATAGCAGAAACTAACATCAAGGCATCACACAAACGCGCGGGATAGCCACATTCTCACCGTCCCAGCTATAAACCAATTCCGCATTACTTCACTCCCAAAAAAAATGGCCAAATTCACTCACCAAAACTTCAAAACCCGAACAACACAAGCCAACAAGCAGCCGCCCACCCCCTCAACGCAAATCCCGTCTAAATGCTAAAACCCCCCGTCAGAGCAGCACAGACGCAAAGCACAAGCAGGAGCCCCCAAACTACAGCAACATGCAGTTGAATCTACTCGTTTGCTCCCTCACCTTGGCAGAAACGCTAGAAACCGGGGCGGGGCCCGAGAGCGACCCAGGAGTTCGAATCGGAGGGGAGGGGGCCGCCTCAAGCGCGCCGCCGGCGGCGAGCGGCGGCGAATGGCTCCGGCGAGGCACGGCGACGGATGGGATCTCAGGCGAGGGTCTAAGTCGGCGGAGGAGGAGGGCGCCTCCGGCGAGCGGCGCCGGCGGCGGGGAGACGGGAGATCGAGGGGGGCGCTAGGGCACGGGGGTTGGGGGCTATTCCCTTGCTTCGACGCCTCGGGAGCTAAAACTCGCGTGGGTGCGAATGGACGGGAACGCCCCTGGATGGTGCGCGAGACGGGCTCTGAGCGTGGCGGCAGTTTTGGGATTTCGCGTGGGCTTCAGTGGATTCGGGTGCTTTTGGGATTATTAGCAGCTGCGTTGTGTCACGCAGGCTTTGACGAGGAGGCGCTTTTATCGTTTTCTCCTTTTCACTGTGCCGGAGTACAAAACCCGGCTGCTGTTGAGCCAATTGTGCAAGCGCGTGACTGCGGCCAGTGGGGGATCACATGTGTGGGACCCTATGGCAGTGAGAGGGCTACGTCGGTTTTGGGGAAGTGAGTGTGACACACTAGCTAGGGAGGGCTTTGGGCTTTGTAGTGATTGGGTCAGCCTCTCCAGGGAACGGTCATCCTTGTGGGCTTTTTAGTTGGTCTCCCAAGCCCGTAGTTTTTTCCTTTTCTTTTGCGATTTTCTACGACTTTGCTGGTTCATTTTCGGCAACCTGTTACCTGCCGACAGTCCGACACGGTACCACCCCAAAATACTATTGTGAACATAAACAAACAAGTCAGAAGAAAAGAAAAGCTATGCGTCTCGAAAGAAAAAAAAAAGTAGCTATGCGTACAAATGAAGCCGCTTGGAGCAGGACCAAGTGGTCAGTAACAACAGTCATGCTCTCTTGTTACATTGTGAACAACAACACGTAGACGTACGTGACAGAATAATGCATCTGTATAACTGTACCAGGCTCTTATTCTTTAGTCATATCACCGTCCCCGTGCATGTCCTATCATCAATGAAAGACCCGTCGCGCTGAAGCAATGTTCGTCAAGAGTTGCAACAGTCACCATCTCAAGAACCACGCCACCCCGGGCATCGAGACGAGCCGGGTCATGCGTACACCGGCGCCGCCACCTGGCCGGCCGTCCCCTCCTCCTCGTCGTCGCTCCTTCCGTCCACCTTGCTGCTCCTGTAGCGGCTCGCGCACACGAGGTACACCGCGAAGTCCGCGACGGCCAGCACGGCGAGCAGGAAGTAGAACTTGTCGAGGTGGCCCTCGTTCAGGTCGGCGGGGATCCACCCGGGCCGCCCGTGCCCCGCGGTGAGCTTGGTCACCGCGCTCACGATGACGTCGCTGAAGTAGTTGCCGAGCGACATGGACATCATGCAGAGCGCGCTCCCGAAACTCTTGAGCGCGTCGGGCATCTCCCCGTTGAAGAACTCGAGCTGGCCGACGTACATCATCACCTCCGACACGCCGATCAGCGCGTACTGCGGCACCTGCCACACGATGTGCAGGTCGCTGCTCATCGCGGCGGTGGCGCTGGCCTTCCTGAAGTGCTCGACCGTGCCGGCGGTGGCCATGGCCATCGCGCCGAGGACCAGGCCGACGCCCATCCTCTGCAACTCGGTGGGACCGGTCCGGCGCCCGGTGAGCCGGGACACGAAGGGGCAGACGGCACGGCGGTACAGGAAGATGGTGGATGCGACGGTGAGGATGTCGAAAGCCGACATACTGGAGGGCGGGACGGAGAAGCCGGCGAAAGCGGTGGTGCAGCGCATCGCGGCGCCCTGCACGACGAAGAGCGAGGCCATCTGCGTGAACACGACGGAGTAGAGGATGGTACAGAGCCAGATCGGGAGGAGCCGCAGGATGCTCTTCACTTCCTCCACCTGCGTCACCGTGCACAGCTTCCACGGGTCGCGCGGTTGCGTGCGAGCGCCGAGCTTGGAGTTGGTGCCCGCCAGTGCCGCGCGGTCCAAGAACCTGCGTATATGACAAAGTTCGGTGCATGCATGCTTTGTTTGATCAGTTCACAACTCACGAGAATAATGCACAGTTCTTTTCGTAAACTAAAGCACGTCGTGATGACTTGTGTAGTGAAAAAAAATGTACCTGAACCCTTCGGTGTGCAGAAGCTTCCTACCACCGGAACCCGCCTTCTCGTCGCCCTCGTAGAGGCCCTCCACGCCGGGCGACACGCCGGCCTTCCGGTTCCTGCACGCGACGAACGCGACCTGGCAAATCCTGCCGATCGGGTTGCCGCTGGGCTGGAAGTACCGGTACCGGAGCGTCCCGCCCAGGAACAGCAGCAGCGCGGTGGCCGCGGCCGCGGTGGAGGCCCAGAACCCCAACGCCCAGTCGCCCTTGTCCTCGAGGTAGCTCAGGAAAGTGTTGGAGAAGAGCGAGCCCAGGTTGAGCGCCAGGTAGAAGTAGCTGAAGAAGGAGACCTTGGAGTGCGCCTCGGAAGGGTCCGCCTCGTCGAACTGGTCGGCGCCGAAGGTGGCGATGTTGGGCTGGTACCCGCCGTTGCCGAACGCGATCATGTACAGCGCGATGTAGAAGATGCCCAGCTCCGTGCCGGAGTGCGGCTCGCAGGGAGTGTGCTCCGCGGCGCACCCGCCCGGCCTGATCAGGTATAGCCGCGAGGAAAGCGACAGCAGCGCGAGGCCCTGCAACGTCGAGAGGTGCACGAGTCAGCCGTGCAATCTTTGATGTGCATATCACTGTTACAACTTTATGGACACGTCCACTTCGGATCAACTTTGCATGCATACGCGGACGAAATCGGTAGTGGGTAACTACAAAATGTGGTCGATAGGCCAGATCCTATCGATCACTGTATTTCGTACACATTCTGTTCGAATGCATAGCGTCTCGTGTGCGATGATAAGAGCGGTCGTTAGCACGCAGATTGCAAGTAGAAACAGCGTGTTTTTTTCGTTACCCGTACGTGTAACCATTAATTGATTGCTACGCCAAGAGTCCGGGCTCGGACAGAAGTAGAAACCGGTCCGCCATGCATGCAGCTTGAGGCAAGCCTAGCTACTCGATTTCGCACCGAGAAGAGATGTGCAGGTAGATGTACTAGGTGTAGTAGTGCTTACGAGGACAAAGATGGCCTGGAATATAGCGCAGGTCTTGTAGCGGCCCCAATAGGAGTCGCTGAGGAAGGCGCCGATGAGGGAGAACATGTACACCGTGCCGGTCCACTTGCTGACGTTGTTGGCGGCGTCGCCGTTGCTCTGCTGCAGCACCCTCGTCAGTAACAGCACCAGGTTCACGTTCACGCCGAAGAAAGCCAGCGTCGCCAGGCCCTGGTTCACTGCACAAAAATCACCACCGCCGGCACGTCAGTTCAATTCCAATGGCTAACCACACATCAACACACACACACACACACACACACACACACACAGTACTAACAAAACCGACAAGCATGCAAACAGTGCAAGGAAAATTTTGCCTTTTTGACACTTCCCCTGAAAGTAATGTCGAACCGATTGATCAGCCAAAGCACATCGCTTTAGTTCCGACAATAACTTTTAGTCGTGGCATCGCGATACTGTCCACATACCCTACACAGATCGATCGCCAGGGTTGCTAGATCATGGATGCCATGTCTGATGTCTCCTAGTGAGATCCTAACATGGCATCAGTAATGCGTGCAAGGTGCCTTCCCTTGACAAGGAACCCCCCAGTTCTGGGCGTTGCATGGCCGATGTCACCTCAGGATGCAGAATTCCGCAAAAGACCGGGTGCCTACCCGCCACTTTAATCCACAAGGTCACTTTGAGTTCAGACCGGCTTGCACATAGAGTACATAACACTGAAGTTAACTACTGGAAAGGCCAGTCATCAAATCCTTTTTTTTTTTGCTAGCTTTTGCGTGGAAGGAGATGATGATCAGCAGATTAATTACCAAGAATAAGGCCTCCGGCCAGCCATCCTCCGGACTTGCCCTTCACCGCCGGCTGGCCCTTGATGTCGACGGAGCCGTCGAGGGTGTACTCACAGCACTTCTCCTCGCCTTCCATGTCGATCACTCTCATCTTCATGTATCCGTCGTTCGCAGACTGAAACCATCAAGCTATACATTGTTAGTTGCCAATTAATGTCTCTGTATATGTTCTCATGTTCATTACTGAATTTGCTAGTTCACTGATGCAAAAAGCAAGATATTCTTAAAAACGAATGCGAGACAAAACTGAATCTTGGCTACAGCTACATAAAACAGCTGAACGTTGCAGCATGCTAGTGTCAAGGACGAGCTAGAGAGTACGTACTAACCGTCTCTTCCTTCCTCGCGCTCCTCACCAGTCGCCTCTGTCGATTTTAAATGCAACGAGAAGCTGAGGCTACCGTGAGCAGGCCGAGCAAGATGAAGGGAATGGGAGGTGTTGTATCCGAGGGGAGGACTTTGGTGCAATTTATGGAGTTCAGGGAGTGGCCCGGTAGGATGGCTTACAGCTGATGTGCAGAACAAAAGGAAGTGAGGAGTGCGCGTGTCTTGCTCACATGACGTCACTAGTGCAGGTATCTCTACTATTTAAAAATAGAAAGTGTCTATATAATATTCGACTATTTTTGAGGACAAAATCAGTCAGATTTTAAGCCGTTGGATGGAGATCCAACACCCTAGATCATTTTTTTGAAGGGGGGTCATTTTTTTGGAGGGGGGCTTGTATGGGTGGACCGTTGGATGGATATCTAACGGCTCAGATCAATCTGACTGTTTTTATTCTCAAAAACAGTCGAATGTTGTATATACATACACTTAAAAATATAAGTTGGTGGGCATCGGTCCATTTTTTCTCATCTCTTCTTAGTCGTCCGATCAAAAATCAGCCGTCTAGATCCGCATGTAGGTAGTTTTTCCGCTCCTCGTATAAAAGGTCGGGTCGACGTGTGGGCCGCGCTCCTCCTCTTCTCTTCCCCCGCATCCTCCGTCTCCCGCAACCACTCCACCTCCTGCAACCGCCGCCTTCTTCTCTTCCTCGAACCCTCTGCCGCGCCTCCTTCTCCTCCTCATTGTCGCCACCAATTCCTTCCCCGCACGGCAACGTCTTGTCACAGTCCCCCAACTTCCCCCAGCAGCGCCGCATCCCCTGTCCCGCCTTCCCAACGTACTCGCCCGTTGCCTTCTCTCTCCATCTGCCCGTCGCCGCTTCCCCACCTCCACCTCTCGCAACCGCCACCTTCTCTCCCCCGAACCCTCATGCCGCGCCTTCTCCTCTTCCTCAACGTCGCCACCAATTCCTTTTTCACGCGGCAACATCTGGTCGCAGTTCCCCAACTTCCCCCAGCAGCACCGCGTCTCCCCGCCACCGCCTCCTCTCCCCATCAGCTCGCCGCCGCCTCCCCAGCTCCACCTCCCGCAACCACCACCTCCTTCTCTCTCCCGAACCCTCGTGCCACGCCTCCTCATCGGCTCGGCGACAGCGGGCGGTAGATCGGAGAGAAGGGCGCTCGACGACAGCGGAAAGTGGATTAGAGAGAAGGGCGCTCAACGATGGAGCAGTGGCGGGTTCCTCTTCCTACACCCGCCCATGTGGCTCTCCCACGCCACCACCGCCCAGCAGTCGCTCACCCCAGTGAGCCTCTCTACCTCCTCCTGCTCTTCGCCACCACGTGGCTCTACCTCCTCGCCCGGATTTTGAGGCATTTCCTAAAAATGCCTTCAGCCGCGGATAGGGATAGAGCTTCATGCGCCTTATCTAGGTGTGTGATTACTTCCGAGGCCATGAGGATTTGGAGTTATATATTTCCAAACTTATTCTGACTCCAACGCTGAAGCTCCCTTGCGGTATTCTTGAGGAGGCAGTCAAGACAAATAAGGGGTTTGTCAAGGCGCGAAGGGCTCACCTACCCAACCTTTTTTATTACTTCCTGGAAATCCGGAGAGTTAACCAAGTGATTCACGAAGATGAAATGACCTCCAGAGCGCTACACCTGGAGGCTGGAGCAATGAGCAGGATAACCCTACTTTGGGTGTGTTTGGTTGAGCTGTGGCTTCTGAAAAAGCTGCTGTGGGCTGTGGGCTGTGGAAAAGCTGCTGTAGGTTGTTGGCTGTGGAAAAGCTGTAAGCTGTTTGGTTCAAACAAGTATAAAACTTACCTCCTATCTCTATTTTCCTTGAAACAACTATGAAACAGCTCTCTATTTTCACCATTTTAAAAAGCAGAAAGCCAAAAGCAGGGTCCAAGGTGCTTTCAAAACTGTACTACCCAAAAGTAGATGCTTCTGAAAAAGCAGCTTCTGGTTTCCACCCCTTTGGTTGGCTTTTGGCTTTTTGGAAGCAAAAGCAGCTCCCAAAAGCTCAACCAAAGGCACCCTTTATCTTTCATCAACAGGGTCTTGGTCTCGTCGGACTGGGGCAACCTCTTCCCAGACTGCTTCCTCTCGACGGTTCACTCGGCGTGCTCGGACCACGCACCTCTACTCCTAAGCACGCAAGAAATTCAGCTCGGTCTTGGTAGTTCCTGTATGCTTTGCTCAACTTTAATCCGTAGTTGGGTGATGTGGTTGAACATGTTCTGTTTCAGTAACTCCTAGTGGCTTTAGCTGGTTAGATTATTGGCATCCGACAAAAAACTAATCAGTTTTGCTATTGCACAGGCGACTGAAATTTTTTTATGTTTCAGTCACCTGAAATTGCACTCTCAATGAACTAAAATTGCAGTCCCCCTCCAAAAAAAACAGCTGCAACTTTATGTGATTCAGAGTGCAACTTCAGGTGACTTGAAATTGCACTCTCAATCAACTAAAATTGCATCCCCCTTCAAAAAATTATGTGCAACTTCAAGTGATTTAAAGTGCAATTTTAGGTGACTGAAAATTAAAAAAATTTCAATCGCCTATGCAATAGTCTATCCCAAAACTAATTTGTTTGGTGTTAATCCGAATTTAGCCACGCAACACGGCAAAGCGCAGCGTTTGTTTTGCACTCTTCGGTTTCCTTCTGAGAGCCGATCCATCTCGTTCTCGAAACGTGGCAGGAGGTGCACGTCCAAGATGCGCCCCATGCTCTCTGGTAAATCACAAATGGAGTGGCATTCTACATTAGGCGGACATGCTTAGTCGTGGTCAACCAGGCATTCCTTCATATAATCGCATCCATTCATTTGCTTGAGTAAAAGAAGGCCAAGGCTGACACCCTTGGCTGCTTTCTCCTAAATGTCAATGTGTCGCCGGTGTGAACTCAGCCGCATGCAGTTTGTTGTTCTACGAAATAGTAACGCAACATGAGCCTTGCTACTAGCTAAGTGGATCGTGAAAAAATTGGTTCCAAAATCATTCTCCTGCTGGGAATTGAAAAGTCCCCAAAATTTCAAAACCAGAAATTTGTGATTTTTTTGCTGCTTTTTGAGTGAATTTCTGAAACTTTCCTTTTCGGGAAAGTTCCGCGGAAATGCGCTTTCTTTTTTGGGCCATTCCGCCTTCTTCCTCCGTTGACGCCTCGCCTCCTTCTCCGCCTTCGCTTCTCCCGCGCGCCTCGCGCCCGCGCCAGCCCGATGGCGCCGCTTCCCCTGCCGCCTCTCCCCTCCCGCAGCACCTCCCCGTTCCCTCCTTTCGTTGGCGTCGCGCCAACTCCCCGCCTCCTCCCCGCGCACGCGCGCTAGCGCTGCGCGCTGCGCCCCACCGCGCCGCCCTTCGCCCGCGGCTGCGCCCCGGCCTCGGACCGCCTCCGCCGTCCCGACCGCCCTGTCCGAAGCGCGTGGCCACCCACGCGCCACGTCGCCCGCCCTCGCCTCGACCCCACCTGGCAGCGCCGCCCCCTCTCTCTCTCGCGTGCGGACGCACCCCGCCACCGGCCGCAGCTCACCTGCTCCCGTCCCTCGCCTTTAATTCGCTACAGCGCCGGCGTCACTCCTCCGGTCACCGCCCGTCCTGCGGAGGAGACGCCCTGACCTGCTCCCCATCTCCTCCTGTCGCCCTAGCGCCCGCCGTGCCTTCTCCCCGAAGCCTCGCTCCCCTCCATTTCGGGTATAAAACCCGCCCTCGTTGCCCCCTCTTTTTCCCTTTGCTCCCCGAACTCCCCACTGCCTCCTTCACTTCCCACCACCCCAGAGGAGCTCCCGGAGCCTCCGCTTGAGCTCCCGTCGCCCCAAGCGCCGCCGCCGGTCTCCCCTGCGCCGGTCACCCCCGGGAGCCAATCTCCCCCTCCCCTCGCCCATTCCTCAATTGCTTTCGCCTGGAGCATCTTCACCCTCCCCTAACTCCTTTACCGCCCTCCCCTGGATAGGTGAAGCCCCGTGGAACGCCGGCGTCGAGACTCCCTTCCGGCCGCCGCACCCTCCCCGTGGCCAGGCTTCTCCGAGGTTCTCCAGCTCCCGCCGCCTTTGCCAGTGTGAGCCCCTGGTCCCCTTGAACGTGTAGCCGCGGCCGATTGAGCCATCTCGCCGCCGGTGACCTCCCTCTCCACCGCAAACCCGAACTACCCCCTTCTTCCTCTCTCTCTCTCCCCTTTTGTCCCCGCAGATGCTAACTACCCGAAATGGGCTCCCCAAGTCAAGCCCTACCCGGCGGTACACTCCGCTGCCCTTGGGAGCCGTCGACGTCGCCGGAGCACCGCGGCCCCGCCGCCTCCGTCCCGCTGCTGCTCGCGCCCGGCCGGAGGAAGACGATGACGACGTGGCCGCCTCCCCGTCGTCGGATCCCCTTAAAACCCTCTAATCCCCGCCATCCACCTTCCCGTACCGGTTCACCGCCCTCCTCTTATCCCCACCGTCTGATCTCCCCGCTTTCCCCATCTCGTCCGTCCGCCCCGGCCGATCCGGGACGTTCACCCGGGCTGCGCGTCGCGCATCCCAGCCCCGAGAGCGCGCGCGGGAATGGGCCGAGCGGCCTGCTTCGTCGCCCGAGCGCGCGCGCGCCTGCGGGCCGCCGCGCGTCGCCGCCGTGGGCCGCGCTGGCCTTCGGCCGCGCGGGCCGCACAGTGCCAGGCCGCACTGTTGGCTTGGGCCGGCCTGGTACTGTTCATTCCAATTTCCAGTGATTTATCAATTTCCAAAATCCAGAAAAATCCAAATAAATCCTAGAAAATCACAAAAAATCCCAAAAATTCCCAAATTTCACCACTTTGCTCCAAATAATATTCCAGACCCATTGGTGATCTCCATTTCCCCAAATTCATCCCAGATAAATTCCTAAAATTCCATTTGAAGGATTTATGCATTTTACTCCTTTTTAAATAGTTTATTTTCCCACGCTTGATTAGTCTCAAGCTGGATTTAATTTATTTTATGTGTTTGCGCTAGTTCCGAAGATTTCGGAAGCTCAAGTGCAGTCGCAGGATCCAGGAGCTTCTACGTTCGAGCTAGCCGAGTTCGTCCCGGTTTACGGCAAGTCACAAGTCCTTGATCATGTTGCAACCCATGTTGTCTAATTATGTTATTATGCTATTTGCATTATACTAATTGTGAAATGTTAGTTTGAAAATAAAATAAAGTGTTTAGAATGACATGTTATGTAGTTAAACCTACCACCGTTAAATGCCATGTTAAACTTGTAGCCATGCCTTTGTAACCCTAGAAATAATTAGCTGTTAATCTAGATAATTGTAGGATATTATTATCATGCAAAAGCTTAAACTAATAAGGCTGTGGCTGTGGAGCCAATAGAATTTAGAAAACCCGACTCTAAGGTAGGGTGGTATGGGACACCGTATCTTAGAGCGGAGAGTGCCGGCGTGCACAAGGTAGGGTAAGGGGGAGTGGAAACCGCAAGACGGTCCTCGCCAATCTTTTACCCTAGGTTTGGAGAAGGGTAAGGGTGAGTGGGAAACCGCAGGACGGTCTACGCCCACCGCTTACCTCAGTTTGGGTCGCGGGCCTGGCGAGGTTGCGGACCATGTGAAAATATAAGGACTAAAACTCTTACGCTGAGCAAATGTCACAGCAATCGCTCAACCACAGGAGTTGACTTGTCAACACTTGTCTAGTAGCTGCTCAACTCGATTGAAACTCTACAGGGGGTTTAGCAGTGAGGTTAGGTGAGCCGCGTTATGGGTGCCTAACAACGGTAGAGTTCACTCGAAGCGGACACTGTTTTCTCTTGTGTGTGTGTGTGTGTGTGTGTGTGGGATCCAGACCCGAGTGAATTCTACCGGGTAGAGCCTATATAAAGAGTTGAGCAGTGAAACGACCTGACTTCCTTAACTCAGTCATGAGGGTTAAGGGATCGTGTGGGTAAGGCTGAGCAAACTCTGCAGAGTCAAATAAATGGTATTCGAATACGCCGTGCTCCCGGTTATTGGAGCTGTGTCACTTGGGTGATTCCAGCAGCGAAGCTTAAGTAGTTTTGTACATGCTTTAACTTGGTTAAGTTGGTTAATGAACTCTTCGTGAAAACCCCTGAGTTCTTGAGAAGTAGTTTTGGGCCGTTTTATCAAAATATTTGCAAATAAAACTGCATCCACTCAAAGTAATAAACCAAGTATACTCCCTCCCTTTGTTGATCCAGGCAAGTAGTAAGTTAGGGTTTCCCTTGTGATTTGCTGAGTACGGGGTCGGAGTACTCAGGCTTGCTAAATGCCACAGATACCAGAAGGAAAAGAAGGCAATTCAAGATTTCGTGTTGGAAAGGTCTTCCCGTCGAGGACCCGTGGCTTTAGGTCTTCGCCGCGCTCAAGCGGATTCTGGAGTTTTTGTAATGTAAGTATACTTTGGGTTTGCACGCCCCGCTGTAGAAAAATGGATGTTAGTCCATATGTAAAATATATGCTGGACTTTTGTTGTAAGCATGCAATGGTATACTCTTGCGCGGCGTTCCATAACTGTTCATGCGTGAATAGTTGCGGAGTGTCGTGTCCGTACGCGCCCCTGGAAACGGGGGCGTTACAAGAAGTGGTATCAGAGCAGGCTCTTGACCGTAGGATAAGACCTAAGGCAGATTAGGAAGCGATTTTATCGCAAAACTTAATTTAAGCTATAAAAAGGGTTTACGAAAAATATAAGTATTATTGCTGTCTTTTCCTCTCTTGTTGCTACCTTATCTATCTTAGTTTACTTCTGCTTAAGTTTTACTTTGGCAAAAATGTTTACTGTCTTGCTTGTCTAGCTTCAAAATTTCGTTTCTCGGCAGCTGGAAGAGTAGCCGTCGTTCGCTAGACTAGACTGACCCTGAGTGGTAGTTGTACTTTTGTAATGTAAAGCAGGTGTATTCATGAACCCTAACTGGTTTATGTACCACTTGCATATTATAAATTTATGTTCTTTATCTTTGTATGTTGTTTGCTTAATTATCAGTAATCCCCCTGTGTTCAAAACTTTCTCCTGCCCCCTTTCGCTCTCGATCTTACCTTTTTCGCCCTATACTTACCTTGAAAATTCAATGTCTTACTTACCTATTCTTGATTGCCAAAGCCGCTGCAAAGCTGATCTCAAATTCCCAATTGGCAGATGGATCCAGCACAGCAGAGTGGTCAGACCAACAGGCAGGGTGCACCTACCACAGATCAAGTCCAGATGTCAGAACAGCAAGGAGAATCACAGCTACCGTTCATTGTCAAGGTGACACCCGAAGAGTCAGTGTCAGCATCAAGCGCGACTGCATTGAAGTTGACAGCATTCCTGCAAACTCACCCACCAAAATTCCCCTCAACAACAGGGTCACTGAATGCAGATAACTGGTTACAAGATATTGAGAGAAGAATGAATACTATCCAGTGTACAAATAAGGAAAAAATTCTTTTCGCCACCTATCAGTTGTCCGAACCCGTAATTACATGGTGGAATGCTATCCAGTGGATGCACCCTAAGGAGGAAGATATTTCATGGGAAGACTTTGTGAAGAGGTTCCGTGAAGCCTGCATTCCTCCTGAGGTCATCACAAGAAGATATCAGGATTTTCTTAACCTTCAACAAGGAGAGAACTCCATCACAGCATATCTACAACAATTTCATCAATTATCCCAGTATGCTCAAGAGGAAACTAACACCGAAGCTAAAAGGATGGAGTACTTTATGAAAGGTCTACAACCCAATATAAGACAACGCCTTCAGGCCATGAAGTTTTCAAGCCTATTGAGCCTGGTTGATCGAGCTCTACAGACAGAGGAAAGACCAGGTTACGTGAAAGTCATGAAACGAAAGAAGCCTTCGGCTCCATCACCAACGGCTTGTTTTCACTGCAAACAGGATGGGCATTATCGTGACCAATGCCCACTGAAGTCCTTACCCGAAGAAGAAGCTAAAGAGCAAGCAAAAAGGCAGACCTTCTCATCCCGCCTGCCACCGATGGAAGAAGATGAATCTTACCCTAAGAGGACCAGAATGGAGGATGACAGAAAGCATAGAGCAGCGCACAAGTCTCAGTCTTCACACAATGCTCAGCGGAACAAGACCACGGGATCACCCTCATTCCGATCCCAACCCTTCCGTCAGTCTGTGACGATACCGAAGACCCAGTCCAGACAGTCTCAGCAGTATGCCACTCCCTCGCCACCCGCCATCAAGTGCCTCACCTGCGGTGGCAAGCATCTTACTAGCAGCTGTCCACGAAGGACAGATGCATGTTTTCATTGTGGAGAGATTGGACACTACAAGCATCAGTGTCCCAGGAGGAGTTTGTCATCAGAAGCAGCTAAACTCCAGGCCCAAAACCAGCAGATAGACCAGAAAATATGAGCTACGCAGAATAAGAAATGAGATGATGTACTCTTGGTTATCCTTTTGTAAGCTAGATCTGAATGGATGTCTGTAAATTACTTTAACTAAGGCTTGTGGCAAAATTATGAAGATGTATGCAGACCATTGGCGTAAAGTGAAATGGGTGTGATGATCATGTTGTAATAGAGTAAATCCCAGCAGACCCAATCATACCCAACCTTGGTGTGACATAATTCATCCAAGTGAGAACCGCGCCACACACACAAAGATGATATGCAAGTACAAGTCAATCCAGAGAAGGTTAAAGTAGATTTGCTGCAGCCAGATATGCAAGGGTTAGATGTCATTTTGGGCATGAATTGGCTAGCCCAGAACAAAGGCAAGGTAGATTGTGAGATCAAAGCAGTATCATTGGTGACCCTTGAAGATCAGAAAGTGGAAAAAAAATCCGAGAAGTATTGAAGGATGCAAGAAAACGCATGATCAACATGCTAGCAGTTACACCAGATCAAGTGCCAGTAGTACAAGAATACCCTGAGGTGTTTCCAGAAGAATGGCCATGCAGACTCCCTGATAGACAAGCAGAACTTGCCATAAAGTTGATTACAGGCACAAAATAAATTGCCAAGCATCATTACAGAATGTCAGCCAATAAATTAAAAGAGCCCAAGAGACAGTTAGATGAATAACAAGAAAAAGAATTCATTCGACCAAGTGTTTCACCTTGGTCGGCACTAGTTTTATTTATGAAGAAGAAGAATGAAGAGCTGATAATGTGTGTCGATTACAAGGAACTGAATGCTGTCACAATCAAAAACAAGTATCCATTGCCCAGGACTGATGACCTGTTTGATCAGCTTAAGGGTGCCGAAGTATTTTCCAGGATCGACTTACGCTCGGGTTACCATCAGCTCAAGATCCGAGAGTAAGATTGAGAGAAAACAGCTTTCATCACCAGATATGGATTAAGAGAGTTCACGGTCGTTCCCTTTGGTTTAACCGATGCGCCAGTTTATTTCATGAACCTTATGAATCTGGCGCATAGGGACAAACTGGATCGATTAGTGATTGTCTTCACTGTTGATATTCTAATATACTCCAAGAGTGAAGAAGAGCACAAACAACATTTGCACGTAGCATTGACCAGATTGAGAGAGAGCATAGGCTGTATGCCAAATTCGACAAATGCAATTTCTGACTGAAAGAAATTACTTTCTTGGACCACATCATATCTGAAGATGGAGTTAAGGTCGACCCAAAAAAAAAATTCAGCAGTTATGGAATGGAAACAGCCTAAGACAATGACTGAAGTGAGGAGCTTCCTAGGATTGGCGGGTTGTTATCGCCGATTCATAGAAGGTTTCTCAAGGGTATCTCGCCAACTCACTCAACTGCTAAAGAAAGACAGACCATTCACATGGACAGACGCTTGGGAAGAGAGTTTTCAGCTGTTGAAGACCAAGTTGACAACAACGCCAGTCTTGATTTTGCCCAACCCAGAGAAAGAGTTCCAAATCTATTGTAATGCTTCAAGACAAGGTTTGGGATGTGTGCTCATGCAAGACAGAAAAGTTGTTGCCTATGCCTCAAGATAGTTGAAGCCACATAAAGAGAACTACCCAACACACAATTTAGAGCTAGCAACGGTGGTGCATGCACTCAAAATTTGACGGCACTACCTGCTAAGAAATCATTGTGAGGTATTCTCAGATCACAAGAGTTTGAAGTATCTGTTTACACAACCAGAGTTAGACATGAGACAGCGAAGATGGCTAGAACCGATAAAAGACCATGACACCGAACTTCAATATCATCCGGGCAAGGCCAATGCGGTTGTCGATGCCCTCAGCCGAAAAGTTCGACAGGGCAAACCCAATACCGCAGAATGCCCACCAGAATTGTAAAGAGATATGCTACAGCCAGATTTGGTAATCACTGAACAAGGCAGTATGGCAGCGTTAGAACTCCAACCATTGTTGACGAATCAGATTAAGGCAGCGCAAGATGAAGATGCAGAGATTCAAAAACTGAAAAAGGACATTCAAAAAGGAGATTCATCAGAGTATGCAGTAGACGAGCATGGAATCCTTACTTTCCATGGTCGTTATTGCATACCCAACAAGAAAGAGTTGAGAGACTTGATCCTACCTGAGGCTCACTCCTCTCAACTCTCAACTCATCCCGGAGGTACCAAGACGTACAAATACCTAAAGAAGAGACATTGGTGGAGTCTGACGAAGAAAGAAGTGGCAGAATGTGTAGCGAAATGTGAAGTCTGCCAGCAGATCAAGATAGACCACCAAAAACCCTCGGGATTGTTGCAGCCTTGCCAATTCCCGAATGGAAATGGGATAGCATTGGTATGGACTTCATCACTGGACTTCCCAAGACTCGTGAGGAATATGATGCTATCTGGGTCATTGTTGACAGATTGACCAGGGTGGCTCATTCCCTCCCAATCAAGCAGACCTAAGGGAAGGACAAGCTTGCTGAACTGTATTGGACCAGAATAGCGACATTACATGGAGTTCCAAAGAAAAATTTTGTCAGATCGAGGAGCACAGTTTACGTCCAAGTTCTGGGAGAAACTGCATGAAGCTATGGGCACCGATTTAAACTTCAGCTCAACGTATCACCCACAGACAGATGGACAGACAGAAAGAACAAACCAGATTTTTGAAGACATGATGAAAGCTTGTGCAGTGGTGTATAGAACAGCATGGAGTACTTGTTTATCATTCGCTCAATTCTCGTATAATAATAGTTGTCCAGCCAGTATCCAAATTGTTCCATTTGAAGTTTTGTATGGCAGAAAATGCAGGACACCTCTGAGTTGGTCAGAAATAGGAGAACGTCAACTTATTGGACCTCAGATTGCTCAAGATGCAGAAGCACATATCAGAATTGTCAGAAATAGACTCAAGATGGCACAAGACCGACAGAAAAGCTATGCAGATAACCGCAGAAAGGATCTGAGCTTCAAGGTTGAAGATTTCGTGTTTATCAAAGTCACCCCATTCAAGAGAGTTAAGAGATTTCAAGGTAAAGGCAAATTAGCACCAAGATATGTGGGACCGTTTCAGATAATTGGAAGAGTTGGGGAAGTAGCTTATCAAGTGCAGCTTCCGCCCAACTTATCCAGAATTCACAACGTGTTCCACGTATCCCAGCTTCGGAAGTGTCTACGCCAGCCAACAGATGAAGTGCCACTGTCAGATATTGAATTGCAGGATGACCGCACATATGCTGAAGAACCACTACAAATACTTGAAACGACAGAGAGGCAACTCAGAAACAAGAACGTCAGGTTTTGCAGAGTGCAGTGGAAGAATCATACACCTGAAGAGTCAACTTGGGAACGAGAGTCAGATTTGCAGCGAGGTTTCCCCAACTTACTCCCTGGACCAAGTTAATCTCGGGGTCGAGATTCTTTTAAGGGGGGTAGGTTGAAAAGTCCCCAAAATTTCAAAACCAGAAATTTGTGATTTTTTTGCTGCTTTTTGAGTGAATTTCTGAAACTTTCCTTTTCGGGAAAGTTCCGCGGAAATGCGCTTTCTTTTTTGGGTCATTCTGCCTTCTTCCTCCGTTGACGCCTCGCCTCCTTCTCCGCCTTCGCTTCTCCCGCGCGCCTCGCGCCCGCGCCAGCCCGATGGCGCCGCTTCCCCTGCCGCCTCTCCCCTCCCGCAGCACCTCCCCGTTCCCTCCTTTCGTTGGCGTCGCGCCAACTCCCCGCCTCCTCCCCGCGCACGCGCGCTAGCGCTGCGCGCTGCGCCCCACCGCGCCGCCCTTCGCCCGCGGCTGCGCCCCGGCCTCGGACCGCCTCCGCCGTCCCGACCGCCCTGTCCGAAGCGCGTGGCCACCCACGCGCCACGTCGCCCGCCCTCGCCTCGACCCCACCTGGCAGCGCCGCCCCCTCTCTCTCTCGCGTGCGGACGCACCCCGCCACCGGCCGCAGCTCACCTGCTCCCGTCCCTCGCCTTTAATTCGCTACAGCGCCGGCGTCACTCCTCCGGTCACCGCCCGTCCTGCGGAGGAGACGCCCTGACCTGCTCCCCATCTCCTCCTGTCGCCCTAGCGCCCGCCGTGCCTTCTCCCCGAAGCCTCGCTCCCCTCCATTTCGGGTATAAAACCCGCCCTCGTTGCCCCCTCTTTTTCCCTTTGCTCCCCGAACTCCCCACTGCCTCCTTCACTTCCCACCACCCCAGAGGAGCTCCCGGAGCCTCCGCTTGAGCTCCCGTCGCCCCAAGCGCCGCCGCCGGTCTCCCCTGCGCCGGTCACCCCCGGGAGCCAATCTCCCCCTCCCCTCGCCCATTCCTCAATTGCTTTCGCCTGGAGCATCTTCACCCTCCCCTAACTCCTTTACCGCCCTCCCCTGGATAGGTGAAGCCCCGTGGAACGCCGGCGTCGAGACTCCCTTCCGGCCGCCGCACCCTCCCCGTGGCCAGGCTTCTCCGAGGTTCTCCAGCTCCCGCCGCCTTTGCCAGTGTGAGCCCCTGGTCCCCTTGAACGTGTAGCCGCGGCCGATTGAGCCATCTCGCCGCCGGTGACCTCCCTCTCCACCGCAAACCCGAACTACCCCCTTCTTCCTCTCTCTCTCTCCCCTTTTGTCCCCGCAGATGCTAACTACCCGAAATGGGCTCCCCAAGTCAAGCCCTACCCGGCGGTACACTCCGCTGCCCTTGGGAGCCGTCGACGTCGCCGGAGCACCGCGGCCCCGCCGCCTCCGTCCCGCTGCTGCTCGCGCCCGGCCGGAGGAAGACGATGACGACGTGGCCGCCTCCCCGTCGTCGGATCCCCTTAAAACCCTCTAATCCCCGCCATCCACCTTCCCGTACCGGTTCACCGCCCTCCTCTTATCCCCACCGTCTGATCTCCCCGCTTTCCCCATCTCGTCCGTCCGCCCCGGCCGATCCGGGACGTTCACCCGGGCTGCGCGTCGCGCATCCCAGCCCCGAGAGCGCGCGCGGGAATGGGCCGAGCGGCCTGCTTCGTCGCCCGAGCGCGCGCGCGCCTGCGGGCCGCCGCGCGTCGCCGCCGTGGGCCGCGCTGGCCTTCGGCCGCGCGGGCCGCACAGTGCCAGGCCGCACTGTTGGCTTGGGCCGGCCTGGTACTGTTCATTCCAATTTCCAGTGATTTATCAATTTCCAAAATCCAGAAAAATCCAAATAAATCCTAGAAAATCACAGAAAATCCCAAAAATTCCCAAATTTCACCACTTTGCTCCAAATAATATTCCAGACCCATTGGTGATCTCCATTTCCCCAAATTCATCCCAGATAAATTCCTAAAATTCCATTTGAAGGATTTATGCATTTTACTCCTTTTTAAATAGTTTATTTTCCCACGCTTGATTAGTCTCAAGCTGGATTTAATTTATTTTATGTGTTTGCGCTAGTTCCGAAGATTTCGGAAGCTCAAGTGCAGTCGCAGGATCCAGGAGCTTCTACGTTCGAGCTAGCCGAGTTCGTCCCGGTTTACGGCAAGTCACAAGTCCTTGATCATGTTGCAACCCATGTTGTCTAATTATGTTATTATGCTATTTGCATTATACTAATTGTGAAATGTTAGTTTGAAAATAAAATAAAGTGTTTAGAATGACATGTTATGTAGTTAAACCTACCACCGTTAAATGCCATGTTAAACTTGTAGCCATGCCTTTGTAACCCTAGAAATAATTAGCTGTTAATCTAGATAATTGTAGGATATTATTATCATGCAAAAGCTTAAACTAATAAGGCTGTGGCTGTGGAGCCAATAGAATTTAGAAAACCCGACTCTAAGGTAGGGTGGTATGGGACACCGTATCTTAGAGCGGAGTGTGCCGGCGTGCACAAGGTAGGGTAAGGGGGAGTGGAAACCGCAAGACGGTCCTCGCCAATCTTTTACCCTAGGTTTGGAGAAGGGTAAGGGTGAGTGGGAAACCGCAGGACGGTCTACGCCCACCGCTTACCTCAGTTTGGGTCGCGGGCCTGGCGAGGTTGCGGACCATGTGAAAATATAAGGACTAAAACTCTTACGCTGAGCAAATGTCACAGCAATCGCTCAACCACAGGAGTTGACTTGTCAACACTTGTCTAGTAGCTGCTCAACTCGATTGAAACTCTACAGGGGGTTTAGCAGTGAGGTTAGGTGAGCCGCGTTATGGGTGCCTAACAACGGTAGAGTTCACTCGAAGCGGACACTGTTTTCTCTTGTGTGTGTGTGTGTGTGTGGGATCCAGACCCGAGTGAATTCTACCGGGTAGAGCCTATATAAAGAGTTGAGCAGTGAAACGACCTGGCTTCCTTAACTCAGTCATGAGGGTTAAGGGATCGTGTGGGTAAGGCTGAGCAAACTCTGCAGAGTCAAATAAATGGTATTCGAATACGCCGTGCTCCCGGTTATTGGAGCTGTGTCACTTGGGTGATTCCAGCAGCGAAGCTTAAGTAGTTTTGTACATGCTTTAACTTGGTTAAGTTGGTTAATGAACTCTTCGTGAAAACCCCTGAGTTCTTGAGAAGTAGTTTTGGGCCGTTTTATCAAAATATTTGCAAATAAAACTGCATCCACTCAAAGTAATAAACCAAGTATACTCCCTCCCTTTGTTGATCCAGGCAAGTAGTAAGTTAGGGTTTCCCTTGTGATTTGCTGAGTACGGGGTCGGAGTACTCAGGCTTGCTAAATGCCACAGATACCAGAAGGAAAAGAAGGCAATTCAAGATTTCGTGTTGGAAAGGTCTTCCCGTCGAGGACCCGTGGCTTTAGGTCTTCGCCGCGCTCAAGCGGATTCTGGAGTTTTTGTAATGTAAGTATACTTTGGGTTTGCACGCCCCGCTGTAGAAAAATGGATGTTAGTCCATATGTAAAATATATGCTGGACTTTTGTTGTAAGCATGCAATGGTATACTCTTGCGCGGCGTTCCATAACTGTTCATGCGTGAATAGTTGCGGAGTGCCGTGTCCATACGCGCCCCTGGAAACGGGGGCGTTACAGGAATAAGATCATCCTTAATTATCTGTGTTATCCCTCCGATCTCAAAATGTTGTCGCCACTTCTTTAACTACCGTTGTTTTGGATAACAATTATGTAAGTATCTGATAGCGATTTAGGGATTATTACCTGCAGTGGTAGCCTTATGCATCGGATATCTGGATCACGCTCAGATGGTGCACGAGGGTATATTTCCGAGGCGATCAAAGTACAGGCAGGGAATAAAATCAGACGTTGCGTGCGTGGGCGGAGGCTTCCAAAATGCAGGTGCAGAATTAGCGTCTTACGGATGGGGAGAGCTATTTACTGCCATCCATGAGTAAGCTGTGTGGACGGGGGCGTGAGCGTCGCTGCTCGGTCGGCCGGTGTCGGAGGTTGCGTCGGCAGCCATGGACTGGCGGCAGTGGCTGCCAATGCGCCACCAGTTACCACCTGATCCTATCGCATGCATTTGTCATTTTCGCGGTGCACCAGCGATTGGCCTGGCCGGCCGGTGTTCGCCCTGTGCCTGGCCTTCTGCCTTGCCGATTTCAGAGAACAGTCGAACGGTGCAGGAAGGAAATTGACGTCCAGGTTCTTCACAGTGTTGCTTGCAGTACAGCTCATCGCTATCTCTTCCACTAGCTGGTGTGATACCAGGTTGCCATCGGAGCGCGCGCGCGCGCTCGCGTCAGCTTGATGTGGTATCCTTCCTGTTCTGAATTTTAGTCGTCATGCTTTGTCAAATCTTGCCCCCGTCTTCTCGTGGACTCGTGGTGTCGGGTGCTCTAGGCATCTGGTTGCCGAGAAAGCAGAGGCCTAGAAAGAAAATCTCTCGTTAGCGAGCCCACGTAGCAACAGTTTGCATGTGCCACTGAAAGTAATTAATGCCCGTTATTCCATAATCTGTTGTACACATCAGCATCCGGACTTATTCTTTTGTGTTTTTAGCTTTTAACTTATAAAATAAATAGGATGAATTCTTGAAACGAATTCTCCAAATAATTTTTGTAACGCCCTAAGATCTAAACTGGCTCAGACCTAACCACATTCTGGATAGGCCACACACACATAACAGCCCGCTTGCACTTTCGTCATCGCTTCGCGTAAAACGGTTAACCGGGGGTGCTACCATTGAAACTCCTAGTCTTATATGTAAGTGTTTCTCAAGGTAAACTAGCAAGGTGGGACTAACCCAGAAATTCATATGCACACACACATGGGCCAACATGGGCCGGGGTGTCACATACACCCCCTCAAAGGACCCGACGTCCTCGTCGGACCAACATACCCACACCGGGGCAAATGATAAGGATCTCCCCTCTTGGCACATGTCCGTGCGTTCAGTGCCAGCACATATGCCATGCCGTCTGTCCACTTCAGGCCCACACGTGCCATGCGCTATATGCCGCGCTCCCCTGACCCGCACGCGCCCATGTAACCGCGAGAGTCGGCTCTGATACCATTTGTAACGTCTAGGGTCCAAACCAGCTCAGACCTAACCCCATTCTGGATAGGCCACGCATACGTAGCAACCCGCTTGCACTTTCGTCCCCGCTTCGTGCAAAACGATTAACCAAGAGTGCTACCATTGGAACTCCTAGGCTTATATATAAGTGCTTCTCAACTTAAACTAGTAAGGTGGGGTTAACCCATGCCCTTATGTGCACACACACATATAGGCCAACATGGACCGGAGTGTCATAGTTTTCTAAATCTAAAACCATGCATGCCATGTGTGTTGCCTTCTCTACCGCCCCCTATTGTATCGAAAAACACGCACAAAATCATCAACTATAGATAAAAGTCATCATCCACAAATCAAAAGAACAAGTTCCATGGTGTCGCTACAATGTAAAATGTGCTGGGGGCATGATTCAGGCCCGGGCTGACTAGGTAATCAAGTTTGTGCCTAAATTACTTTCCGGCAAGGTCAAGCCAGTCGATCTCATGGGTAGTATTCTGCCACTTGCATGAGCCACCACGTCCTTTGACAGCGTGACAGCATGGTCGTCGACCTTCTCAGCAACAGCAAGCGTACCGAGGCAGGACCGTCGCGACCTCAATGCCGTCTGCCCATCATCATGTATTCCTGCTGGAACATTTGGAGAGAACACAATAGGCGCACATTTCCGGAATGAAGCTAGGACGGTGCAACAAGAGCTACTTTCCCTAGCGAGTAATTGCCTCAGGAATTGGGCATCAATAAATCTCTTTTCAGTTTTGCTATTGCATAGGTGACTGAATTTTTTTATCTTTCAGTTACCTAAAATTGCACTCTTAATCAACTAAAGTTGCAGCCCCCTCCAAAACAAACACCTGCAACTTCAGGTGATTCAGAGTGCAATTTTAGGTGACTGAAAGATAAAAAAAATTTCAGTCGACTGTGCAATAGTCACTCCAATCTCTTTTTGTCATAACGGTGCTAATACCGTTGAACCGAACGGCAGAGCTCCCGCCTGACCGCCTTTGCTTTTAAAAAATCAAATCAGGATTCTCTCCTTGTAAATTTCATAAACATCAGTTTAGAATAGTTTTTTTAATAAAAGAGAAAAATTTACTCAGAAAGCTTGTAAATATTAGTAAATTGGAAAACCACATCAATGTGAAGCAGCTATATGGGGCATGACCTGCCTTACTATTTTTCAACTTGCATTGCTCCTAAAAAAATCTCGGAACTTCCCCACACTGCAAGTCTGCAACAAGTAATTAGCAGTGTTTTTTTTGCGCTTCCTCTTTCTACCCCACATAAAAAAGTAACTACGATTTCGCTAATAGTATCGAACAATATAGAGCTTACTTATATTAGTTTTTACTGATAGCTTTTGGCTTTACCTTAGAATAGTACTTCCTCTGTCCACAAATGCATGTCACTGTGAGTTTTGTGCGGTCAAACTTTGATTATTAATATATATTAAAGTAAATATATTGATTATATAAATATAATATCATTGGATTTGTCTTGCAAAATTCTTTCATATATATATATATATATATATATATATATATATATATATATATATAAGTTAGTATATTATGATAATAAATCATAATCAAAGTCATGCATTGGAGATTGTAAAAAAAAACAAAAAATGACCTACATTTGTGGACGGAGGAAGTAACAATTTGTATAGAGTCGTACGGAGAGAGAGAAACTCGTGTAAAATTTTGGTTGATATAAATAAAACCACTACATCGTGTACTATAATTGAATAGTAGACTCCGCCTTAAAAGACATCCCGTTTGTAAGTTATGTACTATAGAAAAAACTATATACCATAGAAAGCAACATTTAGTAATCGATATAACAGGGTGCTTTTGCCGAACACCTTAGACGAATCGCACGTTCCACTCCGAACATCCAATCGCAGCAACAAAACGCATACGTAGTGACCATTTGGAACTAGAGGTGGCAATTTCCCCGCATGGAATTCCCCCCATCGGGGGCGACAGGCGCTCTCCCCCCACAGGGGAATGAGGGCGGGGCCCGCTAGGCTAGCAGGTGGGGATAGGGGTCGTCCCCCTGCGGGGCCCCATGGGGACTCGGTAAAAAATAAAATATATTTTTAAATAATATATTATAGTTTTTAAATATAAAAGATTGTATTACTTTCTTATATATTTAGACTAAAACTTGAATATATATATAGAATATATATTTTGAAACTATATTTTATAAAAAGTATTCCTAAATAATTATAAATTAATAAACAAAGTCATATTATTATTTCTAAAAATATTTTGATCTATTTTTTAATCTCCGCAGGGATCCCCGCGAGGATAAGGGGCCCTGTCCCCACGGAAAGACTAACAGGGTCGGAGGTCAGGGCGGCCTAGCGGGGATTAGAGTGAGAGCAGGGCCTTCCTGAGACTCCCGGCCTTGTTACCACCCCTATTTGGAACCCTAAAGGGCGTGCATGGATTGACAGAGTTTACACATCAAGCAAAGATTATCACGCTAGCACTCCAATCCGTCACTACCTTTAGCTCATTTTAAAATCAAATATGTAGTTGTTTGTAAGAACAAGCAGGCAAGTGACGAGCCAACCGATTTTAGGAGTCCAGAAAGAGCTGGCCGTCGTGCGGCGGGAGGCCAGCGTGGCTGACCTGTAGTAGGTGCCGCCTCCTGGGTGAAAGCCCGGAGATCCTGTGTTGCCAGACGCTTGCACGCTGGAGGTGAAGAGGCATGTGAGAGAGCTCGAACGATGGCAAGAATTTAATGGGGCTACTTAATCGGTGAGCTCAGACAACCACCCAGGATTGACGTACGTACTCTATTTGCTAATCACATGCATGACTAAATAGTAACTATTGCCGATGACAGAACACCAACTATAGGCAGCAGAACGCCTGCCTTTGCGACATGCGGTTAGGCCAAAAGAGTCACAGTAGCACCTAGCAAGTAGGAATGGCAATTGGGCGCAGCGGGTACGGATAGTGCTCGTCCATACCCATACCTGTGACTCCGATTTACACCCATGGGTATACCGCGAAGGACGACGGGTGAAGAACCTCGCGCCATATCCGTCGCCCATGGACATGCTCGTTTACCCGTGAACTGAGAGTCACTATCTGAGAGTTGAACTAATGACAGGTACATATAAGCAGCTATTGCTAGGAAATGTAATATCTATCAAAAAATTTATAATAATCAATAGCAATTAGAGATATGCAAAAGTTTATACCAATCAATAGCAATTAGAGATATTGTTATAGCTACGTCACCTGTCAATCTATATCGTGAGTAAACAGGCGGGGTGGGTATGGGTGGAGCTTATCCATACCCGTACCTGTTTACCCGACGGTAGAATATTTCTCCATTTTCATACCCGTGGGTAAAGAAAATATCACATACCTAACTCTATTAAAATATTTATCCACAGATATGCAGATACTAGCAAGTACCGGCGGCCCACGTCGGCACACCCGTATCCCCCGCGGCCCCGCGATCTCCAGGCCGGGACGGGGGGTTTTGCGTTTTCTCAACCCCCCATTTTTCCGCCGCGCGCGCTGGAGGAGAATATCAGAGCGTACGTACGTCTCCCTCTCTCCCGCGCGCGCCCCGTCCTGTGGTTGGCTTATCGCTCGCACGCGTGGCCACCATCCGCACTGTCACGCTCCACTGACCAGCCGTCGACCGTGACCGTTCCGACGAAGACATCGCCGTCGACCATCCACGCATCCACCCCTACGACTCTAGGGGCAGTAGCGGGCAGCGCACAGAGCCGTGATTATGCTAGCTCCTCTTTCCGCGACTGTGACAACGGCATGCAGGGTTAAAGCCGCCGGCCGGGGCGGGCGCTGTGGCCCGACACGAAAACGTTGGGCAGACTATTATTTCAGGTTCTGGTCATCTTATCACCGAATCATGCACTGTGCCCCGCGCGCGCCCGTACAGGTACAGCTATCGTCTCGACTCTGTGGACTTGTTAGGAGATAGTACCATACCAAGAGCCTCCCAACAGTCGGTGCCATGTCTGAGCCGAGCAACTTGCTCACTGACCGAACGATCGAGCGCGCGTCTTTAGTTCGACATGTGCTGGCGCTGCCACCTCAATTTGGGAGCAAATGTGCAGTGGATCGATCAGCTGCCTTTTTCTTGCTGATCCTGCTCGGGTAGACACTTGCATAGTTCAAGGGATTCTGACCTACCGTTCCTCTGAGACAAGTCCCTTTAGTAGTTTAGTGTGTGACAGTGCGTGTTCCTTGTCATTCCTTTGAGCTTTTTTGTGGGGGGTACCGTTGAATGTAACCAAATGTTCTTGTCGGTAAGCCGGATATGATGATGGGGAATATAGGTAATACAGAAACTGAGAAACAGATCTCAGATGTGTATGCGTGTATCGTTATCACTTTATCAGCACTGTGACATGTATATAGGTGTGTTACATGTGTTGCATGACCTATGACCAGGTCTAACATATCCACATTAAAATGAGCGACTCGGATATTTGATAAAGCAAGTAACTGCATCGTGCTTTCCAATGCACAAAGATCAATTTAAAGTACTGTGAATTAGGCCATTCATATCATACTGTCTTCCGTTCCTTCTCTCTCATGCACACATGCACTCACAAGCTAGCCTGCTATGATTTTGGTGTAAAAGAGAAGTACTTACCAGACATGTCTGCATTTGCCAGGCATGCAGTTTTTCAGGTAACCCAACTTTATTCTGTTTCAGTGAGTTCAGATGAGTAAAGAGTGATGAATGATGAGTGAATTTAAATTGCTCGACAGTGATGACATATCGATTTAACTGATGGGAATTAGGACTTACCAATCATTGCTTTCCTCAGCCCGGATTCCCTCTCTGATGAATTGAACTCCACGCATGACTCTTATTTTTGGCATATATGCTTTCAGGAAACCAAGGGCATGCTGGTTAAGTGTATTCTAGAGTATCTGACAGCGGCTGCAGTTTACTTCACAGTTTACAATGCGAAACAACGTTTGATTCTAATGAACCTTTCGCTTTATCTTCTTTTCGTGATGAATGAAACATATAACACTTAAATCTTTTAGACCTCCTCCAATCTGTCACAGCAGCTCACCAAGAGATCGCCTGCTGCTAATCAGCCACAGCTAGCTAGTAGCTAGCTAGCTAGCTAGCTAGGCATACCGGTTTCTTGATGTAAACTGACACTGGCATACTAATTCTCCTCATACCTCAGGCACTTTACGTGGCTGGTTACATTACATGACTTACCTCTCAGGCTCTCACCTGAAACCAACGTGACGTTTCCTATCATTGCATTTGCAAAGCCTGTCGCGCTCCGATTGCACCCCACTAGCTACCACCCCGCGTCCCCCGCCTTTTATCCACCATGCGTCGCGCATGCGGGGGGGACGACGACGACGACGAAACGGACGGGTGCAGGGAACTGTGTGGCAGCTGCGTGAGCTGTCACTGCAGTGAGCCCGACGAAGAGAAGTGCAGTCCAGCCGAGGAGGAGTTGCAGTAGTACGAGTACGATGAGCTGACCGAGCCGTCGTGGTTTCAGCACTGCGACTACTGTCTGGCAGCTTGCCGAAAAGTGTACGTCTTATGGCCTTGATTTTCGGAGGGCTTCAGTGGCTGCCATGCGTTTCAGAGACTGAGATAAACCTTCTCCAGATAAGTAGTGAGCGATCCATGTGTATGTGCTATGGTAGGTCTGCTTGCCTGTGACGCCTGATTGCTTCCTCCTATGCTCAGAAAATGACATGCTTGTTTGTTGTTACTAAGCAATGAACATCCGAAGGATTCTGACGGTTAAAATGGATCCATGCATTGTGCAAATACAACTATAGCAGCTAGCACATAGCTCGATTTTTTCCCACCACTTGTTTCAAATTCACTGTACGTACTTGCCACCATTTCAACTTTCCGACCCTGTAAAAACAACTGAAGATAAGTCAAAAAAGTTGACTTCCTGGCAGCAAATTCCTTGGTCTAAAATCTCCTGGGAAAAATGGAATCCAGTGTATCATGGTAATACTAAGGTTAGGCCTGTTCCCTGCTTTTCTTTCTGCTGATAGCCTTTTCTATTGTCAGAAAAAATGACAGAAACGGCACATATGTATAGAACTCAAATAAATTTCGAAATGAAATGTTTTAATTTGTAATGTCAAATCCTTTTCCAATGACTAAATATCATGATTGTTTTTGACGAAACATGCCAGAAAAATATGAAGGGGCTTTCAGCTTTGAGTGTTGTGGGGACTAGAGAAATAGTACATTTGAAGATTTTCAGTATCATGTGGGATTGTGGGAGCATAAGCTCCACATCTAAACCCTTTTGGACAACGACATGACATAAAATATGTATTGGTTTTTTCTCCTGCACAAAACGTGATCTGGATCAACTTGCCAACATGAATAGGGTAGATTCTTTTTTGCCATGATTTATAATTTTTTACTCTAACATGGACATTTATATGAACAAGTCTCACACAATCTGAATACTAATAAGCCATTTCGAAAAGGCTGTCCCCACAAGCCGCTTTGGAACGACGGTAGAGAAGTTGTCCTATTTGTTTATTTAAGAGAAGTCATAAGTCATAAATTGAAGGACCTCTTCTTTTCAGATCTAGAAGCTGTCTTTTGGTTTTCTACAGTAACTAGATTTCACATGAAATATCTTTCCAAGACAGAATCTACAAGTTGATTATAATACACACTGTAACAATTTTATTTATATTAGTTAAAACCGCACGCGAGTTTATTTTACTTCGTACTCTCGTTTATAAACAAACCAAAAACTATAAGCTACAACAAAAAAGAAAAGACCCGAAAAAATTGGACCATACTTTTGCTGAGTCAACTGTTGTTCACAGTTCTAGGATATTTTGAGGGGCATACCCCGCATGCCATTTCATTTCACATCTTCGTGGATCCATGTAAGACAGATTAGAATAGCAGTCGGAAAAGGATATATGTACGAAAGTGATAATATACAGTGAAGCACACTTAATGTTGGGACAATATCATAAAGTCAAAGGTATTGCCCTGTAGACACGCTTCAATAGTGGATACTGATTAACACTAGCAATGGCCGTACTAAAAAAGCGAAAAAAAAACAATGTACATGTACATAAACCAAAATGATGTTGTGTGGCTAATATATTGCAGTGATAGATTTTGCCAATACTTATTTAAGTTCTATATTCTATTAGGATAACGTCCATGCAATACTTTTTAATGGAACTACCACTTATCAGTTTTACATGTTTTCATCTATCTATTTATTATATATCAAAAGTCGATGACAAATCTTTTAGAGTTACTAAGAAACAAAAGGAATATGCTAGAAATACTTACAAAAAAGAAAAACATCCGACTCTTAAATTGGTGAACACTAATTTTAAAGTCATAGATTCAATAGTTGTCTTAGATATATATTAATTTGAAAAAGATTTAAAAACATCTAACCTTTTATTTGGTGGACCCTAGTTTTAAAAGGCTTGATTCAATAGTTGATTTAGAGATATATTGATTTAAAAAAAATAGGTAGCGCTACATTTAATTTAAAAGGTTGAGAATGTAAATTTCCTCTATAGACCCACTTGTCAATCCTCTTGTTCACACATAAGTAGAGAAATGCCAAAATAAAACCTGCTAAATAAATACAAAAGCAAATATCCCAAATTCAAATTTAGATTGCAAAATCTAAAATTTAAAAATTGGAATTATGAAAGTTATTCTATACTACACCAAACCACACAATTGTGTGAACCAATCGGCTAGTTATTATATAATAAAAGCTCATGACAATAGTTTTACAATTGCTAAGAAAAAGATAAAGGGCCTGTTCTTTTTGGCTGAAGCTTATAACTTTTAGCTGCGGCTTGTGGCTTTTGGGCTGTTCGTGCGAGACATTAAAGAGTAATAGAAACTCACGTGCAATTTTGGCCGATATAAATGAAGTCTGTACAGTATATACTACAATTAACTAGTATACCCTATCTTGAAAAGATACTCCGTTTAATACCTAGTTACTGTAGAAAAGCCGAAAAACAGCTTTTAGAAGCTGAAAAGAACAGGCCCAAAATATTCTAGAAATTCTCAAAAAAAAAGAGAGAAAAACATTCAACCCTTGATTAGGTGGGCCATAATTAAAGCTCAACCATAGTGTCCATTGGATGTTATTAAAAACATAGAAATATGCTAACAATGCTCACAAAAAAACTGTGAACCTTAATCTGGCATCCTAATAAAAGTTGAGCTATAGCGGCCATTGAATGTTACGTTAATATTATGATATATTAACATGGTATTAACATCTAATGATTTCTTTTAGTTGAGCTATAGCGCTCTAATTAAAGTTGAGCTATAGTGGCCATTCGATTTCGTCTACTAGTAGCAACTAGTATAGTAGTGTGCCCGTGCTAACGCTACGGTAAAATACAAAAGAAGATAAAATTTGTAAAAAATAAAACGAGCAATCAGATTCATTAAGATTCACGTCTCATATATTGTATAACCAAATATTTTTGTCACAAAATGAATGTCACATAAATACGTGACCGGTCGGAACCACCCAACACGCAATGCTCAAATGTGGTCGTACGCCTTCGGATCACCTTCGATCTTTCTCTAATGTGGTCATATCACTTGCCGACCTCACCGTCTTCTGGTTTTGCCATGGTCGAACACCTTTCGACCACGTCTACTGTAGGTTTGCCGTGGTCGTAAAAACATTGTCCTTGGCCGTGGTCGATAACCCCTTACGACCACGCTCTGTGTTCCTTCAACGTGGTCGTAAACCACTCGATCGCCTCCTACTTTGCCTTGCTGTGGTCGTAGGTCCTCTTGAGCACGCCTCTTTTTGTTTTGCTGTGGTCCAACGCCTTTCGACCATGTGTATTGACGGTTTGCCGTGGTCGTAAGTTCTTACGACCACATTTTCTGTGGTTATAATTCATCTTACGACCACTTACACCGTGGTCATACGACCACCTCAAAGCTTGCTACGACCATCACAAGCCACTACGACTCTACCGCACAAAGTCTAGACCCAAACGACCGCTCTGTTGCACCAAATAGAGAAACACTCGAGCTCACCAAAGACTTCCCACAGCCTACGACCGCACACACATCGCTACGACCACCACGTAGCTTGCTACGACTTACAAGCCAAGCAATGCTCAAGGCCCTACGACCTCATCCCAAGTCGTTACGACCGATTCAAAAAGGCTACGACCAAAACCAGAGGTTCCATCGTGGTCGAACCCCGTTCAGACCACGTACACCGGATATCATCGTGGTCGAAGCCCTTCTGACCACTTACGGGTGCTTCCGACCGCGCACGAGCCCGTCCGACCACATATGACCAGCTACGACTTCCCCCAAGCGCTTCCGATCGCAATCCAGCTACAAAGTGGCATTTAGGGGCTAATTGGTTCATTGCCACTCAAAATATAGCATGCCATGGCCACAAGAAGTGTGGCACGGAAAGTGAGGCAAAAGGGCATGAGTGGCGTCCGCGCAATTTTTCCTAAGAAGATATCACACAATTGTTTTCTCTGACTTGCAGACCCTTCCGCAACCATCCATGTCTTGATTGCAGTGTTTGAACACAAGATCTAGGATAAACAGCATGCCCTTTACAGAAGCCAAGCACTGGACCCTTGGGGTGAAGAACTTGATTCTTGTGAAGCCACTTCTGAAGAGCATATAGGTGGTGGTCTTTGTAGGCCTAAATGGTTACATATATAGTTAAAACAAAGCCAAAATATCAATTTTGAAATAAGCAAAAGGGATAACAAGTTATACTAATATATTAAACCCTGTAAGGGTTGTACCTGTTGACCGGTAGGAAGAGGCTCTGTTAAGGCCCTGGTCTGAAGTTCCATTTCTTCAGAATTCCTGATTTCCTGCAGAAACTCAGAAAGTGCTGCATCTGCTTGCTGCCTTATCTCATGACTGGAATCACTCAGCATCTTAAATAAACCTGCAGGGGGCAGCAAGATTTCAAAAAGTAGCTCAGAACACAGCATGCAAATGATGAAAAAGATCTAAGAAATCCAATAGGTTAAGCTAGCATAGAAAATTAATATAATGTAAATATACTCATGACTGTGTATGTATGTTATTTCTGAGTTGAACCTTACCTTCACAGAGTGTACTGGGAGCTAATATAGAATAAGCATCAACTCCATTAAGATATGCTTTAACTTCAGGTATACGGACCCAGCAGCAGCAGGTGCTATGTAAGCACAGATTGTTGCAGCGGTGGCCACCAAGACTACATTGCAACCTCCGCGTGCCAAATATGCTGTGAAGTAACTGCACTGGAAGCAGCACACCATCGACAACTCACATTATTCCATTGGTGTAAACCAATGAACCATACGAAGAATCAACAGGAGGTTTTAAACTACAACTTATTTTCTTTTTACGAATACAACTTGGTAAAATGGCAAAAGCACCAGAGCGAAGCTGCACCTCTGTTTGAGCATAAGATCACTTGTGAGCAACAATTTGAATCCAGCAATATTTTCAACTGCAAGGTTGTTGAAGAAGCCAACAACTCCAGTCAACAATCCAATAAGAAGAACTAAGGCCCATTTCAGAACAATATACTGAAATATGTGCTTCTTCTTTCTCGATCGCCAGTCTTGCTTGAAAAGGTCATTTTTCACAATTCTGAAACACACAGTACATAATTTCAGGAGTGCTACTAATGAAACGAGCTTGCTAAAGTGTACAGTGTGCACTTTGTACACTCTGCTATCAGTTTTTCTTCAGAATTCAATCATTAGTTAGCTTAGAAATTGAATGCCGGAACCTTTGCAGTTGTCATGTTCCAAAACCCTCTAAATTTCATCAAAACTTAATATTTACTACAAAATATAAGCACATTCCTGCTTGTTTGTGCTCTTCCATTTGCACTTAGAGAAGGGATTGCCACGTTGCTCGGGGCAGAACCCAAATCTTCCCAGTTTTTTTCCTTTTTCGATAGCAGCTTTGTGCAATAGATTCCATATTTACAACTTTATAGCAAGTGGTCATCAAAATATATTCATAAGGTCACCAAAGGAAGATTCTGGCATTGGACTAATAAAAATCCTAACAATCTATCGATTGGCCTTCCCCCCAACATGTCAATCTCCATTCAGCACTTACCAGCAGTACAAAACAAACTTCAAACTTTTTACATTGTGATCGATGCCAGTATCTGATTTATTTACAAACCTCACAAAAAGGCGCATCAAGGATCACGCTTTTTGTTTTTTGAACTACATCACCAAGGATCACATTTTCATCTTCCAAACGCACCGCAATATCCCAACTTTCTTGCGCCCAAGTCAAACAATAAACTAATAATAAGGATCGCTACAACGAAATAATAAAGAGCAAAACTTTTCCTCAAAGCCACTCGAAGAGATCTCAAGAAACCGAGGAGATTGTCGGTAGAGAGAAAGGGTTTGGGGGGCACGTACTCGTAGTCGAGGCTCTCGATGGGGCAGACATTGGCGATCTGGGAGGTGGTGTTCATGGTGCGCTTCCGCAGAAGCGGCTCCCGCGGGCCGCCGGCGCCGTCGTCGTCGTACCGCAGCAGCGCCTCCGACGACCCGTTCCTCCCCACCGCGGCGCCCATCTACCTCCTCGTCACCCTCAAGCGCGCCCCGTCCGCCGCTTCGAGCACGGATATCAGAGGGGAGGAGGCGGCGGAGAAATCAGAGGGGAGGAGCCGAGGAGGCGCACGGGTTCAGTTGGGGAAGGCGGCGGCGCGGGAGGCTGCAGAGGATGGGGTCGGGGACGGCCCCTCCGGGCCACGTGCGCGGAAGCGGCGGCTGGCGATGGCAACGCAGAGGTAGAGCAGGAGCAGCAGGAGGAGCGACGCGGCGGAGATGAGCTCACGCAGCGGGACTGGTGGTGACGGAGAGGTCGACGATTTCGGCGGCCGCAAAATCGGAGATCGGCCCCAATCTGAACCCTAGCCGCAGCGGTGGCGCAGAGTGTGGTTGGGAGCTCAAATCAGCGTATGGTGAGCGAGGAGACGAAGACATCGGAGAAGAGGAGGTGGTGGTGGAGGAGGAGAACAGGCGGCTGGGCGCTGCGGTGGCCGGCGTGACGGCGGCGCAGAGAAGGGGCAGGTGATCGCGGGCGAGGGACGGAGGGAGTGGGGATCAACCGATCGAGGGAAACGCGCCCGCGGCGTGGTTATCGGGAGAGGGGGCGATGGGTAGGCGAGGCGTGGAGCAGGGACGGAGGAGGCGGTGCGGGGTGGGAGGGAGGGGAGGAGGAGGCGGCGCGAGGTGGGGAGGAGGAGGAGGCGGTGGCAGCGCGGAGGAGCGGTGGAGGAGGCGACGGCGGCGGCGCGGGTGGGGAGGAGGAGGCGAGGCGGAGCGGCGGAGAACGGCGGAGCGGGGGGAGGAGGCGGCGGGGAGTCGCGGAGAACGGGGGAGCGGGACTGCGGAGGACTGCAGTGGAGAGCGGGACGTGGGAGGGGTACTGCAGATCCATTGAAGGATGACCGTCGGATATGGTTGAGTAAGGAGAGAGAATGGAGGAGAGTTAATCTGGTGCGCACGTTTTTAGGATGGTGTATTTCTGGGTGTATATTGTGGTGTGGATGTAGTTAAGGTCATGACTGTGGAGCAGGTAATTGTTGGGTGGATGTAGGAAAATTTTAACTGATGGATTATTAGTTTATTAGATATTCTTTGTAATTAAAAAAGATACAGAGAATATAATCCTTGTACATGGCAAAGCTACATCGTGAAAGAAAAACAAACAAAAGAAAAAAAAAGAAAGGATGAATCTAAACACCTAGCTTAGAGTCCTATCATCTACTATTAGCACAGTATGGAAAGATATGGATAAAGGTTACAACATCCTAATCATATTCACCTACTATATATTCACAAGGTACAAAAGAAGTTCTTTTGGTGGGTCTCAACTATAATGGTGTACTAGTTAGAGACCTGTGCGTTGCAACGGAGTTATAAAAATAATGAGGCAGAACTTACTGTTTGACCAACTTCACATATCAAACATTGGAGAGCAAGCGACAGAGAGGGAAGGGTGGCCAAAATGCGCGAGGAGATGGGAAAAGTGGAGGGGGTGGGCGGTTGTATCCTGAGATACGAGAGGAGGAGAGAGACGAATGGTCTAGATCAAATCGGATGGCTGAGAAGAAAGGAGGAAGAATGGACCAATCACCAACTAACATTTTTATAATAGTAAAGATAAAGAAATCTGTTTAGATCTTAAAAAACTATTCAAATTTTAGTGTGAGAGTTGTATAACAAAAATAATTGTACCTAATATAAACATAATTATTGTAGTATTTTGCTATGCAATTGCACGGACAATTAGGCTAGTTTCCCACAAAGCAGGCATAAGTTGTTTTGTTAAATCTCTCGAGAGGAAAGTCTTTGAGTGCTTCAAGATTCTAAAGAAAAGAAAGAGTAAAAAACACTGTCCTTGAAAGCAAGATGAGAGCTCTAATTAGTAAACACCCAGCAGTAAGCTACTAACAGTATTGTTTCAAGATTTGCTCATTTTAATTTCCAAGAAAACTGAATTGGTACTCAAAACTTGGGGGGGGGGGGGGGGGGGGTTAGCTGAGATATTTTTTCGTCTTCATTTAATTGTTCTACACTTGTAGTGGCTAGACTTCAGATCTTCTTCTTCTTTTTGTAAGCAGGCCAGGCTTCAAATGTAATGTTGATAGCATGCAGGCCATGCAAAGTTGTGTGCACATAAAAAACAGAAAGTCTTCGGTCCTACCCAACTTAGTCAGAACATCCAAATTCAACTTGTTGGGCCAGCGCACCTAGAGCAGCTGTTACCAGATGAGCCAAGAAGAATCAGGTAAGAAAAACTGAGCCTGCTAAACTAGGCCCAACTTAACAGACCTGCCCAGGTCTATTCTGGAACTGCTCGTAATACGATCCAATATCAACTGGACACGTGATGCAGGTGACGATTACCATTCTTCTGGGCTCGTCCTAGCCGTGCACGACAGCCATGCAATTGCAAGTTCACAACCGAAAGCATATAATAGCAGGGACAATTGGCTATAATATTTTTTATGTTATTTATAAATAATAATAAAGATATAAATAATAATAGATTATTTTTATATGTCTTTATAGACATCTCTTCTATAGACAGTGGGTCTGTTCTTTTGCGGCTTTTGGATTCAGCTTTTAGCTTTTTCTACAGTACCCAGCTGTTAAACGGAGTGTCTTTTCAAAATGAGGTCTACTAGTTATTCTGCAATCTCTCATACAAACAGACAAAAAACACAAGCCGCAGCCAAAAGCCTGGGCATGTTCTTTTTGGCTAGAGCTTATGGCTTTTAGTTGCGGCTCGTGGCTTTTGGGCTGTTTGTGCTAGAGATTACAAAGTAACAGAAACTCACGTACGGTTTTTGCCGATATAAATGAAGTCAGTACAGTATATATTATAATTAACTAGTAGACTCTATCTTAAAAAGATACTCAATTTAAAAACTAGTTACTGTAAAAAAAGCTAAAAAACAGCTTTTAGAAGCTGAAAAGAACTGGGCCAAACTGCAGCCACAAAAAAACAGACCTAATGTAACTTAGGCTCTGTTTGTTTCCACTTAAGATTATTATAATCTAGCTTATAGGTGGGGATTATATAAAGACTACAATGCCCTGGGAGAGAGAGGCACGGGAGTTGAGGGTTGGATGAATGGCAAAGGTGGGTAATATTCCTAAAGTTTTATGGTCATTAAGATAAAATGTGGATCTATAAGCTGAAATAAGCTCCTTTTTTGAGCTTATTAGATTACAATAATCTGGGCTATTAGATTATAATAAATTACCTTATAATCTGGGATGTTTGTTTCCGCTTAAGATTTATAAGCTAGATTATAATAATCTTAAGTGGAAACAAACAGCGCCTTATTTCTCGTATTACAATCAGATACTACATAAAAGATGACATAATTTTTTAGCTCTTTTATCATCTTGAATTGTATGCGTCAAAATATATAAACAACTAATATTGTGTTATTGTACATGCTCGGGAAACTATGAACGACTAGACGACCACCATTGGAACCCACGAATCGAAACAATCTCACCGACAGCTCTGCCCACAGTGGTGGGTCCCACACCACCGGTGCCCCGTAGTATTTATATCGTCATGACTAATTAGGAAATTAAGTTCGCAATAAGCGTGTCCATATCCGGTAAAGAAGTCGAGATAGCGAGAATCCGTATCGTGAATGGTGTAAAGCTCGGTCCATGGACCGGAGACAATCTTGGACCGCTCATCATGAAACGGATGGTGAATATGTGTGGAAAAGTTCATCTGCACCGGGTCCACCATAGGTACACGTCTGCAAATCCCGGTAGGCCTAAAATACAAGATATTCGTTAACTTGTAACTGTGATCTCTTTTAGGCTAATGTATTTTATCTTATCTATAATAATTAGTTTTTAATAGTTTTTAAAAATTCGTATTTTTAAATAGAGCATATAAATTAATTATAGTAGATACTATACTAATTTTATCTATATTATATCTAGATATGTTATCTTTTTACTCTCTTATAAACAATAAAATTTCAAAATTTTAAATTTAAAGCTATGAACCCCGAACCAGAATAACCCACACCAAGGTCTCCATCTTGCTCCCCTGCGGTTTCCTTCCTTCGCTAATCGCCAAAGCGATCTCTCTCTCTCTCTCTCTCTCTCTCTCTCTTCGCGTCTCCATCCATCCCAGGTCTCATCTCCCGGTGAGTTCTCCAAAGCCCAGGCCCGCCTCGGTATCTCCATCTCTTTGATCCGCGTTTGATTTGGATTGCTAAATGATACGTTTCGATCAAACTGCAAGCTGTACTGCTCTAGCTCCTCAGGATTCTGTGTGTTCTTGGTCGGGTAGGTGGTTCCTTTCTTGGTTTAGGATTTTCAGATGTCTTGCTTGATCTGCGAATTTCTGTGAGGGGAAGTGCTTAGGAGTTGGAAGCTGTTGATGGATTGGGGATTAGCAATCTCTGCTTGATTTTGATGTATGCTGGCTCATCTCCTGTTATTTGAACTGGGAGTAGTAGTTCTGTAACACCCCCATTTCTGGGGGCGTACGGTTACCCTCGCAGCTGCCCAGGATTGTTCAGCTGCGAGTACTGTAGCAGAATGTGCACCATTACCAAAGCATGCTTAAGCATAAAAATCAGACTTTTTTTACAAAAGTAAGGCTTAACAGCCAACGTTTACATAAAGGAGCGCACAACCCAAAGATACATTACCAAAAGAACTTCCACAGGCAGACCTGAGTGTAGAGTAAGCCCTAACACTCGGCGTCGTCTACATCGTAGAGCTCGACGTCGTCTTCGGAGACTTCTTCCTCCTCTTGACAAGCTTTCTCTGTTTAAAATTTTAGCAAGCCTGAGTACTCCAACCCCGTACTCAGCAAATCACATGTGGAAATACTATATAACTAATTGCCAGGGTTCTCGGGTGGAGGGTGTATAGTGGTTTTATTATGAGGTGGATGCAGTTTTATTTGCAAACAATTAAAAGTAAAACATTTTCTCCTTAAGATCATGGGGTTTTAATTAACGGGATCAGTTCATCACTTATCACATTAAATCATTTCAAACCCTACTTATGCCTCATTGTTGGAATCACCCAATTAACACAGCTTCTTTAACCGGAAGCACGGCGTATTCGAATACCATTTATCTCACTCTGCAGAGCTGCTCATCTTTACCCACAAGGTTTCTCAACTCCCACGACAGAGTTAAGAACACAAGATTGTTCACTGCTCATTTCTTCATGAAGACTCTACCCGATAGACCTCCAAACAGACCCGGGGGTCCGCTATCACAGCCAGACACTTTATCTGCCAACACGGCAGATATTGTTCCCGTCCTAAGAGGAATCTACCGTTGTCCAGTATGCTTTTACCGTTTTCATACCGACTTTCTCGTACCCGTTAGATCTCAACTCAAACCCGGATATCCGCCACGCAGGCCAGACTACTGGTCCTGGAAGGATCTAACGTTGTTCAATATGGTTTTATCGTTTCCATATCAACTGGTTGTACTCCGTTAGAGATTCAATCGATTTGAGCAGCTACTAAACCAGGTTTGACAAGTCAACACTTGTGGTTGAGCGATTACTGTGTCTTTTACTTGGCACAAGGTTCTTGTCCTAATATTTTTCTGAGGTCTGCAACCTCCACTCTAGGATAAGGCGGTGGGCGAAAACCGCCGCACGGTCCCCCACAGTGGGCGAAAACCGCCGCACGGTCCCCCACAACACCCTTACCCTACATTTCCCCTAAGGTAAAGTCGTGGGCGTAGATCACCACGTGATTTCCCACAGCACACCCTCTACCTTAGTACCAGTTTTCAAATCCTACCGGCCCACAGCCAACACCTTAGAAGTACATACCAGCATCACCGGCCTAGGGTACGGTGTCCCATACCACCCTACCCTCTCCGGGTTTTTCAATTCTACCGGCCAACGGCCAGAGTCACTTAGTAGTGTATCATACTGAATGAAATGATCTTGTATACATTTATATCATATGTTAATTCTTACTAAGGTTGTCAAGGTGAATATGGCTATCAAGGTAAACATGGCTATTTATCAGTGGTAGGATTATCTAGATAGCATGCCATTCTAAATCTTTGTTTTAAGCAATTATCAGTTCGCAACTATCAATAATGAAAATACATTAAATAAATAATGTAATTTAATGGGGTTCAATATGATCAGAAACATGTGACTTGCCTTGCGGACTTATGATTTCGACAATTTCGTATTCTTCAATTTCTGGGCCTTGATCTTGATCCCAGGCTTCGTCTCCTTGAATCAGCTGCTCCTCGACATCACGTGCTAGCGCAAAGTAAATAAAATCAATTTAATTCCATGCTCGACGAAAAATGAGCTAGGAATAAAGAAATGTAAATAACAAAATAAATTCAATTAAAATTCAAATAAAATAGGTTTGGGATTTTTGGAGGCTTGATATGGATATTTGGAGCTAAGAAATGGATTGGCGGCTTCGAAACGGTCGAAACGGATATATTTTTGCATTTTTGGGCTTAAAAATGGTTTAACAGGTCTGGTTACTGTTTATTGTGGATAATTACTGTTCAAACCGGGCGAAACACTGTTCATCGCGGGTGGATGCTACAGTACCGGGCGGGTACTGTTCATCTTCTACCTCCGCGCGTGCAGTAGCAGCCAGACAGGGGAGGTTTGTGACGGCGATTGCCAGTGTTACAGGGCTTTGCGACGCCAACCGAGGGCATGGGTGGACTCAGGGAGATGCCGGGAACCCATTTTTGGGGTCGGCACCGGCTATTTATCCGGCGATCGCCGGCGGCGAGCTCGGGAACCTGGTTCGGTTTTTGGCGTCCCTAGGGTAACCGGGAGGTTAATTAGGCCGTTGAGCAGGTGGTTAAGCATCTAGGGAGCTAGGGCAAGGTCATGGGAGCGGTGGTTCAGGCTGGGAAAGCCTGTGTGGAGCTGGCCACGGTGGGGTGCCATGGTCGCACGGCGGAGCTCGGTGCCAAGGCGGCTCTGTGCTTGGGAGCTTAGGGCAAGACTTGGGAGGGGTTTCTAGGGTTGCTAAGATGCTCCTGGTGAGAGGAATTGACTTCTAATTGGCTGGAGCACAAAAATTGCGAATTAGGGTACCATGGGGGATTTTCGGCATCGACGGCGCTACGGCAGCAATTGGCACAATTGGGGCGATGGAGGAGCTTCGTGGAGATGCTTAGAAGGTCCAGAAGAGATTGGTGGCTTTGTAGGGACTTGAGGGTGGCTCGGCGCCGAGATGGGCCATGGCGGCTGTGACTCACGGAAGCGGGAAGGGTCGAAGGGGACAGCTGGGGCCTTAGCTGGTGGGGAAGGGCCTGGGGAGCAAGGTGGCAGCGCTGGCGGGAGGAGAAGGTGCGGGAAGGAGGCTCAGTGGCGAATCAAGGTGGCGGCGGTGGATATTTTTCGGGTTGGCACAGTAGCCGTGCGAAAATGGATGGAGGGATGAGGTTGCTGTAAGATTAGTGCACAACTTGGCTTGAAGATTAGTGTGGATTAGGCTCAAGTTCAATAATTTGCAAAAGCTTTTGAAAATTCAACTCAATCTCAAATTTTTGAAAATTGGGGATGTTTCAAGTTCTTTCTTTGTCTTGCAGTGAAATGGGTACAAGATGTTGAGAGCTGTTCAGTTTCGTTAGAAAGATTGATTTGGTGTGACTGTGGAATGGATGGGTTGGGTACATGATACTTGGATTCTGTTAGGCTGTGAAGCTCGTGGTATCTTATCTTTACTAGCTGTAGAAGGTTATTCTTAGGCTATGCTACCTTTTGGTCCAAAATTAGGTCAACGGATATGATGTCCAACCCTTTACTATTACTTGCTCCATTCTGCGAATGGTTGGCTTTGAAACACAGAATTGCCTGAAGTTTTGGTGAATAAGTGAATCAAATAAAGCCTGATTTGCTGGTATATATAAAGCTAAAAAAACCTCCTTGCCCTGGGGGTTGTGGGAAGAACCAACACTATCTTCGTTAGAGGCCCGTCAAAGGAACTATACTATAACGAGGCTAGAGGTTGGGTCTTCTAACAAGATTAGAGGTTTGTAGTGAAAGGGTAGAAATTGCTTGTGAAACCCGTTGTTCTTTTTGTCCTTCGATCACAGTTGTTTCAAGAGTTTCAACCTGTTCCAGGCTAGTTCCTCCACAAATCTCTAGCGTTGCTAGAGGTCTGTCCATTCGATGAACTTAGCAAATTGAACGGTTGTCTCTCAACCTGTTAGGATCGTATACCACCTATTATGAAATCAACAAGATAGAGCATAAAACAATGAATAACAATCAAGGGTGCGAGATAGAGATTTAACGTAGAATACCCCTTCGGGTGAAAAATCATGAACACATTATCGGCGAAATCACTATATGAAGAGAATTTACAGAACGCTCTTGACGTATGTGTGATTCCACCTCTACTAAGTAGCTTACAGATGATATAAATAGTCTTGGAATAAGAGTCCCAGATGAGCAAAGGAACAGAGTCTTGGTCGGCGATGAAAGAAAGACATATCGAAAACTGGAACAGTAACGTTCTTGAGATGGGAACAACATCCCGCTCGTAGTCTCAGAAGATAATGGTGAGGTGTAGTCGGAAAACGCCTCGAGTAGATATGTTTAACTCTAGTCAGCGCATGCACCTTAAAGCACCACATCTAATCAGGTCGGTGCATAGTCTATTACGAACTCGAAGATAATCCCAATCATAACCTCCCATTAGTTCTCATAGATTCCTGATCAAACTCTTCAAGCGGTTAGAAAACTAGCAGTGGTCGGACCAACCAGATTAGGATCACAAAATATAACAATCTTCACTTTGAGCCAAATTACTCCTGTCGTGAAAAGAATACAATAAAATCCTCCATGATGATCGCGCAAACAATCCAAATTGAATATATCCAAACGGTGAACGAAACACCAAATTCAGGGCCCGTTTATATTAGCTTTTAGTTTTAGCTTATGAATAGTAACACCTTATAGAAAAGTTTGTAGAGAGAGAGACACTTACGTGCTATTTTGATCGATATAAATGAAGTCACTACAGTGTGTATCATAATCGACTACTTGACTTTATCTTGAAAAGACATTGTAGAAAAGTAGCTTTTAGAAGCTAATACGAACATGGCCTTATTCCCACAATTGACATTGTTTTTTCCTTTAAAGTCTCCTCAATCAAGCGTAGACTCTATATGTGCAAATCTTACCGCAGTAACCTGTAGTGGACGGTAGATCGTCAAAGAATTTGCCAATAATTAATCCCGCATGGATTCTGCTGATAATAGGCACAACGACTTGAATTGCAATGAACTCCACTTTCAACAGAAAACATGTAGAGCTGACAATACGACTTCTTGATGGAAGATGACGATTGATAGAGGCAAAAGATTGTCGACGAAGATGGCACAATATGACACCTGGGCATGGTGTTTGGCAAAGCGGGTAATGGTGTTGGTAGAACCTAGCGCTGGAATAGTCACCGAGGTAGAACGTCGATTGACGCTTGGCATGGCGCGGGTTGGCACTGAGTCAGAGTCGAGATGCGGAACATAGTTGAAGCGAGTCGAATCGCCAAGAATGATAACCTCTTTGTTATGGCCTAGGATCCGGCGAGGCATTGCGGCAAATAGACAAACGTGCACACCGGTACTGTTCACGTGAATAGCGTTGTGGTCGGTGGTTGAATACGAGTCCAAAGACCGGGGACAAGTGTTATGGCCTAGTGGCGAAGCGTGCACTGTAGCACATGAACAGTACCGCGCATACCATAGCACGTGAACAGTACCACATGTACTATAGCGGTTGGATTATGAATGGTTATATGCATATTTTTGTATTTGGAATAGTTAGATGCATATCTTCGTATTAGAAGTAATTAGATAGATATCTTTATATTAGGAATTAATGCATATCTTTATATTAGGAATGTATATCTTAATATTTAGATGGTATGGATATAATATTATCTTTAGTTGATTGGATGCATTAGATTGTGTTAGTTTCCATATTGTTTGGGGCTAACCTCATCTATATAAAGAGAGGAGCCACACCATTCATAATTAAGCAATGAATAAACAAAAGTTCTCCAAATAAGCATTGATGCTTCTCTACCTCATCAGGGAAGGGATCTAGGGCTCTTCCCTGATCAGGTAGAGAGGCTCCGAGGCTTATTTGAAGAACCTTTGTTTATTCATAACTTGATTATTGATGGTGCGGCTTCTCTCTTTATATAGATGAGATTATCCTCTAACAATATAGAAACTAACACAATCTAATGTAACCAATCAACTAAAGATAATATCATATCCATACTATCTAAGTATTAAGATATTTATTCATAATATAAAGATATGTATCTATCTATTCTTAATATAAAGATATCTATGTAATTATTCCTAATACGAAGATATGCATATAACTATTTCTAATACGAAGATATGCATCTAACCGTTCATAATCCGACAGCTACAGTACACGTGGTACTGTTCATGTCCTACAGTGCACGCCTCGCCAAATCCTAGGCCATAACATCTTGGATGCCACTCTTGATGCCGCGCAATGGCTACCTCAGGAGTCTCCTCTTGGGGTAGCCTCTTGGAACTCGAACTTAAAGCTCTGATACCACTTGTTAGGATTGGATACCACCTGTTATGAAATCGTAAGGTAACACGAAACAATGAAGAACAATCAAGAACACGAGATAGATATTTAATGTGAAAAACCCTTTTGGGTGAAAAACACGAACACACAATCGGTGAAATTACTATATGAGAATTTACAAAACGCTCTTGGCGTATGTGTGATTCCACCTTTACCGAGTAGCTTACAGAGAATATAAATAGCCTTGGAACAAGAGTCCTAGACGAGCAAAGGAACAAAGTTCTAGTCGATAACCGAATAGAGACTATTGGAAACTGGAACAGTAACCTTTTGGAGATGAAAACACCCCGCTCGTAGAGTATCAGAAGATAACTGTGAATAGTTGTAGTCAGAAAACACCTCGAGTAGCCTATTCTAACTCCAGTCGGCGCATACACATTAGAGCACCATATCTGGTACATGTCGGTGCAGAGTCCATTACGAACTCGAAGATAATCCCAGTTATAACCTCCGATCAATTCGCATTGCTTCCTGATCGGACTTCAAGCGATCGGAAAGACCAGTTGTGGTCAGACCTGACCAGATTTGGACCACAAAATATAACACAACTTGTAGCTTGGATACAGGTATTCAGTAGCCCAGGCATATTTATTTAATTTTGTGGGTTAGTGGTAAAAAGATCAGCACAACTACAGGCAAATTAGACGTTTATTGTCCATTTCTTCTTTTGTCCCTTTTCAGTCATGTGGGGTGAAATGCCCTAAAAAAAGTCATGTGAGGTGAAAAGAGATACACAACTAGGAAGTTTTGCAAATTCCTTTTGCAACATCAAATAAAATGAACTTAGTTTTGTTTCTTCTGTCATCCTGCATATGATATTAGAATATTTTAGCTGTTCAGTGGTCTATGATTTACCTCAATTGATCAAGTGAAGCAAAATCAGTATCACATATATGATATAAAAGCTAGAAGGTAAAATTTGTCGTGTTGAGATGTGACTCATATCCTAACTAAAACTTGGAGAAATGTGCTACAAGAATTGTTATATGCATCTTAATAGATTAGGATTCCTACTCTCTTTAGAGGAGAGTTAGGGGGCACTTTATAAAGTCATAAGGGGTAGTCATGGAGAACATAAGTCACAAACTAACTCATTCAAAGCAAGAGAATTAGGTTACTCTTTAGCACTAAATTTTTGTATAAAGTAAGGATCCGAAGGTACTAAAATGTTTGAGAGGGTTGTGAAAGAGCGACAATTCTTTGTACTTTTTTGAGGTTGTGCTTAATAAATATGCGGTTGATGGAGAACATAAGTCACAAACTAACTCATTCAAAGCAAGATAATTAGGTTACTCTTTAGCACTAAATTTTTGTATAAGGTAAGTATCCGAAGGTCCTAAAATGTTTAAGAGGGTTGTGAAAGAGCGATAATTCCTTGTACTTTTTTGAGGTTGTGCTTAATAAATATGCGGTTGGCTTCGTCAAATCTTTCTCTCTTGTTATGATTATTTCGATGTCGTCATTTTGATTCTCTATAAGATTCATCAACTTTGTTCTTGATACCGTACACGCTCGTGCCGTATCTCGCAACTCTGATCCAATCTGGAGGCTGCTGTGCATAAGTGATATAAGAGTATAACATATCGAGTTTGATGCATATTCTCTCTGGAAATCTGACACAAACTCTTGGTATTTTCTGCTTACACTGAGCATTCACTTTCACTAAACTGATCGATAGAGTGAAAGAGCGAAGCATTGCTGCGGGTGTAGAGCATGACTGCAGTTTACATTAGTGTGACAAACACCACCAGTTTTAATTCCTCTTTCATAAATGGATCCAAGGATGCCCAGTACTGTATTAAGTAAATGCACCGACATTTCATCCAAAACCATATTTATTAGAGAAGGTGCACATTCCTTCTGGTATGTCCAAAAAAATCCAAAATGACTAAACCTGTTAGATTTAATCTTGACTTAGAGTCCTAGTCGTAATTGAGTTCGATTTCGTGTGTAATTCGAGTTGAAGTAGTGTCCAATTTGAAGTCCTAGTCGTGTGCTATTAGGAGTTATATGCATATAAATTGGGATGCTTGTAACCAGTTTATGCATTGCAATATTTGCGAGAAATAAAGATTAGAATTCAAGGGCTAGATTTGTAACAATTGGTATCAGAGCTTAAACCTTGAGTTCTTTCGCTGCTGCCCCCGGGGGTGATCTTTGCTCCCGGGGGCGGCCACCGTTGCGCGTCGTCGCCGTCTGCTGAAATTGAGGACTGCGCCTTTGAGCCGGAGTTTCCGATCAGCATGTGCGCCCAGCAAGAAGAATCAAAGCAAGCCAACTTCATGCGGTCAAGTTAATTTGAAGAAGCCCGATCACAACTAGCAATTAATGATCAGGAGGTTGAAGTAGTTGTAATCACTCTCCACCAACACGTCAAAGATGAGCTGGCGTTCTTTAGATGGATGGGGCCGGTCCTCGATTGACATCTCTCCAGTGAGGATTTCCAAGAATTCTGAGGGAGCACCGAGCCGAACGAGGAGCTCCTCCACGCGGAAGTTCCCCAGCCAGATCCGATCCAAGACGTTGTGCGCGCCGGCTGAGCTTGTTTGCGTCGGCAATCTTCAGCCTCTTCCTGCCCGGGGGCGTGGTCCACGGGTGGTCGTCACGGGCCGCGCGAAGGAGCTGCTCCGCGGTCAGCTGCACTGGCGTCGGCGTCTTGCTCCTGACGCGGCACGCGTGACGCCATGGGCGCAGAATCGATTCTCCGCTGCTGCAACCAGGGAGTGGAGTTCTGGTGGTACACGGAGGGGAAAAGAGCAGGATACCGAAGCCGACTCCAAGCCGAAGTGCATGTCCGTGTCCGTATTCTGAGCCGAATCGTTTTAGTTCTCCGTCTCCGAGATCACATCAGGCGAGCACAAATAAAAGGCACCCAACGCAGAGCAGCAAGCAGATCAAGTCGCAACAAGAGCAAAATTCAAGAAAAAGAGAAAAAGGAAAACATCAATTTTTCCTTCCGTTTCTCTCCGTCCAAGAGACTTCAAAGTAGTCGGAGTTTTTTTGATCCGTGCCCAAGATCATGTCGCGTACTTCGGGAAGCGGTGTCGACGGCAACGAGGCATCATCCGGTGCGATGGCGAAGGAGAGTTCCGCTATCTCGCTGCATTATCCGACGCTCACGGAGAGCAATTATGCAGCATGGGCAATCAAGTTGAAGGTGTACATGAAGGCTCAAGGTGTGTGGGATGCGATCGAGAACGGCAACATCGATATGCGCAAAGATCAGATGGCATTGGCGGCCATCTACCAGGGCATTCCAGAGGAGACGCTCTTCCTACTGGCCGAAAAGGAAACGGCCAAAGCCGCGTGGGAGGCGTTGAAAGCGATGCATCTTGGCGCAGATCGCGTGAAGGAAGCAAAGGTACAAACTCTCAAGACCGAGTTCGAGGTGCTACGTATGAAGGAAACAGAGTCTATCAATGACTTCGCCGTCCGGTTGACGGTCATCGTTAACAAGATACGGGTCCTTGGCGAGAAGGTGGAAGAGTTGTATGTGGTAAAGAAATTCCTTCGTGCTATTCCCTCACAGTTTCTCCCGATTGCTTCAGTCATAGAGCAATTTGGAGACCTAAAGGCAATGACCATGGAGGAGGTCATCGGTCGTCTTAAGGCGTATGAGGAACGCATCCATGACACTAGCAACAAAGGTGAAGGACAGCTCTTGTTGACTCGCGCTGAGTGGGAGGCACAATCATCGAAGCGTGAAGGCAAGAACACTTCCAGGGGTGATGGCCAAGGCCGTAAAGGTCGGAGGTTTGATAAGGCAAAAGTAAGGTGTTATAACTGTAATGATTATGGACACATTGCTTCAGAATGCCAAAAGTCGAAGACGAAGAAAGCGTTTGTTGCCGAAGCGCTCAGCGAAGATGAAGTGCTCTGAAGATGAGTTGAGTCAGGGACATTTTAGATGTGTCGCCGTCCAAACTCAAATAAGATAGAAAGAAGATAGAAAGTCAAGATTAAGGGGGAGATTGTTAGATTTAATCTTGACTTAGAGTCCTAGTCGTAATTGAGTTCGATTTCGTGTGTAATTCGAGTTGAAGTAGTGTCCAATTTGAAGTCCTAGTCGTGTGCTATTAGGAGTTATAGGCATATAAATTGGGATGCTTGTAACCAGTTTATGCATTGCAATATTTGCGAGAAATAAAGATTAGAATTCAAGGGCTAGATTTGTAACAAAACCCATGCTTTCAACTTTGTGGAAAGGTGCATTATTCTCTTTGAACATGTTGTTCATAGTACTGAGGCAGTATTTTGTTGTTTAAATTGTGTAAGACCATGTGGCTAGGTCTAGGATGTTTATGATGATGAATAATTGACAACATGGCTTAGTATTGCTATTCGAGGCGTGTGCGTGTGTGCGTGGACTAATATCGGTCAAGTTGGTGAGAACTTGTGCCGGGAAAAATGTTCTTTGGTCTTTGCATGTGCAGGTTAGGCGTGGAGACGGTCATGGTCGTGACGAGGAAGACCGGGACTAGGAGGAGGAAATCTGAGGTCCGGGCGGTCAAGGATGTCACGAGGTGGTCGGGCTCACGCTGGAGCATATGGAGATCAAAGGTGGATGATGCGTGGAGAAGATACAGGAGGTGCAGTCCTGGAGGCTTCGACGCGCGATGGGTTGAAAAATCGGAAGTGTGAAAACCCGTGTTAGGAAGGGTTTCGGGTCCTTTAAAAATTAGTGGGCCAAATGTCTGGTTGAGAAAAAATCTAGACCCAGTTGGACGAGTGGTATTAGGATTAAAAGCTAAGATTTGTATTAGTTTCGTAGGCGGAGCTGTTTTGGAATCGGAGCCGTATCCGAGTAGGAAAACAGACTCTTGCCGAGGCGTTTCGGAGAGGACGCCGATTTGGAAACAGAGGCGGACTCTGGCTCATAATAAACGGCGGGGCTGGCCGAGTTGTTCGGCACGGCTTTTTGGGGGATCAGACATCTTTTGGCTTTCAGAGATAAGTTGCGACAGCGCGTTTTCGGCGACGTCTTGTGCTTCGATTCTCGTCCGCGTGCCTTGCTGCCCAAAAGAAGTCCAGTACATGCATCAGGCTACGATATGACTAGAAAAGAAAAGCTGGCAGCAGAGAATTAATGAGGCGGTGATTTTTTTTGTGTTCTGAGAAGAGAAAAAGCAATTAGGTGAGAGAAGGTGATTACGTGAAAAAGGTAACAACTTAATTTGTGCATGGCTTTACGTGAAGAATTCATGGCTTTTTAATGCATGCAGTAAGTTTAGTAGTTTTTAATTCCCTCTCTCTCTCATGATTAGTTACTTCACAGGATTAGTTGGTTGTCATTGTTTTTATTAGATGCTCCAGCAACTTTAAAACAAAAACATATATTATATATATTGCCGTTTTTGTGTGCTTCGAATGATTAGCAGGTTGAATAAAAACATAGCATAATAAATTTTGAGAAAAGTTTCCACTGTGCGCTGCAATCATTCACCCCCCTCTGATTGCCATCGACGATCCTACAAATTGCAATTCATGTTGGCACTTGGACGGCAAAATAATAATCTGGGCCTCATTAGTTGATGTCCTTGCAATTTAGTTCTTCACTCTGGCTAAGTGACAATAGATGTACCAGTACCAAACCGTAGCAACAGCTGTCCAAGTACCGGCAGAGTCAAAGCATAATTTCTGCAGGATTTCTGATGAATGATATTGATGGAAGTTCGTCTATGCTTTTCTGAAGGAAAACTACTGAAGTTGCAACGCAGTTGACTGGTGGTTGTAGCTATTAGCCCTAATATCTGAATTCTGAAGCTAATTTAGGACAACTGCAGTTTTTTTCCCCTTGTGAAGTACTGGGTATAGATAGGTAGAGACACTCCTCAGCGGGGAGCTTTCTTTACGAGACCAACTAATAAGTATATTATGAGAAATATCCAGAGCTGTTAGCGATCAACTCAATAGCAAAATGATGTTTTCCCCTTACCTTGATATCGCCAATTACTAGCCAGAGCCCTCGGTGTTCCTGCAGAAAATAGATAGTGGATTTGCTCTGTTCCTTGATTATCTCACTTTTTACCTGAAGAAAATAAACTAATGCATCTGCCTTGTTCCTTGATTATCTCACTTTTTTACCATGTTATGTGTACACATTACCTACTTCCAAATTCTTCACGTTGCAATTCTTCAGAGTTCTGAGAGCCTTCCTTTTACACTTGAAATGCAGCCTTTGATTGATGGCCTCGCCTGCATCACCAACAGAGTGCACTCAGGAAGCTGCTCGTCAGTCTCTGATCGCAATCTCCCAGTCCGTTCCGGAGACACCTTCACCCCCGAACCCGAAGGTCAAGTCACCGAGCACCCTTGAGGCAGATGGAAATCACGATGATGGGGCAGAGAAATACAGATCGAAGCTGATCTCGATCTCCTACCTGTCTCCTGACGCCCAACCCACGCCGTGTCCTCCCAAGAATGTTACACCTGTGTGATGCTTAACCCTGCATGTGGACATAATGTATCAGTGTTTTTCGCTGATGCTCCTACCCTTTAGCTGTTTGCTTTTGGGGGAAATGGAATACTTTTGGGTGCTTGTGTTTCTACTACTAGTTTGTATTTTCCTGGCCCCCTACTGTGAAAACATAACTCAAAAACAGAGAGTTGTACAGTTGACTGTTATGGGAAGGAACCAATTACTGGAAACAAGCTTGGGGTTGGTGGTTCTTACACTTTCTTTTTTTGTTCGAGAAGCTTAATTCTTACATTCTGATATATGATCACGCAGAAATGATTCGCGGCCCTTCAATAAGCACAAGTTTTGAGGCAAACTAACGACCTGATTTGCAACGACATGGTACTCAACTGCTAACTCTCTTGCTTTCTAATCTGAGCAATTTGGTCTCTGGAAAAGCATGAAGCACAGTTTAGTCTTTATAAGAGCATGAATCGCGACTGCTAACCGTGTTGCTTTCCAATATCTGCGTTGGTGTGTTTTTTTTTTTGTGTGGTTATAGTTTAGCTTTCTATAGTAACTAACTTTTAAACGGAATATTTTTTCAAAATAGAGTCTATAAATTTATCATAGTAGATACTGCTCCGATTTTATCTATATTGGCTGAAATCATCAGTATTTTTCTCCATACTCTTCATCATAAATAGCTAGAATTTAAAATTTTAAACTAAAAATCATAAATCACAGCAAAAAAACACATGGGAATCATCAAGCGCAACTCATGTGTACGACCGTACGACACTGATTACCAGTATCTTCGCTACCGGTACAGTAAATCGTTATTAATTATACTTCTCTTACCTCGTAATTGAATGAACACGGCAAAAAAGGGTCTCTTTTAGGCCTGCGGTACAGTATCCTCACTACCAGTACAGTAAGTCCTCTTAATTTTAGTGGCATTTGCTTAATGGTTTCTTTCTGATCAATATGGCTTCAGCTTCTGGTTTCAACTTATTTTTGCACTATTTATAAATTTCGTCTTTTTTGAACTTCTGGCTTTTTTTGAGTTTTTTTACCGGTTCTTTTTTTCCTCGTATTTGTTTACATTATACGTGATGGGCTAATATGTTTTTTCTATTTTTAAATTTTTTTAAATTTAATTATGGTAAATAAGCCTCTGTCAGCTACAGTGCTTTTTTCATCTAGCTACAGTGTTTTCAGCCATAAGCCATGAGGCTTTCAGCCGAACCGATCACCACCTAAGTCATATTTGTATTAGCTTTTGTTTTTAGTTTCTGTTTAGAAAAATCAAGAGACAATACGGACACCTGATTTCTCGAAGTGACTTCTCTACTTCTCTCGCTCCGGGATAAGATAAAGGGTTATGGGTGTATTATATACCTCACTCCTCTCGCTCTCGTCACGCGCACGCATCTCTGTCCCACATTTTTCACCGCTCATTCCCTCCTTCTAGAGCTATTTCTTTCAGCCACTATTATTTATTTTCAGCAAAAAGGCATCAAGTAAAGTCAATACGAACGTCTCCTTCGAATTATCGTATAGGATATCTGATGCTCGTTTAATAAAAAAATGTTTTCATTTTCTTGCCTAAAGTATAAGGACATTTATTTCCAAGCAGCTAATGGTTTGCTGAACCATCCCTGGCACCTTGGTTTCTTTGTTTTGACTAACATGGTTTTGTGACTTTTGTCACTTGATGAATATATCAATATTCTGAAGGTTGAGGTGATTTCGCCCATTTGCCATAACATATTGTTTTGCCGCACCTTGGTCACACAATCTTCTGTCTACCGCAGCTTCCACAGTCTACAATTTTCTTGGGTTCATGATACTAGGCAGTCATTCTCAGCTCATTTGAGTGAACCGAATTACACGGTGCTGCTCAACTGAAATATTAAAAATACCTAGAAAACTCATGTATACATATTCTATCTCTCTCCAGTTCTAGTATCATGCTGTTAGGAATTGTCCAATATTCCCGGGCCTGAGTAACAATGTCTTCAGAACGAATAAGATCTTGATGCATTGAAATTTTGCCAAAAAAAAGGTTTCATCTTTGGTTTTGACAAATTGGCTACATATGTGTTGAATTATCTTGTAGCTGATATTTTGATTGTATGGTTTCTAATGGAAACCTGACCAATTGGCAACTTGTTCTGTGGTATACTATTTAATGTTTATGCCCAAGTTATTTTTGGTTGCTTTGTCAACATCTTTTGCTTGTCTTGCTATTTTTGGTTCTGGATCTGGGACATTACACATTCTGCATGATGAAACTGTTAGCCTGCCCGGCTGATATGGTCTTATGGGTATATTGGTGTCATGCAATGTGAGACAATAAATTTGATGTATTGGTCTATCATCTATCACTATTATGACAATCTGCAAGGGGTTATCACTATTATAAATTAAAGCAATTTATGTTTTCTGCATGTAGGCTACATTAGGATTACACTGTTTTTAGCACAAGATTGCAGGTACTAGTGTTACTGAAGGGAGAACAGCTTTTTTGGCAGGGCTCATCCTCCAAAACGTGCCTTTTGCCACCCTGCAGAGCAAATTATTTCCCAGAAATGTGGATTTGGTCTCCTGGCTCCTGCTGCTTTCCTGCTGAAACCACAATGGATCTACTGGCTTTTGCCCGTCAAGAGGGCTAGCTTGATATAAATTTCTTGATTGTTCTCTCCATAAACAAAATAAGTCAATCGTGAGTACTTTCTTGTCTGTGCCTGAAAAGGTTGCACCAAACTTCTTTGCCTTTTTTTATATATAATTTACACTATACCACTTGAAACGTTGGTGAGGACTGAAATATCACTCCAAAGATATTTGGTTCCACACAATACCATTTTCACTATTTTCCTTGTTTTAAATCATTTTGCAACATTTGACCCACACGAAAAGACATTGTTGCCCCCCCCCCCCCGCCAAGGTCGCACTTAACGTTCCACACAATGCCTTTCAAGGCAGAGCCGTTCTGCTCAATGTTATGATCCAGTGATGTGTAAGGTTTTAGTGCATGTGAACACAGTGTTTCCATCATGTAGAATGCAACAATAGTATGACTTTAATGGTGAAGCCACCTAATGAAAAAAGATAGAGATGAAGCAGGTGATGCTGAAGATACGAATTACGCTCACATATTTCTTGTCAAACAAAAATGTGACTGCAAACATGCTGCATAAACTTGAATTGCTTGCATATTTCCCAATCTTTAGCCTTGAATCCGGAGTAGGGCAGACCATGCTCCTCATGAGGTGTCATTGGCAAACTGTACTTGTATGATCACATTAACTGCAACCAGGGGGACAAAAGTGTCTATTCGTTCAAGTCAAATGTTGCAAAACTACTTAAAACATGGGGAAAGAGTGGAAATCAAGGGCAGAACCAAGTTAGGCCTCCGGTGTCACAAGATATCAAGTCCAAATATTTTTTTAACAGGAATCAGCGCCGTCAACCTATGTGTGAACCCCCAACCCAAACTCAGTACACCTGATTTTATCCTTAAAGCTCAACGAAGCGAGCACTAGTAACCTAAATTCCGAGTAGCAAGCAACAGTCAATGAGGAACCTTTGCTTTCCTCAGCCCATGAGGCAACTATAGCAAGCCGAGCCTGACCTTGAGCCAGTCCAAGAAAGAGGATCACAACACGACACAACATCTATTTGGTCGATCTCAAAGTGTGTGTTAGTTCAAACTCCATTAAATAGGTTTTGGTGATAACGAAAAATGCAAATGTAAGACTAACTCATTTTTGGATAATGACATTACTTAATCTTATTTGGATAAAAAGGTGAAAATCATAGATGTATGCATTTGACATCATATTCTTATATCTTATTGCATTTCTCGAATTCGAAATATAGATTGAACTCCACCAAAAGTCTAAAATAAATATGTACATATGTTTTAATTATATATGCGTGTATGCACACATTTAGAGAAAGTACATTATATGTTTTGTAGTTTCATTAGTATTAATCTATATTTCCTTTTTCCACATATAAGGATCTTTACATTGAAAACGTATCCTTTGAGTATATAAAACTTGTGTAGTTTATATATACTCATGATTGATTTAAATTAAATCAATTATAATCGAGTTATCATTAATCATAAAAAAGAAAAGATTATAAATCTAGTTTCTCCATTATATATTAATGATTGGGTGATTAATAATAATTGGATGTGTAGCGTTACTAACAATTAATCTCAAAGTCAAACACTTTAATTCAAACGAGTAATTGCTTGAAAAGTTTATTCTAGAGTATACAATTGTTGTGTGCATATTGTATACTAATAAATCAATTTTTTTTATCTCAACCGCGAGACGGTCAGACGAAGTCATGACCGGGAGGCGGTCGGACGAAGTGTCTACGACCACGAGGTGATCGGACGAAGTCATGACCACAGGGTGGCCGGATGAAATCACGACCATGTGACTTCGTTCGATCGCGGGGTGGTCAGACGAAACATTTACGACCATATGGTGGTCAGACGAAACGTCTATGACCACGTGGCGGTTAGACGGAGTCACGAATTGTTGGTGCACTTAGGCGAACTCATTAGTTTTAGGCGCTATTTGTACTAAACCATCTTGTATTTAGCTTCCGCATTGTATACTTGGTTTAGGAAAATAGAAAAGCTCTTTAATTAGTATTAATTAGAAGAGAATTTTTAGACCGCCTATTCACCTCCCCTCTAGTCGGCCACCTCGATCTTACACACGGTCAGACAGAGTCACCAAAGCATCTACAACCATGAGTGGTCAAATGAAGCGTCTACGACCATGAGGTGGTCAGACAAAGTATCTACAACCACGAGGCAGTCGGACGAAGTCACAACTGTGAGGTGGTCAGACAAAGCATCTACGCCCATGAGGCGGTCAGACGAAGCGTCTAAGACCATGAAATGGTCGAACAAAATCACGACCATGGGGTGGTCGGATGAAGCGTCTAAGACCATGAAGTGGTCGGACAAAGTCACGACCGCAAGGCAGTCGGATGAAGTCACGACCATGAGGTGGTCGGACAAAACATCTACATCCACGAGGTTGTTAGACAAAGTCACGATCATAGGGTAGTCGGTCAAAATGTCAATGACTACGAGGCGGTCGGACAAAACGTCAATGACCACGAGGTGGTCGGATGACGTCGCGACCATGAAATAGTCGGATCAAGCGTCAACGACCACGAGGTGGTCGGACATTTGATGCTATTAGCGTGGCGCACTCCCTGGTGAGGCACGTGAAGCACGCAGGGCTCACCAGGGTTGTTGCTAGTGCAAGGGACTTGGTGGTGCCCGCACCTGGTGACTCATTTATACTCCGTAGAGTTGCCTAGGATGGTAAAGTTCCCGGCGCTTTATACTCCGCAGAGTATACTGGGGCACGGGGCCACCATGTGATTTTTTATACTCTGTAGAGTTGCCCGGGACGGCTAAGTTCTCGACGCTTTATACTCTATAGAGTACACCGGGGCATGAGACCACTGTATTATTTTTTATACTCCGTAGAGTTGCTCGGGTCATGAGAGGATCTTGGCATTGGACTCAAACGAGTCGTAAATGATGGAGAGATGTTCTACAGTCATGAAGTGGTTGTGGCAAAACCTAGGACTAGATCATGGCCGAAGAAAGAGTCTGTGATCATGAAGTGGTCAGGGCAAAGCCAATAACCCTATCATGTTCATAGAAAGGTGTACGATTATACGATGGTCATGGCAAGGCACACGAACATAGCATGTTCGTACAAGGGCCTACGACCTCGGGGAGGTCGTGGCAAGGCTCACGACCATATCATGGTTGAAGGAAGGGTCTACGATGCCATGACCACTAGGTGGTTAGGCTGTTGTCGACAACGAAGTCACGATGAGGAAGTGATCATAGAATACCCAGCAGAGCTGAGGCTGATGAAGTCGAAGGCACGGAGCCTAGGTTGATGGAGACCGGAGGGCGTTGAGGCCGATGAAGTCAATGAAATGTCTCATAGAGGCTAGCGGAGGCCACGTGAGGTTCGATGGAGGCCACATGAAGTCCAGCGGAACTAAGGCTAATGAAGTTGAAGGTGCGGACCAGTTCACTGTAGCTACGACCATAAGTATAGATGACCAAGTCTTTGACCACACACAGACCTGACCAAGTTGACTCCTTACGACTTTGAGTCCTTCGACCACGGTACTTCGACCGCGGCATTTCGACCACATCACTTTGACTATGGCATCTCATAAGCCCTAGGTCTCATGGTCAGCTTTATGTCGATGTGTAAACTATAGCTACGACCAACGATTATCGATCGATTCACTATAGCTATGACCATACACACAAATCTGACCAAGTCGATGACCACACATAGACCTGACCAAATTGACTCCTTAGGACTTCGAGTCCTTCGACCACGGCTCTTACAGTAACTCCGGTCGTACCACTCACACAAAATCGGTACTAGCGGTCTTCGACCATGCAGGTGTTTCGAGCATTGACCAGGTATTGTAGTTAACGACTACCAACCAGTTACTGTAGCTACAACTGTCGACCAAAAACTATCGACCGGTTCACTATGGCTATGACCACAAACACAGATCTGATCAAGTCTATGACCACACACAGACCTGATCAAGTTGATTCATTCGACCACAGTACCTCGACCACGGCGCCTTGACCATCGACTATGGCGTCTCGACCACGACTTTTCAACCACGTTTTTTACTGCAACTCCGGTCGTACTGCTCACACATCATCGGTACTACCAATCTTCGACCACGTGGGTCTTCCAAGCACCGACCAGGTATTATAGCTTATGACTATCGACAAGTTACTGTAGCTTACGACTACCTACCATTTATTGTAGTTATGACTATCGACCAATTCATTATAGCTGCGACCACAAACAAAGATCTGACCAGGTCTATGACCACACATAGACCTGACCAAGTTGACTCCTTACGACTTCGAGTCCTTTGACCATGGCACTTCAACTGCAACTAGATATGCACCTCGCGCAGCCAGGTGTCATGCTAGGCGCTCACACGGTAGGGGCCGCACCAGCAGGGGGTGGCACGCGCTTTGTGTGATCGGCGGCCACGCAAGGGGGTCAAAGTGGGAATTTCGCGGGAGGGGGCCAAAGAGGAATTTCTCTGCCACAAGGGGCCAAAAATGACCACGCTTTATCAAGGGTCCAGTTTCTCGACCTCCGATCTAACATAGCTATTCTATTCGTTCTCAAGAAAGTAATAGAATTTCTTGGCTTTCTGTCATAAGGTGTGCCTGACTGTATAACTCATGAGAAATTCAGTCATGAGACATGGAGCAAAATTTATATTTTATTTCTAGATATATAATTAATATTTTTGATATGGATTTCATGTGCATGCTTACCAATGAAAAACATGTGGAGATGTGTAGTTCCATACTGAGTCTCAAAGAACGACTACTGTGGTCGTGCTCTACTGCTCTCCGCGTAACAACGGTGAAAGAAAGATTTTCTTTATATTAAATGCAGGGAGACTACGAAAAGTCCAAGATTCCTTCCTCCCAGATGGATGGTCTCAGTTGAGTTGGACCTCTTGGTGGGAAGCGGACAAACCAAAGCAGGTTTCCATTTTGACACCTAAACTTTGCTAAAAAAATTGTCACAAGACTTCTTCATAAAAAATTACACTGAAACATAAAATTAGTGGTCTGCTAAGTCATCATCTCTAGTTTCCTAGCTTGCGTCTCATACTTCCAAGTACAGGAAGGCATTCTTTGTCATAGGAGCAATCAAAGAGATTGCCTGTATCACCTGCTCACGGATGGTTGACTGGGCCCACTCTAAAGAGTTTAAGCCTATGATTTATAGGTTTGACTATTATTTTTTAGCTAAAATCGTATTGCAGTGTTATTTAATTATAAAAAATAAAAAAATTATGTCATCACCGATAATACAAAAGAATAAAGAAAAAAGATAAAAAAGCCAAAAAACTAAAATAAGTCAAAATTAGAAGCTAACATGTTTCTAGTGTCTTCTGTCTTAAATAAATCGAAAATCAAAAAAACCAGAAGCTAAAGTCGTTTGGAGCGGGACCATAAATCTGCATTCGCTATTGGTGTGTGATTTGAGCCCTTCCTTGGTTGTTCGGATGATTATTAATAGCACATCAATCCCTCTTTGAAAAACCACTTACAAAAATTGGCAAATTTGAATTGGAAATAGATGATGTTCTGAACGTTCTGATTGTAGGATCATTTTCCTTGTGGTGCCCTAGTGGACCGGAGCACAAAGCACTGAGCCCAGTCAACCCCTTTGACCCATCTCTGCCATGTGGGTCCCAATACAGGTAAACCAACTTGCCTTCCACTCCCTTATGTTTAACCGAAGCAAAAAAATATATTGTGATTTACTATATTTAAATTGGATAGATTCATAGGCATTTGTATTAGTTTTTACTGATGTTTTTTAGATATAATTTTTAACTGAAAATAAATAATAGTAGCTGAAAAAATAATTTTTAGAGAAAAAATGAGCAATAGAAAAAAATAAGAAATTTATGCGTGTAATAAGAACGAGAGACGTTGACTAGTCTTGGCTTTAAAGCCAAAATGAATAACTCAAAACAGTGTTAATATGACCTTAATACTTTATGCTCTTCTGAAAGACTTAGCACTCACTTGCTGCTTGGAAACAGTTTGTTCTCTTTGATTGGTGGGTTTGAGCAGTGTCGTACTCTTTAGACTTTTTGCTTGCATGTGATGTCAGGGAGCAGCAAGGGAGAGGTGGAAACGCAGGATCAGACCCTACGACCCCTGCCCCTATGCTAACTGGATTTTCTGCGCTCTCATGCACGACATAGCTCCATGCTGTTTGTCACATACAAGCATACATTGATAATACTAGATGATCCTAGTTCACATTTATAGCTAAAGCTGAAGGGTTAAACTGAAGGTGAACTTGTGATTTGTGAAGTACTCTATGGCTGTGCATGAAGTACTCTATGGCTGTGCACAGGGGAGTTCTGGTGTGATTCTTAAGGGGCTGTTTGGTTGCCTGCATCGGAGTGGCTCATACCAGCGTATGCAGGGAGATGGTGTTTGGTTGCCTGCATCGGGGTGAGAGTCTGCACGAGCAAATGCAAAAAATCAACTGGAGCAAGGCTGAGGAGAAACGCGGCTGAGGATCTTCTCTACTCAGCCTGGCCACGCTCATGCAGCTGCATCAGCTCATGCAGGCAACCAAACATGCCCTAATTTGTCTTGTTTAACTTTACCCGTGTAAGGATTTGTTAGCTAAGTGTTTGGTTTATTTTCATAATTATTGTTTGCCATCTTTTTTTAGCCACATGAATCATGTGTCATAGACTCACGTTTTTCACTAACTTTGTATACTTATGGCGGTTATTTTTTATTAACATATCTTTTTTGGTAAAGCACACTTTGCCTAAAGTTAGTTAGAGCAAGTTTAATAAGGCTGACTGTGCTAGCTATAAGGGAATCCATGTCAGCATAGTCCTATGTGGAGGGGAGAGAAAAGGGGAGAGAGAGCCAAGCCGACTCCCATGCAAGAGTCAGGCTATAGCACAGGAAAAGAGGCATTATCCATGCATGTACCCAAAGAACTAATTGCTATACACATGCATGTATTAAATTATCAATACCCATGTATGTATTAAATGATTGAGAGCTCTTGTGGAGACAACTTATAGCCAGCTTATTGTATGAGTTGACTGCATCATTATCTTTTGATGACATGGAAATGTATTGAAGGTAGTAGCTATCTATACTATTAAACTTGCTCTAGTTTTACCACAAGTAACCTTAAACAAAGTGTGGTTTGTCACATTTTTTGACAACAAAAGTGGCTGCCATAAATGTACAAACTTAGGAAAAAAACTCAGTTGACATGTTGGTTACGTGGCTAAAAAAATGTAGCAAGCTAGGGGCCTGTTCTTTTCAGCTGTGGCTTATGGCTTTTGGTTGAAATTTTTAAATTTTAGCTGTTTACGGTACAGATTACGGAAAGACAGATACTCACTTGCGATTTTGACCGGTATAGATGTTGAGTTTTTAACGTGTAGATCGTTTAACTTGTAGATCCCGTCTTGAGAAAATACTCCGTTTGAAAGTTAGGTACTGTAGCAAAAGCCAAAGGGCCTGTTCGACTGGCCACAAGCCGGCCGGCTTTTCGCAGCCGCTACAGTACCTAATTTTTAAACGGAATATTTTCTCAAGATAGGGTCTACAAGTTAAACGTAGTACACATTAAAAGCCCAAAATCTGTACTAGCCAAAATTGCAAGTGAGTATCGAACTCTCCGTAATCTCTACCGTAAACAGCCAAAATTCAAAAATTTCAACCAAAAGCCATAAGTCACAACCAAAAAGAACAGACCCAAAAGCCGTCGGCTTTTGGCTTAAAGAACAGGCCCTAGGATTGTGACAATCAAACACATGACTAAAAAAATATGACACGTCTAATTTAGGTCCACTAATTTCGGTTTAAACTTCTAACTTCTGATTTATTTTTTTACTATTTCTAAATTTCATCTTTTTCTGGCTTTTAGCTTTTTTAAGCTTTTTTACCAGTTCTTTTTTCTTGTATTCGTTTGTATTGTCCATGATGTGCTAACCTATTTTTTTATTTTCAATTTTTTAAATTTGGTTACACCAAATAAATCACCATCAACCACAGTATAATTTTAGCCAGTTATAGTATAATTTCAGTCAAAATCCAACTTATTTCAATCTAATCAAACGGCACCTTAAATGTAACAGCTAAGCATCAAACCAAACAACCCCCTGTAATTACTAGCCAGCTTCGCTGATCCTAAGTTAAGTCGTAAATGACACGAATTTCCTATTCCTGTGTACTGTATATCGAGTTGGAATTAGCCACCCGCCTTTTGCCGGTTCAGATGTTAACGTGCTGTTTCGTCAAAGATTGGTTCTTTGTCTGTCTTGGCCGCAGGTGAAGTCTCTGATTTTTTTTTCCAAAGCAACTTTGCAGTCATACGTTTGTCTTTTGCCTGCTGAGATTTTCTCAACGAGATGGGGGGTTATTAAGTACGCAGCAGAAAACAACGGGAACGCAGATCGGCACACTGCATCCATCACGGTACTGTGAATTTTGACCTGCCAGGTTCCCTGTTTCTCTCAGAATCCAATGTCCCTCGCCTCGCCGTTCGCTCATCGCCCCCTCTGCTCTGCTCTCCTGACGTGAAACACCCTGGAGAATTCTTCTGTTCTGTTCCCTCATCTCCACCATGGGCCCCTCTCCTCTCCTCTCCTCTCCACCCCTCCTTCCCTGCCCGGATCCCTCCTCGCCGTCGCCGGAGCGCGCCACCGGTAGCCGGTGGACGCAAGGAGGGCGGCGGCGGGGCTTTTCTCCCTTCCCCAGATCTGATCGGTGGGGAATAGTGCTCTGGTCGCGAGCTCTCCGGCAGCGGCTCCCCTCGCCGGCGGTGGATCCGGCGGCCTGGTGGCTAGATCTGGCTTCCCTCGGCTCGGATCTGTTTCCTCAGCTCGGATCTGCTAGGGTTCAGCGGCTTCACGTCTTGGCGGCGCCGCGGCGGGCTCCCTAGCCGGCGAGGCCCGCGCGGAGGAGGAGGACGTGGAGCGCGCTGGGAGGGAGGCGGAGGAGCGCAGTGGGGTTGAGGAGCGGCGGGAGGGTGTACTCGTCGGTGGGGAGGTCGCGGGCGTGCATCTGGTCGGGCAGGGCGAGTGTGCGCCCGTGCAGGCCAGCGCGGGAGCAGCGGGAGAGGCGACATGGTGCGCCGACGACCGTCGCGTTGCCGACATTCTGCTCTCCGCAGTCGGATCCGGCTTCTCTGGGAGAGGATCCGGCGGCCCCGGGCGCGGATCTGCCGTGCGCAGGAGCGGTGCTATCTCAGCGACGGGTTTGGAGTCAGTGCAGTGTGCCGGTGAGGTTGGAAGGGTGGCTCTGTGCTCTTCCTTTGTATTGTTGTAGGTTTGATCCGTGGCTCATGTCTCTGGATCTGCTCAGTGGTGGCGCATAGGCGTCGCATGGTGGTTTCTACAGTGGTGGTCATTGTAGGTAGCGGCTCGTCGTGGAGTTCAAGGGTGGTTATGCCATGGCCTTGAGGCGTGCAAAATCCCGGTGGGTTGATGGCGGTCTATTTTGTGTGTGGGTAGTGCGTGGGGTGTTGTGAAGGTGCTGGCGAAAGCCTTGCTGGTGATCTTACCGGTCTCGACAACCTGGAGGTGTTGTCGTGGCACTCCATAGCTCTCATGTTTACTGATCTCCAGGTGAAAACCTTGCCTCGGTGAGGCGGGCGGCGTTGGCGACTCTCGTCGCCTATTTGGAGACGTCGCCTCGGAGGTCCTCTTCTCACAAAGCAAACCGAAGTTTGGATGGCACAGTCGGATGAGGATAGGGACTTGAAAGCAAGGGCGGAGGAAAAGTGCTGAAACTTAGTCTTTCTAGCTTTTTTCATAGTCATTAAGCTATCTTTCTTGTTGTTTTATGCCTCTCAGTTTTGAGGCTTTGAGCCTAAGAGCTCGTGTAACTTTTGACTGTATATATCCCACGTAGATATAGAGGCCGAATTTATATCCTTTATCTATAAAAAAATATCCACCATTACCCCTCGTTTGATTGAGGCGTTGTGCAAGTAAAATAATGAATCTGCTTCGGTTAGGGTCCGCTCGTTTCAGCTTTAGCTTCTGATTTCTGGCTTATTTTTTTTTACTATTTATAAATTTCGTTTTTTCTGAACTTTTGGCTTTTTTGAGCTTTTTTGCCGATTCTTTTTCTCGTATTCGTTTGCGTTGTCCGTGATGAGCTAGCATATTTTTCTATTTTTAATTTTTTTAAATGTAATTACGCCAAATAAGCCACCTTCAGCTACAGTGAAATTTCAGCCGCTACAGTGTAATTTCAGCCATAAGTCACAGCCTTTCAGCCCAACCGAGCGGGCCCTATCACCTCTGTAATACTTACGTATCCTAGAAATTTTGAAAATTGTGTAGCAGGGATCCGACATCAAGTCTCACGAATTTGACTTGATAGGTCTCTTTCGGGACACATAAATTTTAAAGAAATTTTATGTAAATCAATTTAGCTTCACTAAGGATTAGAGAAAATTTTCTTGTTCTAAAAAGAGCCTACATGCTAACATTTTGAATAGTTTTTAGAGACCGGATGTTTACGGTTTGAGAAATTTTGCGCAGTGCCATCGGAAAGTCAATCATATTGAAAAATACTATCGTGGACCGAACATATGGACCAATGCCATAGCAAAGGCCAAAATGTTTCGAAATGCCATTGTCGTGAGGGTTTCATCCCTAGGCACCATTTGGGCTATGTCCAAAGCACATAAGCAATGGCATTTTCCTACATGGCCATCTTTAGAATGGCATTGAGTAAATTTGCTCTACTCAAATCAAACTACGCATAGCTTTCACAGACCACGATAATAACAGAGGTGAATTATACTGTGCCATGCCCTTGTCTTCATTTGTATTAAGAGGTCAATGTCAGGCGCTGTAGTGATTTGCTTCAGTACACAAAAATCAATCCCCAATTACTCCAGACGGTAAAATAGATTGATTACTGTGGTGGAAAATCCAAAAGGATGGTTGTTTTGTCAAGTTCGAAGCGGATACTAACCGCACCAACAAAAATACAGTTTCTTGGCCGAATTTTTTTTTATTTTAGCCTTTTTTTTAAAAAAATATTCACATTTAGACCCCTGGTAGTTTTAATTCTGTCTTTGGACCCAGGGGTCGGAGCCGTGACCCACGGCGCCAAGGTATCACGTCTCGGCGCCGTGGTCCACGGCGCCGAGGTGGCACGCCCGCACCAGCGTGGCGGCCCGCGTGGCGCCGACGTGGCAGGCACCTCGGAGCCGTGGATCACGGCGCCGAGCTGCCTGCCACGTGGCGCCTAGCTGCCTGCCACGTCTGCAGACATTCGGCTGTTTAGGGTTTGCACCGATCAGCCTTTTTCGCAAAATGAATTACTAGTTGTATTTTTTATTTGGATTATTTAATTATAGTAATATTATGTAATATATTTATTTATTTATAGAGAGCAAAAAATACGACATATGTTTTGAAAATTCGTTATGTATTGCAGATGATACATGTTGGAAATTTTTTGTAGATTGACATAGTTTTGTAGATTATTTAATTATAGCGGGATTTAATCCCGAACCGATGCTCGGATGGAACGAGATCGACGGCGGAGCGTCGTCGTCTTCCTCCCGACCCCCGACCGTGGCGGCAGAACAGAGTTCTTCACCAGTGGTGGCGCGGCGAGGACAGGGACGCTCACAGGGGATAGCTTTTACCAAAAGGTGCGATTGTAAGTAGAGTTTCCATTTTGGCTTTTTGGGAAATGAGTGGAGAAATGGCCATGGCTGGCGGTGGCCGGAAAGGAGGTGGTGTTCGCGGTGGCGCCATTAACACCTAGAGGCTCATCGGCTAAATTGAAGGCATTTTCACCATCTACGGACTCTAAGGAGTGTACTGGAGAAGACGATTGACCTCGGGGACAGCTCGACTGGGCTGGCCACGGTGAGGGCTCTTCGGCCGACGGCGACCTCTGTTGCTTCGGGCCTAGGAAGACGCTCGAGCTCCGGCGGGTGTGCCATTGTGTTCCAGAGATAACGAGGATTATGTCAGTGCATTGAATTAGAAAATAATCGATTAAATCGGGAGAATGGCTCTAGGGCTCACCGACGCAGGAATGGCGATTGCCGGCGACTCGGGCGACGGAAGCTCGATTAACTGGAGGAGGGGATTTGTGAGGATGCCAGAAGTTGCTGGGAGGTGGAATTAGGCTCTTATAGCCAGCGCAAGGTGGGTTCCCCGGGAGATATTTCCCCGGCTGCGTTCGGCTCACGCGAAGCAGGGAGAGAGGAGATGCACTGAAGAGGTGCAGAGGCTGTGAGAGGGAGCTGGCATCTCCCCTCTGCCCCATGGTACGGTTGGTAGACTCCCCGAGAAGAGAGGTCGCGAGAAGGAGGTGAGCTGTAGCGGCGGCGGAGCTGCGCGCAGGCGCCGGCGCGCTGAGCGAGGGGAGGAGCGCAGGCGACATTGTCAAACTATGTCAATCTACAAAAAATTTCCAACATGTATCATCTGCAATACATAACGAATTTTCAAAACATATGTCGTATTTTTTGCTCTCTATAAATAAATAAATATATTACATAATATTACTATAATTAAATAATCCAAATAAAAAATACAACTAGTAATTCATTTTGCGAAAAAGGCTGATCGGTGCAAACCCTAAACAGCCGAGTGTCTGCAGACGTGGCAGGCAGCTAGGCGCCACGTGGCAGGCAGCTCGGCGCCGTGATCTACGGCTCCGAGCTGCCTGCCACGTCGGCGCCACGCGGGCCGCCACGCTGGTGCGGGCGTGCCACCTCGGCGCCGTGGACCACGGCGCCGAGACGTGATACCTCGGCGCCGTGGGTCACGGCTCCGACCCCTTGGGTCCAAAAACGGAATTAAAACTACCAGGGGTCTAAATGTGAATATTTTTCAAAAAAAGGTTAAAATAGAAAAAATTCGGGTTTCTTGGTGGCTATCACCACTTGTCAGTCATGAGCCCCCGACCCCCGAGGGCTCACTGCTCACACCCTAGTCCAAGAAAGGAGCATCGGAGAGAGATGGCGAGCGGAGGAGGAGGGGAAGGGAAGGGGGAGATGGTGCTGGTCATCGACGCTAACGACTTTATTGGGTCATGGCTCATTTGCCTCCTCCTCGCCCGCGGCTACTTCGTCCACGCTGCCATCCTCAACCTTGGTCAGCAGTCAGCACCGCCATTCCTTGCTGCAATGTAATCCCCAGAAGAATATAATTGTCACTTGCAATGCGGAGGTCATCGCCATCCGGCGGTGCAGGTGAGAAGGCCAAGACGGGCCACCTTCTCTTGCTTGCCACCGCGCTGGCGAGGGCCACCTCCGCCATCGTGCCTAGCCTGGGGTGGCCAGCCGACGAGGTCTGCGATGAGCATTGCTGGAGCAACATCGACTACTGCAAGAAGAACGGTTTGAGTCAACCTCTTGGGCAATCTTGCTTTAGCATCTCCATACTTCTTTCGTTTGCTTGGACAAATTTGCTCAGTGTCATTCCAAAGATGGTTGTGTAGGAAAATACTTTGGACGTAGCCCTAATGGCATCGAGGGACGAAACCCTTACGACAATGACATTTTCGAAGCAGTTTGGCCTTCACGATGGCATCAACCCATGCGTTTGGTTCGCGATAGGGTTTTTCAACATGCCGAACTTTCAGATGGCACTAGTAAATTTGCTCTTACAGTTTACGTAACACAAATATGTTAGGTAACTTACATTGAACACTTCATCCTTTCTATTGTACTGTAATATTCTTATGTCCTTTTTTTTCTCGTGTTTAGAAACTTTTTAACTTTGTAAAACACCTCGCTTCACTAACTAAATATATTCTTTTTAGCTTATGATAAACAAAAGTAAGATGATTTCCTCATCGTCTTTTTAAAATGATTTATCAGAACAATATTTTCAAAACGTTTTTATGATTTTATCAATATATAGTTCATTCGCATAAAAACTCTAAAAACAAAAAACATCTATAAATTTAAGCAATGACAGTTCGAGTTTCCTGCGCTCTAGCTGCCTAGTAGGCCCGCCGGAGAGGGCTACCCACGCCACCCCGCGCCGCGCCCCGCGAATTTACGCGCCTGCCCCTCGTTGGAGTGCCATCGGCCGTAATTAAACCCGAGAGGGAGTGGCAGTCTCGGGGCGAAACGTTGACTCCTCTCCCGGGCCCGATGCCAACACGTCAACACCGCCCCGCCACGTCACTGGTTCACTCTGCCCTCACTTCCCTGTTCTGCGGCGTGAGGGGAGCAGGTGCGGACAAAACGGCCACTCACCAGTCACCATACCAGCACCACCTGACAATTTGCACTCCCATCCCAAACGAAATGATTGATTACATTTAGCCCCTCCCGCCTCTCCATCTGCTGTCGACTCGTGTGTGATAAATTTCCACTCCACCCCCTTGAGGAATGCTATAATATGAAACGGATTCTTCGTGCCTGCCTATGGCTAAATAATCCTAGCGCACGGCGCACTCGCACTGCCCTCGTCTCGGCCGGTGCGGCGTACTGGTAAAAAAGTCCACTCCTCGTAGCTAGGCTAGCTAGTGCTTCTTCTCCAGCGTTTGGTTTCCCTTTCCCCTGCCCGAGCCGAGCCGGAGGGAGGGAGGGAGGGGGAGCGTCGGATGCCATGGGCAGCGGCGCGTCACGGCTGCTCACCGCGTGCGCGTGCTCGCGGCCGGCGCCGGCGTCCGTCGACGCGGAGCCGTGCCTGGACGACGCGCTCGGCCACTCTTTCTGCTACGCCTCCTCCGCCGCGGCCCACTCCTCCTCCTTCCGCCACGGCATCTCCGGCGCCGCGCTCTCTGCCAACTCCTCCGTGCCCGTCCCGCTCTACCAATCCTCCGCCGCCGGCGCCATGCCGCTGAACTACTCCTCGGCGTTCCACACCTCCTCGTCCTTCTCCTCCGCGCCACTGCAGCTATCCAACCTCTCCTCGGGACCTCTCTTCCTCTCCGGGCCCATCGACCGCGGCGCCCAGCTCTCCGGCCCGTTCGACTCCGCCGTGCCCTTCTCCGGCCCGCTCCCCGCGAAGCCTACCAAACCCGCTTCCTCGTTGAGAGGGCTCTCGAGGAGGTTCCGGAAGCCTTCGTTCGGCAGCCTGCGGCGGAGCGTATCGGAGAAGAACCGGCCGCTCGTGGTGCCGCTCCGCCCCGACGACGGTGTGCAGTGGGCGCACGGTCGCGCGGGGGAGGACCGCGTCCACGTGGTGGTCTCCGAGGACCAGCGGTGGGTCTTCGTCGGCATCTACGACGGCTTCAACGGCCCCGAGGCCCCCGACTTCCTCGTCGCGAACCTCTATCGCTTCCTCCTCCGCGAGCTCCGCGGGATCTTCTACGAAGAGGCCGACGCGGACAACAAGCGGCTGTGGCAGTTCCTCGCGGACGGCGACGACGACGACAGCGAGCTCGACTTCTCGGGCTCCGGCCGGTTCGCGGTGTCGCTCGCCAGGCTCAAGGAGCGGCGGTTTCCTATGTGGGCCCACGCAGCGGCTGCGGGAGACGATGAGAGCGGTAGGGAGTGGGGTGCCAGGAGGTTGGCGGCGACGCCGGCGGTGAGGGACCACGGGGCCGTGCTTGGCGCGCTCACCCGGGCGCTGGCCGCGACGGAGGAGGCGTACCTTGACATGACCGACCAATCGATGGGGTCCCATCCGGAGCTTGCGGTGACCGGGGCGTGCCTGCTCGTGGCGCTGGTGAGGGACGACAACGTGTATGTAATGAACCTTGGGGACAGCCGTGCCGTCGTGGCGCAGCGCCCGGATGATGACGATGGTTGCGCACTTGGAACCATGCGGATGGAGGACATTGGGGTGGGCTTGGAGATCGAGACAAGGCCCGCCGGATCCTCCATATTTGGGCTCGAAGCACTGCAGCTGTCGACCGATCATAGCACCAGCATCGAAGAGGTAACATTTTTCGCTGACATAGCCGAAGCCGAACCAATGTAGTATTTGCCACACAAGCATCTCTGCTGACATAGCAGAAGAGATATTTATATCTAATCGCCTTTATGTATCCATTGTTGATCATGTGCTCCGGTACGGCGATGCTTATGTCATTATTTGTGTGCAATGTGCTGACTTCTCTGAACGCATGTGCAATATGTGCATGATCTTCACTCTTCAGCAGTATGGCATTCTAATAGTCAGACCATTGCTCTTTTCCGGTTGTGCATATTCATGTTTCATAGAACTAATGATTGAAAGCATTTCGATGCAAATAGTTGAAAGGCGACGGCCAAAGTTTCATGTCTTCATTCGAAGATCATAGAACATTTGTTGTCCTAGATGCAGTATTTTTAATTGGTCAATCCCCTTTTCTTTCATCATTTGGTCATTTGCTGTTAGATTCCACTAACCTTATTTGTCATCTAAGTCTGCCATGGGAAGGCAGTTGGTTGTTTTAGCCTATGCATTATTCAACCTATGAATTCATATTCTTTCGACTGATCTGCAGGAAGTGCGGAGGATCAGACGTGAACATCCAAATGATGATCAGTGTATTGTAAATGACAGAGTTAAGGGCCGTCTAAAAGTTACCCGAGCATTTGGTGCTGGGTATCTGAAACAGGTGACTATGATACTGTTTGGTTGGACGTTCTTTAACCTGATTCTCAAAGTTCAGAGTTCGTTTATTTTTTACCTATTAGCTGTTTGCCTTTGCAAGCTAAATAACTTACTTTAGAATGAGTATGAATTTGTTGTCAATAGTTTGTACTTCTAATTCTGAAAGTATAATAGAAACCATCTGTCAGATGTTCCCGTTGGTCCAATGCTAATAAAAAAACTAGATAATTCTTAATTAAAAATTTGTGCATGTCTGTACAGGCAAAGCTGAACAATGGATTGCTAGAGGTGTTCCGCAATGAGTACATAGGTGATGCACCATATATATCATGCACACCTTCTCTTTGCCATCACAAGCTCACTGCAAGGGACCTGTTTTTGGTTCTTTCTTCTGATGGCTTATATCAGTACCTGAGCAACAACGACGTAGTTCTGCATGTTGAGAATTTCATGGAGAGGTTTCCAGAAGGTGATCCTGCACAGAGTTTAATTGAGGAGCTTCTCTCACGCGCAGCAAAGAAAGCTGGTAGGCTTTCGCTTTTTGATGCCTCTTCTTCCATACCATATCTTTTTTTTTTAATTTCAGCTCTTGATTTGTTTGCATGTGACCATTTCTAGTTGTACCTAGCATTATGCGTGTACAGAATTGACATGATCATGTGCAAACATTCATGTGCGTGCACATGTTAATCTCAGTTGTTGACACTTGGTATATCAGTCCATGGCATGCAAGAAACTTACTTGCCAAAATTTACCACTCTCACTTGGTTGTTTCAGTGACATAGCAAATATCCTTTGTCTTTGCACAATTTAGATTTCATAAGAAGTTCTGTTTGATAAAATGGTCACATAGTTATGTATCTCCCTAAAGTCCGTGCTTTAGTAAAATGCCAGTGCAGTGTCTCATTGACATGTGGGTTACCTTTCAATGAGACAGTGACACTACACATTTACTATAACACAAACTCTGCAGTGGCTTGGAGCTAATGTTTTCATGATATTATCTTACGGTGCAAACTGATAGATGAGTAGAAATAGATTTTTCTCCTGAAAGGTTTATTCAGCCTGAAAGGTTATTTCAGAGAATAGCATACTTTAAAAGTACTACATAACATCCAATTCAACCTCAAAATTCTGTCAAAATTCCCAGTTAAACTGACAAACTTTGCATTGTTTGTGTCAAAAATACCTCTGTTCATTTGATCATTTTCACTCAACCATAGGATATTTCACATTGGCACAATCATGAACACTCACAGTCACTGGCATGTGTTGATGCATCTAGTCATTCAATTTCAATAGATGAATGTCATACGTAGGAGCTGTTTCCAGTTGTCTTAAATTTCAAATGCGTGTACCTGTTTTTTTCCTGTCTTACCTTCATCAGCAATATCAAGATATTAACTCAGACTTTGGCTTCCCAGGTATGGACTTTTATGAGTTATTGGATATACCTCAAGGGGATCGAAGAAAATACCATGATGATGTCACTGTCATGGTTATTTCTCTGGAAGGGAGAATATGGAAATCGTCTGGAACGTATGTGTGATGTTCAGCTGAACAAAAGTCAGTGTCAATATTTATGGTGATACATCAAGTGATCTCAGCTGGTCAGTGCCTCTGAGCAATTGCATCTATGCTCGTCAAGAGAGAAATATCCACACCATGGCAGCCAGATGATGCGCTCCATACATTTGTCAAAGCCGAATTCTTCAATTGGAGGTTATCGCCGGTCCAGATCTCAGCTTCAGCACACAACAGTCCATTAATGTACCCATGAGAAATTACAGAGATGGGGAGGAATTCCTGGGCAAAGCAGAGTCAAAATTGGCTTTGTTTTGCCATCCACATCGTTAATTGGTTACATACCTGTGGCAATTTTTTTCCACTTCGTTGTGCTGTTGTAGAGTTTGGTGCTTCTTTCATCCTTGGAGAAGGAAGACCTTTGGGGACATGCAATTTTTGTCGTTCATGTCAGGGACGAGCCTGTAATATGCCGGAATTGTTCATGACAAAGATAATGATAATTAGTCCCTCATCTTGTGCTTAGCGTTGTCTTCCTCGAGTCTTGATAGTTCCTAAATCGTGCGTGCAAAACTGCGAATACATGAGCTTGAACAAGGCTCATATAACTATTTCAGGCCCAGTTGTCTCCGGAGAGGCGGAGATTCGGCCAATGCTTTTCGTGGCCACCATGGAAGGCAATTCTGATCTGTGAAGATATTTACTTGCCATCCTGTTGAAGAACTTTTGTTTCCTTTTTCTTTTTTAAACTAAGAATTTTCGTTTTATAAGAGCAACTCCAGCAGGACCCTCAAACAAGCCCCTAAACCAAAATTTGAGGGCTAAGGACAAAAACACAGGTCCAGCAGGGCCCCTACTCAGCCCCTCAAAAGTAGGAGGTCCTCAAATTTACCCATCAAGCCCTCATTCCTGGGACCCTGGAGGAGGCCTCTACTTTTGAGGGCCTGAGTAGGGGCCTTGCTGGACCTGTGTTTTTGTCCTCAGCCCTCAATTTTTGGTTTAGGATGATGAATGGGTCCCACATGACAGTGTCTATTAGAATGAATTTGAGGGCCCTGATTTAAGAGCTGCTGCTGGAGTAGATACAAAAAAAATCAAGCTCTCAAATGTTAGGAGAGCTCTCAAATCAAAAATAAGAGCCTTGATTTGAGGACTCATGCTGGAGATGCTCTAATGCAAGAAGAAGGTTAGACCACCTACTTCTTATGATGTGTACTTCTTACAGGAATGCAAAACCTTAACGAAAACCAAGTTCGAAACGGGTCATGTTTTTGCTGCTGGAGTGCTGGATCGATCTATTCTCCCCTGTGGGTCTGGGTCTAGGGATATTTGGATATGTTTAGCATTGGGCCTTAGTGGATTGGACCTAATTGGATGTGGATATCTAATTGGACCAGGTCCAATTCGAAGTATTGGCATTGGATAATTTCGGAGTGGCCGTTGGAAAGTCCAATTGGACGTGCACTAGTATAGCAGCTAGCAACCAAACTGGCCTTCGATACAAACAGCGGTGGCGACTTGCATCTGCGTCGATGGCACGCGTCTGCGGCTACACGCGCTGCACCAGACAGCAACGCGGCGGCGGCAGCAAGCATCCACGGCGATGATGTAGCGGCTGCAGCGCGCGTTCGTGACGACGCGGCGGCGGCGGCGGCGTGCCTTCGCGAGTGCGGCTCATGCCGTCGTAGCATTAGACCTGGCCCAATTAGATTTGATTCGTTTTCGTTTCCATTTCATCTAATCCATCCAACAGGACCAACCTAGATGCTCGCCATTGTGGTTTTCTAAGGCTTGGACGAGATGCATTCCGATTTCCGGCAATGATGCGGCATATGGGATTCTCCAAAGGCGGCAGTGGGATGGGATCCACGCCCGCGATGACAGCGGGCTCATGTTGGGCATGAGAATTTCTCTCATTTCGGAATTAAAGAAAGAGGAAAAGAAATCTTGATACGAGGACCACCAGTAAGAGATATGAGAGAAGGGGATGTCGTTAGTTGACTGATTAGCCGAGAGAAGAGGTCAGATCATGCTCTACTTTTCTTATGCTGGACTTGGTCTGGCAACTGGTGTGGCGCCGTTTCCCCTCTCCTTTGATTTCGTATCTTCCCTATTTTTTCTCTTTAAATCGATCCTTGGGAAAGCTTTCAAGGAGGAGCGATCAAGAGAACATACCAAGATCTGAGAGCAAGGGGCGGCGGTTTCTCCTTGTCTACTGTGCGGTTTGCTCCGACGAACTCACTGGGGTCTTGGTGATTTCTATGTTAGCGAGGCTCTACTGATTCTCTATGGTGTAGTCAGTCTAGGCTGTTGGTCGACCTGTTGTGGTCGCTCTGCCGTCCTCGATCAGTAGTGGTCGTTCTACCGCGGTCGTCTAGCCGTGGTTGACCAGCTGTGGTCGTTCTGCCGTGGTCAACTAGCCGTGGTCATTCTGTCGCGGTCGTCCAGCCATGGTCATTCAGCCGTGGTTGACCAACTGTGGTCGTTCTGCCACGGTCGTCCAGCCGTGGTCGTTTTGCCACAGTCGTTCAGCTGTGGTCGTTCTGCCGTGGTCGACCTGCTGTGCTCGATCTGACGTAGTCGTAAGTGGCCGTAGCCTTAAACTCTCAGTTGCTTCATCCGATTGGGGATTGCGTTGGCTTTGTGCGGCAACACCTGCATCTCGACTTCACGAGTTGGTGAGTACTGATTTGTGAAGTTGGGCATTGTATCTCCAGTAACCTCTCTGGCAATATCCGAACATACGTCGGTGATTGGTTTTCTAGGACATCATCCTCGCGATGAGCCTTGCCTTTACTGTCGTCTCGGTGGCTTTGATTGCCACGCCCACTAAGCTGTTCTTTACACTCTTGATTCCTGTTATGCATATGTTTGTCGTGCTAGTGTGATATCTCTGTTTAATTATCTCTGAAATCTGTGATAATTGCTAGCACTGGGAGGACTTTGCATAATATATTGTGGGCTTTTGATATTGCTCGATGAGGAAACTAGTCATATTTAAAATCATAGTGATAGTTTAGAGATATTCTGCTAGTTTGATTTGTTGATTATACTTCGAGTTAGTGCATCACCCATTAAACATAGCTTCATTTACCAGAAGCATGGCGTATTCGAATACCATTAAATTGTGACTCTGCAGAGTTGCCCAACTTTACCCACAAGATCTCTTAACCCTCATGACTGAGTTAAGAAAATAATGCCTTTCATTGCTCAATTCTTTATATAGCCACTACCCAGCAGGTACTGTTTCCCAACAAATAGGAGTGACTCACGGCCTCGCCCGATTTGATGCGGATCTACTGTTGTTAAGCATGATTTTACTGTTTTCATACCACAAAACTCTCTCAGTCTCCCTCCACCCTTTGTAGATATTCAATCGAACTTGAGTAGTTCTTTACTTGGCATAAGATTCTAGTCCTTATATTTTACTGAGGCAACTTCTATCCACAAACTCTTGTTTCAGTGTCCATCCGCACTGCCACCTTTCCAGTCCAAGCCTCCACTCTAAGATAAGGTCAAGGGAACCAACCATCTTGTGGCTTCCCGTGATACTCTCTTATTTTAGAACCACTTTTGAAATTCTACCGGCAAAGTGCCAAGTCTCTTAGTAGTATAAAATAGTTGAGTTTCTGGTCTACCTTGATTGTTTAAATAGTATTGATAATAATACTAAGTCTTGTTAAGGTGAATATGGCCATAAAAGGCTTTTTAAGGTGGTAGGACATAACTAATATCATATCATTCTAAATATTTATTGTATAACAAATAACAGTGCGTAAAAAACATAATAAAAATACTGTTAAATAAATAATTAAAGGAATGTAGGTTCAACATGATCAAAGACATGTGACTTGCCTTGCGGATCAATATATTCTACGATCTTGTATTCTTTCGAGTCTGGTCTTGTACTTGAACTTCTCCTTCCTGGACTGGTTGATCTTCAATGTCGTGTGCTACCACAAACCAAAAGAAAATAAATCAATTCCATGCTTGAAGGGTTGAGCTAGGAAGAAAAAAAATAAAGAAATAGAATCTAGAAAAATCAAATAATATAGGTTTGGGGATCATAGGAGTTTAGTATGGGAAAACGGAGTTGAGGAATGGATAGACGAGTTCAAAGCGATAAAAATATATGTATATATGTATTTTTGGGTTTCATAAACAGTAACGGTTTTGGTGCTGTTCATCACGAGTTTTACTGTTCATCGGGTTGTTACTACGTACTCGGAGAACTCTTCGAGTACTCAGGTGGTCTCTAATGGCACAAGACTTGCTCACGAGCAAAGGTATATATGGAGCTGGAAGGCATGGTCGTAATCAAGTTAACGACTGCTGAGACCGAGTATCCCGTGTGATCATAAACTGCAGCGTGGTCGTAAACCACAACGCAGTCATAAACCACAACATGGTCATAAACCACATCGTGGTCGTAACGACTCATGAGTAGTCGAGTGCGAAGTCGACAAAGATCGGACGGTGTATGAGTAGCTAATGAGATCAGACAATCTCCGAGCAGTTGCGGGGTTTGGATAGCGTCTGGATGGCTTAAGTGCATCGAACGTCGTATGAGTGGCTTAAAAGCATCAGATGGTGTCCGAGTGGTGTTGCTTAGGACTCAAAGTAGTGGTCGATGTTTCTCTCAACTACAAGGTGGTCAGAGACTTCAAGCGCTAGAGTGGTCGGAGAGTTTAAGCAGGGGAGCAGCTGGAGATTTTAGGCGATGGGGTGGTCGGAGAATTCGTGGTCAAAACATCAATCAATGACCATGGGTGGATTCTGGGTGTCTAGGGATTTCCATTTTGGGGCTCGGCGGCAACTGGGGAGTTGGCGTTCGTCGGTGGCGAGGTCTCCTCCCTTCGAGACGTTTGGATGGCACAGGGCTTAATGGCAGGTTATCAGGATAATAGAATTAGGATTTGGACATCTATGGGGTTAGAGGAAGTTCAGGGAAGTGGTGGCATGAGTCAGGGATGGTTGAGCTGTCCACGGTGAATTCTCAAGGTCGGACGGCGGCGCTAGTCGCAAGCATGGTAAGGGGCTCGAGGGGATAAGGCAATGGTTCAGTGGTGTTTCTGAGAGCATAAATGTGCTACAGGCAAGACCAATTGGAATTTGATTGATTGAATAAGCGGAATCGAAACTTGGCTTGCTTTGAGGTCTTTGGGTGATCGCTGGCGAGGCTCGATCGAAAGCTCAATTGGGGTGTGGTGGTGGCTCACTGGATGCATGTGTGATGTATGGAGGGGGGTCTCGGGCTTTTATAGCCGTCCCATGGCGGTTTGGCACAGGGTCGGGGCTAAGGCGGCGGCACGTGGCAGAGGTCGGGAAGGTGCGGGAGGGCGCGGTGCGGCTAGGAGAGGGGAAGTGTAAGCTGCCTCAGGCACGGCATTGCGGCGGTCAAAACGTGATGTGGTGTATCAGGTGACGGCTGTGAGAGAATGAGAGCAGAGATAGCAGGGAAGTCGGCAAGGCTGTGGTACGTGAGTGAGAGTAGAGAGGCGACAGGGTGGTCGGCAAGGCGGTGAGGTTTACGATAATGAAGGAAAGGTGTAGAGTGGCTTGAGCTGGCAGATGGGAGGTACGGGTTATCTCGAGCGCAGCATTTCGGTGGTCAAAAGCGGTTAGAGGCGAGTCAGCTCAGCAGTGAGAGGATTGGGGCAAAGAGAATGAACTTGGACGGCGGCGGTGAATTTTCGATGGTGGCTCGACCAGGTGAGAGCTACGGCTGTCAAAAAATGTGTCAGGTGTTAGGGTTGTTGTACATTGACTTGGCAGCGGCTGGCAGGGCGACAGGCGGTTTGCGGTGCAAAGAAGTTGGCCAAGAGGAAAACAGAGTGCGAGAAGGGCTATGGCGGCGGCGAGTTTTGCTGGCTAGACTGATGCATTGCTGGTGCAATTAAGGAGTGTCAGAGGCGGAAGAGATGAGGTGGTACGAGCTCTGACCAGTTGGCAGGGGCGTGGCAGCGGCGAGAAAGCGCGAGAAGGCACGGGCGCGGAGGGAAAGGCCGGGCAGCGGCGAAAAAGATCGGTGGCGATGATATTTTCAGATGCTGAACAGTGCCCGCGTGAAAACGTTTCAAGGAAACGATGCGGTAGGGAGATTGAGGCTTGGATGCTGGGATAGATATGGAATTTGTCTAGGATTCTCAGGAATTTGGCTAGGCTTGGAAAGGCAGTACGCAGAAAAAAAATAGTCTCATATAATTTTAGTCAATATATTTTTATTATAATCTTTCTGTTGATCTTACCTTAAAAAAACATACCGTTTCAAATCTAGTTACTACGACATAAGCCGTAAATCATAGATGAAAAAACTCAACCATTGACTATATGAGATGATGAGAATATGAGAAAGACGTGACAACTTGCCATCTTAAAATTCAGAGCATTTGATCAGTAATCTAGAAGTGGATTCTTCCAGGTTCGAAGTCGCTTGTGAAGGGATCGGGTAAACCTTGTAACAGGGGAGTCCCACGACGAACATATCAAGTCTCTGAGATACGCTTGCCTATGATTGGATATCAGGTAAAAAGAAATTCACAGAACAAATCGCTTGTACGACTTCCACAATATCACGGCAGATTAGTACCAAGTATCCGATGGTATTATAATGCCATGCGGTCGGTGATAATTCTCCGGATGCATTTTTTATATGGATAGGTCAACGGTTTGGGATGGTTCTGGGTGATCAGGAGCTGCATATTAATACTCAATTGTGATACTTTCATTTATTTTAAAAAAACGATCAGTCCAGTTTATCGATCTGGAAGCGTCTGTTTGGTGATGTACCTAATTTTGACGAGAGAGGAAGTGCGTTACATTAGTGGAGCTGCACATAGTAATTTTAATCGTCGTGTGTATGTGTAGTGCACGTTAATCCAACGTTAAATTTTCGTGCGTCACCACTAACTAAAGCATAGCACAATTGCAGAAACAAAATAAATTCCGTTTCTTCAAGTTTATTTTCTCCTGGAAGCAATTCTATTCTACTCATGCTTAGCAACCAACCCAATTGCAACACTGTAAATACCACTATTACTTTTGTTTCAATAAATAAATACCACTCTTACTTGAAAGGGGAAAGGTATCTTACTCTTAACTTTAAATGTTAAAACTTTCCGCATTTGACTTGGAACAAGTGGTGCCATCCCACTTGTTTACTCTGAAAAACTTGGAGCGCGTCTCACATTTGGAATAGGAAACAGGCAGCGAAACATCGTCATGCTAAGCACTCAACCGCCAGCAAACTAAAATCAGTATAAACAAAAGAGAACTAAGAACTTAGCATGAAATGAAATAAAATCAAGATTAACATCCCAAGATCCCTATTTTCCTTGCCCAACCCTCTCCGTCATCTGCGTTTAACAACTTTTAAGGTATATTTCGCATTTCAAAAGTCTTTTTTTTATGTTGTAATTTTTTTAAAAAATATGGAGCCTAACGTGAGAAAGATAAAGAATTTCAGCACGTTTATTGACTCAAAGACTTAGGTATCATATTATTCTTCTAGAATTTTCAATATAAAAGTTGCATATTTATCTAATTTATCATTGAGTTATTAATATACATCAAAGGGTTTTCTAAAAAAAATATCGTATAGTCTCCTGGAAAAGAAAGAAAGAAAAAGTTACCATGTATAGTCACAGTTAGCAAGTCATATGAATCACAAGAAAAAAATGGTCATAATCGCTCCATAATCACCTCACCACTAATTGCAAGAATCTCGTCACTCTGGCCTCTTTGGCTATTGACTTGCACAATTGCCAGCCCATGTAGTACATATATCACCTCATCGCGTGATTGCCCAATACAACTTTGTTTGCACCGCGATCTAAGGCCATGGAGCCTCCCCACCTGTTCCTGTGCCCCATCTCCCTGGAGCTCATGGAGGACCCCGTCACGGTGTCCACCGGCGTGACGTACGACCGCCGCTGCATCGACCGGTGGCTCTTCTCGTACGGCCGGACCACCTGCCCGGCCACCATGCGGCCCCTCGCCAACCTTGACCTCACCCCCAACCACACCCTGAAGCGTGTCAGAAGCGTGTCATCTCCTCTTGGCTCGACCGCGGCTCCCCCTCGTCGTCCTCGTCTTCGTCGCCGTCGACGTCGTCATTGTCGAGTCCGGCCCATGAGCTGGCGACGCCGCTGTCGCGGATGCTGGAGCAGGAGCGGCTGCGGTCGGTGCTGTCCAACCTCGAGGAAACGCCGTTCAAGGTGACCGCGCTCAAGAACATGAGGGCCTGCATGGCGCGCGACGTGGCCATGCAGAGCGACTTCGTCGCCTCGGGCGGCATCCAAGTGGTCGGCCGCGTGATGGCGCAGGCGCTGGCGGAGAGCGGTGTGAGCGGTGACTTCTCCATGTTCACGACGTGCGAGGAGGCCGCCGCGGTGCTCACCGTGCTCCCGCTCTCCGACGAGGCGTCGGTGGGGTTCGTTCTTGGGCCGGAGTGCATGAAGCCAGTGATGGCATTGCTCCAGCGCGGCAGCGCCGAGGCGAGGCTGCACACCATGGACATCCTCACCAAGATCTCCAATGCTGGCGCCGGCGACTGGACCGCGGGCGTCGACGTCGGCGACGTACTCAAGTCCCTCCTCGAGCTCCTGTCCGATGAGGCCTCGACGCGCCTCAGCTCGCGCGCGCTCGACGTGCTGCTGGACGCCGTGAAGCGGTCGCGAAGCGGCCGCGCCAAGGCCGTAGAGGTCGGGGCGGTGCACGTCCTCGTCGAGCTCCTCGCCGACGCGGACGACCGCCACGTCGCCGAGCGGATACTGCTGCTGCTCAAGCGCCTGTGCAAGTGCCCCGAGGGGCGCTTCGCCTTCGCGGAGCACGACCTGTCGGTTGCGGCCGTGGCGAGGACGATGCTGCGGGTGTCGGAGCTGGCCACGCAGCTCGCCGTCAAGGTGCTGTGGCTCGTGTCCGTGGTGGCGCCATCGGAGAAGGTCCTCGAGGACATGGTGCTGACCGGCGCCGTGGCGAAGCTGCTGGGGCTGCTGCACATCGACAGCGCGCCGTCGACGAAGCAGAAGACGGTGAGGATGGTAAGGATTCACGGGGGGTTCTGGAGGCAGTACCCGTGCTTCCCGACCGACCTCAGGGATTACTTGAGGCTGCTCGATTGATTTGTTCATTGGTTGCTTGGTTGGTTTTGAGTAATCTGTAAGAAAAAAAAAGTGATCTAAGAAAATGTAATTTATGGAGAGAAGTTTTGGAAATGTACTGTGGTAATACACTAAAAACATGGAATGGAATGAAAACGCATACACATGAAACACATTTTATTCACTTCTTCCGTTCTAAGATCAAGTCTTCCATTCTCAAGGCCTCTATGGGACACACTTCATTTTCTTCTAAATCACTCAAATTTAGGCAAACAGACCTAAATCATGTGGATTTGTTCTCTCCCAACCCTTACATAGTCAACTCTCACTACTACAAAAAGCCTAATACTAGACACTACATCACAGACGGTTATCCAAAATCATCAGTATTAAAAACAATCACTGACTCTATATTAATGCAAGTGCTAAAAACCGTATGTGAAGATGTAATATCACAGATGGTTCATAGAGAAAACCATCAGTGAAGTATCACAGCTGGTTTTTATTTGAATCGTCTGTGATACTTCACAGATGGTTTGTATTAAAAATCGTCTGTGATAATTAAGTCATCACATACCGCAAGATGAAGAAACAATTCGATGGAGAAAGGGAAGATAATTTAGCTCTAAAGCATTTAAGCGGAAAAGAGGTCTATGATATGATTAAGGATTTAAATGTTGTGTTCAGAAAGAGACATAAATCGACGACCCGTGAGAAGAATATCTGGAAGAAGATATCAATATTTTGAGATTTACCTTATTGGGAGCATCTAGTAGTTCGTCACTGCATTGATGTCATACACGTAGAAAAGAATATATGTGACAACTTGATTGGTTTCTTACCGAACATTCGTGATAAAGCAAAGGATGATGTAAGCATATAGCTTGACTTGGTTGATATAGACATCAGGCATGAGTTAGCACTGACAAAGGACGAACTTACCTTCCCCTGCTTGTTACACTCTGTCCAAGGTTGAAAGAATTGAATTGTGCCAATGTTTGCACAGTGTGAAAGTTCCATTTGGTTACTATGCCAATATAAGAAACTTGTTTCGATAAAAGATTTGAAATTAATTGGCATGGAGTCTCATTATTGCCATGTGTTGATGATATAGATGCTCCCTATTGCAATTAGAAGTATCTTGCCAATCAAGGTTCGAGAGATAATCAAGAGACTCTGTTACTTCTTTAAAACAATTGCTAAGAAGGTCATCGATCCCAAGGACTAGATACTCTACAAGACGAGGTGGTACGACTCTATATTATCTTGAGATGTATTTTCCTCCGTTGTTTTTCGATATCATGGACCATCTCATTGTTCACATTATGTAGGAGATAAAAATATGCGGACTCGTGTTCCTATGTAGCATGTACCCGTTCGAGATGTTCATGGGAATTCTCAAATCCTATGTACGGAATTGATCTCAGGCGGAGTGCAACATCATCAAATGTTATATAACCAAAGAAGTTATTCAGTTCTATGTCGATTACATGGCTCAAGTCGAACTGATAGGTGTGCTCAATCTCGCCATAAGGGGAGGCTCAATGATATCAAGACCATTGGAAGTCTATGATAGACTGCATCACAGACGGTTCGAAAGTCGTCTATGATGACCTCATATCATTACTGACCTATAAACTAAGATGTCTCATGAAATCGTATGTAATGATATTTTCTATAGTAGTGGCTCTCCCTAATCCTAACCATAGCTGCCGCCGGGGCCGCCAATCTGTGTGTCACCCCCACTAGCCCCGATGAGGTCCACCAGTGCTTCACCTCCTCCTCCTGCATTGCCATTACCTTGTGCACCACCCGTCTTGCCTCGTTAGGTGTCCAAGACAAGACAACTAAGAAATATTGAGAGAGAGAGAGAGAGGGAGAGATTTATCGGCGAAGCCAAAGAATACATCATCCACACGCGAATATGAATCTCACAGCATATTCAAAGGCAAGAAGTTTTACTAATTTTTTTTTAAAAAGAGACTTGAGCAATGTATATCAATTGTTTCATTCGATTTGCCTTCAAAGATTATGTGAGGTTGAATCACGTTTTAAACAGCATCATGCTATCACAAAACAAGTGTTCACACCATGTGTATCAAAAGGGGGAAACCGTATACCGTGATGATAAAGCACTTAGATGTGGTGGTTAAAATGACGGGTTTGTGCCCATCTCAGTCCTGGTTCCTTAAATACGTTAGAAAACCTGGACCCAGGCCAGCAGACCTGGTCCATTATAGGCATTTCACCGAAGACTATAAATAGGGAGCCGTACCAGTATATTTTGTACACATGCAATTGAAAGCAATAAAGAAAGACCAGAAGTTCTCTATACCTCTCTCTTTGTGTTTAATTTATTATTCTGTCTTCTGTGATTGATTCGATTTGTTCTAAGCAAAGGAATTGATCGGACTGGTCGCCAGCGACGGTTCCTCAACAAAATACACGACAGATAATTTCTTCGAGAATAATGCTTAGTAAGGCAACACTAGTTATAGTCCAGACAACACTCCTTACAAATCTTTAAGATTCAACCTATGTCCAAAGCGCCTATACCAAATTTTATGTTAGCCATTGTTAGAACGTGATTCACAGACAAGTTCAGCCGTATTAAAACCAAAAACTTTGTAAGGCATAACTTGTGTAGACTCGCCATGTTATTACCTTTTGAATGAACATCTCATGCTTCCTTCCCAGAAAGTAGAGACATTTGTTTACTAGCCAAATTTATATAATTTCATTTGTTTTCTTCTGAAAACCCATTTTTGATTTACTGCGTTGCTTTCTAGGAGTATAGTGGGACCAAGACCCAACACGAAGCCAGTCACCAACTGAAGTTATGAAGGCGACCAATCAAATACGCCATCTGGAGAGGTCCATTCTGAAAATCCACGGCCTGCCCGTGCCGTCCCGAGATCTAACCAAAACCCGCGTCTCATCCATCCCGTTCTCCTCAGCGTCCGGCGAGCCCCGAACCCCCCAGATCACCGGCTCCGATTGTAATCGATAGCCGGCGGCGCACCGTGGGACCGGCGCCAGCTAAGGGCGGTGGTGCCTGCCGGACGCTCCGGCGGCGAGCGGGCGACGATGCCGGTGGCGGCGTCAGCCATCTACTTCCTCAACCTCCGCGGGGACGTCCTCATCAACCGCCTATACCGCGACGATGTCGGGTGCGCAGTACCGCCCCCCCCCCCCCCCCCCCCGCGGCGTGCCGTGGTTTTGGAGTGGTAGATCTGATGCCCTGGGATCGATTAGTTCCGTTTCTAGCTCGCCGTTGCGTAGATCGCGAGAGGTTTAGTGGGTACCTTGTGAGATTATGCTCGGAGGGTCTCAATTGACAGCCAGCAGCCAGGCTTTGGTGATTGACTCGTTGCGTGCTGAAATTTGGGCCTTGCCTCGTTCGTCGCTATCCCAAGTGATTGGAATTTGGAATGGTATTTCGTTCTCTACCTTGCGATTGTTGATGCTACATGATTCTCGCATCGAACAAAGGGATTACTGATGGAATAGGAGAATTCGTTCCGTTTCACCTGGGATGGTTCATGGTTCAACTGAGGCTGCCGTTTAGTTGTAGATTATCTCAATAACAAGCGACTGTGTACTAGTTTTTCACATTTTCAACTCGCAATTGTGGTGAGTGAGGCACTTTAAACAAGCAGTTTGCTGCATAGTTCATTTGATCTATTCCAGTGGGTTTTGACCGTAGTGACGTATGCAATATAACTTTATGGTTTGGGGCCTATTTTGACAACTTGAGGCTGCAAAAGGTTTATACTGGTTAAATACTGGGCAAGTAATAGTAAGTGTCATTTCACGATTTCATCTATAGGGTATATCTTCAATAACATAGACATTATTTTCTAAAGGACACTAAAAATGTAAACTGCCACTAAGGATTCTGTATCAACCCAATGCAAGTATTATATTCAACAAGAAACAACTCCTGCAGGTTCATTTTACTTCTCATTTTAAATCCCGTGTTTTTTGCTTACGTGGTTGCATGTACATTTTGTGGCTAAACCTTATTGTGTTCATGCACGGTTTTCAGGGGAAATATGGTTGATGCATTCAGGATGCACATTATGCAAACAAAAGAACTTGGCACATGCCCTGTTCGGCAAATAGGAGGATGTTCCTTCCTTTACATGAGGATCAGTAATGTTTATATTGTGATTGTGGTTAGCAGCAATGCTAATGTTGCTTGTGCCTTCAAGTTTGTTGTGGAGGTATGCACTTGCTATTGTCTTATAAATACCTTTGGAATAAAATTTATATAACCCACAGCCACATTATGATCTTGGTGAATATTTAGCTGAACAAGTTAAGTGATGTTTTTCCCCACTAGAAAAATGATCTATCTATGTTGTTTTTTTCTCTCTCACAAACAGTCTTGTTTGTGTATTAATTTGTTCAGAGCAAAATAATTCAATAGACACTGAATGCTCCAGACGATTATCTGAAGTTACCTATTTAATTATCGCTCTGTTAAATTGTAAGGGGATATACAATCTGAATCCGGGAAGTTTAGATTATCATACCATTTAATGATGGTATCGGAAGGTTGGCTTTATTTGGCAACTAGAATTTTCTATTGCTAAGGGGTAAGTGATGTTGGTACTTCCAGAACCACTGAAGTCCAAAAGGTACAGGCATGTGTTGATGGATGGTACTGAAAACTCATCTTTTCAATGACTACATGGTGTGATGTTTCGTGTTCATCACTGTTGGAAATAGTCTAATAGGACTAATACAACCGTTTCTGCTCTATATGACTTCTTAAGGGCCTATTTGGATGAGGGGGATTGGGCTGGCAATTAATTTAATTTAAATATCTGGCCAAGATGATTCAGTAGTGAAACTGCAGTTATCGATTCAATACAGAAATCCTACTGACATCTACATATCAGCCTCTAGTTTTTTTTGAACAATTTGCTTTGTCCTATCTCATTCCTCATTATTTCTGCTGAAGATTATTTAAAATTATCAGGCAGTGGCTCTTTTCAAGTCCTACTTTGGTGGAGCTTTCGATGAAGATGCTATCAGGAATAACTTTGTTTTAATCTATGAACTTCTTGATGGTAAGGGCACATCTTATTTTTGGACACTGTGGATATTTCTGTTTATTTGTATTATTGAGTGAGTGTCTGCTAACTGTGCAGAGATTATGGACTTTGGTTATCCTCAGAATCTCTCACCTGAAATCTTAAAGTTGTATATAACTCAAGAAGGGGTTCGGTCACCATTTTCCTCCAAGGTCAGAAAATGTGAATTTGAAACTAGATGATATTGGGTAAAAGAAAATTACATAAAGAAGTACGTTTCTGGTTTGTTTTTCTATGAAAGTTTCTGAATCTTATTTCCTTTTCTCGGTACTGATAGCCTTCGGATAAGCCTGTTCCAAATGCCACTCTGCAAGTCACCGGCGCTGTCGGTTGGAGAAGAGAGGGTCTTGTGTACAAGAAGAATGAGGTGCTTGAATGAATTAAATATTTAGGGAGGTTTCAGTTGTATTTTGAAAAAAAAGCAGGGCACAAGCATTTATAATGGTTCCAGCAGAGCATGAAGTGCAAGAAATGTCCTGCATATATTTCAAAATGCATCTAAGTTCTCATACATATTGTAAATATGTACTAATTTGCCTGTTAAAATGGCCCATACTTCACTCCATTTTATTTTCATTGTTGCCCTTTCTTTTACCCCATTCTTGACTTTTATTACACCAAGTTGCACTAATGGAGTAATCTTCTCTGTTGTCAGGTTTTCTTGGACATTGTTGAGAGCGTGAACCTTCTTATGTCTTCTAAAGGCATTTTATGATCAATCAAAATCAAATTTTAGTTGTAGTTCTCTGAAGTTTTCAGTGTCTTTCTTGTTGCTTTAATTGATGTTCATTGTGCACATCATCTTACATTTCTGCAGGCAGTGTTCTACGATGTGATGTTACAGGAAAGATTCTTATGAAGTGCTTCCTTTCTGGAATGCCTGATCTGAAGTTGGGATTAAATGACAAGATTGGACTTGAAAAGGAAGCCCAACTGAAGTCCAGGCCTGCAAAGAGGTATCGCTTTCTTAATTTTTAAATACATAAAGAAAAGCTGTGCGCATCTAAATTGATTGTTTTTGCTGGTTAATACTGTTTACTGGCTTTGGAACCAACATTCGTTATTTCAGCTAAATTGTCTACTGATATGACGTCCTTTCTCCCTCTACAGTGGGAAGACCATAGAACTTGATGATGTCACATTCCACCAGTGTGTCAACCTAACAAGATTTAACTCAGAAAAGACAGTCAGCTTTGTGCCACCAGATGGCGAATTTGAATTGATGAAGTAATCTTTTGATCCCTATTTATGCTTGTAATTTTCTTTCTTCCTGCTAATGGAAGATCTTTATTATTTGGCTGGCTTTTGATGGACAAATTTTTTTTAGATACCGAATCACGGAGGGTGTAAATCTTCCATTCCGGGTTTTACCAACAATTAAGGAATTGGGCCGAACACGCATGGAGATTAACGTGAAAGTAAGTGCGCATGGAGATTAACGTGAAAGTAAGTGAACTTATGTAAATGAGTGAGGTCATAATCACGTTTCCTGGCACGATGAACCTTTATTACACAGGTTAAGAGTGTTTTTGGTGCTAAGATGTTTGCACTTGGTGTTGTCGTCAAAGTCCCAGTTCCAAAGCAAACAGCAAAGACTAGTTTCCAAACAACATCTGGCAAAGCCAAATACAATGCTTCAATTGATTCCCTGGTGTGGAAGTAAGTGCAAAGTACCTTTGTCTAACATTTGCATTATACCAAAGACGGTGTGTGGGTTGTCTTTGATGGGTTTGGTGCTGCTAGCACAGCGCAAACAAAAGCGTCTTGATTTTCATTTGATTTTGACCTGCCGAGCTATTTGCAATGCTAAATCATTGCCTATGGTGCATATAATGGGAGTTTTTACTCTTGAAGAGCTACTTACTTGCTAATTGTTGCAAATTGACCAACATATTTGAACTCATAACACACTTTTAAAACTGTAGGATCAGGAAATTCCCTGGACAGACTGAGGCAACCATGAGTGCAGAAGTTGAGCTGATCTCTACAATGGGGGAAAAGAAGTCATGGAACAGGCCACCAATTCAGATGGAATTCCAGGTTATACTTTACCTCCTTGAAGAATCCTCTTAGCAAAATGACTATCAGATTCACTCTACTTCATTTTATTTATCAGCTCTACAATTTACAATTGAAAATGCAATGTTAGCAAAGAACTCAAATAGCTCATTGTTTATGAACTAAACTCGAGCGTACACAAGATAAAGTGATACTTACATAATTTGTTGGCCTTGGAGTATGTTTGAGGTATTGCCTTCAAGTATTTTTATGACAAATATCTGCTCATGCATCTTATGCTGATACAATATGCTATATACCTATACTAATCATATGGTTATGTTGTTTGACTATTTTCTTAGCTCTACCCTCTAAATCTTATATCCTATCTGATGTCTCGTTCCTGCAGGTTCCGATGTTCACCGCTTCTGGTTTACGTGTTCGGTTCCTCAAGGCATGTGCAGCAAGTTTTAATATGAAACCTTGTAACTTATCTGATATATAAATCTAATCTTCTGATGCATTTTCCAGGTGTGGGAGAAGAGTGGTTACAACACTGTTGAGTGGGTTCGCTACATCACGAGGGCTGGATCATACGAGATCAGGTGTTAGTGATGAACAAACTGTCCTGGGTTCCTTTGAACAGTTATTTGAAGGATTCGTGGAGATGTCTATGTACGGCATCATGCACGATCATAAATCACGTATATTACATATGACCCCACTTTCCTGAAAGTTCGTACTTCAGCATAGGGCAGACCAGAGCAGACAATTTTCCTGATGTTTCATTTTGACATGGGATATCTATTCTTCCCTCCGTGTCCTGTTTGTGTGTTAGGGCATATTTTTATTTGTGTATTTGGTGGTAGCATTCGTTCTTGTTTATCAATATACCCATCGTCAGTTTGTATGGCTTTCTTCTTATTAAATGGATGAGTTGATTCACTTGCACAACAGTGTATAAATAAATGCCGAGTGTTGTAGACTTGCAGTGTTCGATGCAGAGTGGTCGCACCGTTTCCTCGTTATTTTTGGGGGGGGGGGGGGGGGTTATGTGAATGATGCTGGGTTTTTTTGGGCTTTTAAGTTTATGTTACAGTAACTAGCTTTTAAACGTTGTGTTATTTCAAGATGATGTCTATAAATCAATTGTAGTAGACTATATTGAATTTATTTATATCAATCAAAATTATACATGAGTCTATCTTTGTACTTTTATAAATAGTTAGTATTTAAAAAATTAAGCCATAAATTATAGCCTAAAAGAATCTACTGATGATTCCGGCTGAAGCCCTAACTTGTGTAATAGGCTAATAGCTGAAGCCCTAACTCGTGTAATAGGCTAATAGCCCTCAAATGGGCACTGATAGACGATATGAATCCCTCTAATGGAGATAATTGTAAAACTTTTTCTCAAAAACAAAAAAGATAACCGTAAGACTCAGGTGGTGATCGGTTCGGCTGAAAAGCTCGTGGCTTATGGCTGAAAACACTGTAGCTGGCTGAAAAAAGCACTGTAGCTGGCAGAGACTTATTTAGCATAATTAAATTTAAAAAATTTAAAAATAAAAAAATATGTTAGCCCATTACGTATAATACAAACAAATACGGAAAAAAAGAACCGGCAAAAAAGCTCAACAAAAAGCTAAAAGTTCAGAAAAAGACGAAACTTATGAACAGTGAAAAATAAGCCAAAAGCCGGAGCCGAGTTGATCGGGGCCTCAATCGGGCAAAAAAAAAGGGCTACATATTATTACTCAGTTAGCAGACCAGAACGACTTAGTCTTGGCCCTAGGGTGGGCAGAAACGGAGGCAATTTAGAGCATGTATAATGTATAATGGTTTAGACAGCAGTAGTCTATAATAAACTTTCATGTCATCTATAGACAGAACTAAAGACAACGCATACAATATATTGTCTATATAGTTGTCTGTAATAGTCTTATACTATTATCTATATAGTTATCTATACAATGGTACAGGCAGTAAAAAGCCATCTATAAAACGATGATAAACAGTATTTTTCTCTCGCCCCTTTCTCTTCCCTCCACATCACCCAAAATCATATATGTCATACGTTTACAGATAGCTGACATGTACCATTATACATACCCTTACACCGGGCGGCGTCCAGCAGAAACCATCTGGTGAGATCCCATTCCTAGCCACCATTCTTCTGCCACATATGGCCACCCACCAAACGGCGTCACTCGCTTGGACGAGTGGAAGGTGGCGGGGCACCGGCCACGGGGGCGCGAGTGCGCAACGGTTGTGGGGTGATCCATCGACCGACCATGGCAGAGTCGTGGAGGACGAGAAGCGGGTTCAGACCACCCCCAGGCGGTAGTTGGGTCTGTGCTGCGCGTAAGGAACGTGAAGTGTGTAGGATCTAATGAGGACAATGGCTATGTTAGTGGGGGATGGTGTGACACGGGCAGACCGTCGAAGGCGCGGTGGTGGCAGCGACGGTTGTGGGGTGATGGTGGCTGAGGGTAGTAGCCAGGTGGGTTAGTCAGTGGGCGCGTAGAAAACGTCAAGTGGGATCTAACGAGGCCTCAGTCAACTATGGAACATATTATGTATCTGGCACTGTTATAATATTTTTTTTATTTTTGTCTCCTAGCATTCATTTTTGTAAAAATGATCTCCTCCCTGAGCTTAGAAGACACGGCAAGCGACACGTGTCACTTGCCGTGCCGGGTAGCTCGGCAGGGGGTGAGCAGTGCGACAAACCGGGCTAGTGCGACAGCGAGCGATGCAAGAAGGGAATTGCGTTAATGACACGACACGACGTGATGTTAGATTCACGTTTTATTCATGCGTTAATTGTGCTGGCTTCTCACACACGCATATAAATGCAAACTGGGGTCACATTGCTGCTGAGCGAGAGCGCAACTAGGGAGGGAAAGTAAAGAAAAGAGAGATTTCCTACTGAGCGAGAGCGCAGGGAGACAATGTAACTATGATTTATCATTCTTCATAGTTGGAAACATTGTGGAGCGGGTAAATATATTCAGAAAAAGGTATGCTTTATTCGTATGCAAGCAACACGCTTAATATATTGTTAGCATAATTGTGGTTTTGTAATGTAGCAGCTCTTAGTTCTTGACTCATCTCCCTTCAATATATCTTTAAACCGTTACTAATACCCTCCTATTCAACTATAGATGGTCGGATCAGATGACATTGGGCCATAGGATTACTTCACCCATAGAGAGGATGAATGAAAGTTTACCAACATACTGTGCAAACTAATATAGTACATGCGTTACTGGCACCATCCTATCTTCAGAGGACGTAAAACCTAGGAAGGAGACAAGGAGGACTGGATGATGAAAGTATTCTTGTACGCAAGGGAATGCGAGTACACCTCCCGCACCTTTCGCATGGAGTACCTGAGGAGCACTTCCACCTATGCCACTCAGGACGCCACCCGCTTGGTTTGTGCTCGCCTGTGCAAGATCCACGATGCCACTATGTTGGTCTCTCCATTTCGCTACTATCCATCCTTCCGGGAAGGAGCACGCTATTGCGAGATGTTCATTCCAACTCCGAGGATGACCTTTTCAACAAGGTCATCCTCGGAGCAGGTTTGCTAAAAAAGGTGAAATCTTTTGAGTTTGAATTCGTCATACATTTTTTAATAACCTTGTCGAGCATTACAAATAAGCTATCACTTGCTTTCCAAAGGAAGCATCAAGACATTGTTGAATTTGACACAGGATGCGAAAGATCGTTTGTAAGATATGGGGGGCAACGGGTAGGAGCCATTATTTAACCAAGTTAAAAGATTTTGTGAGGCACATGGGATTGATGTGCCAGACTTGGATGGCACCATTGGAGTTATGGGTAAATCTGTACGTCAGAAGCATACAATGACTCAGCATCATTTTTACAAAGTTGATATTTTTTAATACTGCTCTTGGTGCAACTATGAATGAGATGAATCATCGCTCCAATGAAGTTTCCTCGGAGTTATTTGCATGCATGTCTTGCCTTGATCCAAAGGACCCCTTCTCGAATTTGATGGTAATAAACTTGTTAGATTTGCTAAGATTTATGCTGATGATTTTACGGTAGCTAAGCAGTTCTCATTAAGGAGCCAACTTCAAGCCTTCATTCTCAATAATAGGAGAAGTGATGGATTTCATGGATGTCATGATATTTCAAAACTTGCTCAAATAATGGTCGAAACTGAAAAAGATGAAACTTCATTCTCAATAATAGGAGAAGTGATGGATTTCATGGATGTCATGATATTTCAAAACTTGCTCAAATAATGGTCGAAACTGAAAAAGATGAAACTTTCCCATTGGTGTATCGTCTCATCGAGTTGACATTGATCCTCTCAGTCACAATGACATCTATCGAGAGAATATTTTCGGCAACAAATATTATCAAAATAGATTTTTGCAACAAGGTAGCCGATGAGTGGCTCAATGATTTGATGGTGTGCTACATCGAGCGAGAGATATTTATAAGCATTGATGATGATATAGTCATATGACAATTCCTAGGCATGAAATATCATAGAATGGATTTGCCTCATGATTTAAGTTTGCACGTTAGTGGTATGTTTTGTTTTTCTTGAATGTCATGATCATTTATAATTAGTTATCATATTACTAATTTTGCTATTTTTGATATGTGGATGACTGATCTCTACTCGCCGGAAGCATTTTTATATATTTTTAGGATACGCTCTATTGTCGAGTTACTTTCATTGTATTTTTCTCTTTGTTTGCTTTATTTCGCTTCTTTTCATGTATAAATTTGAATTGCACAAGAGTAAAATACCATGTTTGTGTCAATATAACTAAGTCCTTTGTGGTTTTCAGTTTACCCTCTATTTTCATCTAACTAAGTCCTTTTATATTTGAGTCTACCCTTTATTTTCATCTTAGCTTCATCATTGCTCTAGTGGACAAACTAGTTGGTCTCGATCTCCTATCCAGCCCTCCTGTTTGCTGCACTACACAATACATGCCCAGTAAAGTCATCACAAGTGGGGCAGGTGGGTACAAACAAGTGGTCAACACCATGTTGTGACGTATGGGAGCAACCATGACCGTCGAACTGAGCGCCTATGGAGTACGGAGCAGCTGCCAACAGCGGGGGTACGCACATCGGTGTTGGCGACGATAGTGGCTCGAGCTGTTGAACAAACATGCCGCCATCATGGCCAAATTGGGCTGAAGTGGCCATCAAACTCACGCTCGGCTGAGTTATTCCTACAACATTGGGCTGATAGCCATCGTTGAGTTATACGAGTTCTCTTATAATGCTCCCCGAATGACTAGAACAACCCAACCTAAAACCAACATTAAACCACATCGGATATGGCACGCATCTCCGTGCCATCGTTGACATGCACATAGCACACACATGGTACATATGCATAAGCATAACACTTACTATAGCACGTGCAGTAGCTCCTCTACCATAGACAATTTGCGTCCTCCCTGGTTTGTCATCTCTAACTAGTAAGATGCCTGTGCATTGCAATAGAGTTCCAAAAGAGGTGATACATATCATTAAATGTGATCCAAATCATACAATGAATATTAAAAAGAGAGAGGCATCTTACCATTAAGAGTAAGGTCAGTGTGGCCAGACCCGTCACACGAACAAAAAGGTAAATACCCTAAAATCATCAGGATGGTTGTCCAGGGAAGCGATAAATTTAAGTTACAATGAAGTGATATCTCATTTCATTAGCACTAACCAAAACAACAGTATTTCAGTAAGAAAGTTTCACATGAACAAACGAAGTGTACACTACAGCTCTCACTTGCTCTTGGGAGCAGCACCATTTGTGGTGGCAATTGCACCCTTTGGTGGGTTAAGCTCATCCCAAGCCTCGATCCATGTGACCATGGAGTCAGCTAGCTTGTTGAAGTAACCATCCACCTTGTCGAGCTTCACCCTCACCTGCTTGGCTAGCTCAAGGTAACACTTCTGGATAGTGGTGGCCTCCTTTGGGAGGGCCACAGACTAGAAGAAGGGGATCACCTCTTCTTGCTAGAAGATGCCATTGTATTCCTTCTTCAAGTTCACAAATAGGTTACTTTGTGAACGATGTAGAACAAGCCACCAGTATAATATAGTATTTAATTTTAGAGGAGTGCCAACTTTGCAACTCCCCAATGGTTGAAGTTTGCCAAAAAGGCTATAGTTTGAACATCTGGTTGAAGTTTGCCAAAGAGGCTATAGTTCGAACATCTATGATGAATTATCTTCCAATGTTCTCCCGTCAATAGCTACTGTACTTGCTAGCGGATTCTTTTATATCCAGGTAAACTTTGGTAGTTGGAGTTCATTTTTCTAATAATGGTGAACTTTTGTTTTTACCTTACCCATAGGCCAAATGGCCAATGCAACAGAATAGTAGTAACTTCTGTATAATGGTTCTGGACATTCTCTTGCATGAGGTCTTGAGTGTTCTTACATTTACTAAGAAAATTATCTACAAAGATGTTCTTACATCCTATATGTCTTGTGTATTTTGCATGTACTAATATTGCACAGGAAATAACTAATATGGACATGCTTGTACGTATATGTTTCGCCATATGTGTGTAGGATAAAATTGATGTCATGTTTAGCTAGCCCCAACAATTTGGCCCTTGTTTGGATGAATCCCCCACCCTCCACGAAGTCGAAGTTCGTCGATCCCATCGCCTCTCTCTTGAGTGGAGCAGAAGGTCACCACCTATGGCATCTGCAAGGTCGTCCCACACTACGCCCACCCCTCCCGCCGCTTCATGTTCACCCACCTCAATCGCTCCCTTGTTTTCTCCTCCAACGCACCCAATCCCACCATCTCCGTCTCCTCCAATCCTACCTCCTTACCGCCAGCCTCCACTACCGTGTTCATGACCTAGCACCAGGAGCTTGGCACTCTGTGGTGTGGGTGCTCGCCACCACAAGTGCTGAAGTAGGTGCGGTAGAGTGGCAAGAGCTACACGCTCGACCAGTTTGAGGCCAAGTCCCATGCCTTCTCAAAGACCCACCTCTTTGGTCTCCGCGAACCGACTCCACTCGCAGTGGAATCCCTCTTCTAGAAGGCATCGGCCGATCGCCCCATCTACATTGAGTATGCCAATGATGTCCTGGGGTCTGGCTTTGCTGCCCCAGTGCATTTGTGATGGTAGAAGAAGAAGCAAAAACGAGAGGGTATCTTGATGGATGAAGGGGAGAAGACTACAGGGTGGAGGCTATCAAGTAGCCCATGGAACCTTCAAGCGATTGCACTGGCTCCTGGGTCGCTCACATGATTCATGCTAGATGATGTTTCTAGGGTGACTTCTGCAATGATGTACATTGGGATGTTAGTCAGTTGGTTCACATGGCATGTTGAGGATCATAAGCTCCATAGTCTCAACTCTCAACTTCCTCCACACTGGAGCGCCTAAGACGTGGTATGCCTTGGTATTTGTCTTTTCTCGTGTTTGTAATCTGTATGTGGTGGCCTTGTGGTGTCATTAGATGATTGTTGGTGCCTGCAACGTCGCTGGTAGTGCTTGAGGAGAAAACAACATTAATGTCCCCAAAGGTCCTTGTAGCCTGTGGTGTGCCCTGCTGTAGGTACAAGCTCTAAAATGGACATTGGTCAATGGTATCAATACATCAGTTTTTTTTTATTAATTTCTGTGTTAATATGCATTGTTCATCAGATTGGTACGATATCTTGATGAGTTTGTGGTGACAATCCCAAGAGCATACCATGTCGGGTTTAGCCATGGTGAGTTAAATTATCCCACCTTTGCAATCTATGATGCTTGTTATTGCATTTAATTCATCCTGATGTGCTAATTGTTAAACTGCCCATTCCAGCTATGCTATAATTTTTTGGCATTGGCAGTAAACGCAAATTATTTACGATAGATAGTGTTGTGGCTGCATGGATCAAGACAATTGGTGTAGCTATGGTAGTAATATATGGTCAGTTACACCACCACTGATCTACATGACCATTGTATTCTTACCTGTTCTAGATAACAGATAGTGCTAATTGGGGATTTAATACTCATGAAACTTTTCTTTCCACCGGAAGTTAGATCGTATTGTTTTTTTGTTATCTTAACTGAATGGTTTTGATAAGTTAGCTTTTTATTCAACTTTATGTTAAGCATTCGAAGAATTCAAGTCTCTAATGCTGCTTTAACGTTTTGGTGATGACTAGTGTGCTAACTGTTTTCTACCTGTTATTACCTTCACTGCTTCACCTACGACTTCAGATCCCCTTGAGAGTCTCACTTATATTTGTATATTCGGGACCAAAGAACCTATTTATAAAAATCATTATTTTGGGTAACCAAAAGAAAGCAATTTAGAGTCCATTGATACAATGTAGAAACTGAATATCTACCTGTTTGCATTTTCTTTGTTGCTATGCATTTAATTAGCAATTCTAAATTTTCAACCAATATAATACAGTATTTAATTTTGGAGGACTACTAACTTTGTAACTCCCTAATGGTTGAAGTTTGCCAAAGAGGTTGTAATTCAAAAGGCTGAGGTGAATTATCTTCTAATGCTCTCTCATCAATAGCTATTATACTTGCTAGCAGTTTCTTTTATATCCAGATAAATTTTGCTGGTTGGAATTGATTTTTTATGACAATAGTGAACTTTTGTTTTTACCTTACCCACATGCTAACATAGCAGAATAGTAGTAACTTCTGTACGATGGTTTCGGATATTCTCAGGTGCGAGATCTCGGGCGTTCTTATATTTATCAAGAAAATTGTCTATAAAGATGTTCTTATATTTTGTATGTCTTGTGTATTTTACATGTGCTAATATTGCAAAGAAAATAGCTAATGTGGATATATTTGTACGTATATGTTTATATGTTTCACTGTACGTGTGTAAGATAAAATAGATGTTTATCGGCACCAATAGGCTGGCATCACCAATGGGCCAAGGACGTAGTCGCCGCCGCTCAAAGACGCCGTCGGCGGCCTCGACCGCGACCCCTTCGTCGCCCTCCTCGCGAAGCTCATCGGCGAGTCCCAGCGCCTGCAGAACGACCCGCCGGCCCACGTCCCGCAGGAGGACCTCGTGGCACAGCACGTGGTCGACGCGCTCCACCACGTGTCCGCGGACACCGGGGGCGGCCCGCTCATCGTGCGGAAGGTGAGCTACGCCGACGGCCGGAGCAACGTCATCGTCGAGTACTCCGGCACCGTCCCCGGCCGCGTCGTCTCCTTCGTCGGCATGCACATGGACGTCGTCCCGGCGAACCCTAACCAATGGGTGGGTTGCTAGCATATTTTCTTTGATGGTGTGAAAATTGCTTCTCAGGTGTAGGCTCTTGTGCGAAGGATTTGAGTGCTTGATTGTTTTGGTGGTGTTTCTGCCGGGAAAGTTGGCACTTCGTTTTGTCTGGTCATATTAAATTCTAGCTTTATTGATTTGTGATCTTTCTGATTTGTCGCTGTAACTTACAATTTTTTAGATTTGTTGGTGGTGTTGTGGTGTGTCTTACCGTGGAAAAGATGCATAGTTGTTTGATTTGATGGTTCCTCCGTTTTAATGGTCGCTTTGTTGCATCGTCGTTGTTTGTAAGGAATAAAATGCAGGGTGAAAGGTAAAAATTACATGTTGTTTCGGTGGCGTGATGAGTCGTAAGTGTTTTGGTACGATTTAGTGCTTCTGTGTTGTGTCTGCTGTAAAATTTCTCCCTTCCTCAATTTGGTGCTGTTAATTTTTGGTTGTGCTCGTTCTGTTGCAAGCATGGTTCAAAATCCCGGCGGTTACCGGCCGGTAACCGCCGGTTACCGGTTTTACCGGTGGAGACCGGTAACCGAAAAACCGGCCGGTATGATTTTTTTGATTTTTCGAATTTTGGCCGGTTTTTTTCCGGTTTTCCGGTTACCGGCCGGTTTTTCCGGTTACCGGCCGGTTTTTCCGGTTACCGGTTTCAAAATATCTCAAAATTCAAATTTTGATTTTTAAATTGTGAGCGGTTTTTTACCGGTTTTTCCGGTAACCGCCCGGTTACCGTTATCGGCCTCCGACCGGGATTTTTTCCGGTTCCGGTTTTTGGAACCTTGGTTGCAAGTACTTTATAATCAGTTGTACCTCAAAATTTTACTCTTGGCTCTAATTGGTGAACTGGGCGCCTCTACTTCTGCAGGACTTCGATCCCTTCTCGCTAGCCTTTGTCAGCGATGACATGGACAAGCTTCGGGGTCGTGGGACGACCAACTGCCTCGGTCATGTGTTTATTGTCAATGAGAACTCATCGGTCACTGGCATTGGTGTTGATGGCCTTGTGAAGGACGGGTTGCTTGACAAGCTCAAGACTGGACCCTTGTTAGTATTGAATTGTTTGATGGAATGGCCAACTATGTGTTGTTCGTGGGGACTATGTGCTGATTTGCTGTTGCTATTGTGTAGTGTTGTGAAGGTTTTGGATAGATACAGCTGACAAGCAGCCGTGCATTGGCACTGGTGGGATGATTCCATGGCATCTGAAGGCAACAGGGAAGCTGTTCCACAGTGGCCTCGCACATAAGGTACTTGATTTGTTCTTTTTGGTGGAGGATTCTACAGCTTTAGTGATATGCAATTGTTAGTCAACAATGTATAAAGCATCTGATTAATTATTTGTAAATGTTCTATAACCTATGATCTGTTAAATTGTACAGTTGCTAAAATAAGCTTTCATTCTTGTAGATAGTGCAAAAGCACCAATATATCTAAAGCAATAGCAATGAAAACTCCAGTACCAATGGTCGAACTTGCTGTGTAACTAACTCTGCTATTACACAGCTGTTCTTTGGCTCTTTGCAACATTTCCTCGTGAATCATAATTTTTGGGAAATGCAGAGACATGTCTTTGTAATTTTAAGGAAAGAGCCATTCAATTAGCTTACATGACAAACAAAGTTAAATATATATTCTCATTTTTTTTCTAATTATTGGAGACAGCAAAATACAGAATTTATTTGGAAATCTGAAAACCTTATATCTGTTTTTTGTTTTCATTGCAGGCCATAAATGCCATGGAGTTAAATATGGAAGCACTTAAAGACATCCAAACTAGGTTTTACAACGACTTTCCTCCGCACGAGAAAGAGAAGGTCTATAAGTTTTCTACTCCACGTCTCCATCTACGATGAAGCCAACAAAATGGTGCTGTAAGTCCAACTTTTACCTGTATTTAATATTTATTATATATGTGAAACGGAAATCTTTAGGTGTTGTTATTCATGCTCCTAACAAATGGTGCTGTGCAGATCCTGGTGGGGATCTGAATCAAATTCCTGGAGAATGTACAATTTCAGGGGATATAAGGTTCAACTCTTGCTATGTGGTACTTAGATGCCCTTTAATTGCATTTCAAATCAAATGGTTTAATTAATTAAGCTTTCACTTGATGTGTACTTTGTACAGCGTCGGAACCACAGAACCTGTGGGGGCAGTCCCACAGGGCCCTACTGAAATTTCATACAGAAGTCCTTTAGTCAATAATGTGTTTAAATAGAAGTAAAAAGGAAAAAAAATCTAGCAATACAAAAGAGTGGCACCTGCTCAAGTATATAGCTTCACCGCAGCATCTTCCACAAATACGTGACGCACGACGGGGTGCGGCCAGATGGATACACCACACATTAGAGCATGTTCTTTTAAGCCGCGGTTTATGATTTTTTACTACGGTTTATAAGGGGGTGTTTGATAGAGCTCATGTTCCTAGCTTCTTACCAGATTCTCATAGAGCTGCACAAACATGTAGCTTTCCAAAATGACCTAATTCTACTTCCCGCGAGGAGCTGTTCCAAAAATGAACTAGCAAAGAAAAGCAGCCCTACCATAGATTCTTGTGGGAAGCTAACCCACTATAAACAAAAGTGCCCCTCGGAGTTGGAGTTTATTGCCCGCAATTTGCCATCGAACTACCCCGAGTGCAATAGCGATTTCATTCGCCCACCCCTTCCCCTCCCCGAGCGCCCTCTCGACCTCACCCTCTCCCTTGCCCCCTTCCCCCACAACTTATATGACACCGCGTCCTCCCCTCGGATCGCGGTCTCTCCAAGCTCTGCGCCTCCCCATGCTGGCGCCGCCGCCCCTGCCCCAATTCGATTTGGTTTCCTTGCATGCCTGATCTCTCGACCCATCAGCACATCGGCTAGCCTAACCTTCCAATCTTATCCCTCCTCCCGTTCTTCCCTCTTGCTGCAGGTCTACTAGATGTGTAGGTTGGCGTCCGAGAAGCAGCTACCACGGAGGAAGACATAGTGACCCCGCCATGGCCGCGCCCCACGATTTCTTGGTTGCTTCGTCGGTCGATAAGATTCCTTCCTATTATCACTGACTCTTTTGTTTGTTTTCTCTTTGATATGACGTGCCATTGAGCTGGTTGAAGGATTGAAAAGGCTTGTAGGTTCTTTTGAGTTGTGGCTTGTGACTTTTTGTTTAAATTTTTGAATTTTGGTTGTTCATGAGAGAGTATGGAGAGAGAGATACTTACGTGCGATTTTGACTGATATAGATGAAGTCGGGACAGTGTACTACAATTGACTTGTAGATCCCGCCTTAGAAAACACTCCATTTGTATGTTGGTTACTGTAGAAAGCCAAATCATAAGCCCAAAATAAGGGAACCTTGATTGCTTAGGGTTCTACTGTTCTAGGATTGTTGTTTGGTTAGGTTTGACCATAAAGGCCTCTGCTGGAACTAGGTGGCCAGGATTTTTTTTCCTTTTTCCTTTCTTGTTATATGGATCTTGTCGTGAACGAGGGAAGCCATTAGTGTCTAATTGGCCAACAAATCTGGGCATTGAACTGCTTATTCAATGCTGCTTATAAGCCCTCTGCTAGAGTTGTTAATGCACTGGAAATGAAAAAAAAGATTTGGAGAGAGAAAAGGTAGCATTACTGGTTCTAGTGCTAAAATAATAATGGTCGATTTCAGGTTGTTCTTAGCTTTACTTGTATTGCCTCACTAACGTAAGTACTGATCCGCTTCCATAAGTTTGTCAGAAACTAAATTCCTAGAGCATGTCGAAAACTGAATTGCCTGTATTGTGGAAATAATGATCCACTGAAGGTCAACTTGTGTAACGCCCCCGTTTCCAGGGGCGCGTACGGACACGGCACTCCGCAACTATTCACGCATGAACAGTTATGAAGTGTCGCGCAAGAGTATACCATTGCATGCTTACAACAAAAGACCAGCATATATTTCACATAAGGATTAACATCCATTTTCAACAGCGGGGCGTGCAAGCCCAAAGTATAATTACATTACAGATGCTCCAAGATCCGCTTGAGCGCGGCCAAGACCTAAAGCCACGGGTCCTCGTCGAAGAAGAGGCCCTCAGGGACGTCCTCGACGGGGAGACCTTCACCTTCGTCTTGATCCTCTAAAAAGTTGATTAAGCAAGCCGTGAGCCAAACAACCGGCTCAGCAAATCCCAAAGGGATTCTATTTTACTACATGCACGGAACATCAAAGGAGGGGAAATATATTTGGTTTATTAACTTTGAGTGGATGCAGTTTTATTTGCAAACATTTTATAAAATGGACTCAAAACTACTTCTTAAGATCTCAGGGGTTTTTCATGAAGAGTTCATTAACCAACTAATCCAGTTAAAGTATGTACAAAACTACTTAAGCTTCGCTGCTGGAATCACCCAAATGACACAGCTCCAATAACCGGGAGCACGGCGTATTCGAATACCATTTATTTGACTCTGCAGAGTTTGCTCAGCTTTACCCACACGCACCCTTAACCCTCATGACTGAGTTAAGGAGCCGGGTCTTTTCGCTGCTCAACCCTTGGTATACACTCCACCCGATAGATAATAATCCCGCACATCCTCGGGCGTTCGTTGGCCCTCGCGGAACGTCGGTCCCGAGTTGTGAGGACCTATCGTTGTCTTGCACTGACTCCCAATGCGGGGTTTCACTTAAGTTGAGCAGGTACTAAACCAGGGTTGACAAGTCAACACCTGTGGTTGAGCGTTCACTATGACATTTGCTCAGCGTAAGGGTTCCAATCCTTATATTTTCACATGGCCCGCAACCTTACCAGGCCCGCAACCCAACCTAGGGTAAGAGTTGGGTGAACAATCATCTTGCGATGCACCACAACCTCCCTACCTTCAACCCTAGGGTAAGAGATGGGTGAATAACCATCTTGCGATGCACCACAACCCCCTTACCCTACCCTGTGCACGACGGCACTCTCCGCTCTAGGGCACGGTGTCCCATACCACCCTACCCTAGAGTCGGGTTTTACAAATTCTGTTGGCTCGCTGCCACGACCTTATTAGTATAAGACTTTTGAGTGATAGTAATAATCTACAGTTATCTAGATTAACAGATAATTATTTCTAGGGATTACAAAGGCATGGCAACAAATTTAACAGGGCATTTGTCGGTGGTAGGTTTAACTACATAACATGTCATTCTAAACATTTTATTTTACTTTGAATTAACAATTCACAATTAGCATAATGCAAATAGCATAATAATGTAATTAAATGGCATGGGATACGACATGATCAAGGATTTGGGACTTGCCGTCAATCCGGATGATCTCAGCTAGCTCGAACGAAGAAACGCCTGGATCCTGAGCTTGCACTTGAACCTCCGGGATCTCCGACACTAGCGCAAACACATAAAATAAATAAATCCGGCTTGAGACTAATCAAGCGAGGGAAAATAAACTATTTAAAAAGGAGTAAAATGCATAAATCTCCAAATGAGGAATTTTAGGAATTTATTTGGGAAGAATCTGAGGAAATGGAGTTCACCACTGGGTCTGGAATAATATTTGGAGCAAAGTGGTGAAATTTGGGAATTTTTGGGATTTTCTGTGATTTTCTGGGATTTATTTGGATTTTCTGGAATTTTAGAAATTAGAAAATCACTGGAAAATCGGGATGAACAGTAGCTGGCCCGGCCGTTTGCTACAGTGCAGCCCGGCCCAGAGTTTAAACGCGTGCGCGCGGGGACGAAGCAGGCCGGGGAGAAGCGGCCCACGCACGCGCTCGGCCGGAGGCCCGTGCGCGCGCCCCGTCCCGACGGATGGGCGACGCGTGGCGAAGCTGGACGGGCGGGATGGCGAGGGAGCGGGCGGACGTGATGCGGGGTAGGGCGATCGGACGGCAGCGATACGACGAGGGCGGTCGAACCGGTACGGTTTGATCGGACGAACAGGAGGGGAGGAGTTTACGAAGATCCGACGGTCGAGGGGTGTCGCCATCGGGTGGCCGAAGTTAGATGGCACGGAGAGGAGAGGACGGCCGAGATAGAGCCACGTCGGTCGTCTTCTTCCTCCGTCCGCTACAGCGCCAGTGGGGCGGAGCCACGGCGGCGACGGCGGTCCGGGCGCACGGAGGGTCGGTGGCGGCGACCGAGGGCACCGGCGGGTGCGGCTTGACAAGGGAATCCCATTTTCGGGGCTTGGGAGGCGAGGGGATCAAAGGAGAGAGCGGGAGAGAGAAGGGGGTGGTTCGGCTTTTTGGTAGCGGAGGGGGTTGCCGGCGGCGAGAGGGGCCGATTGGCGGCGGTTTCACGGAGAGGGGAGCTAGGGAATTACACTGGCGGCGGCGGCGTGAGTCGGGGAGTCTCGAGGAGGGCTGGCCACGGGAGCACGGCTGGGGCGGCGGGGCTCGACGGTGCCGGAGCTCTGCGGTGAGTCTCCTGCCAAACGGAGTTTACCCAAGAGGTTAGTACACCGTGGTGATGCTCTGGGCTAATACAATTGAGAAACGGAGGGGTGGAGAAGTAGATTGAGCTACGGGGGTCGCCGGCGCAGGGAACAATGGCGGCGGCGACTAGGGCGACGAGGGGTCAATTGGTAGCTCGGGGAGGGAGCTGGGAGAAGTGGGAGGCGAATGAGAGTGGTGGGGGAGTTGGGGAACCAAGGGAATGCGAGGGAGTGGAAGAGGGGCTTATATGCCCGAGCGGGGAGGCGGAGCTTCGGGGCGAAGGAACGGGCGAGGGCGCCTGGGGTCGACAGGAGGGGACTGGAGTTGGTAAGCGTCTCCTCCGCGCTGGGGGGGTGACGCCGGCACTGCAGGGGAGTGATGGCGACGCGACGGAGAGGACGGGAGCAGGTGAGCAGCGGGGTATGGCGGAGGCGGCGTCCACGCGCAGGAGAGGAAGGAGGCGGGGCTGACGGGTGGGGTCGGCACAGGGGCGGGCGACGCGGCGCGCGGGCGTCCACGCACTTCGGGCAGAGGCTGTCGGGGCGGCGCGGCGCGACGCGGAGACCACCGGCGCTGAGGCGAGCAGAGGCGGTGCTGGGCGGGCGCAGGCGCAGCGCACGCGCGCGGGGAAAGGCGGGGAGGGAAACGGCGCCACGGGGAAAGGAAGCGGGGCAGCGCCAAGGAACGGGAGAAAGCGGAAATGGGCGGGGCGCCAACGGGAAGAGGAGGCGTCCAGCCGGAAAAGGAAGGCGGAAACGGGGAAAACTTTCCCAAAAAGGAAAGTTTTCGAAAAACACTCAAAAAAAAAACCAGCAAAAAGCACAAAAATTTGTTTTGAATTTTTCAGGGCTTTTCAACCTACCCCCCTTAAAAGAATCTCGACCCCGAGATTAACTTGGTTCAGGGAGTAAGTTGGGGAAATCTCGCTGCAAATCTGACTCTCGTTCCCAAGTTGACTCTTCAGGTGTATGATTCTTCCACTGCACTCTGCAAATCCTGACGTTCTTGTTTCTGAGCTGCCTCTCTGTCGTTTCAAGTATTTGTAGTGGTTCTTCAGCATATGTGCAGTCATCTTGTAATTCAATATCTGACATTGGCACTTCATCTGTTGGTTGGCGTAGACACTACCGAAGCTGGGACACGTGGAACACGTTGTGAATTTCTGGATAAGTTGGGCGGAAGCTGCACTTGATAAGCTACTTCCCCAACTCTTCCTATTATCTGAAATGGTCCCACATATCTTGGCGCTAATTTGCCTTTGACTTGAAATCTCTTGACTACTTTGAATGGGGTGACTTTGATGTAAACATAATCTCCAACTTCGAAACTCAAGTCTTTCCTGCGGTTATCTGCATAGTTCTTCTGCATCTTGAGCAATCTGGGGACCAATGAGTTGTCGTTCTCCTGTTTTTGTCCAATTCAGTGGAGTCCTGCATTTTCTGCCATAAAGTGCTTCAAACGGGGCCATTTGGATACTGGCTTGGTAGCTGTTATTGTATGAGAACTGAGCAAATGGTAAACAGGTGTCCCATGTTGCTCCATACGCTATCGCACAAGTTCTCAACATGTCTTCTAAAATTTGATTGGTTCTCTCTGTCTGTCCATCTGTCTGTGGGTGATATGCTGAACTTAAATTCAAATCGGTGCTCATAACTTCATGCAATTTCTCCCAGAACTTGGATGTAAACTGTGTTCCTCTATCTGGCACAATCTTCTTCGGAACTCCATGCAGCGTCACAATTGTTGTCAAATGCAACTCGGCAAGCTTATCCTTCCCATAGGTTTGCTTGATCGGGAGAGAATGAGCTAATTTAGTCAATCTATCAACAGTGACCCAAATAGCATCATATCCTTCTCGAGTCTTGGGAAGTCCAGTAATGAAGTCCATCCCAATGCTATTCCACTTCCATTCGGGTATTGGCAAAGGCTGCAACAATCCCGATGGGTTTTTTTTTTGGTCTATCTTGATCTGCTGGCAGACATCACATTTATCTACATACTTTGCCACTTCTTTCTTCATCAGGTTCCACCAATATTTCTTCTTCAAATCTTGGTACATTTTGGTGTCTTCGGGGTGGATTGGGAATTGAGACGAATGGGCTTCGGATAAGATTAATTCTCTTAACTCCTTCTTGAATGTCCTTTTTCAATTTTTGAATCTCTTCATCTTCCTCTTGGGCTGCTTTAATCTGATCTGTCAGTAATGGTTGAAGTTCTAACACTGCCATGCTACCTCGTTCAGTGATCACCAAGTTCAGTCATAGGATATCTCTTTGCAGCTCTGGTGGGTACTCTGTCGTGCTGTCTTTGCTTGGGCGAGCTTTTCGGCTAAGGGCATCGGCCACTATATTTGCTTTGCCCGGGTGATACTGAAGCTCAACATCATAATCTTTTGTTAACTCTAGCCATCTTCGTTGTCTCATGTTCAACTCTGGCTGGGTGAACAGGTACTTCAGACTCTTGTGATCTGAGAATATCTCACACCGACTCCCTAGCAGGTAGTGCCGCCAAATTTTGAGTGCATGCACCACGGCTGCTAGTTCTAAATCGTATGTGGGGTAATTCTCTTCATGTGGTTTTAACTGCCTTGAAGCATAAGCAACAACTTTTCCGTCTTGTATAAGCACACATCCCAAACCTTGCTTCGAGGCATCGCAGTAAATTTGAAATTCCTTCTCTGGATTGGGCAAAATCAAGACTGGCGTCGTTGTCAACTTGGTCTTCAACAGCTGAAAATTCTCTTCACAAGCATCTGTCCATGTGAAGGGCTTGTCCTTCTTCAGCAGCTGAGTGAGTGGACGAGAAATTTTCGAGAACCCTTCTATGAATCGGCGATAATAATTCGCCCATCCAAGAAAGCTTCTCACTTCCGTCACTGTCTTGGCTGCTTCCATTCCGTAACTGCAGTAATCCTTTCTGGATCAATCTTGACTCCATCTTCTGATATAATGTGACCTAAGAAAGCAACTTTTCTTAACCAAAAACTGCATTTATCGAACTTGGCATACAACTTATGCTCTCTCAATCTGGTCAATACCATATGCAGATGCTGTTTGTGTTCTTCTTCACTCTTGGAGTATATCAGAATATCATCGATGAAGACTATCACGAACTTGTCCAATTGGTCCATATGCACCAGATTCATAAGGTTCATGAAATAAGCTGGCGCATTGGTCAAACCAAAGGGCACGACCGTGAACTCAAATAATCCGTATCTGGTGATGAAGGCGGTCTTCTCTCGATCTTGCTCTCGGATCTTGAGCTGATGTTAGCCCGAGCGCAAATCGATCTGGGAGACAACTTTGGCACCCTTAAGCTGATTAAACAGGTCATCAATTCTTGGGAGGGGGGGTACTTGTTTTGATTGTGACAGTATTTAAACCTCTGTAATCAACACACATTCTCAGCTCACCATTCTTCTCCTTCACAAATAACACTGGGGCTGACCAAGGTGAAACACTTGGTCTTATAAATTCTTTTTCTAGTAGTTCATCTAATTGCTTCTCCAATTCTTTCAACTCACTAGCTGATATTCTGTACTGGTGCTTCGCAATTGGCCTGGTGCGTGGAACCAACTCTATGGCAAGTCCTTCTTGTCTATCAGGGGTCTGCCTGGCAATTTTTCTGGAAACTCATCTGGGTATTCTTGTACTACTGATACTTGATCAGGTGTGGCTGCTATCATGTTGATCATGCGTCTTTTTGCATCCTTCAATACCTCTCGGTCTGTCTCTACTATCACTTTCTGACCTTCAGGATTAGCCAAGGATACTATTTTGATCTCACAATCTACCTTGCCTTTATTCTTGGCTAACCAGTTCATGCCCCAGATGGAGTCTAATCCGGACATATCTAATTGCAATTAGTCCGTTCTAAAGTCTACCCCGTAGATTCTTATATTAAGTCCCGCACAACCACTGTGGGACTCCATTCTAATCCAGGGGGTTTCAACCACATAAGATCTTGGCAAGGAAGTAGAAGGCAACTGATTTATGGAAGCAAAACTCTACGAAATAAGCGAATGCGTTGCACCAGGGTCAAGTAAAATCAATGCAGGTATGGTGTTGATTGGGAACATACCGGCAATGACGTCACTAGCTTCAGCTGCATCTTCTGCGGACACATGATTTACTCTTGTATAGAATGTGGGTCTGGTGCGGCCTTCACTTCTGCTTGCGGATGTGAAGTTGGCTGTGCCTGCGGGGGATTGAGGTTCGGTTGCTTTGACCTGTGGATAGCCTCCTTCGGGGGTACTAGAGCCTGACTGCGACTCTGTTTCCTGCTGCTGCTGGTTTTGGAATTGGAGTTTAGCTGCATCTGATTTCAAACTCTTCCTGGGACACTGATGCTTGTAGTGTCCAGTCTCTCCACAATGGAAACATGCATCTGTCCTTCGTGGACAGCTGCTAGCAAGATGCTTGCCACCACAGGTGAGGCACTTGTTGGCGTGTGGTAAGGGAGTGGCGTGCTGCTGAGATTGTCCGGACTGGGTCTTCGGTAGCATTACATACTGTCGGGAGGATGGGGATCGAAATGAGGATGATCCCGAGGTCTTGCTTCGCTGGGCACTATGCGAAGAAGACTGAGATTTGTGCACTGCCTTACGTTTCCTGTAATCTTCCATTTCACCTCTAGCCTCTTCTGAAGTAATCAGGCTGTCCACCATATCGTGCAGGTCTTTGAACTTCATGGATGAAATATGGAACTTCAATGGCTGTTGCAGTCCTGCTCGAAACTTGCTCATTTTCTTATCCTCGCTGTCAACATCCTCCGGAGCAAACCGGGACAAGTGGTTAAATTGATGCAAGTATTCCATAACAGTGCGTCCACCTTGTTTAAGCGCTAGGAATTCTCGGCGCTTAGCCTCCATAATGCCATCTGGTATGTGTGCCTCGCGGAAAGCCTTTGAAAAACCTTCCCAACTGACTTCTCTATTCTGTAGGGTGCGTTGATAGTTGATCCACCAGGTTGCTGCAGCGCCCTGCAACTGATGGGATGCGTATAATACTTTCTCCTTATCATCACATTGTGCTGTTTGAAGCTTCCTTTCCACGTCCACAAGCCAATCCTCAGCCACTATGGGGTCAGCTGAGGTGAAAAAGACTGGTGGACGTGTTTTCATAAAATCTGCCCATCGGGTGGAAATTGGTGCACCCTCCCGAGGAACATTGCTTCCACCTTGAATTCCCGGAGATCTGGCTGCAATCTGTTCAATCAATCTGGCATGTTGATCCAACACTCGTAATATATTCTGCTCTCCTTGATGTCGATTCTGCTCCAACATTGCTATCACTCTGGCCAATGTGGTTTGATCTGTGGCAGGTGCACCCTGCCCGTTGGTCTGACCACTCTGCTCTGCCGGATCCATCTGCCAATTGGGAGCTTGAAGTCAGCTTTGCAGCGGCTTTGGCAATCAAGAGGGGATAAGTAAGACATCGAATTTTCAAGGTAAGTATAGGATGAAAAAGGTAAGAACGAGAGCGAAAGGGGACAGGAGAAGGCTTTGAACTGAGAGGGATTACTGATAATTAAGCAAACAACATACAAGATAATGAACATAGATTTACGATATGCAAGTGGTACACAAACCACTTAGGGTTCATGATTGCACCTGCTTTACATTACAAAAGTACTGCTACTACTCAGGGTCAGTCTAGTCTAGCGAACAACGGCTACTCTTCCAGCTGCCGAGAAGCGAAATTTTGAAGCTAGACAAGAGGGGCAATAAACATTTTGCAAAAAGAAAACTTAAGCAGAAGAAAACTAAGATAGATAAGGTAGCAACAAGAGAGGAAAAGACAGCAATAATACTTATGTTTTTCGTAAACCCCTTTTTATGGCTTTAAATTAAGTTTTGCGATAAAATCGCGTCCTAGTTTGCCTTAGGTCTTAACCTACGGTCAAGAGCCTGCTCTGATACCACTTCTTGTAACGCCCCCGTTTCCAGGGGCGCGTACGGACACGGCACTCCGCAACTATTCACGCATGAACAGTTATGAAGTGTCGCGCAAGAGTATACCATTGCATGCTTACAACAAAAGACCAGCATATATTTCACATAAGGATTAACATCCATTTTCAACAGCGGGGCGTGCAAGCCCAAAGTATAATTACATTACAGATGCTCCAAGATCCGCTTGAGCGCGGCCAAGACCTAAAGCCACGGGTCCTCGTCGAAGAAGAGGCCCTCAGGGACGTCCTCGACGGGGAGACCTTCACCTTCGTCTTGATCCTCTAAAAAGTTGATTAAGCAAGCCGTGAGCCAAACAACCGGCTCAGCAAATCCTAAAGGGATTCTATTTTACTACATGCACGGAACATCAAAGGAGGGGAAATATATTTGGTTTATTAACTTTGAGTGGATGCAGTTTTATTTGCAAACATTTTATAAAATGGACTCAAAACTACTTCTTAAGATCTCAGGGGTTTTTCATGAAGAGTTCATTAACCAACTAATCCAGTTAAAGTATGTACAAAACTACTTAAGCTTCGCTGCTGGAATCACCCAAGTGACACAGCTCCAATAACCGGGAGCACGGCGTATTCGAATACCATTTATTTGACTCTGCAGAGTTTGCTCAGCTTTACCCACACGCACCCTTAACCCTCATGACTGAGTTAAGGAGCCGGGTCTTTTCGCTGCTCAACCCTTGGTATACACTCCACCCGATAGATAATAATCCCGCACATCCTCGGGCGTTCGTTGGCCCTCGCGGAACGCCGGTCCCGAGTTGTGAGGACCTATCGTTGTCTTGCACTGACTCCCAATGCGGGGTTTCACTTAAGTTGAGCAGGTACTAAACCAGGGTTGACAAGTCAACACCTGTGGTTGAGCGTTCACTATGACATTTGCTCAGCGTAAGGGTTCCAATCCTTATATTTTCACATGGCCCGCAACCTTACCAGGCCCGCAACCCAACCTAGGGTAAGAGTTGGGTGAACAATCATCTTGCGATGCACCACAACCTCCCTACCTTCAACCCTAGGGTAAGAGATGGGTGAATAACCATCTTGCGATGCACCACAACCCCCTTACCCTACCCTGTGCACGACGGCACTCTCCGCTCTAGGGCACGGTGTCCCATACCACCCTACCCTAGAGTCGGGTTTTACAAATTCTGTTGGCTCGCTGCCACGACCTTATTAGTATAAGACTTTTGAGTGATAGTAATAATCTACAGTTATCTAGATTAACAGATAATTATTTCTAGGGATTACAAAGGCATGGCAACAAATTTAACAGGGCATTTGTCGGTGGTAGGTTTAACTACATAACATGTCATTCTAAACATTTTATTTTACTTTGAATTAACAATTCACAATTAGCATAATGCAAATAGCATAATAATGTAATTAAATGGCATGGGATACGACATGATCAAGGATTTGGGACTTGCCGTCAATCCGGATGATCTCAGCTAGCTCGAACGAAGAAACGCCTGGATCCTGAGCTTGCACTTGAACCTCCGGGATCTCCGACACTAGCGCAAACACATAAAATAAATAAATCCGGCTTGAGACTAATCAAGCGAGGGAAAATAAACTATTTAAAAAGGAGTAAAATGCATAAATCTCCAAATGAGGAATTTTAGGAATTTATTTGGGAAGAATCTGAGGAAATGGAGTTCACCACTGGGTCTGGAATAATATTTGGAGCAAAGTGGTGAAATTTGGGAATTTTTGGGATTTTCTGTGATTTTCTGGGATTTATTTGGATTTTCTGGAATTTTAGAAATTAGAAAATCACTGGAAAATCGGGATGAACAGTAGCTGGCCCGGCCGTTTGCTACAGTGCAGCCCGGCCCAGAGTTTAAACGCGTGCGCGCGGGGACGAAGCAGGCCGGGGAGAAGCGGCCCACGCACGCGCTCGGCCGGAGGCCCGTGCGCGCGCCCCGTCCCGACGGATGGGCGACGCGTGGCGAAGCTGGACGGGCGGGATGGCGAGGGAGCGGGCGGACGTGATGCGGGGTAGGGCGATCGGACGGCAGCGATACGACGAGGGCGGTCGAACCGGTACGGTTTGATCGGACGAACAGGAGGGGAGGAGTTTACGAAGATCCGACGGTCGAGGGGTGTCGCCATCGGGTGGCCGAAGTTAGATGGCACGGAGAGGAGAGGACGGCCGAGATAGAGCCACGTCGGTCGTCTTCTTCCTCCGTCCGCTACAGCGCCAGTGGGGCGGAGCCACGGCGGCGACGGCGGTCCGGGCGCACGGAGGGTCGGTGGCGGCGACCGAGGGCACCGGCGGGTGCGGCTTGACAAGGGAATCCCATTTTCGGGGCTTGGGAGGCGAGGGGATCAAAGGAGAGAGCGGGAGAGAGAAGGGGGTGGTTCGGCTTTTTGGTAGCGGAGGGGGTTGCCGGCGGCGAGAGGGGCCGATTGGCGGCGGTTTCACGGAGAGGGGAGCTAGGGAATTACACTGGCGGCGGCGGCGTGAGTCGGGGAGTCTCGAGGAGGGCTGGCCACGGGAGCACGGCTGGGGCGGCGGGGCTCGACGGTGCCGGAGCTCTGCGGTGAGTCTCCTGCCAAACGGAGTTTACCCAAGAGGTTAGTACACCGTGGTGATGCTCTGGGCTAATACAATTGAGAAACGGAGGGGTGGAGAAGTAGATTGAGCTACGGGGGTCGCCGGCGCAGGGAACAATGGCGGCGGCGACTAGGGCGACGAGGGGTCAATTGGTAGCTCGGGGAGGGAGCTGGGAGAAGTGGGAGGCGAATGAGAGTGGTGGGGGAGTTGGGGAACCAAGGGAATGCGAGGGAGTGGAAGAGGGGCTTATATGCCCGAGCGGGGAGGCGGAGCTTCGGGGCGAAGGAACGGGCGAGGGCGCCTGGGGTCGACAGGAGGGGACTGGAGTTGGTAAGCGTCTCCTCCGCGCTGGGGGGGGTGACGCCGGCACTGCAGGGGAGTGATGGCGACGCGACGGAGAGGACGGGAGCAGGTGAGCAGCGGGGTATGGCGGAGGCGGCGTCCACGCGCAGGAGAGGAAGGAGGCGGGGCTGACGGGTGGGGTCGGCACAGGGGCGGGCGACGCGGCGCGCGGGCGTCCACGCACTTCGGGCAGAGGCTGTCGGGGCGGCGCGGCGCGACGCGGAGACCACCGGCGCTGAGGCGAGCAGAGGCGGTGCTGGGCGGGCGCAGGCGCAGCGCACGCGCGCGGGGAAAGGCGGGGAGGGAAACGGCGCCACGGGGAAAGGAAGCGGGGCAGCGCCAAGGAACGGGAGAAAGCGGAAATGGGCGGGGCGCCAACGGGAAGAGGAGGCGTCCAGCCGGAAAAGGAAGGCGGAAACGGGGAAAACTTTCCCAAAAAGGAAAGTTTTCGAAAAACACTCAAAAAAAAACCAGCAAAAAGCACAAAAATTTGTTTTGAATTTTTCAGGGCTTTTCAACTTGCAAGCATGGCATGTGTGGCATTCCTATCACCAAACATTTTGGTCTGCTCTATGCCTCAAACCAATTACCTTTGTTGGCAGGTCTTGTCAGATTACCAACTCAACAGCAGGGCAAAAAACATGGAGCCATTTTTGTCAACACCACCAACAAGCACCCTTATCTTTGTAGTACGCCTAAAAAGTGCCAAACCTAGCTTTAAAATGGTTCTCATTGGCCTTTAGCTTCTTACACTACGTTAGCATCACTTCCTACTGGAACAAAATCAGTATTGGTACTATTGCTAACTAATTTCATTTTATCTGCAAATATTGATAGCGGCATGCCTATTGCCCTACCTCATATGGTTAACCTGCTAGTGTGTCAAATCTTTCTATCAAAGGATAATCTGGTGAAAAGAGGTTGGAAAGGTCATATAAATTGTTAGTTTTGTGCAAGTGCAGAGAACCTTGATCACTTACTCTTTTTTTGTCATTTGGCAACATATGTTTGAATAGTAGTAAGATGTGCTTTTGCTCTGCCATCCACTCCAGTCAACATAGAAAACATGTTTGAGGGAGTGACTAGACAGATTTAACAAGAAACAGAGGAATCTGGTGATACGGGTAATTCTACAATATAGGTCTTGATTAGGACTTGTGATTCTACGATATACCACAATTAGGACTTGTGATTGCCCACTCTCATTTATCATCCAGCATGCTTTATCTGTTGCAAAGTGGTCTCTTCCTAGCTGCATCATCTGTTTGTTTGGGCACACCATATACATATTTTTTTCCTTTAAGAGTATTATGTTTCAAGTTTCAACAATCTCGATCAGTGATGTTGCTCACCGAATGTCTTGTCCTGTACATTGTGCAGAGTAGAAATCAGCAGAAGGGCCTAAAGCCACTGAAATTTTGAACTTCAGTATTGAAGGAGAGCCTACAGCAGCTACAATGCATAACTTTCTTGTGTTGAAATGATGCTCTAATGGAGCTAGCTGTGTTTCTTTATCTGAATATTGGTTTTGTACGTCCATTACTGCGTGCTCCTTATACTTTCTATTACTTGTATACATGAGTTCTATACAAATGTGTTGCCTTTTTTTTTGTCCAGACAGTTCATGTACATGTCTATTAGTATGTGAAGCATTTGCAATGCAACTACTTGGACACAAATCTCGATAATAGAGTAGTTCATGCCGGCGTACCAATACTAATATCCTGATGTTGGTTGAGGAATTTTGAGGGGGTCAAAAGGCTTGGATCATATGCTTCATAGTGTACTAAATATGTTTTTGTGTGTAGCAATAATAATTCTGTAAACGCATTTATAATTTCAAGTATCAAATTGTGACATAACGGTCATACGCACATCACCAATAAAAATGGTTTATCTTAGCAACTTGATACTGTGCATTAGCATGTTATATGAATATTTTGGTTCTTTCAAATTGCACTCAAATGTAATTACCAACTGAAATTGGGAATCAAAATGCCATAATTTGTGTATATGTGCTGTTCAAAAATTTGCGCAAAAATCATAATTTGTGTATATATAGTCTTACAAAATTTAGAAAAATGTCACAAATTATGTACAAATACAAAAGAGTAAGAAACAAATACAGATGAAGTGTTACAGCTGGGGTGTTATGGTCTGTTTGCTCCAAAGCCCCCTCTTATATTTGTGTCGATAACTCATTAGCCAAACGCTTTTCAGCGATAGCTTTAGATTATCAGATAATATGAAGCAGAAGCTGGAAAATAAGAATCTATATTCTATAGCTCTATTAAATATGTTATTTTAAAAAAAAAACTGGAAGTGTGTATTTAGTATAATAAGTAGTGATCGTTAAGAAAAGATAAAAGATGCTGAAAAGTCAAAAAGAAATATGCGCAGGGGCAAAACAACAAACCGATGGAACGTACGTACCATACGCGCGCTACATGGGGGAAACCCAGGGGCGCGACAGGCCGCCCACCGTAAACTCACACTCGGACAAGCTAGTACGTGCTAATAGAGCTAACCCACACGTACGACCGGGGCGGCTGGCGTCCGCTCGGGCCGGTGGCGATATCGATCGCGGCCGTGGATCTTTCTGGGCTCAGATTCTCGTCTGATCGATTGCCCTGCCGCGAGCTGCAGGGCAGCCTTACATAGCATCATGCATGAACACCCGTACGTACAATCCGTGCATGCCGTTTCCCTCCTTTTGATGCATGGTGGAACTGCATATCAAGGCAAATGCATCGACACGTACAGGGACGCTACAGCTTTTTGTACCAAATCATTCACTCAGTACTCCTAGCTAGCCACATACACAGAGAGGGAGAGAGGAGAGGTGGGAGAGGGGATCGTACTATTCTAGGTCGGACTACACAGTCTAAGTATAGCTCGGTTCGATACATGGTGGATCGTATCGGTACGGCATAAATGATGGGCTAGCTAGCTACATACACAGAGAGGGAGGGGGTGAGGTGGGAGAGGGAGTACTCCTAGCACGGCCGGCACGCTAGCGCCGGTGGCTGCCTCGGTCTCGTCTCTTGTCGTCCTCCCATCGTCATTCCATAACTCACAATCATCCCTAATTCCCCACAACACAAGCCATCAAAGAGCATTACAGAGCAGAGAGAGGGAGTAAGGGGAAGGAACGAAGGAGTATACTAGTCACCGGAGGAGCTATCACCGCGTGCCACAGGGGTCGTGCCAAGAGGAGGAGCCGTCAGCCATCAGCCATGCCACAGCATCAACTGGAGGATCCTGAAATCATGTAGGCGTACGCTGACCTTAAACGCATGAATGACCTATACATTGATGAGTACATACTATGTACGTATGTTGTTATAGTTAGTATGTATATATATTATTACTGTACTATTTTTCTTACTCGGGGAACCCTACTTTGGGGCATAAGGTTTTTTTTAACAAAGTAGTAACGTTGTATTTTTAAAATATCAAGGAAATTCTACTTTTTTCAAAATATTTACGTCATTGTGTGCCTATGTTTTTATGCAACTAATTCAATTTCAACTAGTTTTTAACGAGATAGTTACGAGAGAAAAGAAGATGACTGCTACCGCCACCATCGTTGCCGCCGCCTTCGTCGTGTATAGCTACTTCGAGCTAAGCTTAGGCTGGCATGACACGAACACTAGCACAACGGGTTTTGGATCGTGCTTGGGCTTGGCCGGAGACGAGACGGGCCGGCATAACACAGCACGGCGAGATGACTAGACTAAGCTGACACGACACGAAATAGCCTGAAGTACCATGAATTCGGACCATACCGACATGGTACGACTCAATTCTGAGCTCTAGGAGACTCAATTCTCAGCTCTAGGAGGAGCGAGCGAGCGCACAATGCATGCATGCATGCACTGGCCGGCCGGAATGGATTAGCTCTCCGGTGCCCAGCCCGGCTGCATCAGTGTACCATATTGTGTAGTGTTGGGACAACGCACTGTTCGGGTAATTGGGATAGGCATGCATGAGCTGGTTCGGTTGATTTTGTTGGCCGTGACCTGTCACGCTTTGTTGCTTTGCATGGACTCATCCACAGGCCCCACGTACCACACCACCTCAGAGGTCCATGCTACTTACTAGTGTTTTTACATTTACGAGAACACACCCTTCTATTGTTACCTTCTTTCCTTTTTACTTACCTTCCTAGACAAAGACACACAGTTTCCAATACCCACTTTTAACTATTACTTTATCTAAGTATATGCCGATAAAAACTTAAAAATTATAATGATACGAAAGCATTTTTACGATGAAATGGTAATATTATTTCTACATAACAAATCCAATTACTTTGTTGTGTACAAGCGGTCGAACTTTTAAAAGGTTGATTGCATATATTCTAAACAAACATCTAAGAAAAGAACAATAAGTAATTACTTATCAGGATGCAAGTTGATGCATGCATCTAAACTGGTAGTAGGGGGTGTCGGTATACACCCACGCTACTCAAGTTAGCCTTTTTCTACTCGAATTTAGGTGTCTTTCTTCTGTGACTATCCACAGCCACGAGAATCACGAAGCTGACCGATCTGCCAGTGTGGATCTGGCTCTACTAGTCACGCATGCTTGCGTTCAAGCTAGGGCGCCCTCGAGCGAAGGGCAGTCTACAGTAACAGTGGCGTTCGCGTACGGCTGTTGCATGCCGGGCGAGCAAGAGCAATGCATCATTGCATGCATGTGCGCATGAGGAAGAGATCCATCTTACAGCAGCAGATACGTACACGGTCTCGAGCGCGTACGTACGTCGAGCATCACATGATTTGGATCGGAGGGGCGCGCGCGCAGGTGGCAGCGGCATGCGCGCCGCAGCGACGATCATTGATCGGTGCGTGCGCGCGCGCCGGGGCACCGGCCGAAGCTGTCCTTCCAAACGTACGAGCTGGTGCATGCACGCATGCCGGCCGATCTCCTTGTTGGAGCATATGCATTCGCGGTAAATGCTACGCACACGGTGCGTGGCTCCGTCCGATCCTCCGTATCGAGCACACACTTGTTCATTCTCCCGGAATAGAGGCTACAGTACTGCTCGGGACGGGTGTGGCACATACATAATTAATGAAGATCATCTGAGCTGCAGGTAAGCTAACCCACCTCTCTGTTGCTCCTAGGACTTGTACTATGGCTAGGGGTGACTTGACGTGCATGAGAACTTCTCCGTGATGTGTGCGTCAAAACCTGATTGTACCGTTGATGTGCGCCAATATGCATGAGGTGGCTTGTGTATGGTAGTAGTGTAGTCCTGCACCCCTTAGAAGCAAAATGCGTAGCTCCTCCGATAACTGACATGCATGTTCTGATCCCATTTCGTTATATTACCCTGCACGAATTTGTAATTTCTACGTATGACATTGCCGCTTTGCTAAATACTAGTACAGGACCACCACGTGATCGAAACCTCTGGTTTGGAGTTTGGACTTGAATAATTTAACAAGATGTGGCGCGGAAGGGCCTCCCTCTCAACGTCACCAAAGCGGCAGGTAGCGAGAGCATGCAGATCGAAACAGAAGGATGGATCGGCGGAACGGCCGGGCAAGGCGCGTACGTCGTCGCTTGCAATTCATTGATTTCGCAGATACAACGGTAGGTCAAAGCGCGAGCGCGCGCGAGAACACGGAGCCGCGCATATATGCGTACGCATGGCACCAGCAAACGGCATTAACCACCGTTCGGCCACTCCGGCGACGTCTCGACCTCCGGCCGGCCGCCCCCACGCGCACATGCAGCCATTCGCGTGACGCCAAAGCGCATTGATTCCGCCTTGTCGCGCACCGGCCGGGGAAATGCATGCATGGGCCGCGCGCGCGCCAGTTTCCTGCGGCGTCCCTCCAAAAACGGCCGGCACAGCGCACATGCCACCGTGCCCTCCTGGCCTGACGCGCGCAGCCCGGCGGCGCATGGCTCGCTCGGCCGTGAACTCTCGCAGAAGGCAGCAGTGCCTTACTGCTGCCTCATGTTGACATGGCATGGCGAAACCGAAAAGCCCGTGACTCGATCGATCGAGGGGCGGCCGTTCTGTTGCGTGTAGTGACGGCCGGGGGTTAGTGAATGAACTGCCACGTTTCGGACGTTCATGGTTGTCGATAATGATATAATACTAACTTAATATCTGTGCTTTGCTACAAATAAAAAAAATCATATCATCTTAATACGTTGAGTCAATAACAAATCGTTGAGATAGGCATGTCCGGTCCAAGCGCTCCGCCGCGTTGTACTTCTGTGTCCTCAGCTTTGCTGCGCACTCTAGGGAGTTTTTTGGTTTTTTCTTGTTAGAGATTTTTAGGGTGACAGAATTTATATTTTTTTAAGTAGATTGGCTTTTTGATTTTGTTAGAGTTTTTCAGAAATGTGTAAAAGAATTAAGAGGGACACAGGAATCACCACCACCCGCTCGCTCTTTTAAAGAGCTGAGGTATCTTCCGCAGAACGTGTTCGTACCGGCTACATAAACAAACAGTCAGGTCGATGTTACCCCATGCTGGAACTTAGAAATGGCCGGTTTTGGATACAGGTAGCCGTGAACAGAAGCAGAACGATATGGCCGGTTTTGCCCCGTCAGTGTGTGTAGCGTGGGCCTGATCCAATACAGGAAGTGTGGCAAGCTGGAAAAGGGCGTTTCTCTCTCCTCTTTTGTAGTTCTACTACTATGTTCTAGCTTGGACCATATGGTCTGAAGAACCATGCTAGGGCGCTCTAACCGGCTTAAAAATCTTTGCTTCTAGCCTCGGCTATTAGCTTTTAGCTGTAAATACACTACGACGGGTGTTAGCTTTCTTGAAATAAAAAATGAGAAAAAAAACCGTTGTATCGTTACGGACAATACAAATGAATAAAGGGGAGAAGAAAAACAAAACAAAAAGCCAAAACTAAGAAACCGACGCGTTTCAAGTGGCTTCTAGAAGCCAGAAGCCGAAGTCATTTAGAGCAGGGCCTAATATCATTAGTTGATGTGTGTTGAACAATTGACAATTGTGTCGAGTTAAGTTTTGAGTTTATGAAAGTTTGCCATATTTCATTCTTGTTGTCAGTCTTCAGACGGCAGTACCACCCTAGTGCTGGCGGTAGTACCGGCATAGTAGTCACGGTATTACCGCAAGTGCGGTGCGATCGGATAATAGTTGGCGGTAGATATTTTTTCAGAGATGGTCATTTTGGGGGTGTCCAGGTCTGGTAGTACCGGATGGAATCCGTGGTACTACCAGAGAGAGCAGTATGACTGGGTTTTGAACGGAGGTACTACTAGGAGCAGTAGTACCAGCAATGGTGTGAGCAGTCATACCGGCTCCACTGTTACCCGAGTTTGACTAGGTTGACTGGAGTGGTCCGATCGGCCTATCAATAGCGGTCAAGCTGGCTCTATCTAAGGTTATCCGAGTGGTTTGGATAACTATGGAAATTGGCCATGGGTTGAGTTGTGGAGTCTAAGTCATTGCATTCATAGTGCATAAAGTATGTTTAGACTAACATGAGTTAAGTTATGAAGAACTTGCGTCTGAAACAGTTTCTTGGTTTTGATGTGCAGGGTACTTCGAGGTAGCCATGGTCGATAGTATGGTTGGGACTAGGCTTGAGGATGAACTGAGGTACGTTCAAGGAAGCAGGATGGGATGGTTGAGTTCAAGCGGAGCACAAGAGAAGACAAGGGTTGTTGAATGGAAGGTTCAAGCAATGGTTTATCGAATGGTTGGTGTGAGGCATAATTAGGGGAAGTGACACAGAGAGATTTGCCGATGTGTAAGCCATTGATAAACCTACACGTGCAAACATGGAAATTACTTACAAAGAAGGAGATGATCATGGACTAGGTTCGAGGAAAAGATGAGACCATGGTCAAAGCGAAGGTGTTTTGGCAGGAAAGCCAAAATACTGTAAACGACAAAGGGACCAAAACCACGGCGCTTAGAGGGCGTTTGAAGAGTGGTTTAGGTCAATAACTGCCGAGGAGATCAAATGGATGGAAACTTGCTCCTTGGCGGGGTTAGACTTTGATAAGTGTATATAAGTCATGTGTTGAGTGTAAAACCTAGTGTGGGTAGGGTTAACGGGTTTTTTCAGTTGTGCTAATGGATAGCATCTATTAGAGTTAAGTGTGGGTCGGTCGTCTCATCTATTTGAGGTAGAGGGGGTTGGAGGCATGTGCCTAACCAACTAATCCATCTATTCTCTTGGGTTTATGAGAGAGGCTTCCTTGGTAAGGGAGGCTTTTGGGATAAGTGCTCTTGGTAGAGAGGGCTCCGTCCTCTATAATGGAGTAGTTGTAAAACATTCATTTACAAGTTGTAATAAATCAATCTTCTTCACCCCACATGGTGTGTTTTTATCTTGTTGATTTTGAACTTATTTTGGTTGGAGTTTTTGCCCTCTCTTCCTCCCTCTTGATCTTGCTGGTTCTAAGAACGTGTAAGAGATAACGATGTCTCATGAGGATCATATCTCATATATCTAGAGGTTAGCTGCAGCAAAATCTTATAGTTTACCAGGTTTGGTTTAATTTAGAGCACTTCTTATGATTTCATGACCCTAGGATTTGATTTGGCATTGAATCTTTGAGTGATTTAGCTTGTTGTGACATGTGGGAACCTATGTTGAGCTATCTTGGGTATCCCTAACCCATGAGTAAGTCGCAACTCAAATTTGTGAGTTTTGCCTGATTTTGGTGCAACCTTACTTGTCCCAAGAAAATGTTAGAACTTTGACTAAGATCCATGCGATCCTTGTATAAATTAGGTTCCTAATATCCTTAGCAAGATGTATGCAAAGTTTTAAGTAATTTGAGATTGTATTTTAAGGATTGCATTCTTTTTGGTTTATGCTCAGGCTGGTTTTCTATTCTATAGACAAGTGTGCGGTCATACCGCCTTTGGCTTGCGATATTACCGGTCTCCAATCATATCGGCCTTCACCAATGGTCAGACGGTTAGAATGTGGTACTACCAGTCTCTCTACTGTAGTAGTGTCGGCTCTGAAATTTGAATCCGATTTTGTTTTCGTACTTATATAAGTTCTTTAGTTATCGATCTAAACCGATCTTCATAGTTTTCAACAGTTAATAGAGTAAAATTTTGGATTACGATACGAAGAAGATAACATTGAAAACATTGAAGGGTTCATGCACCTCATCCGAATGTTATTTTGGGTCCAACGTGGTCCAGGTTGACGGGAATCCACGTGATGAGCAAGGATCTCCTCGAAAACCACGTCCACGCAGTGATCAGTGATGGGTACAAATCTCGCGCAGCGTAGACACGAACAAACTTGCGAGTGTGGGCGGCAACAGGCAGCAGTCACGTCTTGGGACCGACCGGTAACACCATACTTCCTACATTGCTGGTCCTGTTCTTTTAGATTTTTTTTTAATTTTTGTTTCCAATTGTTTAAAAACTGAAACGATAAAACAACTCTTTTCAGCAACTTCTCAAAGTTATTTTTCTAAACGATATTTTAAACTTAAAATTATATACATCATCTACGTCTACGTCTCTACCGTCATCTTAAAAAACACAGCTAAAAATATTTAGCCGTAGCCAAAAACTACTAGCTACAACAAAAAAAATATTATCATTTTTCAGCGCCTAGCAATATATAAGATATGCACTAAACTCTCATGCCTCTCCTTCGTAAAACTTCGATGCTGGAAATGGCAAACCGAAGTTACAAAATTAACCACTAGGAGCTAAGGCATCCAATCTTGCTTGCTTTGAAGAATTGACTGCACTATGTAGTATTACGTACATAGTATAATTGGCTGAAAAGCTGGTTATGTTCTTGCAGAAAATGATAGTACTAGTCTGATCTTGCCTCTTGGGTTCTGCACCGGCCGTGTCCTGTAGTTGCTAGCTCTACCTTTTTACCATACTTGTACATGCTTGCATGCATCTACAAGTTATATCATATGCATTGTGAGTTGTAAACAAAAAAGTTCCATGCGTATGTGTCATGCCAACTAGATGTAATATTCATACCAGGATTAATCAATTCGTACTACTACATGTCAATGATTTGTGTCCGGTTGGTACTTGGGTTCCTGCAGCGACCTACTATTCATTGTGTCTCCATCGCTTGGACAAGGACTGAAGGACAGCCATCGGTACTTTGGTAAAAGCAGCATGAATATTTATGTCGGACAATTAAGACTGTGCTTATTTAGGCTAAATAACTCTGACTTATGACTAAATTTTTACTGTAACTGATTTATTTTGTACTATAACTGATGGTGGCTAATTTAGTATAATTAAATTTAAAAAATAAAAAACATGTTAGCCCATCACGTATAATGCAAACAGATACAGGAAAAAAGAACCGGAAAAAAAGCTTAAAAAAGCCAAAAGTTCAGAAAAGAACGAAATTTATGAATAGTGAAAATAAGCCAGAAGCTCAAGCTGAAATAAGCGGGACGTAAGTTATCACGAGAGCTCATTAAGTGCAGTGACGCATTTACATCAAAATTTAGAAGGGTTAATAAAATTTACTTATCAGTTTATTAAATACCGAGTTACCAGTCTATTATATTATATAAACATTACTTATAAGCTAAGAATTTACTTGAAAACAAAGCGGCGAAGAGGTTGTTGATGGGCAGTGCTCAAGTTAGAAGTTGTTGATGTTCTTGGCGGTGAAGAGTGGGTGGCCCTCAGCATTGGGCGCCGTGAGCATCGTGGTCACCAGCCCTCCGATGCTCATCCCAGCAATCACATCGAAAGTTGAGATCCTCGCGTCCGGTCCATCTAGCTCCTATAGACAGAAACACACCCCCAACAATAACCCATTAGAATGGTGCATCAGAACAGACAGCATACCTAGATGCTTGCATGCATAATATGCAAGCAGGATGATATATGGGAACTCACCTGGAGCTTCTCTTTGAGGAAGGCGAGGATGGTACCAGGGATGCTGCTGCAGACGCCGCCGTCATCGATGCTCAGCATGGTGATGATGTTCCTGTAGGACGGCGGCGGGGACTTGGGCATCAGGGACCTGTTGCTGTTGAGCTTCAGAACGTGCACGGGCGCCATGGCTTGCTATGATCTCAACGCTAATTAACTAGCTAGCTACCTAGAGGGGGCGGCCGGCGGTAGAGGATGCTAGCCCTCTGACCTCGGTGGGTCCCAGGGGCGGAACCAGGCTTTGCCTAAGCCTCGGGTTGGGCCAGCTGGTTTTGGACTTTATTCCTAGACTTTCACAAGTAAGTCATTATTTTTTATGGACTTTGATTTCTAGATCTCGGGTTATAGGCCATTTAGCCGGAGGCCTAGTTTCGCCCCTAGATCCACCCCGATTAAGATCTGAAATTTCGGGAGAGGGTTGATTGATTGCTCTGGCGCTTACGGTCATTGCTCGCAAACACAGAACTAGTTCGCGTTGCTCATGTGGCCTCGTTGTCTCCTTGTCATTCCCTCCACTGTTAATCCATGTGACATTGGTATCTCTGTCTTATGTCGACGTCCACCCTCATTCCACTACTCTCACATAAGCATTTGGAAAACACTCTTACAGTGACATTTTCAGGCCGGGCAGCTGCAGAATCATTACGCAGATCGTTCTTAATGAACCCAAGCATCAGCTTGAGATTCTCCCCTTCTACCAGGGTTGAGATCCACTGAACGTACAAATTAAAGGACGGTTATTGTTCGAAAATTTTAGTTACCGAGTAGCGGGACACGATGGTGGACACACAACCGTACATATATAAATGAGCCTCGCTCTACAGTTCTACCTTAATACAAAAGTGAGTTTTTCCTCCATGCACCATTGTTGTTTTAAAAAACTGTAGTTTCCACTTGAGTTGATCCCCTTTTCTCTGACTTCTCAGCCCTCATCAGAGAAAAGGGGATCAAATCCTCACTTCCGAGTCGAGTTCTGACTGCTCATCCGGCCAGCACATAGCGGGCGCACTGCACCAAAACAGTGTAGATACTACAAAGGAACTCAGCTTTTTCATCATTGGATGCCTATTCTACTGGGAGCAGACCGAGAGTGAGAGAGATATTTTTTGAATAATCTATTCTATATTTAAAATTATAGAAATATACCTACACAAAAAAAAATTTACACGAAAGGACTCCAATCGCCGATCTTTAGGCGACTAGAACCTGTCGTCCAATAGCCGCACAACACAAATGCAATCGGTGGACCGTTGGACAACATAATTGTAGTCGCCGAACGGTGGGGCGACTGGATGCTATCGCCCAGTGCAGTCGTCCAACCGTTTGGTGACTGGACACGATATATATATATATATATATATATATATATATATATATATATATATATATATATATATATATATATATATATATATATATATATATATATATATATATATATATATATATATATATATATATATATATATATATATGACCACTCGGCCAAGCCCCCGGCTGAGCAACCGATTCCAGTATAACACGCGCGCGAGGAGAGAAGAGAAAGAAGAGAAGAGAGGAAAGGAGAGAAGAGGTTCTGCTATTTCTGTGAGATAAATATTTTTTTATATTTTAGTCAATATTTTTGTATGAAGTAAATAGTTTGTTTAGTGTAAAATTAGAATTCGTAGAAAATTATAGTTGTAGAACTTTGCTATGAAGTAAATAGTTGTAAAAATTTATTTGACATAGTAATTGAAAATTAGCATCAGTAGAAAAGTATAGTTATAGAAAATTTACTAAATATTATAGTAGTAAAAAATTTAGTCAATATAGTTATAGGAATCTAGCATCCGTAGAAAATTATAGTTGTAGGGTTTAGCATCCATAGAAAATAAGCATGCGTAGAAAATTATAATAATAGAAAAATTAGTCAATATTATATACAAAATTAGCATACATACATAATTGTAGTCATAGAAAATTTAGTCAATATTTTTTGTATGAAGTAAATAGTTTGCTTCGTGCCAAACATTATTAGATAACATTTACAATTTATTATGAATGAATGTAATGTCATTAGTACATTAAAAATGCACGTGTACCGTTAGAATTGACATATTGGCATTTAAATTATTATGTCATGTAAATTATCAAAACCCATTAGGAATAATTTACAGTAGGAGAGCTCTTGAGTAGCGAGAGAATAGCGGCGTCGATGTGTGTGGGAGCATCCAGGGAGTTGATGCATATTGGGGCGGAGGATAGAGAGCGATGACGGTGCGAATGAGGAGGAGTTATGCTATGAGGGTACTATAGTAATTCAAGATAGGCAAATGGTCGTAGAAATGTAAATTACAGTATAGCAGTAGTTCTATATTGTATGATGTGATTTGACCAGTAGCAACATTGAAAATATTTGCAGGCAGACATTAGCAATGCCGATACCCACTACATTAAAAGTGCATTACGGTGTCGGCATCATTCGTGAAGGTTCGAATGGCGTTGGCTTGAACAGTTTTGCACAAGCCACTCTGGTACACCCGAATAGTGAGAATGCTCGAATCGCAGATGTGATGTACTGGCTCACCCGTAGCTTCTCCTTGGAACCTAAGGTGTGCAGCGTCATCATACAAGGGTTTTGGAGCCGGTCTCTCACGCACATTAGATGAAAGTTGAGACCATTGATGTGCACTGCTACATGGAAGGGCTTTGTGGAATGCTACCGGTGCCGTGGATACGAGTTCATGCTGCTTGTAAAATCATGCCCAATAGAAGTTGTACAAGGCCCTACCGGTGGCTATCATGCGGGTGGTGTGAGCAGCTCGGGCGTCTAGTATGTTGGTGGACAAGAGGACCCGGAGGAAGTTGCTCGTGATGAGGCCGATGCAGTAGATGGAGGAGAGGCTAATGAAGGGGGGCATATGGAGTACATATAGTATCAAATGTAGAGGTATGACCGTATGGCATGGGATGAAAAGGAAACTATATAGGAGGACGATGATGACAGTTCTGATGAGGACGACGTTTCCATCCTACAGGAATAGAATAGGCTTGACACTAAGAGTTTTACTGCATAGAACGAACATGAATTACCGTGGAAGTATCATGGCACAGAGGTTCGTTTGCACTCAATGTATGCTAACAAGGTATCGTTGCAGGATTCCATCAAGTTGTTGGCCCTGTCCATACAACAAACTTTTCAGGTCATCAAAGTCAAGAGCATTATACTGTGAAGTGCGAGCATGCTGGTTATCCTTGGAAGGTGCACGCATTAGAGTCAAGAGCAGTATGAGACTCACTGCATTGTCTCAAGGTAGAGCCGCACTCTTGCATTCTCAGCTGTGTTTTCCCAAGGCATCGTAATCTAACGTCTGCCCGCATAGCAAATTTGATGTATGGAGAGATAGTGGAGAAGAAGGACATGGAGGGCACGCACATCATGGTGGCTATAGAGAAGAAATTCAAATACAAAATTAGCTACGCGAAGGTATGACGTGCGAAGAAAAAGGCTTTGGAAAAATAGTTCGGATCTTTTGAGGTGGCGTACAACAACCTTTCTCGCATGCTTCAAGTGCTGTAGGACAGGAACCCGGGCACGTGCACTGTTGTGAAGGACAAGCTATCTACAAGGCCACCAAGATTTGTGGTGTTGCAGAGGCGCCTCTTAGCCTTCTGTGCGTGCGTCGAGGCATTCAGGCATATGCTGTCCATGATCTCAATTGATGGGACATTTTTTACTAGCAAATATAAGGACCAGATGCTTATGGCCATAGACATTGATGGCAACAATAAAATTTTGCCCCTGGCCATCGCATTCATTGAAAGTGAGAATTACGACAGCTGATTGTGGTTCCTTCGACATGTGAGGGTAGCAGTTATTGGAGCTCGTTCTGGTGTGTGCGTAATCCATGATCACCATGCTGGGATGCTGAAGGCCATAAGAAAACTTTAGAAAGACCCCGAGGAGTGCCAGATATGAGAAACATATGGTGTATTCGCCACCTGGGGGCTAACTTCTTCAAGCAGTTCCTGAAGCAACCATTGATGAAGCTATTCAATAGGATGGCTATACAGAACTAGAAACACAATTTTGATGCGTCATAGGTGTTGTTGGATGAGCATAGTAGGAAGCATGTCGACGAAAGGAACAAGGGACCGGCCATGCCTGGGGCAGCACAACCCGAATGCCTCACAGCATTGGCTGAGCCTAACACAGCTAATCCGAGGAGGAGGAGCTCACGGAATATCAAGTGTTTCTCACATTGGATCGAGGTTGAGCCATTGGAGAAGTGGTCTCTACTACATGACATAGACGACGCAAGGTACGGCATAATGACGACCAACCTTGTCGAAGTGCACAACTGGGTTCTCAGGGTCCTTCATTCTCAGCCCCTCGTCGCCATCGTGGAAGGTGTTCTGCACAATAAACCAGCTATTTCAGGGAAAGGCATGCAAATGTCGCTCTTCATGCAGCCAACCCACAAACACCGTATTGCTTGCGGATTATGGCATACATGGAGGTGAAGATAGAGAAGTGCCAGTTGCACACAGTACATGTTATGGGCAATAGGGGGCATCGTTTCAACATGCTCCTCTGGGATAGAGTCGGATTTGAGACTGCTCATTCTCTAGTCACTCACGAGGTATGCCTTGGAGATTGTGTGAATGCACCTAGCTGCTCGTGCAACAAACTAAGTTGTTACACAAGCCATGCTCTCATGTCCTCGCCGCATGCGTGGCTGTGGGTATGGATGCTTTGAGCTTCATGTCCGAGTACTTCTTCAAGGAGAGGGTGATGCACGCGTGGTGTGGTGAGCTTAGGGGGTTCAGGGTTGTGGGCAACTTTGCCACCTTGGACAATGTAGGGAGGACTTGGATTCCGGATGTTGACATGCTGAAGGGTGGGAAGGGTCGTCGATAGAGCCATTGTATTATGAATGATATGGATGAAACGCAAGCTGGGGTGCCAGGTAGACACTGCGGGTGCTGCGGTCAAGAGGGCCACGCAGCCAGACGTTGCAAGGCACCTGCTAATGAGTAGGCACGCCAGCATGTTTTTGGTACCATTTGTTGGAGTGTGCAAAGTTGCTTGAACATTACAAATCATTATACACTGTCATCTGTATTTTGTTAGTTGCCACATTTAATGTACGTAATGCTATTGTAACTGTACCATACGTTGCTAATTTTCTATGTTTATACAATTGTTGTGCTATTCCCCCCTTTTAAGTATTGTCCTAGCAGCGTAGTATTGTTTTGTTTGTTTATTTACAATTTATATTTAATGTTGCATTACATTCGATATTTCTTATTCCGCGTAACTGCTAACATCAAGTTACTTTGAAGATATGTCTCGTGAACTTCGTAGATCAGACTACCCTTACGACCTCCTGGATGAGCGTGTGGACTCGCTGCATCACACGTCGTGCTGTGTCCCACCTCCTGGGAGCGCGACCAAGGCGACTGACTTAAGGGTGATCCGCGCGCGCGCACACACACACACCCCGAGTGGCCTGGAGGCTAGGCCCACGCTGGATAGACAGGTTCATACTTCGGTGGCACTATCTTCTCGCCATGCATAGGTTGCGTACTGACTTTTTTTTGCTTCACAGGCTCAGCGATGCTAGACTACTACCTCTCGCCCGGATGGTGTAGGCCACTAGGGGTGAAAACGGATCGGATACGGACGGATAATGCCTCTACCATATTTGTTTTCATATTTTTTTTCGGATACGGATACGAATACGGATAACTCGAATACGAATACAAATACGAATAATATCGAATACAGATACGGATCGAATACGAATCGAAACGAATACGGTTACGAATATTTATCGGAACACGAAAACCTCTTAAACTATACATCCAAAATTAACGAAAATACGTAAATAGTTCATCTTGTCAAAACATTCATGAAATCTAAACAAGCATAGTCTTTTCATGGGTTTTGCCCTGGATTTTCTGTTTTTGAAAAAGCCTGATTTGAAAAGTAAATTAAGTGAAAATCAAAAAAATAGATATTAAATAAAATGATATTTTGATTTTCTATAAAAATCCTACTTTAAATTAATTATTTGGAGTTATTTGGCTTTTATTTGGTTTCCTGGATTTTCTGGAGTTTAAAGGTCTACTTTTGAAATTAAAAAGTATTTTTAAGTATGAAAATTAAATACCAATATTAGTTGGAAATATTTTTATTAAGTCCAAAATATCACCAGGAACCTCTGTGAATTTTCCTGGAATTTTTGGAGTTTATTTCATATTTTTCTGAGCTTAAATGAATTTCTCAGGCTTTTCTGAAATCCAAAAATCAAAAATAAAAATTAAAGTCCCTCCCCCCTCGGATATCCGTTTTCGTATTATCCGGATAATCCGTATCCGTATCCGTATTCGACGGATACTAGGCTTACTGTATTCGTATCCGTATCCGATAAAAAAATCCGTATCCGTATCCGATCCGAGAACTATCCGAAAAAAATCCGATCCGACACAATCCGTATCCGTATCCGTCCGGATCCGGCGGAAACTATCCGATCCGTTTTCACCCCTATAGGCCACTGATGAGGATGCTCTGGCACCAGCTGTGCTCGGGGATGACGGCCAGGAGCGGTCGTGACGCCTCCTGTTCGATCGCTCCCTACTGACAACTTTTGGTGGACCAGTGGCGGCCGGAGACGTACACTTTCCACCTCCTATTTAGAGAGATGGCCCCTACTCTGAAGGATGTCTTGCTGCTGCTCGGCCTTCCTATCGCGAGAGCTGCTGTCTTCTTGTTGGAGGCCCCGGCTAGCTGGCACGAGGACCTGCTAGCCAAGTTCTAGGGAGTCCTTCCGCCTGGGGCTGCAGAGGGGTACTACATCTTCCTACCTACTCAGATTAACAGTCCGTCCTTGCGGCGGCTCTCGTAGTTTAGGGTACGTGTTTGACACCCTTCGCATTCGGACCGCTACACTCTACTTTACTCATTATGGTCTTACTAACTTTTTGATTGTGCTTAGGTCAAGCAGATGGACCCGGCCGCGGACGAGGAGCAGGTGTCACAGCACTTGGAGGCCTACTTGTTGTGGCTCTTTGGTTGAGTGCTCTTCACTACCAGCCATGGTGACAGTGTCGATGCATGCCTCGTCTCTTACGTTAGGGCCATCACTGACAGGGAGGCCCCCTACATCAGCTGGGCTTCGGCCGCACTTACCATGTCCTATCATGGCTTGTGCAGTGTGTGCCAGAGGACTAGGCTGAACTCGGTCCTCATGAGGTATTAGCTGCTACTGTAGTTGGGGTCGTTTGAGCACTTTAGCCTAAACGGCCCTTGTTGGAGGGCATCGCTCCATATGGGATGGAGATGTACCTAGGGGGTGAGGTGAACCGGCCTATGATGGATTCTCCCTGGTGCCATAGATGTGCACGTACTCTCACTTTCAATTAATTTCTTTGTATTATAGATCTTCCTATCTAATATCTGGTGTTTCTTACAGGTGCAGTTCGCGCACATGCAGGTCACACGGGTGTATCTGCACTTCGTGGAGCAGTTCGACTGGTTCACGGCTGACGACATGTGCTGGGAACCCTACTCCCTCGAGGCACTAGAGAGCCACGCTCCTGATGGTCTATTCTCGCTGTGTTGGCGCGACTGGGCTTTTAGACTGACACGGAGGAAACTCATGTTCGACGTCTTTGTGAAGGACTACGTGGTGCATTGTATGATGCGCCAGTTCGGCCTAGACCAACTCGTTCCAGTACCAGTTGGGCCACCTGTGACTGACAACGTGCACGAGTGAGTTACTGCCATAGATGTCTCTTCATTTACGGGCATCTCGTTGGATGACTTGTAAACAAATGTTACCTCCTACAGGCACTCTAGGAAGGGAGTCAAGCATGGCACGGACTTGACGACGAAGATGGAGGCGTGGATTGGCCAGTGGGAGGGCACACTGTAGGACTGTGTGCAGAAGGCCACCCCCTATGACCGTAGCGCATACGGCGTGGACCTTTGCTGGTATGCTCCTCGGACATGTACCAGGCTGGTACATGTTATCAACCCACCCGCACCACACATCACAACATTGATCGACACATACCCCATGCACTTCGCACGAAACGATCATATCACGGTACGTTACATTGTATTTGTAAAATTTTGCTTTTGTTAATCCCACTTATAGGTTTGACCTTTTTGTGTTTTCCTTGTAGGTGGACCTCGGTGTTGAGATTTGGAGGGACTCTCGCATCGTGGGGCAGAGGATCACCAGTGGTGAGGAATGCACATGAGAGGAGTGGTCCAAGCTTTTCGTCGTCTGCAGGCAATGGGAGCCTGTGTCGTTGCCTTTTTTTGTCATGCACAAGGCTCCTAAAGGTTGACACACTGGCGCTTGGTGCACATTCTGTATGTCCGTCGACGTCGTCCCGTCCGGCATCACACCTCATGGGAGAATCAGCGTGCCCACGTCCGCCACGCCCTGCCAAGGCTGGAGGGTCAGCCAGCGCATGTTGGACACCACTGCTGCCTGACGAGGTTAGGGAGTTAGCTTGGGCATGGCCCTGTACACCGCCTGCGCAATAGTCTATGCGTCCTCCAGACTTCTCTGGCTTTCCCACGCAGGGTGCGTTCGACGTGTCGTTCTACCCTTCGAACAGCTTTGACCATGCCATGACACTAGCCGAGGGTATGCCTTGTCTCCAATTGTTTGCTCCCATCCTTTTACTACACGAATTAACGATATTTGCACTGCAGGTCTTACACCCCTTGAAGGATTTAGGGTCTCCCTGGGCCAGGACGACACGTACCGCTAACTTGCAGATTGAGCCTACCAGGAGACTGGCACGGGACCTCAGCCCACACCCTCAGAGGTTCTCTCTAGGTCACAGCTCAGTGGTGCACCAGTACTCACATAGCCGGCACTACAGTCTACCCCTTCGATTTTGGGACCTCGTGTGCGCAGGTCTCCTGAGCATCTTACCTTGTCGAGGCCCCGACACTCGGCATTGAGGAGGAGGGCCAAGCGGGGCTGTACAGGAGGACGCAGACGCAGAGCCAGAGTGGGCCAGGATGGCCACAGAGGGGGTGCTGGGGTGCTGCTGGGGGGGTTTAGTACGGGCCTTCCGCTTGCGCTAGCTGTACTTTTGTTCTTCCTTTATTACTTACATTTCTTACTTATTATGTGATGTTTGCAATACTATTGCATTCTTATTTGTACTTCTTTTTATGATGTCCATTTGTTCGATCCATGTCGACGCCTCTAGTTCAATGCACGTGACGCACTGCTGGAACAATCCACTCAATAAATGGTAACCATAATAACGCGTAATACATTCGATTACATGCTTTACGAAAATGAACATAACCATGAACAACAGGGGAGAGTACTATGGTTCAACCTTGTTCATGTATGCCTACTGGTACAATGTGCCTCACACTACACACATGGGCATTGCAGAGGGGGTGCCTCGGATGTGGCAATACTAGATGGGGTAGTTTTGTGCAGTAGCAAGACCAAAGGGTGTAGCTTTGTGCACTGACAAGAAAAGACGGGGCAGCTTTACGTAGTTATTAGACCGAAGGGGGTAGCTTTGTGCAGTGACAACACTTGACCACACCAGCTTTTGAGATCGACATGACAACACTATACCTTCTCAACTTTTCAAACCGAAAAGACAGGACTCTGTAAAGTACAACGTGACAACTCTCTACACCATGTTAGACCTTTGGCTTATAAAATGAGGTGAAAGAGATCTGAGAAAAAACATTACACTAGTAAACCCAACACTACGCCAGAGCTTGGTTCACCACTTCAGGATGGACAAGAGACAGAAGAAGCAATGTGATAAGATGATGAAGTAATGGGAGAAGACCCGTGAACTAGTAAGGTTTGCTGTGGCCTGCGACGAACAAGCAAGGGCTGCAACGGCCCGCGACGAACAAGGGGAGCGTGCTGGGAGGGCATCTCCCCGGAATGACACCCCCCGTAGCAGCAATCCCATCGTAAATGTTCCAACCGAGAGTTCACCGCAACAGCTGCCCAAAGGGGAGATGCCTCCCCTCTGTTTGTGTAGGGACCCATACAAATTTTTTAAGTCCAAGCAGTGGCTCAGCTTGGGTATGTGTTACTGGGGTTGTGCAAACTATTCCTGTGACTATCCCGACTACCATTGGGACATGAGCAGCTATCGGCAGCTGGTAAGGACAAGGTGCAGTGTGTTCCCCCTACTATTTCTCTTTTCAAAGTATGCACTAACAACCTCTCCCGTCTACCCGTAGTCTCCAAAACCACTATGTGGCTACCGCAAGTGGATCGGCCTAGAGATTCACCCACATGATCAGTTGACTCTCGACTTCAAGAAGTGGAATGTCAAAAGGGCCTGCGAGATTTGGGAGGAGGAGTGCCGCATCGAGATGAGCTTTCGTCTCCTGACGTAAACGCTCGGTTTGCTCGTTGTTGCGGCGAGATGAGCTTTCGTCTCTTGACGTAAATGTGTTTACGTCAGGAGCACGAAAAAAAGAGAGAAATGGCGGCCAAGGCGAAATAGGCTGCCGCAGAGTTCAACGCGAGCTCGCAAGGAAGGAAAAATGGCCTTGGTCCACGCAATAGGTCAAGTCATTCCGCACTAGTTCTCCGAAGGTCGAATTTATTTCCATTCCAAAAAGACGCATATGTATCGTACGAGTACTTCAGTTTGTTGCATCGTGCAGGATGTTGTTTCTTATGCACATAAATAAAACCTGTGCGCCGTGTTATTCCCAGCTTATTATGAAGTCTATTTTAATTCGCAACATCACATCTCCTCGTCTTTTCGTGTTCAATTCTTCACATATCAAGGCATCCAACATCATGGAAAACAAGTTCTCCTCCGTGTATGAATTCCCGGTTGCATCACAATATCACTTATCTTTCATACTTACCAATTGTTGCTGTCTCAATAAGAAAAAATATATGAAAATTTCTTGCACTTCAACAACATACGATGATCATAAATTGTTATTGCGAATCTAACAGATTTTGTACCATCCATGATTTACGAAAATCACAAATAGATCATGCAACATTGTCTGCCGTTTTCCTCATAAAATACAAATTACAGACAAAATTTGGTAAATATCACATACCTACAGCAATTATTGTTTACCCCCATACGCTGTCGGGGGTGCCAATTGCGCAAAAAATAGGCTGAGGTGGTAGCCGTCGACTGGTCGAGCGACTCTACCTGCAGTCGCCCTACTGTTCGGTGACAGGTTGCAGTCGTTCGACCGTTCGGCGACTGGATCCTATCGCTCAATGGCCCACCGACTGCATTCCTATCGTGCGGCCGTTAGGCGAAGGTTCCAGTCGCCCAACGATTGAGCGATTGAAATTTATTTCTGTAAAAAAAATTATGCATATATATTTCTATAGTTTTGAATAAAATTTGGATTATTGAAAAAAATTCAAGAGACCTGTGTCACTGCCGAAGCACACAGCTCTCACCTGCGTCCATCCAGTACCATTCCTACGCTAGCGAATGCATGCGCGCGCGCATGCCGAAACCTTATCCTTCCCCATATACCCAGCCCACCAATAGAGAGAGGAACATAGCATGCTAACATGCCACCAACGCGAGGAACACGGAGTCACAGATACGTACAGCTAAGTCAGCAGCAGCAGCAGCACAGAAGCGTTGTTAAGTAGAGGGGATGCCGGGGTAGCGTGGCACGCGACCTCGTTCGTCGCCAAGACCATAGCGACACCGAGAAGCGGCCAGCAGGCCACGCACGCGCCGAGAGCGAGAGAGCCCATCGACCACACCATGACACTAGTAGACGCGCTGTGCAGCGCGTCCAGCGACGCCGCGCTCATCTGCGACACCTTCAACACCGCCTCGGCCGCGGGATTTCTCTTCGACAATGCCGCGGCTTTCTGCGACGCTGGCATTGTCGTCGGCACCGCGCACGTGCAGACGACCGAGGCGCCGGGGGTGGCTATGGCGGCCGTGGCGTCGTCAGGGGAGAATCAGGCGACGTCGGCGCCGCCCAGGAGGAAGCGGCGGCGGCGGGCGAGGAGCTGCAAGTCGAGGGAGGAGACCGAGAGTCAGCGGATGACGCACATCGCCGTGGAGCGCAACCGCCGGCGCCAGATGAACGAGTACCTCGCCGTGCTCCGGGCGCTCATGCCGGACTCCTACGTCCAGAGGGTACGTACGCGCGCCCGCATGTCCCTCTCATCGCTTTCACTCTTAGCAAACCGACATTACTTCGAGCCAAGCGTTCCTTTCTTCTTTTGTTCTGTATCTGCGTGCTCTCGTTCGTCAAAGAACAAGAAAGCGATGCCGGAGCGACTGGCGAGAATGGTGAGAGAATGTTTGTTTGGCTGAAAGAGACCCGCCATTACTATCGGGGAGAGGACTCATGGTGCTTTCCCTTTTCGAGGTCAAACTTGCTTGTATATGCATGCCCTATGTTTCTTCTTTACTGTTCGATCTCTTTCTTCAGGAGAAGCATCCATTCTTGGCCAGACACCAGCACACCATTAATGTGTCTCCCGTCTCATTAATTCCACTCATTACTCGTCCCAACTTCACCGTACTTTCCTGACATAATTAATGCTTTCTTGATCTTTTAAAATCTTGTAGGGTGACCAAGCATCGATCGTGGGAGGAGCAATAGAGTTCGTGAAGGAGCTCGAGCAGCAGCTCCAGTCCCTGGAAGCGCAGAAACGAACGCTGGTTCACCAACACAAGGCGAGATGTCACGCGATGCCGATGCATACTAGCAGTAGCAACACTGCCACCTGCATGGAGTCCACGAGCAACTGCAGCAGCAGCGTCACCGAGGACGCCTCCGACGCGCCCCCGTTCGCGCAGTTCTTCACGTACCCGCAGTACGTGTGGTGCCACTCGCCGCGCGACTCCACCGCGGCGTCGGCGTCGGCGACGCTCCCGGCCGAGAACCGCCCCGGGGTGGCCGACATCGAGGTGAGCCTGGTCGAGACGCACGCCAACGTCCGCATCATGTCGCCGCGCAGGCCGGGGCAGCTGCTCAAGATGATCGCCGGGCTGCAGGCGCTCCGGCTCACCGTGCTGCACCTCAACGTCACCGCGCTGGACTCCCTGGTGCTCTACTCCCTCAGCGTCAAGGTACGTACGTCAGTACGTCTGCGGCCGCACTGATTTCAGTTTTCTGAACGCCAAGTGACACTTCTTTTCAGTCTCGCTGCATTTCATACACATATCCCACTGGAACACGCACAAATGCATTTGTGTCACAGCTAGCTCGCACGTTAGGCTCTCGGATCGAGTGATACCAATGCGAAAGTTTGTGCGTCTCTACGCATGATTTAGGAATCATGAGGCCCACCTGCACCAGCAGGAAACAAATTAATTAATTAATCAAGGGAGTGTCAAGCATACCCGAATGTTTTTTTTTCTAATTATCATTCAAATTTGTGACATTTAAATTAGAGATCAGGAGCTCCTTATTTTTGAAGGGGGGATATTTTTTCAAGTGAAAGGGGTAAAATTCAAGGAGAAGGGAGGAGAGTTTATAGCTATTAGATCTCTAATCCGATGATCCTAAATCTAAATAATAGTTAAAAAAAATATCCGAATGATATTTAAGAAAACTCATTAATCAGTTACTACTAGCAACGCTTGTGTTTGATTTGGTATCTGAAAAGAAAACGTGTCAGATATTCCCCTGCCTGCGCTGCCCTTGGATGGATAGACCAAACATCCATGGGTCATCACATCAGCCCAGTCGAGTTCGATGGAGCAGTGGCAGAGTTCGGCCACAAATCAAGTAGGGCCCAGCACTCAAAAGTACATGAATTTCATGAGAAATAGGTGATCATTTTCATGCTCAAACACTTGCTAGCCTTGACATCCATTATTTTCTCCGAATACTTGCAAAATTGAAGGAACCGTCAAGTGCGTTGTTGTTCGAGTGCAAAATTAAGGGGACATTTGTTTCACGGTACCAAGTGAGATGGGAGGATGGGATCATGTGGTTTGCTAGATTTTGTTGAACGATATAGTATAACATTTGAACAACATATTTTTTTATCAAATCAACTAAATAAAACTATCTTATTTCGAATAAAACCAGTTTATTCCGTGAACCAAAGAAGAGGACGATGCGGGGATGAAATGAGTTCATCCCGTGAAACCAAAACGCCCCCCCGAAAGGAACCGTCAACTTTCATGCTCAAACACTTGCTAGCCTTGACATCCGTCATGAGAAAAAGGAACTCTATCGCTAGGTTTGGCCTTCATTGAGCTCCGCCCCTGCGATCAAGTGCATTATTGCTCGAGGGCGCATCAAAATTTTCAAAACTTTTATCAGAATCCGATGGACTTGACTAGAAGCCTGGACACCTGTCTTTTCTTGCTTCCCCCCTGCACGATTTAATGGCACAGGGCCGAAGAGAGAGGTGCTCGCTTTTGACCGCAGGGAGGGGGGGCAAGCCCTTTCCTCTCTTGGGGCCCTGCTGTGGTGATCTGCCGCTAAGGACTTGTCAGGGCTGTCATGTTTGTCTCCGTGGAGCGTGCAGTACCAGTAGTCTAGTCCTAGGAAAACACTATCCCAAGCAGTGGCAGCGTGAGTGATATTCTTATAGTTACGGTTCCAACCGATAATTTTTATCCTATAATTATTTGTACCAATAAATTAATAAGTTGTTTTGAAAAAATTAGTGGAAAAACTGTTCTATTTATTTGTACAGGAGCCATAAGTCGAGTCCCTTTTTTTGGTTTTTCAATCAGCTTTTGACTTTAATTTCTTTTAATAACTATTTTTTATTAAACTAATAAGCCATATAAAAGAAATCCGATCCTGAAAAGAAGGGGCTGAAGAAATATTGCTCCTATATTTGTCAGTCCAAACAGAAAACGCTGCAGGGAGAATCTTTTTTTCCCTGAACCGATCACTGAGCCGGGCTGTTGTATATCGTGAAATGAGCAGAAAAGGCTAGCTAGCTGCTGTAGCTTATCTAGACAGTGTACATGTTTCTGCAGCCGTGGCAGTGTGCGACTGTTCCCCCATGGAATCTACGGGATAGTTTACGGCCAGTAGCAGATTCCCTCCCTCTCCCCGACCGGCCATTGCACATGTGCCCCAGTGCCTGCGCCTTGTTCGGCCCTTTGTTTATGCGTACCAGCTCATGTTTAACCCTTCGCGTGTGCGCTGCAGGTGGAGGAAGGGTGCAGCCTGACGACGGTGGACGACATCGCCGCGGCGGTGCATCACGTGCTCTGCATCGTCGACGCGGACGTGACCTCGCAGCAGCTGCTCGCCGTCGGGCAATAGGCGGCGACGACGGTGGTGGCCGCGAAGAGAGAGAGAGAGAGGCCACATATGTGTACTGAGCTAGCTAGCGCCATGACGCCAGTCACGCGCCGCGCCTCCAGTCGCTGTACCACTGTATATATCGCGCTGCCGGTTTTCGGCCGCGCAACATTTTACCCGAGTCTAGTGGAATATGGCGGTGTGGTGGCCTGGCTTCCTGGCCCGTCGGTTTAGCTGCAATGTTATGCGTCTCTTTCGATATGATGGCTGGCTTGTCTTGGCTCCAGATTCTGAAAAAGGCGTTCTTTTGTTACACGGTAGTTCACCTGTCTGTCCTGGTAGCGTGGCAAAAACTCTGAGCTTAAAAGTTTTTTCAATGGGAACTCTGAGCTCAAACTTGACGTAACTTTGCAAGAAACGGTTCAAAATCCCTTCAGGATCCTATGTTTCAAACGGGCCCTAACGGAATTTGTGGCCTCGTGGTGGACTCATACTGGCAAGGTTCTCCATGGCCTGAAATAGAAAATATGGGCTTCAGTTCGCCGCCCATATTGAGTTGCCAAAGAATGGGCCCGTTTGGCGAAGAGATGGGCTTGAACCTGGGAAAGTCTCAAATCCGGCCCGGTCATGAACAGCCAGGAAATGCAGATTTGGGCCTGGCCTTTGCTCGACTCCGCTCGAGCCATGCCAAGGCCAGCCTAACGGAATGTTAGAGCAGGCCAGCAACTACTCAACCACCGGTCAGCTGCTCTGCCGCTCTGCCAGTAGCTAGTTCATGGTGGATCATTTTAGACCGTGGCTTATGATTTATAGTTTAAAATTTTAAAATTTGACCATTAATGAGAGATAGTACGTAGACAACATAGTCGCATATAATTTTGGCCGGTACAGCTGAACTCAGTATATTTTTTACTATAATCTTTCTGTTGACTCTGCCTTAAAAAAATATACTATTTAAAAACTATTTACTATATCATAAACCATAATCCATGAGCTATAAGCTCAAACGAATGCACCCATACGTTGTGCAACCCGACAATAGGTAGTCGAGTACCTTCCTGAGGTTCTATCATTTGTGAGGTATGTGATCTGTAAAACAGATTTTTCTTAGAAAAATCCAGAATCCTTGATGAAGACCAAAATCTTACATACATTGCATTGCCCTAAAATCGGTCAGGGAGAGCGAAACTACCGCTCAACAGGCGCGGTACTACCGTCCCCTGGACGGCGGTACTTCCGACTTTCCTGATAAAACAACAACTTCACTCCATTCCGTTTCAATCTTGATTGACCTATTCTCTCTTGGCTCTAATATCATTCCTCCTTACTCTTAGATGCCTAGGACAGGGAATGCCGGCCGAAGACTTTACTCTTCATTAGCCAATTCTGGAGAATCCCCAGGAGCTCTAGCTCTTCCTCCTGCAACTCCGTCCACCTCAGAGGCAGCTCAAAAGGCAGAGCAGGACAAGGGAAAGGGACCTGCCCTTGACTCAGATTCAGAGACAGAATCTGAGCAGCCAATTAGCTCTCCCATGGAGGAGTCAGAGGAAGACTTGGCAGATAGGGAGGATCCTCAGATTGACCTGAGGAAGATCACAGCTAACGAGTATGCTAGAATGAGGCACAGGAATCAGTTTGAGCTACCCTGCAATTCCATCAATCTCAGATTCCACACAAAGTCTCAAGAGCAGGTGTATGAACAGTTATATGGAAAGACACACCTCATTGCTGATCACAAGTATGTCGATTGGGATCACTTGGACTCAATCGACAAGTATGATGGGATATACAAGCTGTTCCAGAGGGCTGTTTTGCATCAACCTATGGCATTAAAATCAGATTATAATGAAGACATCATCAGACAGTTTTATGCCACAGTCTATATATCCCCTGATTTTCAGCACCTGACATGGATGACTGTCTGCCAAAAGCTAAAGGCAAATAGGCATGATTTTGAGCTTGCTCTAAGGACGGAGTCCAGTACATATGAGAAGGTTTATGACAAGTCAGCTCTTTGACCTTCCAAACATTTCTGAGTATTATGACTCTACCCAGAAGTACATTCCAGGAAAATTAGTTGGCTTGCTTCCCATCCCGAGTTTGGTGAACAGAATCATCAACCACACCATCTTCCCTAAGAGTGGGAATCATCAACCACACCATCATTTAAGGGGGGGTAGGTTTGTAACATCCCAAAAATTTAAATTTTGAAAATCTGAATTTCTTGAATTATTTTTGCAATATGTTCTATTGGAATTTGGATTTCATGGAGTTTTCCTTATTTTGATTGAGGTTCTAAAAATTTGAGAAGTTCATAAAAGACAAAGGCAAACATTAATAATACTAAAAAGAAAATATGCAAATAAGGAGGTAAATTCAAAATTTTAATTTAGAATCTGAAAAGATGATCCAAAAAGGTAAGGGAGAAAATTTGGTTCAAACCATGAAATCTTATACCTAAAAATAATGGTATAAATATTAAAGAAGTAAACAAATCAAATATGTCAACAATTATGGATATATATATATATATATCTAAACATGGTAAGAAATTGGTACTTATGAAATAAATGTTAAAAGTAAATAAATACAGAAATCTGGTGGAGCATGAAAGAGAGTAATTAAGACTTGAATTATACAAATATATATACACATAAATTCTTAAACCAAAAATAAAAGAAAATGAAAGGGAGGTGCAGCCGGCCGGCCACCCCCGGCCCATCTTTCCCCCGCGCGCTGACCGGTGGGCCCGCCCCCTCACCCGCACGCCTCTCTCTCCCCCGTCTCCTTTCGCTGTCGCGCGGGACCGCCCGCTCCCTTCGCTTCGCCTCTCTGTCGCGCGGGCCCGCCTTCGCCCCGCGCACGACTCCTGCCAGCGGGCCCGCCCTCGCCCGCTCCCTCTCTTCACCGCGCGGGACCGCTTCCCCCTCCCTCTCTTTCCTCTCTTCCTTCTCCCCCAGTGCGCCCGCGCCATTCTCTGTTGGGTGCAGCTTCTCTTCGCCCCGTGGCGTCCATGCGTCGCCCTAGGCTCAGCTTCTCCTTCCGCGTGGCAACCATGCATCCTCCCTCTGTCATTCACAGTGCCACGCCGACCCGTCCCCTCGCCCTGTCCCGCGCGCGTCTGCGCCGACCTGCTCCCGTGCCCGGACCCCCTCCTCCTCGCCGCTTGGTCAAAACCCGCGCAACACGATTCCGCGGCCAGCGCACGCCAGTGGCATCGAGTAGTCATGCCCCCGAATCCCGCTGCCTGCCTCCGCACGCTAGCCGGGATTCCCGCTGCAGCCCCCGCTCGCCGACATGACCACCCGAGCAAGCTCTCGAGGGTAGCTCTCCTCGCGCCCCTATAAGAACCCCTGAGCATCTCCATGAGCTCCCCACTCTGCCCTCTCGCTACTGTAGAAACCAATCGAGCCGGAGCCCAGTAAATCGCCGCCGCACCCCTCTTCTTCCTCAGCTCCGGCTGTAGGCCTCCCCGCCGATTGCCACCACTAGACCCTGATTTCCTCCACCTACACCACCTCCAGAGCGTCGCTGACCCGAATACGACCTTTCCCGGACCTCCCGAAGGCCCTACACCGCCGGCACCGACAACTCCTCCCGGACTGCCGCCGCCGCACGCCGCTGACCTATCTCCAGTGCTCCCCGGTCCCCACCGACTCCTCCATCGGCTTCACCGCGGCGCAGGCAATCTATTTTGGTCATCCCCGACTCCTCTCCGGCCGCCCCTCGCCGCCGGCACCGCCGCCCCGAGCCTTCTCAGCTCCGACGCCCACACAGCCGGTTCAATTGGATTTGTTCGCCCCTTTCATCAGGTAACTCCAGTTGGCCGAGTGGCTAGCACCGCCCGTGTTCGAGTCTGTTGGACCGCATGAGAGGTTAGGGAATTTCCCCATTTTTGCTAGTAGCTCCCACTGACATGTGGGCCATGCCCCATTTATTTAAATAATAGCCGGGCCCACTTGTCATAGGCGCAGTGCCTGAAAGATAAAAGAAAAGAATGAATTAAAAATAAGGAAGTGGGACCCACCTGTCAGAGATTTATTATTTTCCAGATTTATTTGAGCTGAAAACTTTAAATGGGTATAACTTATTCGTTTTAGCTCCAAATTGAATGAAACAAATTTCTAAATTTATCTAAATTCAAGATCTATTCAAGGGAACTGAAACCATAAATTTTAGAGCTCAATTGAATTTTTGGTGATATTTAATGTGGTTTGCATAAATAAGTTGAAAAGACTAAATATTAGTTAAGGGCATGGATAGAGAAAAATACTTTGGTTAAATGTTCATTCATGGATTAATCAATAAAAGTTCAACGACTAATGTGCCTTCAATCTTTATTTTAAAAGCATAGTGAGGGATTTAGCCATAACCTTGTATAGGTTATACTCACCTGAAATGACGACTTAACAAACGAAGATGGTCTAGAGAAATAAATCTTAAACCGTGGCATCCTAGTAAATATTGTAGGGTTAATCATGGCATGGGTTAAAACATAGCCATCATCTCTATGCCCCAAACAATTAGGAGAACCCTTTTTGGACTCTTAGATGATTTTGATATTAAGCCACTAATAATTGGATTAGTTATCATGATAAGTGATTAGTGTGATTTTAATGTTTAAGTTTTAAATCCAACTCTTTATTAAAGGCATTAAAGAGGAGAAGTGGCTTTGGATAAATGTCTATATTTAATAAAGATTGCCCTTAATAAGTATGCCCCAATACTTATCATGCCACCTTGAACAAACCTCACTAATAGATTTTAGCAAATAGCCATAATGAAATGTTACCTTGTACAACTTAATGCCATTCAAGAAGTAATAAGCATAAAATTTTCTATCAATGAATAGGTTTAATCTAATTAGTAAGTAAAGGCCTATATCGGAGACTATTCTAAAAACTTAATAAAGATATCCAAGTGTGATAATACCTTTGACTAAAAGATTTATAGAATAAGTACAGATCTCATCCATCAGTCCAGTTTGCCTTTGCCATAACCTGAGTTGCAAGGAATGCATATCCTAAAGATAGAATTTGTCCACTAAACTCCTGCACCAGTCTATAGGTCTAACCTGACTCATGGAACTTCCTTGATAAATAACAAAATAATAAAAAGAGATTATTAATAAAAAGATCAAGTTATCATATGCTATTACCAACCTTGCCTCCAATCACCGAATCACCCATTAACTCGTAATAAAACTAAATTGAGTTTATTCGGATTTATTTGGATCTTTTGAGTTACTTGCTTTTGTTTGGATTCAGTCGTTTATCGCGTAGTTAGAAACTGGAGTCCCGAAGAATGAATGGATCAGGCGTGATCAAGAGCGAATCGAAGATGAAGAATAGAAGCTCAAGAGAAAGCATCGTGTGAGCCAAAGTCCGCGGTAAACCGCGTCAGGCGAGTCAATACTTTGGTCATGTTGAACCTACATTTTCTGCAAATTATTTTGTTTAAATTATCAAATTGCATGCTATTAATTTATATGCAAATCCATGTTTAATTTAGAATTCTAGTTAAATGCCTAATGTCTAACTTGGTTAATATTGCCCCTCCTTTGGAATATTTGAACATGAGAACCTTGTCACCCTAGAAAAATTATAATAGTAACCTTTGGAAAATAAGTCCCTAAATATATGCCAGGCTTAGTATTGTTTAGATACTCATGGGCGCGAGTGCGCCCAAGCATCACTTTTAATCCTGAGAAAAATTGGTTGGGCAGTCATGATGGGAATGACTGGTATCCTTTGATATGGTTATTTTATGCTCTCAAAAATCCCAACTTGCTTAAATATCTGAGCGGATGGTTTGGGGGCTGGTATGTGGTGCGAAGGAATGCACAAAATTGTGGAGTGTGGTAGAACCGCTCAGATAATACTAAGGACTGAATCTTGTCATGTCAGCCCGTGTAAAACAGTACAACCACAAGTCTGTAAAATACAACTTGGCTAAGTAGACTTATCGAAATCCCGGACTCATCTCACTGGTAGTGGATTGATGGGGTTATGCTATGGCAAGGGGGCCTAAAGGGACACCAGTGGAGGGTGAAGTTTTCCCGCTTTCCTAACGTTGCGGGAAGTAGAAGCCCGAGCTGCGTTAGAGTCTGGGGAAAACATCCCGTGCACAGATGGGACCCATCGCAAATGGGCGGTCACCCATAATGTGAGATGGGAGAAAGGACTAGATACTTTGAAAAATCACTGTGATGGTCTGCTCGACCACCCGTCTAAGGAATCGTGTGGGGCAACGAGTTGATTGTCTCTTGTGGTGAAAGTGTACAAACTCTGCAGAGTCAAAACTATTCGAATAGCCGTGCCCACGGTCAGGGGCAGACATGGGAACTTAACTGGATATAGTTCTGTTTTAAAAACATTGGAAACTGGGAATGGAAACTTGAAGGGCGAAGGACTGCCCTGGTTTGGAATTGTCCTGGGAGTCGTCCCAGTGGTAAGTTAAGCGGCTATAACGCTGAAGAAATTGCTATATGGTGCAGATGCCATGTAACGGTGGATGGAATCTGAATCGATATTAATAATGCATTTCCTTGTACATTATGATTTGGTTCAAATTGCTAGGTCTTAGGGATTTTTAAGTAATTGTATTCAAAAGCACTCTACGCAAAAATAAAATAACCCGAGCCTTCCTTTGATAAGCCATGCATACTATTTAATTGCATTCTGTGTATTGGCTCGCGGAGCACGGGGTCGGAGTGCTCATGCTCGCTTTTGCGACAAAATTCAGAATCAGGAAATCAAATCACCTCGCCTCAACAACAAGATTGGACAAGCTGGCCGAGAAGATGAAGATGTCAAGGGCTAGGTCGCGAACCTCCAGTTGGCTGCCTGTGGGCATGTCCTGAAGGTCCCACCTGTGTGCTTCGTTCTTCCGCTGCTGCAATTTAATGATTTCGGCCTAATCGGCCCATGAGTAAGTTTACTATTACCTTTACGCTTTCGCAGGATATGTATTTTGATATTCAGAACTGTAAACTGTGAACACTATCTACTGATCCAGGGAATAGTGCAATAAATCACAGAGGAATCCAGATGTTAATATCTGGGCTCCTACATGGACCCTGGGCGTATCCGGCGGCGGGCGGGCAGCAGCCACCGGTGGGCAGTGGCGCTGGGCGCTGCCGCGCTGGGCAGTGGCGTAGCCGGCGGCGGGCGGGCGGCAGCCACCGGTGGGCAGTGGCGCTGGGTACTGCCGCGCTGGGCAGTGGCGTAACCGGCGGTGGCCTGGGCGTAGCCGGCGGCGGGCGGCAGCTACTGGTGGGCAATGGCGCTGGGCGCTGCCGCGCTGGGCAGTGGCGTAACCGGCGGTGGGCGGGCGGGTGGCAGCCACCGACGCGCAAACTCCGGCGTTGACAGGGTTGGAGGAGCTTGAATGGTATCGTTTTCGATCCGTCCCACCTTATTTTTTTCCCGTCCTCCACCACTGATCACTTCCCTATGTAGAATTCAGCGTTCATCTAGAGTACTTAAAACATTTTGGACAATGCTGACTAGCCTTCTTTATCATTCTATCAGGTTACAAGCTTGCACTAACTAGACAGATCAAATGCATAATGGAAGCAAAAGTCGCACTAAGCAGCTTATGATTAGGTGGTGAGTCAACTAACTTTTTGCTTAAACTTATAGTTATGTCTTTTAGCTGAAATTGTACTGTAGCGACTATTAATTTTTTCTAAGAAGAATTGAAATAAAAATTGAAAAATCATGACAAACAACACAAAGGAATATAGAAAAAACCAAAAAATACCAAAAAAAAGTCAAAATAAATCGAAATTAAAAAACAATATGTTCCAAGTAATTTCTAGCTTAAATAAGTCAAAAACAAAAAAAAAATCTGATAAACTTGCACGCACAAACCACCTTTCAATGGTAACAAGGATTCACCGGCTTTCTAGAAAAGTAGAGACCAAATCATTGCGTAAATTCCACATCAGGACACTAAACAAGGGGCTTGACGCCCAAATGGCCAAACGTATGGATGAGTAAGCAACAAAAAATTGTAAGTTTGTAAGCATTAAGACACTAAACAAAGGGCTTGGTGTCAACTAAGAACGATCCGAAGCAGCCAGAGCTGCCCCCAGATCGATCACCAAAGAAAACAAATGTCTTGCTTCCTGCAACATCTGGAGGTCATGTGCAGCTTAGGAAACTAGAAAAGTTTCAGATGTTTGTGAACAAGTTTCATAGATAAACTTTTGATGATGTAGCTACTGCATCCACCAAACACCCAGCTGCAATTTGACATATGAAAAAACACGTTATTATTAGAAGGCCGACACCAAACCACAGGATACCCAGTTGCCCACCCACATTGTTGCACGTAACAGAAACTTGAACGAAGGGGATGTGTCGCCTAATTGTCTATTCGGCAGGCATTATTAGCAGGAAGGCACTGGTCACCTAACATGACCAAATATCTGCACAGCGGAACCGAATCAGGTTCGAATTTAGCTTGAGTTGAGAAATCACGCTGGAGTGGCCACGGTTTCCATTTCCACACACATCCCCGAATGATTGTTCTACATTGACTGACCTAGAAATATAATGGCAAATGCACACAGAAGGAAGGGAAAAAAAAACTGAAACGGCCACATTTCTCATTGGGGGAGAACCCTTTGCCTAATAATTAACTCACTGATCCAGAGAGAAATGCTCTGGAGCAGAATCCAATCGTATAGAGGAGTGGCAAGATGGAAGAAAGAAAAGAAGAAGAAAAAATTTTCAAGCCCTATACAATTATCCAGTAGAAACACCAAGCAGGTGCGGCAGATCTCACCAGTCACCAGGCATTGCAGAGGGAGGAGGATTTCTGCAGTATGTGGTGTCAAAGAGAAGAGATCATAGCGATGAAATCTCCAGATTTTGATGCAGCTGGCACCTTGATCTCCACCGGAATCACACACAAAAGTATCATCATGTCGTGTTCTAGTCAAAAGAACCTCTGAAAATTACTGCCTCACATCGGAAGAACTGAATCCTTTCCTCTGCCACTCTTGCTGCTGAAGCATGACCTCCCAACAGGCGCCAATCTCTTCGTCGGTGCAGGGTTTGCTGCATCCGGCAATGAACGGCCGCTGCGGACGCCGCCGTCCTTGCTGTGCTCCCCGTGACACCGTCTTGAGGACCCCGAGGAGCCTGCTAGGAGGCCGCTCTCCCTGGCCACCATCAGCTCGTCTTCTAGGCTGGCCAGCAGCACGTCGGCGATGGACATGCGGCCCTCACGGTGCGTGTCTGACAATGACGATGACGCCCTTACCGGCGGCACGGCACCGTCTTCTCTGATCTCAACTATGCCATTGGCCTCCTCGGACCTCCCCGGGCAATCCTTCGCCTCCTGGTCGCCACCGCCGTTACTGCTCACCACGGTCTGCGGCTCTTCGCGCAGATGCTCCGAGTAGTCGTCTATCCTCAGAACCAGCTCGTCGTTGTCTCTCCGGTCCTCTCGTGGAGCGCGGCCCTCTGGCTCCGGCGAGACCATTCCCACGGTGACGAACGCGATGTTGCAGCGGCAGAGCGGGCAGTTGGAGTGCGACTTGAGCCACGTATCGATGCACGGCACGTGGAACGCGTGGCTGCACTTGGGCAGCAGCCGGAGGCTCTCGCCGTCCCGGAACTCGCCGAGGCAGACCGAGCAGTCCGTGCTGTCGACGAACCCGTCGCCGCGCTTGTACTTGCACACGGTGATCTTGTTGATCAGCGTCTCGTCCAGCCCGTCCGACGGCGAGACGTTCCATGGCTCCTGGCTCCGGGAATTGACGTGGCCGCCGCCGCCACCACCGCCGCCACCGCGGGAGCCAAGAACCCTGTTCCGGAGGGAGCTGAAGGTGCCGCAGTACTTGGAGATGATGGTGTAGTAGGTGACGAGGAGGAAGGCGCTGGCGAGCACCCCGATGATGGCGATGACGAGGGGCGAGAAGGCGGGGCCGGAGGAGTCGTCGGCGCTGGGGCCGGCGATGTCGAAGGCCGGCGGCGGGGGCGGGAAGATGAAGTAGCACCACTGCGGGCAGTACATGCTGCACAGGCCCTGGGAGCAGTCCCGGGTTGGCTCATAGGGCATCCACGTAGGCTGCGACCCAAGAGTTGTAGGAGGAGAGGAGGCCATTGCCGCCATGAAAGACAGAAGCACGGTAGCAACAGTAGAGGACTAGAGGAAGAAAAGGATACAGAAGAAACCCCAAGAAACAAAGATGAGTATTTACTATCTCAGACAACCCTCAGACTGCCAGGTTTTAGTACCAGCAGAGGATCTTTATGAGTTTCTGGTCCAACTAATTGTGGTGAGATGAGAGAAGCAAGAGGGTGGTACTGTAGTGCCTGTGCCTGCACTACTGCTTCCTGCTGTTGAGAAATGTGTGTGAGAGAGATCATTAGATGCTGCCACCAGCTGCTACTCTCATGATCTCATCCTTTTGAGCCTCTGAGGAACTGCTGCTACTGGGAGAAACGAGACCCAAACGAGTGTGTGCTTGTTTGGAAAGCATTTTGCGAGGGAGAGAGCCTGATCGGGAGGAAGAAGAGGAAGGGGATGGCGGTGGTTGGGACCTGGCCACCTGGGGCCTTCTTTGCCTTTGTGTTTTGGTGCCACAGTGCTCCTGCTCTCCTCTCCTTTTCTTTTCATTTCCCTCTGCTGCTGCTCCTGTCTTCTTTACCTCGCTTGTCTCCTTTGGAATACAAGCGAAAGGAGATGTTTGGATGGTAAGATGATAAGAGTCGAGTGACTAGGAATATGGCTAATTCACCGTAATGAAGTGATGCAGCAGCAGCAGCAATGCAGTGTAGTAATTAGGGGTGCAAATGGGTTGGGTTAATCCCGACCGATCCGGTCGGTACCGGATTTGGTAAGGGAATTTGATATCTGCTCAGATTCAGATAATTCATGTCGGATTCGGATTCGGGAGAGTTGTTATCTGACCGAATAGTATCGGTATTCGGATACCGGATAATTATCCGGTCGGATATCCGGTAAGAGCTAAGAATTCACCTTTTATTTTGCTAATATTTGTTTTTTTGTCATGTTGGTTGGTTGAGGTGTGCAGTGTATAGAAAATGCTGTCCATCAAAAATCAAGATTCATCTTGAAACGCCACACCTCAGTGGGCAATTTTGGGGGAAACAAGGAGGCATATGTTTGAGGGTAAGCCAGCAAAGAGTTCAACTGATGAGAAAATAGTTTCAAAAAAAACAAAATTTCTTTGCTGTTCAAATTTAACACCCAACTAAAATTTTAGAAATTTCAACTAGTTTTCTTACAGTTGGATGTCTTTGAAGATTGGTGTGCCGCACCTCCAACTCCATCTACAGTGAGCGACACCATCTTCGGCTGATGAATTATAATCATTATTATGTACTTATGTCTAACAGTTTAAGGCTTGAAGTGATGGTGGTGTGGTTTAGCATATGTTCCTTTTTGTATGCACGTACTATCCGTCTACATTATTCGTTTTTGATCCGAAACCGTCAAGTATCCGTTCCGGCGACATCGTATTCGAAATTCCGAATACTCCGAATTCGTATTCGTATCCGATTTTACCGTATTCGACCCCAATCCGAGAAAAAAATATAGGTTAAGATACGATATGAGTAATATCCGTTCGAATCCGACTCGATTGCACCCTAGTGTAGGTCCTAATGCCTAAAGCGGAGGAAGGAAATGAAATCATTCACATTTGCCTAGATTGAGAGGGTGACTAAAAGCAATCGTACCTCCTTAGTTTAAGCCTTTCCTTCAAGTTGGCCTCTAGTCAAAATGCAATAACTAGTTTGGTGACCGAAGACCGAAGATATATAACATATTAGACCAAATGTCTTACTAATTAATTGCACAAGGTGCTTTAATTTGGTTATTAGTTTAGAGGTCACTTACGTTTTTGTAAGTCAAAATCACTAGGAAAAGATAGAGATTTAAGATAACATATAATTCAGCCAAAAGAAAATGTGGTAGAAAAATAAGAGAACTTATGATTCACATGAAAAGATTATTTACGGTCACAGCAGTAACTTACATTAAAGCAAAGCTGTGAAAAGACCGTAGTGATGTCCAGTCTTATCAACTAGTGTCCAGTTCAAAACGGCCTTTCACTGATGGTTTTGAATGTGATGGTTGGTTTTTGAGTGAAATAGACGCATTAGTTTTTGACTGAGATGTTTAATTTAAAAAATAAATAAATAAAAGAAAAAATAAAAAATTTATATAAAAAAAGCTAACCTATTCAAAAGTGTGTTTGGCTTCTAGAACGGGTGCGTACGCTGGCGTACCATCCAAGAATCTTGCGCTCACTATCACACCAATCTGATTTTTTTTTTCTCGCTTCAAGTAGAGTTTTCTCCCCCTTCCGACACTTATAATCCTTGCTTCTGTCAACACAAGTTATTGATCTCTCTGCACTGGTACAAACATGAGAGCCTAGTCACTTAATCCTACTTCTCAGGTACAAACATGAGACCCAGGCATATTAACCTTGCCTACTTCAGACGAAGGCATGGAATCGTTTCAGAATGCAAGTATAGTCAAAACGTTGCATCCACTGCTGGTATGCACCAAATTATCTTCAGAACAAGAAAAGCATGAAATTTTTTGAGATTTACACAGGAAGACAGGACAGAGATTGATGAGTATGTCAAATTGGCTTGCGACGAAAAGAAAATTTGATCTAATGGACCAGAGAGTGAAGACCGATCTGATTTAATAGGTATGTTTATTTTATTTTGGGAGCATGAACACATCATTGTCATACAGTGGGGTCGGCAATGTATGACAGCAAATGGATGCGAAGTAGAAGACGAAAAAAAATTGGGGGGACATGCGGACCAAGGAAGCTATGAAGTTCCATTCATATGAAAGATGAAGACCACCTAATTGAATTAAACATAAGAAGACTAACAAATAAGGCTCAAGGTTTTCACATACTGAATAACCTCTGCAACGCAACGAAGTTTTTTATTTATTTATTTATTTATTTATTTTTGAAAGCGCGGCCGGAGGAGTGCCGCTTTTCATTGAAGCGAGGAAGAAACGAAGAGTTTATTTACAAAGGGTTAGCAACGCAACAAAGTATCAACATGAAGCATTAATTTTTGTTGTAGAAACACTGGGCTGGAGCATCATCTCAAGGTTTGCATTAAGATCCATGATGAATAGGATCAGATAAGGTGGGAACAGGGGAAAAGACCGAAGACGAATAGTTTGTTAGAGAAATTGAATTAAACAACATTATAACAGATGAACTGAAGAAGATAAAGCAAGCATATGTGCGAAAGGCATAGGCAAGAAATTAATAACAGGTGAGTGGGTTTATGCTATAAGGAGCCATTGCCAATGTACAACTGGGGAGTATCAAAGGATAATGTGGAAACAACACATGGACATCTTTGCATATTTAAAGCTAATCTATCGTCTGCTCCTTCGTTTCCCTCCATACCATTTTGTCCTTTGATTCCTTTCTCTACAACTCTGATATAGTTCGTAGCGGTCAAAATGAATAAAGGTGACACCATGTCCTAAGGCAAGTGTGAAACATTCGAGACAAATAGACTAGCTTAAACTGAATTAAGGGATCTGACAGAACGAAACTAGTAGTTCGAAGATAGATGAGTGTTATTCCCTTCATTTTCTAATAAACAAGTTGCTCGACTTCAATCACATGACAACTTTCCTATCCTCTTTCTTGTTTCTCCATGTCTTTTCATGTGGATACGTGTAAGTAAATAAGTTAATGGAAGATTTGTTGGAGAAGAAAGGTATCAGATAGAATTGGGGGACCACAAGAACATGAGGCACAACACAAGATCATCCTGTCTTCTTTTTCCTAAAGCATTAGTCCCACTAATAGGGATTACTTTACGAATTTGATAATTTCGTGGTTAACAACAAAGTAAAATATACTTGCTGACATGTGCATTTACACAAGAGTAAACAGCAAGAAAGTAAACTGACCTCATGGACTTCATCTTGGTAACACTGATTTCAGATTTGCATCAACCTGGTCCACGCTACCTCATTATAGTCTGACGGAACGGCCGCTTTATGCTTTGTCCGAGTTACAAATGGTCCTGCTTTGCCTTATTACGTACCCTCGCTTAAGACCTGCACCATAGAACAACACTGTGGTTACAGTGAATACATGCATGCAACAAATGATTCTATTTATGGACAGGGATACTATACATGCAGGATGCACTTCTTGCCTGCACTTGTTATTAACAGTTATCCAAAAATATTGTACTACTATCTATGGATTAGGAACACTGTACAAATGAATCTATTTGGGCCCAATACGTGAAACGAATACTTCAGTTGAAATATATCTGTCCATACCCTGTACAGTGATTAGTAGGTACTCTCAATGCATGCAACAAATGAATTCTCTCTTCAATAGCATGCCAAAGTTGGTTGGGGGAGAATTAATGACTTCTAAAAAGAACAAAAACAGAAGCTGTTGTACATCCATTCTATACTACAGATGAGATTAATACAACTGGACCATGGAGGTGTAGTTTAGACTTCAGAGTTCAGAACTCAAAACGAATAAGAGAAAAAAAGAAAGCAAAGAATTATGTCAGGCACTTGTTAGAATAGATTACTTTTCCTGTAAATGAAGATGTGGACCAATCTCGATGGTTCATATAGGGTAAATCAATAGCATCATGGTACCGTAAGGATGAAAAATAGTGATCGGATCAATGACGAGTGGCATTGTTAAATCATTGCTTTGCTGGAAAAGCATGGAAAAGGGCAACTAAGTTCAGGCTTTCCTTAGCTTCGATGAGGTGTAAAAGGACCGATCCACTTGCTGGACCTCACTTTACACAATAAAATAAAGATGGGCACTATGAAAAGAGAAAATGGAGCTATATGGCACATGCTACACCAATTCAGCAACTGTTGGGCTCTTCTAAGTTCTAACCGTTTGTAAGCAAAATGGAATGGATAATGCAAAGTTTCGAGTACTGGTGGCAACGGGGGAATACAGATGTTTTGTCTGTCAGAAGAGCATGGACAATAGTAGGAGAAACTAGAAAGCAACATGGCAGTATGCTTGAAGCAAAGGTACAATAATTATAGTTAGTTGGTGGTAACTAGTGCAAAATAGGCATTACGATTGGATTCGATCGAAAGGTAAAGCTGCAGAAACACACACTTGATCTGGACTTTCCTAAATATGGGGAGTTGGCAGCCTTTCTTGGGCAGTTGGGCTTACTGGTGAAGCCACCGACTTCTGAATTTCAGGCGGGCAGCATCATTTGCCAGCAACAGTGTTCTTAGTGCGCACCAGATTCTTTTACTTACTATTAACATGGCAGCGTAATTGCCACAAGTAATTACTAAGAGAAAGTTGCTGTGGCGACAGCCATAAGCATAAATTTGTTTGATAAGCTGATAGCAAAGGAAACCTATCCTTCATCCACCAAACATTATCAAGCCACGTCAACAATACCCTTCTAGTAAAGCTAAGCAAGTTGTCACCCCGACTACAACAAGCTTAAAGTTGTTGGGAACAAAAGCTAAAAATCAATTCTTCAACTATCGAGCATAATCACGCCACATGAAAGTTATGCTTCTGGTAAAGCTGGGCATATTCTGCTCCCATTGCCTAACTTTCCTCATCTTTCTTAGTTTTTGGATTCGTGTTTGCTAAGTGATAACGTTATAACTTTTTTTCTTTTTGAATAATAATGTCAAAAGTTTTTCTCTAAAAGTTTCTACTTGTGTACTCAGATGGGCAGACTGAAGCAGAGATATTAATTTTTGTCAGTTGTGAACTTCTCTGCTTGCACCACATCCACATGTTTGGCAGGCATGTTTCGTAAACTGCCAAGGTTTGAACAATCAGGCTAGCTGCCTTAGCCGAAGGCATCCACCTCAGTCCCAGAACAACAGTAAAAAGTCCTAATTAGGTTAAGGGTGCTTCCTCCTCGATCTGACAGGCTTCCGTACGTTTGGGCAAGGATCATTAGTACACGTCTTGTACCTCCTCAAATGCATCACCACACAAATTAAATCGTGCGCGCAAGATTTTCTACACCGGAAAAGGGTTCGGCCTCTCACCTGGGGCGCTTGGTGACAACCACCCCACCGGGCCAAGAGGTGCCGGCGTTGGGAACGTGCGGATAAGGTTTGCCCCGCAGCGTACGTAAAGCCTCGGCGGCGCGCTTCTCCTCCTCGTCCGGCACGGTCTTGTGATGTATTCGGCCGCGGGGAGCATGCGGCGACGGCGCCTTCTTCGCTGCGCGTCGCCGTCCGCGGTTGCGAGCGACGAGGTTGCAACTGCCTCCGCGGGCGCCTGGCTCCGCCGTCACTGCGGCCGATTCAGCCGAAAAGACGCACGCAGCCACCGGCCCACGAAGGAATCGAGGTCACCCGTCCGGTTCAAACTCGGGCTCGGCTGCTCGGCGTAAAAGGTTGGTCCGGCCCGTCAAGTGTTTGATACTGGGCCGAAGAAAGCACTTGCGGGCTGCGGCTTGCTAAATGAAACGATCCCAATAGTCGTCTCATCCCAGGTGGACGCCGTGCCGTGGGCTGGGCAAGTGTGGCCGGGCCGTCGACAAATAACTCAGTCACAGGAGGCAGGAGCTTCCTCTCAAAAGAGAGAGAAAGAGAGCAGGAGCTGTACTGGGATCCCCCACGGCTTTATTTGGTGGAATGGGCTCTACTGTGCAACACACGACCTCATCCATCTGGTGGATACTCAAAAGGCCAGGATGCAGCCGGATGCATCCGGCACCACTTAACTGCAATCTTATAACACGACCTCATCCATCTGGTGGATGCTCAAAAGGCCAGGATGCAGCCGGATGCATCCGGCACCACTTAACTGCAATCTTATAAAACGCCCCTGTCCAGCCTGATCTATTTGTGCAAAACTCCTCCCTTCTATGCTCGAACTGTGACGACTTGAGTTCTTACCGAGAAGTAATAAATTTATTTTCTCGGTAAAACACCGCTCCAATGAATAATAATCACATCAGAGTGTTACAGCAGAATAATAATTAGAGACAAAACTTAATATAACACACACATAGTCACACAGAACTAGAGGCCTAGTCACACAGAACTAGAGGCCTCATACAAAACCATAAGGGCTGGAATACTGTAATATTTACAAAGGAAAAGGTTCCAACTACTAACTATCCAAAAACAAAGACTAAACTACACCCTATCGTACTCTCGGGTTCCCCAAGTACGATTCCCGACTGCCCCTACTCCACCCGACCTCCACACAGGCGTCCGTCTCATACCCGTCGTATTCCAAGTCCACTGTATTCCACCTGGGGTGGTATTTAAATCTATCCAGGTAGACTTCGCTAGATCCTAGCAATTCTCTGAACTGATCTACTCCTAGACAAGGGAAGATAATAGCAAGAGTGAGTACAGAAGTACTCAGCAAGCAGTATTAGCAAAATATATTGAATGCTCATCATCTAACATTTCTTGGGACACCCATTCTCATTCTCATATTCTTTCTCAATCTCATTCCCTCTCTACCTCACTCTCTTTCTCTTTTCTCATTCTCTTCTCATTTTCACTATCTTTCTCATTTTCATTCTCTTATAGAAAATAAAGGTTTTTAGGTTGTGAAAGAAATTCAGATTATTAATTTAAAAATATACTAAACACTCGTATAGTGGATAAAAACCTCCACTAGTTACGTAGTCTCCAGTCCAGGAGATGGGCATGAATCTATGATTTATATAGTACTGCGCAGCCTTGTACCACTTTATCCATAGTCACTCCGATTCTTGTAGCGAGTGGATCTTCGCATTTCCTTAGGTGCGATACCCAAATCAGAGCACAAAAACTTTAATCGCTATCTTAGTATATTATACCTCCACCCGGTTACTTATAATTGTTGATCTGAGGTGGTTTACTACCCTCACCCGACACCCTTGCGTTTATAAGACAGTCATTGGTCGGACTTAACATTTTATGGCCCAGTGTCCAATTGAAACCTCATCTTATGATCAAAGGGATGCTTGTCTAGAATTAACTATAGATTCGGATTCATGTAAGATCGCTTTGGTCAATCTAAACTAGTTGCGGTACCCATAATTAATTTCTATCCGATACTCATTGCTAGAAGTTATCATACTGGCGTTAGGAGGTGTGGCTTATCTATGAGGTATGCTCAGCATTTTGTTTATTTTTGGTAACTTACGACTCAGACGTGATTAAGTGAGTACATATATAAATATAGCTGCAAAAATTATTCCTATCCAGTTTTATGAATGCAATTATGTCTATTCAATTCCACGCAAGTGTGTACGCATTGATCTCCCTCTCTAAATAATTCTGGGTCTCAAGGTCACTCGGATAAAAAGTTGCCCTCCAATCTCGATTCCATTCCTGTAGGTAGTACGCAGGCTATGGTTCAATTTACCAGTGCCAAAGAAAATAACAAGCAGGTAAACAATTGCATAAATTGCACTAACACACCCATGTGTGATCCTTAAATTCTATTTTAGCCATTTGTAGATTTTTACGACTCCATTGCTATTTTAAATCTAGATCCATGGTGCCCTCCTTACGCCGCTGGCCTCCCAACGCTATGCACTGCCCCTACCCTCGGCTGCTACCCTGCCACCTCCCGGGCCAAAGCCTTACGTCCTTGCGCCGCCAGTTCCCTCCACTCCCTACACCATAGCCTCCTACCGCGTCCTAGGTGCCGCCGTCCTGGCCGTCTCTTTTGGCTCCCCCTACATTGACCGTCGACTCTGCTCATCACTGCCGCGCTGACCCTCCAATGGCTCCTCCTTCACCCCTCTCTCTACTCACCCCTTCTTCCTCTACCCCTTTCTATTCTTGATTTACTTATGTTTACTTCATGATTTGGTTGCCTTTTTATTTGGAAATTAATGATGGTGGTGCTACTACAGTTGCTATGGTGGGGATCGAAATCATTCCATGCGTCGAGGGAGTATGGATTGATTGTCGGGTAAGTGTGGCACCTGTCACCACTAGGGATGGCAATTGTGCCCGTTTACCCATATACCTGTGGGTAAATACCCTAATGGAGTTGGGTATGGGATATTTTCTTTACCCACGGTATGAAAATGGGGGGAACATTCTACCCGTCGGGTAAACGGGCACGGGTATGGGTAAGCTCCACCCGTACCAGCCTCGCCTGTTTACCCGCGATATAGATTGATAAGTGGCGCAGTCATAACAATATCTTTAATTACTATTGATTGTTACAAACTTTTTCATATTTCTAATTGCTATTGATTGTTATAAAATTTTTTGATAGCTATTATATTTCCTAACAACAGCTGTTGCTTATATGTACCTGTCATTAATTCAACTCTCAGATGGTGACTCTCAGTTCGCGGGTAAACAGGTATGCCCACGGGCGAGGGTACCCGCGGGCGATGGGTATGGGTGAGGTTTTTCACTCGTCGTCCTTCATGGGTATACCCGTGTGCGTAAATCAGGGTTGCGGGTACGGGTATGGGCGAGCACTACCTGTACCCGCCGCGCCTGACTGCCATCCCTAGTCACCACAATGTCTTGCTCCTTAGTACTTTCATCTCTTCTCTACTGTCTTACTGCTCTGCATGGTGATTTGTGATGCTCTCAGCCATGGCTTGTGATGCCTAGCGAAGCTACCGGTGGATGCTAGGTTATGGATGCTTATCTAGTACTTGTGTTCATTGTGTGGTCCCCGATTAGATAGAGAAGTGGGTCAAAATGGTGGTGTGGCCTAACTTTGTCATATGATTATCGAGTTGATTTGGGAAGGGTTTGAAGAAGTGGCCAATGGTGGTCGCTTTCCCTTTGTCGGTTGTGTGGTTCTAGCTTGTGAGATCTTGAGGCCTTCTCCTCATATACTTTGGTCTCTTGCTTCCTTGGCCTTGCTAACTCGACCTTGATCTCGTCTTACGATGTTCAAAGTTATGTGGCTTGGTTTTGGGGTGGATCTGGAGTGGATCTAGGAAACAGGGAATGAACTAGGGTGCTGGTCTAGGTGGGCTTGCTTGCTCGGCTATGTGGTCTTTGGCTCTCTAGCCAGTCGCTTGGTTTTATGTTGTCTCTCTCCTCCTTGTGGCCGAATGGCTTGCCCTTATCTAATGGATGTGCCTACTGTGTTGAGGGGGGATGGATTGAGATATTTGTGTGGATGGGCTGGGAAAATGGACTTCTAAATAATTTCAGGTTTGTTTTACTGCCGAATGATGACCCTACGGCTGTGAGAGATGCCAACTAGCCTCTAGATGGTCTGGTATCTCGACGAATGAAATGCCCATCTTGATAATTAATCTAGGGTTTTGTCGGCAATCTGCTTTTGATTGTTTTCTTTTGTTGTGTATTTTTTGGTATCTTTCATAATTAATCACTCATAAGGAATATCGGGGTTTGGGTTCGGTAAGTCTAGCATATCACAAAAAATGTATGAAATGAGCTCACTATAATTTTATCATGTAATTCCTAAGAGATTGTAATCATGTTGTTTTTGTTTATGTTCGTGAGACGGTCCTCTGCTTGAGACTAGGAATTGTAAATTTGTTGTAATTTGTACTATTGCTATTAATGCAATGAGGGTTGTACTATTTTTATGTGGTTTGAGGAAAATTTTAGTTGTTGCCTGACAAATACAATTCATTTGTTGTAAAGGATTGTATTAATTTAATTATTGTAATATGGACTGATATATATTTTTACTTAAGTTAAACCCTTTTCGATGCTGGGTTAAATCTGATTTCTTACTTTGGTGTCCACAGATTATTTCTAGTTCTTGTCAATGGAATTGTGAAAGCAGTACATTTATTTATTGCTTGCAGTCTCCAATTTAACGAATACACAAAAAAATTTAAATTATCCCATATTTTAAATCATTAGTTATTTAATTAACCCTACTTAACTTTGTAACTCATCGCTTAAAGTTAATCGAAAACGTGGCGAGCTACACGCCTACACATACCCTCCCTCCCCTCTATCGTCCGCTAGGGTTTGGGTGCCACCGCTCAAATCCTCAAATCGTTGCTCTTCTCTCCCGTCGACACCCTCCTTTGCCCGTGCTACAATGCTCTCATCTTCTCCATGGCCCAAACCCTAGCGATTTGGGGCGGGCGGCATGTGCGTTTTGTTTGTGGAGAGGAAGAAAGAGGAGAGGGGGTGCGGACATAGAGGTGGGGGGTTTTCACACAAATAAACGCGCTGATTGCACAATAGAGCCGATTTTACTAGAACTATCTCCCTGCTCCAGATTTATAGCGTCTCTTTGCTCGTAACCCGGAGGCTGTCCACTGGTGGCAATAGTATGTTGACAGTTGACACATGCATGCATGAATAGCATCAAAGAGGATTTCGATTCCAATGGTGAGCAGGCACCGTAGGGGAGTGGAAGGTTAAGATCCGGAGTCCTCACGACAGAACAAAGAAAGTGCAGAGATTCCCAAGTCAGCGTGTGCTTTAGGTACAACGGAATTGTGCCCGTGATGGAAGTGTGTTAATTCAGGCATCACTTGCAACGAACTTGCGATCGTCGTTGTTTGTTTTCGTGCCTGGTTGTTCTCTTTGTCCTTGCCGATCTCTGAAGAAGGGGGAGCTTTCTGCCACTTGCTGGTTGCAATCCTGGGGCCTAGTTTGGCGTAAGCCCCGTATAGTGGTCTTCTCTCGAATCAATCTCAGGTTGGACGCGCCAAGTAAGGGCTTTCTCAATTTTCTCCATTAGACGACAAAGAGAGAAAAAAAAGAGAGTTTGATGCCCCCCCCCCCCCCCCCCCCCCAAATTCTTCCCACAGGGAGAAGAAATTTGACGGGCCTGAAAAGGCGGTAAAAGGCAAAACAAGGAAATCCTCTTGAAAAGTTCACTGCTTCGCTTCTCTAAACTATTACTTGCCCTGTTCAAACTCCTCATCCTAGAGATTGCTTAGAATCTATTGCCCAAGAACGTTCCTTGTATCTTAAATGTTTCCGTCATTGTCACAACGTATCTGAGCAAATGGAAGTGATTAGTCATCCATCAAGCTCATGGGGTATACATGTTATCGTCACCAACAAGGCAAATAGAGACAATAGACACTAGCCCGGAGCATGAGCTATAACCGTATTACTCATGCCTATCTATATGATGTATTGGCGGCCATGATCTCGACAGTCCACCCACCCACTCACCCGTCCATCCTTACTCCTTAGCACAAAACAAGAAGAAATTTACTCCAAAAACTTCGCATGGCAAAGGCAAACCATAAACCCCACCCCCCATCATCTTGCAATGGAATGTGCAAGTACAATGGATCCCTGTCGCTTTTCTTATCTAAAGCAAACGAATCATCCACACCACACTGAGTGATCCAAATCCAGGATGGGCAGTGGCGCAATGCAATGCATAGTCACGGCTCACGAGTCACAAAGTCATAAGAACGTAACCCCCACGCAAGGTAAAGCCGGCCAATCCACGGAGGCTAGCACTGACCGATGTGAAACAGCCCGAGCCGTTCCTTTTGGCTTTTCAGTCGATTTTTGGCTTACGTATTTTTTGCAACCACTGTTAATTAGACTAATAGGACTTTGATTTCTTTCAGCAATCACTCTCCATACTCTCTTACGAACAGTCACGATTCAAAATTTTAAGCCAAAAATCACAATTCCAAAGAACCTATCTATAATAAAAAAACTATAAAACATAGCTCGAAAAAACGCCCCACACCCGTATGCACCATTCACGCCGATCAACTCCTATCCGTAAGTGGCAGGTGAGTCGGGGCCACAAGACCGCGAAGTCTGTCTAACCGAAAGCAAATTCTTCCTTATCCACTGTTGATTCACTTGCATCAAAGCCGGATCAATGGAGACCCTCTCCATTGGATTTTTTTTCCCGGTCCATGTGACGGTGGTGACTAATCGGCCAAAGCTGGGGAGCAAATGACATCACCGCACGGGAAAAACTGGAAGAAAAGTCGTGGGTGGCATGGGGGCGTTGGATGGTGGGTGGCAGCGTCAAGCGTGTCATGGCATATGTTGGCGTTTTCTTTCACTAATCCAGCCAGCCTCTCCAATGGACAGGGCACGAAATGCTGTCGAGGGAGCCATGCTCTGTACGTCTAAACGAAATGCTGCCATTCAAGATGGAGATGCCGACGCTGCGCAAAGTGCAGTGCACGGGCTGTAGCTTGGATGCAGTTGATCTGCGCTAGCATCTTCCGAACAGAGCACTGTCGAGGCAGCTGCTAGGTGCATATGTGCACGCATTTTTGCCCTTTCCCGCTTCAAGGATCTCACAGTCCACATCTCATCAGTTTGGGACTGGAAGCAAGCAATCCGCTGTGCGTGTCCAGCAGCAGAAGCTATCACTGAAGCAGTACGTCCATCTCGCAGAAAAATCGCCCTGTTGGTTGCTGCTAGTGGAGAGCAGAAGAGACTGGCTAGAGCCGTGGGAGCTCCGTTGGCTGCGCCGATAAATGCTCGACGTTGATCGGAGGGACGGCTTATCCTGGACGGGTGCAGGAAAGTAAAGGCGGTCGACGACGGCAGGCAGATATCGACGTCACGGGAGTCCGCTATCGGGGACAAATGCCGGGTCAATCAAGTTAGGCGGCGTCGCACGGCACGGCACGGCACGGCGTCAGCGTCCACGCCGAGTCGTCCATATGCCCCAGCCCCATGAATCTTCGCTCCAGAAGATACCGACCGCTCGCGCGGCCCCTTCCACGCGCGCGAACTGTCCAAAGACGTGCCGGCCTCCCCTCCCCTGGCGCCCGCATGACCCTACGCACACCGGCACGTCGCTCGAACCGCTCCAGACGGCTGAAATGTCACTGGATCACCGTGTCCTGCGGCCATGGCGAGCAGCTTTGCGGCGGCATCCGCACGTTGGGGTTCCCTGCAGAATGTCAGATCCCAAGGACGGACACTGTTCAGTGAATGAATGACGTGCCACTCAACGAAATCAGTCGTGTCCTGCGCAGCTGCGGCATCGGGAATGCCGACAAACCGTGACATTCCGGCAATAATTAGAAGCACCATTCTTTTTTTTATTACACGGGGCATGCACATATGAACACCCCACTGCCTCCTACCCAACATTTGTGATACATGTATGTACATCGATCTACCATGTGGTGGCTATATTGCACGGTCGCAAAATTTAGTCGTCGTAAGTTGTAAGCAGCTAGTAAGCACTACGACTTTACTGGTACTAACTAGCTGTAACTGAAACTGTAACTAAAACCTGGAACGGAAAAGTAACAAGCTATAGTAGTATGTGCTTACTGCTCTTGCCTCTCCCCGGCATTACGCCGGCCGGCCTCCGCCACCGTAAGCACAGGGCCCGCCATTCAGGGCACGCAGTTATTACCTTCTTGGCTATGTCATGTATACAGTACACTACAGATTGTTGATCAGGACGAACACTTCGCTATGTGTGCTGCCTAGAACTCCACGATGAGGCTGCCGAAGGGCGACCGGTGCGGGATGCCCTTGCGGCGCTTGTTGCCGGTGCGGTAGCTGGCGGAGGTCGGCGGCGGGGTCGACGGCGTGAAGCTCTGCACGACGCTGCTCTTGTCGCTGCTGCCGCCGCTGGTGCTCGTGCACGAGTCCTCCGAGTCCGACCGCGCGTCCTTGAGCCCCGCCCTCTTCTTCTTGCCGCCGCCACCGCCGCCATGCTTCTTCTTCCTGGGGCGGTAGCCGCCGGACGTGCCGACAATCTGCGGAGCAAAAGATGCCATGTTGGTTACAGACTCGCAATGCGCCAGGTCAGAGCCTCGGTGAGAATGATTTATTGGTTGGTGCGTATGAACTAGTACGTACTTTGCACCCGAGGGAGCAGAAGAGGAAGGAGTCGAGGAGGCTGCGGTCGCAGACCTCGCAGGTGTTGGTGACGCCCTTGCCGGGCCTCGGCTGCGGCCTCTCGTTGAGGAACACCACGCGCGCGCTGTTGATGATGTACGTCTGCACGCCGGTGATGTCCAGCACCTTCTGTATCTCCGACACCCGGATCACGTCGTGGTACGACGACCTCCGTATCTGGCCCCGCGCCCGTGTATACGCATCAGTCACCAAGAAAATCGATAGGAATCCGATCGAAGATGGAAGGATACACCAGGCATCGGAGAGTGGAAAAGGCTATAAAGCATGTATCGGACTACTGACCTGGATGGCGTGGTGGTCGCGGTGGTGGGCGAGGCAGAGGGAGCAGAGCGCGCCGTTCATGCAGTCGAGGCAGTACATGTTGCACTCGCTCTTGTGCGCGTCGGCGTGGAACCTGCATTGCACGAAGAAGCTCGTCGCCAGCAGGGGCTTCAGCCACGGCGGCCACCGCTGGTTCTCAACCTCGTCGTCGCACTCCCCTCCTCCCTGCACGTGCAAATCGCACATTAATTCAATCCAACGTCGCCATTAGAATCATCAATCAAGAACCAAGAAAGAAGGAACAGAGCATGATGAAACATCAGCAATCAATCAACAAATTACCATGGCGCCTCTGCTCTTCAGTTCGAGAGGGGACGCATGATCAATTGCCATCTCGGTACAGGCGAATCGACAAGAATGTGGATGGAAGCGAGGAGGAAGAGCAGAAGGCTGGGAAGAAAGCAGCTCGCGGGGGTAGGAGCGTGTGAAGTCTTTGTAGACTTGGGAAAAGTATTTCAACACCGGTGGTAAGTAAACGAATAGAAGACTCGGCAAGTAATAGAGAGCTCTCGGGCTCGATCTTATCAACTTGCCACGGATCCGGGCATTCCCCCGACCCGGCAAACATATGTACGATCGATTAAATTGCAAATCCTATACAAACATTGGAATCAAGCACAGTTCGAATTGTCTTTTGTACTGCCCTGCCATTTTCACATGAAATTTACATATCAACTGTTGCATTCAATTGGGACCTTATCATCAACAGCAATGTGATTTGTCATGGTTCGGGTTGCAACTTGCGACCGGGTGTGGTCCAAATCCACTCTAAACACTATGTACAACTAGTAGTTTTTAGCCGCAGAAGAAAGGTTTTTTTTTTCACTTTGGAATTAGCATGCTACCTCTAGGAGATTCTACACATATGTTTCAGCTTCCCACATGAACGGTGGGGAACAGTAAGCCCACGTTTCTCCTCACAGAAGTGAAAAGGTCAAAGAAAAGTTACCACTAACGACGCCATTACGCACCTAAATGTGTCACCTTTGGCATCCATTAGTCAAGTCTCGCACCTTTCCTCCCAAGTGGATCAGATGGGATCAGATGCATCCTTAGCCATGCGTATACCGCCATACACTACTAGATATTTTGGGTGGAGCACGTCGCCAAGATGCCTCGCGTTCTGGAAGCAGGATGCTCTTTTTTTTTCCCTAGTGGCCTAACTCGTTTTCTGGTCGTGGCTCATGAATGATCTGGACCGGTGACGAACCACCCAATCGCGCGGGGAATTTTAGCAGCTCATTCATTTGCCGTTTTGTACCTAACCCCGCTGTGTTTCGTCATCACTGATTCGGCAAGTGTTGCCACAGGCGTTTGGTAGATTGGTCACCAACCCCTGTAACGTCTGAGCTATTTTAGCTACTGACTATTGCCGTTCCTGATTGGACTGTGTGCACGTACTATTGAGGGCAATGGTATCTGAGCACACGTTTGTGCATTGTGCGTCGCATTTTTTTTTTGTTTTGCTCGGTTCACCTCCGGTTTCATGTGTGAAGGATCATGTCAGCTCGACGAGACATATATCGGTGCAAAATTTGTGACTAATCACTGTCACGTTACAGCAAAATTCAAAATACAGCAAGTAAATTAATCTTGCAGCGGTTGTACGTCGCATCATCTCCTTGGAGCCGGTCGTAATCTCTTAGCAGATAGTGACGAAGAATTACAATTTTACAGGCCAATGAGACGATCAGCCTTCAGCCAGCATGATAAACGGGCGGGTCCCCATGTCGCACAAACGAACAAGCAAGCGTTGACATGAAGCTTTGTTTCCCCCGTCGAGCTTTCATTCGAGTTAAAAGTCCGGTCGGCTGGCTAGACTGCTGCATGCCTTAAGAGAGTTGGACACATTGGCGTTGCTTGAAGCATCACGGCACACGTGCACACATGGCCGGATTCCTGATAAAGATTTCCGTACTCTGGCCATCCCCTGATTCACGGGTTCGAGCTATTATAGCTCCAAGAAATCGCGCGTAATCGGGCCCAAGGTGCCAGTAATTTGGCTCCAGTTTTTGACCTAATGATGGACTTCGATCATAATCTAATTCATGTAATTGAATGAGCACTCCTATTTATTTCTGAACTTTTGGTGTCTGATACTGTTCGTCTCCAATCTCCACCAACTCTGCAACTCTGCGTAGTGCATGATCAGATCATCCACTGCTGGTATCTGGTTTTAGTGGGATGGCATATTGGCATCTCCAGTTCGGGAGACACCACAAAAGCAGGCTCTGGCATAAAGGCTAATCTAAAGCTGTGCATGCGTTCGCATCTGCTCACTATGCATTACTGCAAACACCGCATCTGCTCACTATACATTACTGCAAACACACTACTGGCTTCAGTTCCTGCTTCCCAGTGATATAGAAAAAGAGGGGTATTCTAAGCAGCGTAGTCTTTTCTGCATCCTACCCAAAAGATCCATCTAGAAAGAAGGGCTTTCAGGGTTCTTCTGGTTGCTGACTGACACATGGGAGCATCATATTACGTTATCATGATACTGTCATTGAAGTTCACTCAAAATGCTGTTCCGTTCCCAGCCCGAATAGTTCATGGCTTGTTCATCAGATCAGTAGCATTTCAGTTGTTTTCTGCCAGTTCTATACATCACAAGCATGAGCAATGCAATCAATTAAGGGACTTGATACAATAAGCAAGAAATTGCCGGCATTGCGTGCTGCTGCTTTGCCATGGCGGCTGCCGAGCAATGCGGAAAGGTCGCGTGCGCACTGAAAAGCCCCTAAAAATTCAAAACCAAACTTTTCCTATTTTTGCTGAATTTTGGGTGATTTTCTGGAAACTTTCCTTTTTGGAAAGTTTTCCCCGAAATCCGTTTTCCCTTTTCGGCTGGACGCCTTCTCCTTTGCCTGGCGCCCCGCCCTCTTCCCGCCTCCTCCCCTGTCTGGCGCCCGCGCCTTCTCCCTTCCTCGCTGGCGCCCCGTTCCCTCTCCGCTTCTCTTCTTTCCCCAGCGCCCGCTCCGCTCCCTCTCCCCGCTGGCGCCTCCCTCTGCTCCCCGCCTCCTCCCTCGCGCATGCGTGCGCGCTGCGCCCTCGGACGCACCGCCTCTGCGCCCGCTGTTTTCTCCCCCTCCCCGCCCGTGGTTTCGCCACCGCCTCCCCCCCCCCCCCCCGCCCGCGCCGTCCCGATAGCCCGATCCGAGACCGGCAGCACTCCAGCGCCACTTGTCGCCCCTTCCCTGCCCTGGACCCACCTGCCAGTCGCCGCCCGTCCCCTCCTCCCCGCGCGGACGCGCCTCGCCCATGACCGCCGCTCACCTGCTCCCCCGTGCCGTCCATCGCCATTACGGCTTTGCCAGCCCCGGTCACGGCTCCATCCCGTGGAGGAGACACCCCCCCAACTGCCCCCGTCACTTCGGTTGACTCCCGCGCCACCGCCCATTGCCTTCTCCCCTAAGGCCCCGCCTCCCCGCTCGGGTATAAAACCCCATTCCTCCGCTCCCTCCTCCCCTTTGCTTCCTGAGCCCCTCCACCGCTCCCATTCACCTCCCACTGCTCCCAGCCACCTCCCAGAGCCGTCGATTGAAGTCTCTCTGCTCCAAGCGCCGTCGCGGCCCTCCCCTGCGCCGGCGACCTCCGTGAGCGGATCTCCTCTTCCATCCCTGCATTCTTCGATTCCTTGCTGCCTTATCACCCTCAAGGCACCACGAAGTCATCCCCGAGCCCCACTCCCTGTTAGCATTTCCGGGGAGCTCCCTCACCGTGAGCCACCGCCGGCCGTAAGGCCCTCCCCGTGGCCAGCCACCACCGGGGCTCCCCAGCTTGAGCCAACCCCACCACCGTACTCCTTGTGCCCCGGAGATACTCAAATCGCCTCCCACCTCGCCGAAGGGTCGCCGGAGAGACCGGGAGCCACCGGGGAGGCCGCTAGCTTCTCTCCTGCCTCCGGCCACCGCCACCCATGCTCCCGTGCCCCAAAGCCCCAAAATGGAACCCCCACACCTCAAGCTACCCATTGGTATCCTTCGTTGCCGTCGGGGACCATCGCCGTCGCCGGTGAGCGGAGGCGCTCACGTCTCTGCCTCTCGGCCGAGCCAACAGCCGGAGGTAGGAGACGATCTCCTCCCAGGGACGTGGCCGTATCCCCGCCGTCCTCCCCCTCTCTTGCCATCCAAAGCCAACCATCGGATGGCAGCCCTTCCCCGCCGTCCGATTTCCTTAGACACACCTCTTCCCAGCCGTCTGATCCCGCCCCTCCACTCACCCGCCTTCCTTATGTCACCACCGTCCGATCTTCCTCGCGCCGTATCCTGTCCACCCGCCTCCCCCACATCCACTTCGTCCGCTGCCGCCGCGTGTCGGCCATCTGCCGTGCAAGGCGCGCGCGCGTGGGCTCCCGACCGCGCGCGAGTTGGGCCGCGGCCTCTCGGCTTGCTCCGCTCCCGCGCGCGCATGCGCATTTGGGCCGCGTCGGCCGCCCGGCCGCGCGGGCCGTCCCCCGGCCGAGCCGCACTGTAGCTCGGGCCGGCCCGTTACTGTTTACACCAATTTTCCAGAGGTTTAATCATTTCTAAAATGCCAGAAAATCCAAATAAATTCTAGAAAATCACAGAAAATCCCAAAACTTCCCAAATTTCACCACTTTGCTCCATTTGATGTCCTGGACCCATTTTTGACCTCCACTTCCACAAACTCATTCCAGAGAAATTCCTAAAATTCCTCATTTGGAGATTTATGCATTTTACTTCTTTTTAAATAGTTTATTTTTTCTCGCTTGAATAGTTTCAAGCCGGACTTATTTCTTTTATGTGTTTGCGCTAGTTTCGAAGATCCCGGAAGTTCAAGTGCAATTTCAGGACCCAGGAGCTTCTACGTTCGAGCTAGCTGAGATCATCCGGATTGTCGGCAAGTCCCAAATCCTTTGATCATGTTGCAACCTATGTTATTTAATTATGTTATTATGCTATTTGCATTGAGCTAGTTCTGAAATGTTAGTTCAAAAATAAAATAAAATGTTTAGAATGACATGTTATATAGTTAAACCTACCACCGACAAATGCCATGTTAAACTTGTAGCCATGCCTTGGTAACCCTAGAAATAATTATCTGTTAATCTAGATAACTGTAAGTTATTATTATCACCATGCAAAGTCTTACACTGATAAGGTCATGGCTGCGGGCCAATAGAATTTGCAAACCCGACTCTAGGGTAAGGTGGTATGGGACACCGTGCCCTAGAGCGGAGAGTGCCGGCGTGGACAAGGTAGGGTAAGGGTTGGGGAAGAGCTGGCGAGTTAGTCTTCGCCCACCTCTTACCCTAGGATTGAAGGTAGGGTAAGGGTGTTGTGGGGCGCCGCGAGACGGCTTTCGCCCACCGCTTACCCTAGGTTGGGTCACGGGCCTGGCAAGGTTGCGGACCATGTGAGAATATAGAACTAGACCCTTACGTTGAGCAAATGACATAGTGATCGCTCAACCACAGGAGTTGACTTGTCAACACTGGTCTAGTAGCTACTCAACTCAATTGAAACTCTACAGGTATTGTAAAGGCTTGGTTTTGAGAAAGCGAGGTTAGGTAGGCCGTACTGCGGGTGCCTAACAACGGTAGAGTTCACTCGAAGCGGACGGGAGTTTATTGTGCCAGACCCGAGTGAATTCTACCGGGTAGAGCCTATATAAAGAGATGAGCAGTGAAACGACCTGGCTTTCTTAACTCAGTCATGAGGGTTAAGGAATCGTGTGGGTAAAGCTGAGCAAACTCTGCAGAGTCTAATAAATGGTATTCAAATACGTCGTGCTCCCGGTTAATGGAGCTGTGTCACTTGGGTGATTCCAGCAGCGAAGCTTAAGTAGTTTTGTAAATGTTTAACTTGTTTAGGTTGGTTAATTAACTCTTCATGAAAAACCTCTGAGATCTTAAGAAGTAGTTTTAGGTCCGTTTTATCAAAATGTTTGCAAATAAAACTGCATCCACTCAAGTTAATAAACCAAGTATACTCCCTTCCTTTGATGATCCGTGCATGTAGTAAGATAGAGTCCCTTTGGGACTTGCTGAGCCGGTTGTTTGGCTCACGGCTTGCTTTTGCCCTTCTTTAGAGGATCAAGACGAAGGTGAATGTCTCCTCGTTGAGGAAGTCCCGGAAGGTCGCTTCTTCGACGAGGACCCGTGGCTTTAGGTCTTGGCCGCGCTCAAGCGGATCTTGGAGCTTCTGTAATGTAATTATACTTTGGGCTTGCACGCCCCGCTGCTAAAAACTGGATGTTAATCCTTATGTGAAATATATGCTGGTCTTTTGTTGTAAGCATGCAATGGTATACTCTTGCGCGACATTCCATAACTGTTCATGCGTGAATAGTTGCGGAATGCCGTGTCCTCCGGCGCCCCTAGGAATCGGGGGCGTTACACGCACGACAAAAAATGGACGCGTTGTTTAAGGACGTGTTTGGTTCGGTGGATGTAATCATTTTATCTTGCACAATATCTTGTTCCTGTGTTTTGTTGAAGGGATGAAACTAATCCATTCTGGACGAAATGATTCCACCCAGATGCTTGGGTGAAGAATATTTCATCAGATGTTGTATCAGCTCGTTTGACCAAATCGGATGAACTACACTGTCCCAGACAGAATAATCTTATCCATCTTCATACCATGAACCAAACACCTTCTAAGCAACTGAAGTCGTTTGGTTCCTGCAAGTTGATTAGACTAGGCAAAATGGGCCAGGCCAACCGTACTAGCCTAAGACATGGTACTGTTGGCCCGACCTAGGCACAACACGAATAGTAAATGGGTCGTACCTGTCTGATTTGACCGAGTATGCCGTGCTTAGGCTGGTACCTCGGCACGGCATGCATAATACCATGGCAAGGCACGGCCTAGCTCAGCATGGTATGGTACGCTATTTACTCCCAACCCTCCCAAGAGGCCATATCTACTTAGAAGAGTGCAACAACTCTCCTGTGTTAATGCAAATAATATTACTTACAGATGGCAGTAAAATTACTCATGTTAGGGTTACTACACTCTTTTGAGCGTGGACGAGTGATTTGCTAGTAAAATTACTTGCAATCAGCAATAAAATTATCTGTGACTGACAGTAACCTTACTTGTGATTGAAATTAAAATTATTGGCAGTGACCCCCCTTGGCCCTTGGCTAGTTGCCCCTTCCTCTTGGGCCCTTGCCCCTATGTCCTTGCCCCTACTGCACTGTCGCATGTGACAGCGACACCGGCAATGTCGCCGCTGGGGTCAGGGCGGTTGCTCCAGCCGCCTCCTCCCTGACAGCCCTGCCCTAGCCAGCCTCTTCTTCTCCTGTCAGACCCGGATTTTTCAATCCAAATCCACTGTGTTTTATTGCACTATTCCCAGGATCATTGGATAGTGCACACAGTAACATTGCTGGATCATACACATACATCGCAAAATATTACATGCCATAAAGGTCTTTGCCCACATCGAGCGATAGTTTACATAGGTGCCACATTGGCTAAAAGTTACATCATATTAAAGCAGCGGAATAGAAGCAAAAGTGAAACCATTACCACAGGCAAGTGACCGGGGGTAATTGTGTTCCATGCATATTACCCAAGGATTGGATAATATATATGCACACAATCTCCATCTAGTCCTCTTGTCTATGTTTTGAAATACGTATTAAGCGTCCTAGTTGTTGTCGTCATCTCCTCCTGCATTTATGGGAGCCTCCTCATGCTCATAGTGCTCCTGAGTTCCTGTCTCTGTTTGATAATGCGAGAATGAGCACTCCGACCCCGTGCTCAGCAAGCCAACACACAGAATGCAAATATATAACATGCATGGCTTGACAATGGAAAGACATAGGGCTATTTTGTTTGCTAAAGAGTGCTTTTGAATACAATTACTTAAAATTTGCTAAGACCTAGCAAGTTTGAAATCACATTTTTAAACCATTAGTTGAATAATCCATGAAATTATGTTGGCATCACACTAACTAACCTTATGGCATCGCACCATAAGTTACCTCTTGGCATCGCACCAAGGGCGGCATATGACATCGCACCATATGCTTGTTGTCGGCATCGCACCAACAACCCTTATGGCATCGCACCATAAGTTGCCTCTTGGCATCGCACCAAGGGCGGCGTATGACATCGCACCATACGCTAATTGTCGGCATCGCACCAACAATACATATGGCATCGCACCATATGTGGCTCATGGCATCACACCATGAGCTCAAAATAATTTGAAGAATTTTTCTTGGGGCATTAGTGTCACCCCAAGTAGCTAATATTCCTAAACATGCCATATAGATGGGGACTTAATTTGTGAAATCATGTATTAATTCATACTACGGTGACAAGGTTCACATGTCCAAGTTTGGCAAGGAGATTAATATGAACAATAGCAATAACAGGGCATAACTAGCTTGCTGAAATTGAACATATCATATCTCATGAAATAATAGCATGCAAGTTGCTAATTTAAAAGGAAATAACTTTGAAATGCTGGGTTCAAAATGTTCAAAGTGTTGACTCGCCTGGGTCGCTAGTGTCCGGTTCTGGGCTGTTGGGACTGATGTCGTCTGCTGCCTCCTCTCGCCGAGCCTCGAACGCTATATACGTTGCATGACATTTTTGGATAAAAATTAGCAAATCATACAAATCTCAATCAAAAATTCAAATGAACTCAAAAATTTATGGTTTTGATCCCATTAGATAGATCTTGAATTTTGATGAATTTACAAATTTGTTTCATTAAATTTGGAGCTAAAATGAAGTAGTTATAGCCAGTCAAAGTCCTTTGTCTCGGTCAAATCCAAAAATTACTAAATCCTGACATGTGGGGTCCACTGTCGGCCTCACTCCTGATTTTTGATTTTCCATTTTATTTCCTTTTTACTTTCTGTGCTACTGACATGTGGGTCCAGCTACTGTTCATGGGGTCCACATGTCAGTATGGGTTCGGTGCAAGAGTTCCACTGACCAGTGGGGCCCAGTGGTCAGTGGACGGCTCTGGTCACAGCGGCTGACAGGTGGGGCCCACCTGTCAGGTGGAAATAAAAGAAATGTTCGACCTTGGCGCGTTGCGGAGCCGAGGGCTCGAACGCGCGCGGCCGAGGGAACGGGGGGAAGAGACGAGCGCTGGTAACCAAATGAGCGGGGAGGCTTTGCCTACCTCTATAGGGCGATCAACTCCTTTGAGGTGGGTCGGCAGCGGGGTCAGGCAGAGGAGTCGGGGACGACGGTGGCCGGCAGCGAGGGGATGTTGGGGAGCTTCGGGTGAACGCCGAAACGCGATCCTCGCGCTAAGGTGATGACGGTGACACGGTCGTCAGGGGCCGAGGGGGTACGGTGGTGGCCGGCGACGAGCGGTGGCGGCGGCTCGGGGAAGCTCTCAGTGGCGGCGAACCACAGGCGACGGGGAGCTCGGGCGAGGGCCGGGGAAGCTTTGCGGCGCTCTGGAGACGATCCTAGCGCAGGGAATTGGGCTCTAGTGCAGTAAAACAGCGGGGAGTTAGATCGCCGGAGTTGGGGGAGAAAAGAGCCTGCCGGCGAGTACGGTGGTCCGGGGCCCAATTACCTGTTGGAGAACAACGAGTACGGCGTGGGGAGCTCAACGGAGGGTTTATTGCCTTATATAGGCGTTCGGGGGAGGCTGGCAACGGGCGGGCGGCCGTTCGGTCCTGTCGGAGCAGGTGGCGGTGCCAGGCGGTGACGCAGGCGGCGTAATGGCCTGGCAAAGCTGCGCAACCACTCCCCTCGTGCGGTCTCCTCAGCGCTTACCACCTCCCACGCACGGGTGGAGCGGCAGACGACCGGCGCCACGTGGCCAGGCCGACGCGACCGGGCGGGGGAAAACGGTGGGCGGTGGCGCCGAACCGTGGGCGGAGGCGGTGGAACCAGGGACGGCGACGGCTCCGCAAGCTTTCCACCAAGGGCGACGGGACAGCACGGGCAGGGCGATGTCGTGCATGAGCTCCACGGAGAGCGCGAGCTCTGCGCCGAGCAAAAAAAGGCGACCGGGGAGGAAGACGCCCCTGACAGGGCCGGTCCACCGGCCAGCAGGAGAGGGAGAGGGAAGGGCAACGGCACAGATGAACCCACGTGGCCAGGTAGGCGGATCTGGCGGCCGAGCGAGAGCGGGAAGGAGGACGGTGGATGGCGCAGACAGGGCGGCGTGGCGCTCATCGGGGCCCGCTAGGTGGCGGCCCGGAAGGAGACGCGGGCGGGGAGGGCCCACGGTCAGGGAAAGGAGGGTGCGGGGCGGGGCCCGCTTGCCAGGGGCGCGCGCACGCGCGCGTCGCGCGGCTGGACCGAGCGGATGCTGGGCCGGGGTGATGGCCGGCCCGGCTCCTTTGTGTATCTATTTTTTTATTTTGTTGCTTTATATTTATTGGTATATTTTGGGTTAATTTTGGCACACTTTCCTGCATAAATTCCAGGTTTTATTTAAATTCCTCCCACCTAATTTCTGGATCATCTTTTCAGATTCTCAATTACAATTTGAAATTTCTTCTTAATTGAATATTCTCTTTTTTTAATTTATTTTAACTTTTGGGGAACCTCAACCAAATATTCTTGAGAAAACACCATGCAATCCAAAGCAAAATAGGATATATTGCAAAATATCTCAAGGGCTCCACATTTTTACAAAATGCATATTTTTGAGGATGTTACATCTCCCTTCTTGGTCGCCGCTACCTCCTCCCTACCAGTTGTCGCCTCCTTCATCCCCGCCCACGCCGGCAGCCACCTCTTCTCTCCGGCTCTCCCTCTCGCTAGCCTCCCTCCCGCTAACCACCATCTTCAGTCTTCTCCTCTCGCGTGGGCGGCTGTAGCACCCTCAGAAAAATATAATCCTAACCAATTTCTCTCTCCTATCTCTAATACCTTTAATTCCCTCTCTCTCCCAGATATCTCTTCCTGCCGTCTCTTATTTCCCTTTCTCATCTATTCTTCTTCCTCTCCCATCTTTTCTCTCTCTTCCCCTACGGCGACATGGGCGGGGCGACCACTGGCGGCGGCGCTGGTAGAGGTGGTGTCGGCGACGGCATGGTCGCGACGACCGAGGGCAACGCGGCCGGTTGCAGCGCAGTCGGCCAAGCGGTGGCGCGCTGGGCCGAGCGACGTCGGGGGTACTGCCGAGGGCGATGTGGTCGAGTGGCGTCGGGGGCGCAGCCGAGGGAGACGTGGCCGAGCGACGTTGGGTGGCGTGACCGAGGGCGTCGCGGCTGGTCGTAGCGCGCTCGGCCGAGTGGCATCGAGGGCGCAGCCAAGGGCCGGCATGGCCGAGGATGACGTGACGAAGACGACGGCGGCCTGTAGGGGCGCAGCGCAGCCTCATGGCCGTGGCAGCTGACGGAGGCGGCATGGTGCTCGGCCGCGGGTGCAAGCGGCCGTGGGCTGGTGGTGCATGACCGAAGGCGCAGGCGGCCGTGAAGCCTAGGTGGCGCGGTGGCAGGGACCACCGGCGGCAGCGGCCGGCGGTGATGGCCGGTGGTGGCAGTCGGAGTGGCCAGTGGTTGGCTTCTATGGTTTTGTAGTTCGGCTGGCCGAGGAGCGTGGCCAAATCATGTTTTGCACGGTGTTCCTTGGTTGTGCAACGAGATGTGTTTGCATGGCCGAACGGCAAATCGTGTGGCTAAATAGCGATGCGCACGACGAAGGTTCACATGCAGCCCTTGAGGAACGTGTGGGCAGTTGCGCACCTCATATCCTTCGTGCAGCGGTTCTGCTGAGCGTGCTCAAGGCAAGTACCTCATGACCGTGACCTCTTCGTTTTGCTTATCATGTGTTCCAGTTTTGTTGTCACTTTGTCATTGAGTATAATTATCATGTCACTCATATTTACTTGACTAATATCATATAGTTAAAATCATATCATTAAGGTCACCTAGCTAATATCATATTACTTGGTTAATATCGCCTCACTACAATTACCTGGCTAATACAATATCGCTAAAGCTACCTGGCTACTAGCACATCACTATAGTTTATCTGGTTAATATCCTATCACTAATGCTGTCTGGTTATTATCATATCGTTCATGTTTGCTTGGTTATAGACTTTTAATATTGTATTCATACCATGATGTTCTAGGTTATTTTATTTCATCTGCTTTTATGTTTATTACGATGCTCAGTTACAATGTTCTAGAGCTCTAGCTTTTAATTAGTGTTTTAGAATCTTTGCTTAAATCGTTAATGGGGGTAACATATGAATATGTTTAACTTAGGTTTAATTTATTGATGCTCTTTTGATATTAGGACCGCTATGTTTTAGTTTCTAATATTATGTTCCAATAATCGTATGATGTTGTATTTGAGCCATGAAGGATGTATGTATTAAACCTGTTAATCTGACTAATAATCACTTATCACATAATAAAACTTGATTGGTTGATAACTTTGTGTGAGCTATGTTATAATACCTCTTTAGGTCGATTACTATATCACTAGCACCTTATCATTATTCCCCATCGCCATCATATCAGAAACTATGTGTTTCTATTTTCAACCTTAGCACATCTTTTCACTTTTCATAACTTTATTGTAGTCTTATCCTCGCCATCTCTTAGCTTCCTTGAATTCATACTATTTAAACTGTCCATGATGTATCAGTTACCTTATCGCCATATTATCATCCCCTATCGTCCTCATATCGGGATTTATGTGTCTTCATTTCCAACCTTAGCAAATCCCCTCACTTTTCCTAATTTTATCTTAACTTTTTCTTAGTTCCTTAAATTCACACCATGTAACATGTTAATAATATAATGGTCACCAGGCCTGGGATTATCCACATATAGGGGAGATTTTCACCCACATGGTAACGTACGGGGACACTCTCGTTACTCAGGATATTACACCCCGTCAGTGGTTATACAGTTGAGGACGATGACGTGCCTGACTATTCTCGTATAACCGGGTATGTGGGGAGTAATCGCCAGTGCCTTTGCCACAGCTTGTTAAATAACAATTATTCTGGTTGATTAGATGACGGTTACCTGGCCTGGGGTCATCCACATATAGGGGAGATTTTCACCCACCTGGTAACGTATGGGGGGCCGTACACTCTCGTTACTTAGGATATTACACCCCGTTGGCGGTTATACAGTCGAGGATGATGGCATGCCTGACTATTCTCGTATAACCGGGTATGTGGGAAGTGATCGTCGGTGCCACCGTCATAACTTGCTAAATAACATATTTTTTAATGACACTGTTCCTATGATCTCTATCTCCGAACCGTATCAGTGTTTACGATAACCTAGTTCCATTGCACTTAACCTATGTTAATTGCTTGCTTGCTTTGCTTGCCCTTTTCATATCTTACTTGCATTACCTGTCTGTTACATACCGTGTTGCGACTGTTGTTGGGTACTTGCTGAGATTTTTAAATCTCACGCTTGCTCCTTTCATTCTCAGATAAAAGGCCAGTAGAGTGATAGCATCATGCATGGGTGGGAGCACTCGAGTTTTCAGCACCGTAGTTTGCCACTGTTTGTTGTTTTATTTATTCTTTATTTGGTTAGAAGTGAACTGGTCCCATGCTTCAAACATTTATTCTAGCTTTAGCTGGTTCTCTATTAAAGTACTGTTAATGTTTTTAATTTTCTTGTGATTTCTATTATTGCTTTTATTATGATTCTTTATTTTGGTGATGACGTTCCATAGTAGTATCTCACATTGGTATGTGGAGTGCTACAGCGGCAATGGTGGCATGGGGCTGCAGACGACTGCGATGGTTCCAGGCGGGGCAACACCAGACCAGACCACTGTGCTCAATAGGCCATCGATGGCCCATTAGGCTAAGCGTATCCGGGCCAGCTTGGTACGGCCCGACCTCTTTTCGTATCGTTCCTAGGTCAAAAAATAGATACGTGAACCGACACGATATGATATAGTAACTTATTTGAGCCAGCCGTACTAGGCCTAATCGGGTCCTATCTTAAACGGACCCGGTCCATTTTGGCCAAGTTATACTTTAGTAGTGCTACTAAGTCGTAATCCTAGTGCCGGTTGCAATGCGATAGCCTTCACGCAGGAGGAAAGAACTTGAAGTGTTTTTTATACTGCTCCACCACCAGCTGCTTTGGATGGCTGAGACTGATGCCAAGATAGATAGAACAGGCAGTCCGAGGCGACGGCGTGCATGATCGCTTGAGAAATGGGTATTCTAACCTGGCAACATATCACAAACACTCGAGGTTGGAGTGCACTTACGGTATACTCCAACTAAAAAATGTCATGAAAAATTGCAAGGAAATTTCTATATATACTTCTAAATTTACTTCACCTATGTATAAAAATGTTAAGCTCAAATTCATTCTATATTAAAATAGCCAAAAAGAAAAAATTCTAACAAATTTAAACTCTTAACATTGTCAGATTTTTCCTTTTTTTATTACCGCTAACATATAATGAATCTGAACTTAAAATTTTATGCATAGTTAAAGTAAGATTAGAAGTACATCTAAAAATTTTCTGACAATTTTTTATGACCCTTTTAGTTGAGGTGTACTGTGATTATACCTTGAACTTAAGTGCATAGAATATGTTTTCCAGCACTTGCGGCTTGCTTGACACGTAGCGGTTGGGTTGGTCCTGATCTCGGGGAACTTTGGTCAAAAATAGACCCCTGTAGCACGTAAATACTAAATCTAACCCTCGGAACATCGTAATTCCGTTTCTAGCCTCCTCCCGACCGCACGTTTAATTTGATGACGACACGTGGTAGTCGTGCGGTCGCCGACCGCACGACTACACTGTTCATGTGAGTCGTGCGGTCAGACTCAACTGGCTAGTGCTACCATTCAATTGACTAGTGCTTTTGCATTGACTAGTATACAAGCATTTGCATTGACTAGTGCTACCATTCAATTGACTAGTGCTACCACTTGTGCTTTTGCTGTATACTTTTGCATTGTATCCTCTGCTTTTGCATTTGCAACCGCACGACTCTGAAACTGAGTGAACGACAGATAGTAAGCGATGCCAGTGAGTCGTGCGGTCGCCGCACGACTGCCACGTGTCGTCGCTAAATTAAACGTGCGGTCGGGAGGAGGCTAGAAACAGAATTACGGTATTCCAAAGGTTAGATTTAGTATTTACGTGCTACAAAGATCTATTTTTAACCAAATTTCGATCTCGGGACTATCTCGCGTTACTTTTCCAACTCTTTCGATTTTTCTTTAAAAAAAGCAGGGGTGTGTTGGATCGTGTGTGGCGGATTCTTGGAGCTGACGCGGCGGCGCTCAGAACACGGGTTTGCTTGCTTGGTGGCGGTACGGCGAAAAGAGAGCTTGAAATACGGTCGCTCCTGGTACCGTGATTCGTGCCGAGAGCTCTATCTTGTCAATGCAACCTGAACTGTTAATTGGCCATGGTCGATGGAGTGCACTGCATATCCGTCCTATTCTTTTTCAGTTTTTGACTTTAACTTTTAATTTTTTTATATAGTAACTAACTTTTAAATAGAATATTTTTTAAGATAAAATTTACTAGTTAATTATAGTGTATACTGTATCGACTTTATTTATATCGGTAACAACCGTACATAAGTTTCTATTATTCTGTAATCTCTTGTACGATTAGTCCAAAAATTACAAGTTATAACTAAAAATCATAAATTTCAGCCAAAAAAGAGGCACATCTGCTCGCTTGGTCAATCAAGTGAAGCACACAGCCTGACCATGGTTGGTGATTCACCGTTAGTTACGCATTTACCCCTCATCGATCAGTCGATACAAAACAGGTCAACGCTTCATGCACTCTGTAGGCTGCAGCCTGCAACTCCCTGAACAACGTTACGGCAGAGGAGCAGAGGATCATCATGGCAGGACAGTGCGAAGCCGCACGCGTCCCTCAGCTCCGGCAACACATTTTCTCGGCCTTTTGGGCCTTCGGCTACGCTTTTTTAGTTGCATTTTGCCACGTTTAGGGGTGCTCAAAATAGTTTTTTAGTGATTTATAGTTGAAAAGCACTATAGTTAGCTGAAATTACAATGTAGCTGATGATGACTTATTTGATGTAATTAAATTAAAAATTTAAAAATAGAAAAAACTTATTAGCCTATCACCGATAAAAAAGCTCAAAAAACCAGAAAAGACAGAAGCCGAAGCCGTTTTGAGTGGGGCTCGCTGCATGCGTTTTTCCAGGCTCCTTCAACGAGCCGAAAGCACATATCGCCTCGTGACTCTCAAACCTCCCCAATCCAGACGCCACCTTGCGCGTCTGTTTTCTCATTCGCGAATATTGCTCATAGTACAAGGGGTTGGGCTGGGGGCGCTAACGGGCGGGACACGTCTACGGATCAAAAGTTTCATCTATTTTCGTTTTGAATCTCGGCTGAAAATAGACATCTCTCTATTCATCCTCTGTTCCCTATTTTTTTGACCACATTCAAGTTTTCTACCACATTCAGGCTTTCGACCACATTGTCTCTTTTCGACCACGTTGAGTTTTCGACCGCTCATTGGTCATCAATCTCACTGGTCATATTTCGACCTGATTCGACCACAACAGTTACTCCTCTTATCTGTTCTTTGATTCGACCACATGAAGGCTTTTAACCCCTCGGGTTTTTGACCACTCACTGGTCGTTGACTTTTCTGGTCGTGTTTCGATGTTATCTGACCACTTAGGTTTCCGACCACTTTGGTTTTCACCTACTCACTAGTCGTTGACCGAAGTTCGACTTCCTACAAATACTCAGGTTTGCGATCTCTCTCAGGTCATCGACCATGTCGGTATTAGAAAACTTGTTGGCTTTCGACCACATTGAATTTCGACAACGTAGGGTTTTTGATCAATTATTGGTCTACGACCATGTTGATTGCTCGACCACTCAATGGTCATCGACCATGTTGGTTACAACCACGTTGATTTCCAACCTTGTTAGTTTTCGACCGTTCTCTGGTCATCGACTACATAGTCGAGTTCTGACCACGTAGTCGAATTCCAACCACGTTGTTTTCCGACTGGTTGCGCTCAGTTTCGTGGGACTTCCAACCACGTAGTCAAAATCGACCACTTTATTTTTGATTGGTTTTGTCCAGTGGAATTGTTATCCTAATCTTTATAACTTTGTAGCTATTAGAGTAAAGAATAAGTGAATACTTTGAAAAAAAAATTTAAGGCATCATTCAACCCCTCTGTTGTCTATCCAGTCCTATAGTTGGATTTGTTGAAATGCTTATAGGAATTTTGGAGCTATGCCAATTCCTTTGTGATACAGTTCCTACACATCTTAAAAACGATTGCAGATTCTTTTGGTGTTTCCCTCATGGTGCTGCCAATCATGTCACGTATTTTAACTAAAATTTTCTTCGTATTACTCTGCCAAAAGATGTTTCTCTGCAGAAGCCTGCATTCGGCTTAGTTGCTCATGAAGATAGGGACACAACTTTGGTGAGAGACCTTCACGATGTTTAGAAGAGAAACTAAATAGTTTTGGAGATCATCGATAATCTGTCATATTGGCTGGCCAGCAAGGATTATGCGTGCAGAAATGTTCTGGTTTCTTCCTTCAGTTATGGAAGCACAGTTGCAGACTATATATTATCTATTTCACTTATAGAAGTGGCGTGCTTAGTATTCATCGGATTCTCCGTAGACCATCCAACTACGTCACTATGTCCATAGTCCACTCTACTGACGTAGCGTAGCTGTTTAAAGTATATGTAATGGTATTGTAACCTGTATATCTATACCATCAAATTCACCTTACCTACTGCCGAACATAGTCTTTTCAATTATTACTCTTTGATAATCTAAGAAAACTATTACTCTTTGATGCAACTCCAGGACGTCTTTTCAATTGTAACATGTATTATCTTTGCCGTTTTCTAACACCACGCGCGCGCCACTAGTTGAGAAGTCGTGTCACGAAAATGGCATAGACATTAGCTAGTATATCAAGGGCGACGCTACCGACTGTGACGAGATCACGAGGGGAATGGCTTGTGATTCATTGGTTGCCCATAGATATGTATGCTTCTTTTTTTTTTTTTGAAAATAGATATGTTTGCCCATAGATATGTATGCTTCTAAGGTCTCGCTTCAAGCAACTTTTAGCTTATAGTTTCTGATTTCCAACTCTTTGGACAATTAGTTAATTGGGCCTCTATTCTACACAACCATCATTTCTTTTCCTCCCAAAGCTTTAGCATGTGGATTATGGTCTCCATTGTCTTGCAACGGAATATGTAGTGTTTGTTAGCACCCCTTATTTTTAGGGCACGCGACAGTTCACCGACATTGTGTCGTTCTAGGGTTAGGAGAGCCTACCATATACATGGGCCACATTGAAGCATGGGTTCTGCTGCCGTCTGGCTTGTCATGGGTTTTGAAATTTAAGGCCTGGTGGTACGGAGCCTATGGGCCGTGTGGCCATCGAAAGCATTCGTGCTTCTTCCAAACTTGGAGTAGTTTCTTTACCCGAATTTTTTTTTGAAAGAAATTTACAGGCAAGTTCAACTTTGCATGTCACCTACCGGCCCCGATAAAAAAGAGCAAACATTTTTATTTTTTTTCAAGACTAGCAAACATGGACTGTCCTTGGCATTTCTGCATAGTACTAAAAGCAGTTTAGTTGGTCCCGTTTGGATCAATGAACCAAAACACAGCGATCCCCACACCCCAGAAAAGTCCCAAGAGATGGAGGCTGAATTCTGAAAATCTTCAGGTCGGATTATCTCCCGGCTTTGTGTCTACTCGTAAGGCAACCCAAAACTAACGACAATTCACGGCCTAAGTTTTCCTGTTGGGTCTTGCTCGCAGTGGAAGTGCTTCTGCTTCTGCATCTCTACCCCTATAAACCACCAGTTAAAATTATCCTACATCCACCCAACAATTACCTGCTCCACAGTCATGACCTTAACTACGTCCACACCACAATATGCACCCAGAATTACACCATCCTAAAAACGTCCACACCAGATTAACTCTCCTCTATTCTCTCTCCTTACTCAACCATATCCGACGGTCATCCTTCTATGGATCTGCAGTACCCCTCCCGCACCCTCACCCCACCGAAACCCCTCCCACGTTCTCCGCGCCGCATCCTCCCTCACCAAATCTTTCCTCCGTTCTCCGCGCAGCTATCCTTCCCACCGAGTCCTCCTCCCCCGCTCCTCCGTTCCACCGCCGCCTCCTCGCTCGTCCGCGCTGCCGCCGCCACCTCCCCCCCACCTTGCGCTGCCGCCGCCTCCTCCCCCGCGCCTCCACTCCCGCCGCTCCCCCATCTCCGCCTCTCCCCCGTGCCTCCACTCCCGCAGCTCCCCCCGTCCTCCACCGCGCCGCCACTCCCTCCGCTCCGCCCGTCCTCCACCGCGCCGCCGCTCCCCCATCTCCACCTCTCCCCCGCGCCTCCACTCCCTCCGCTCCCCCCGTCCTTCCCCGCGCCGCCGCTCCCCTCACCGTCCCTCCTCTATTGCCCCCTCAGCCCCTCTTCTCCTTAGCCGGCATTGGTGGAGACCGAAGAGGCGGAGATGAGGACTTGACTGGCAGACTCCCTGTGCGCCGCTACTGCCGCCAACAAGGACGACGTGCCCTCTTCTTCAGCCACGCCGCTGTCCCCCTCTGTCGCTCCCCTCTTCACCTCTCCAGGTTTGCCATCTCCCTTCGTTCCTTCCTCTCTCTGTTTCTCGACCGACTCCCTACACGCCGGCGTCGCCAACGAGGACGATGAGCCCTCTGCTTCAGCCGTGCCGCCGTCCCCCCTCCGTTGCCCCCCTCTTCTCCTCTCCAGGTTTGCCATCCCTTTGTCCCTTCCTCTCTGCTTCTCTACTCTCTCTTCTGATTTTGCGCCTGTCTCCTCAATCTCCTCTCTAATGCTTGCTTCAAGGCTTCAAATCTTCAATCCCTTCCCTTGCAATCCAGGTTTGCTACCTTGCTGGCCGCCCGTCTTCTTGTCCAGCATCGTGGAAAGTGGGCTATGGGGGAGCAGGGAGCTTCATGAGATGAGGTGGGAGCAAAATATTAGATTGTTCATTGTTGGAAACCAGAACACAACTTGGACAAGCATGGTCTGTTCCATGTGTTAATTTCATGATTAGATATTGTCCATTTGTGATTTGTCCAACGAAACCATTAAACAGCCAGAACATTAAGATATGGTGCAGTTGAATGTTAAATGTTTAAATGTATTATTATGTCATGTCTGTATTAGTGAATTCTGATACTCTGATATGATTTTTCATTTACCCTAAATTGGAGTATTGGACCACTCTTGCTGTCTTGCAGTTGCAGTGATTTGTTGTCTTGTAATAGCTAAATGCTAAATGATATGCTCTCTATAATTGTGCTATGCTCATGCTTCTTTATGCTACCTAGGATGTCGTTTGTTGCGTTGGCACCAGAGATTTCGATGAAGGAAGACCAGATGTTGTATGAGGAATTTGTATATTGTTAGGACTTAGGAGTTCAACAAAAAGAAGGTAAGGACTATACATATGAAATGCACAACATTTATTCTATACCAATTACCAAAAGACTCATAGTCTCATACATTACTTAATGTGCAGGTTTTACCACTTTACATCAAAAATTTATATCAATAGATGGAGAGCTATCATTGTATCAACCAGGTAAATTATGTGCGTGCAGTGTAGGATGTTAGGGCTTTCCCCTGGCTCCTCTCCATGTTTGTGTAGAATTGTGTGAAGGTGATATCAATAAACATCAATAGTTTATTTACTCCTATAATTTGTTCCTCTTGTTCACATTCAAATGTTGAATATGTCAGTGCAATACAATTCTCCTGCTGAATATTGCACTGTTGGTTTCCTGTACTATCTCTACCTTTAATGCTGTGTTTGGCTCTTGGTTAAAATAGCTATGTTAGCTTATCCTAATCCAGCTAGGTTTGCTTAACCCAATTTTTGTGTTTGGCAGGAAACATAGTTAGTCTAAAATATTGTGTGGCTTTATTTGGTGGTTAAGCTGGGTCAACAGTTGTGTATTTTCTGTTTATTATCTCAAATTTCCCACATTGGACCTTCTTTTCAGAATTAGTTTCTTATATGGTAGTAATTGTGAACTTCTGACCTATGCTACTTTCTGTTCAGACACTTGTTGACATCTACCTTTGGTTTTATGCTAAAATTGCAGTTTGATGTCACCTTTCCAGCCCTTCAGTGTTCTATAATTAGTCTTGATGCGATGGACATCAGTGGGCAAGAGCACCTTGATGTGGTATGTTTTTGTGGCTTCGTGTATTGCTATTGTTGCTTCACATATATCTTTGTCAAAATCTTGTACATGTGCAATTGATCCTATGAATTATGGTTGATCACTGATGGTTGTAGACTTGTAATAACTAATTTGCTCTGCTAAAATGCTCTTATGTAGAAGCATGATATATTCAAGCAGCGAATTGATGCCCTTGGAAATGTTATTGCAACTAGGCAAGATGCAGTTGGTGGGATGAAGGTCAGCACCGCATTTGTTCTGTTAAAAGTCGCACTGTAGGATATAGTACATCTTTATTTCAAAGTAACTTTCTCTGAAACAATCATAATCTTATCTATTAAGATTTTTTTCTGTCATGTAAATGTCCTACATTCTTAGCATGAAGCTAATGAGGATTTGTTGTGCACATATTACTTGAATTACTTAGATGTGTAACATGACATATTTTGGGTTCTCAAGTAGTTGAATTGCCTTCTAGGTGGTGTGTGTTGTTCAAATCATAATACATTTTGACATTTTGTTAGACCTAATGATGCATGTTTCCTTGTTTCCTTTTTAACAGGTGGAAAAGCCCTTACAACGGCATGGCGGCAGGCTTGAACACAATGAGACTTATTGTGGCTCTTGTTATGGTGCAGAAGAAGTATGTTCCTACTTTCTCTTTGTAGATGATATTTCATCGCTGACCTACAATACGCAAAAGCATTACTGTCTTGCATGTTGTATGGACTTATTTTAGACTTCCAGCATACAATGAATAATGAATTTTATTAATCTATTGGCCATTTTTGTTACCATGATCTCGCAAGGTTACCTTTCAGAAACCTCTAGATGAGCTTCTTAGTTGTTGCTAAGCTTATTGAAAGAAGATTTTGGAATCTACAAATGTGAGTTGATGCCAACCTTTTGATGTGAACAATGCCACCACTGGTTTCAGTCATACTGGTTTGCAGAGCAAATGGCACACCTTAGCTACATTATGGGTTATCACACATATTTCCATGGGTCAGACCATTTTTAGTTTTCTTTTTAGCATACTGTCCTCATTAACACTGTTATCCATTTTGTTTACTGTACAACAAATTTTCATGACTGCTTTACAACCTGTTGTCCATTACGCCATTACATCAATGTTACTTAGGGGACATTATTTTAAGATTTTAACTTAGTAATGCCATATGCTGACCAGTGTTTTACTATGTGCTCAAAGAATTTTTTAGGCTTTTCTTCTATTACTTGTTATGTTTTATTCAGATGAATTGTATTGCTATATAATGCTAAGTGTACTGTATTGCATCTGATATTTTGCTATGTATTTTAACTGAACGTCTTCCTTAATTGAATGTAGTCTGATGAGCAATGTTGTAACTCGTGTGAAGATGTCCGTGAAGCATACAGGAAAAAGGTTGGGGTGTATCAAATCCAGATTTGATCGACCAGGTACAACCATCTTGTCTGAATTATAACTATACCTGTGATGTGCACTGTTTATCCTTTACCTTCAAGGCAGTTTATTTTGTCTGATGTGCACTGTTCTGTAGTGCAAAAGGGAGGGCTTCCTTCAAAGCATAAAAGATGAAGAAGGTGAAGGATGCAATATTTATGGCTTCCTGGAAGTCAACAAGGTTGCTGGAAACTTCCACTTTGCTCCAGGGAAAAGCTTCCAGCAGTCAAACGTGCATGTTCATGACTTGCTTCCGTTCCAAAAGGACAGCTTCAATGTAATCATACTTGAGAAAATCTGCAAATGATTTTTATCTCTGTGAATACTGGCAGGATAAATTATCATTTTCTTGCCACTCACCAGCATTCTTGCTTTAAATATTCACACATTCTATTTTATTCTTTATGATTCCAGGTCAGCCATAAAATAAATAAACTGAGTTTTGGAGAACATTTTCCTGGTGTGGTTAATCCCCTCGACGGGTAGCTTCATTTTCTTATAATGTTTTTAATTTCCTGATTTCTTGTTTTATGTGTTTGTTAGAAAGTGAGAAAGTTTCACCCAAGAAAAATGGAGTGATAATTTAACATTTCTCAACTCGTAAAATGTGCAGGGTGCAATGGGTGCAGCATTCATCGTATGGAATGTATCAATACTTCATTAAGGTATGTCCTATCAATCCTTTGAAACTGGCCAAGCAAAACAAGTATATAAAAGGTAGCTCACAATGCTAATTTCATTGCTTCTGATTTTATTAGATCCTTACAACATGACTAAAATTGCAATATGTGATCATAGCATCATTCTCTTTTTTTGTCAGGTTGTTCCCACTGTCTACACTGATATAAATGAGCACATTATTCTCTCAAACCAGGTAATTTTTTTCTTTGTGTGCACAAGCATACTTGTGTGTGCCGATGCACATGTTGAATAGATGTATAAATGTGATTTTCAGGCATTTCTTAAGTTGATGTTATTCCTTGCCTCAGTTTTCTGTGACAGAGCATTTTAGAAGTAGTGAGAGTGGTCGGATACAAGCTCTTCCTGGCGTGTTTTTCTTTTACGATCTTTCACCAATTAAGGTACCATTTTAACGTATTTGCATTTGACACTGCTATCAAAGATGACCATGTAACGCTGACACGTTTTTCTTGTTTTGCACCATTTCTGTCTTTTGTGTATGACATTTTCTTATTGTCCTTTTATTTGTTTAGATAAGAATGTGAATCAACTTTTTATGTTTTTAATACTTAGTCATGCATTGTGCATTGATACTTTTGTAATACATTAGTGTAAACTTGGCACCCATGCCTTTTGCAGGTCACATTCACGGAGCAACACCGGTCATTCTTACACTTCTTAACTAATGTTTGTGCAATTGTTGGAGGTAATATTTCCCTTGCGGCCATTTTTCTTTATACTAACTAGCCATTTCTGTTAAATCACGCCTTTTCTGTTCGTACATTTGTTGAACTGCTTTTGCTTCAGTTGGAACATATGCTTTTTTCCTTTGCTTTGAGCCTTTGACCATGAACCATCTAAATCTGTGTCTCAGCACAAATGTAGATGCTGATATAACTGTAGTTGGTAAACAACAGCTCAAGTTAGACATACATCTGTCTGTTGAGTCTTGTATTTCTGGGTTACGTCCAATTTAGACTATTTCCTGAATCATGGCAAAGTAATGTCTCGGATTTATATAAAAAAAAGGAATTTGGGGAATTTAGCCAATTTTTCAACATCCTTGTAGTAGTTCAACCAATACCCTAAGGTGCTTGTATTCTTGATGTGCAGGTGTGTTCACTGTTTCTGGAATCATAGATTCATTCGTATACCATGGCCAAAGAGCAATCAAGAAGAAGATAGAACTTGGCAAATTCAACTGAGTCTTCAATTTAGCCTTCCTATTGCTGCAGTAGAAAGCGAGTCTGCTTCAAGTTCCAAAAATAAGAGGGAACCAACCAATTGATATTTTTCTTGCGATTATTTCCCTGGAACACTTGGTGCGGTTGCATAATTTATGGACAAATGTTTATCAAATAACTCTCGGTGCACTTACAGTTTGCCTTGAGAAGAATCTACCAGCAAAAGAAATGGCTTACCCAGTGTACTATGATGTTATATGGGAAGCTAAATTGGACAACAGTAGTTATATGCTTAGCCATAGATATTCTCCAATGGGGCTTGAGCTTCAAAGTACTGCTGTTTCGGAAGCTTTTGAAAATACATTGAATTCAAGCCTTTTATGTTGCAAGGCACAATGTGGCATTTTGTACATTAGTTCAGAACTTGCTGGTGATATACATGAGTGTTTTCCAGATTATATACATGGTGATATACAATTGCGTGAAACTTAAACTATGAAAAAAATATCGTCATTTGGTTGTTTTCATATGCATCCCTGAAATGCCGCCGTAGCGTTAGCATGGGCACTATACTAGTTGATCTAGTTGTCGAGCTTAACTTTCTTTTACTAGAATAACTAGCGGGGGTGGTCTCCATATTTGCAGAGAAAATTGATACTATGCCACTCCTTTGAAGTGGCTTCGATAAAATGCCACCCTCTAGATGGCAATTGTTAAAATGCCATCTAATACATGATTAACTCTATGATTTACCCTTTTAGGGGTTTTAGCTATTTCTTTTTCATTTTTTATTTTTTTTTCAACCAAAATTGCATAGAAAATGACTATACTACCCCTGCTTCTGAATTCCTGCTTTGCTGAATTTCCAGAACGCCATTTCTACCTGCGGTCCTTCGCCGACAAGGGTGGCGCGCAGCTGTACGTGGCGGTGGCTCACCGGCAGCTTCAACCTCACCAGCCACCTCACCCTCTTCCTGGAGAAGGACGCCGTCATCGTCGGCGCCGAGGTTGTCCGCCACATTGTGACCCAAACTCCCTTTCGTTTGATCAGCATCAGCATTCGCAACATCATTGATTTGATGGATATGATGGACTCCTATTCCATGGAATGATATGAGATACATACCGCTTTCGTTTTGCATCAACGGTAGGAGCTTAGGGTGTTGGTTTCGTCATCAATTTACCTACTTGTTGGAGATGCACATAGACTGATTGGATGGGGTATTGTTGCATGAATGCAGGTTTACCCCTAAAAAGGGATTCCGCAAAGCAGGAATTCAGAAGCAAGGGTAGTATAGTCATTTTCTATGCAATTTTGGTTGAAAAAAAATAAAAAATGAAAAAGAAATAGCTAAAACCCCTAAAAGGGTAAATCATAGAGTTAATCATGTATTAGATGACATTTTAACAATTACCATCTACAGAGTGGCATTTTATCGAAGCCACTCCAAAGGAGTGGCATAGTATCAATTTTCTCATATTTGCATGGCTTAAATTGTTTTGAAGTTTATAGTATCAAATAATGTAACTTAGATGCTTGAGCATATATTTATGTATCTTATAGGCTATTTATATCTTTAAAACATCATAAACATTGAAAATAACAATAGAAATTTGAAGAAAATATATAACTTGGGGAATATAATTGAATTATTGGCTTTGATGGAAGAAAATCATTGAGCATGATTAGTTGTTAGGGTTCTTAGAAACATAATCACTCTCTATCATGCATAGATTATATAGCTGTATGTCACTATTCTTTCTCCATTAGTTACTTTTTTCTTCAAAATATATGCATGCAGCTGTACCTTTATTCAATCTCAAACAATACATTGATTATATATGTGATAAATTATTTTACTAGATTACATAGTAGTATTAAAGTGCATTGCTCACTCATACACTAATATATCATTGGCGACCTACCTTAAACTTATCTTCCCTTATATGTCAGCTGCCTCATCGAACCATGTGTCTTCTATCTCTTCCAATATACTAAATAACGTTCGTAGTGACCGCAATTGCGTAGCGGTGTATAAATGCTATCGAAACGAAGTAACAATCAAAAATAGCGGCTTTGAACTTAGCAGCCACTATAGCGGTCGCTACATAGCCGATTTAGTATTCCACTACTACCACGTCATTCCTGTGCAAAGTGAAATGCCAAATTAGTTATGGTCGCTGCACTCCATACTTATCCTCCCCAGCCATCGTGCCCAATCTCCTGCTTCATGGCTAATGGTGCTCGCCATCGACCATACTCGTTGTATGGGCGCGCTTCATGTACGTTCTCTATTGCTTTTAGCTTGATCAACCGACAGCCGCTATTGTGAGCAACTAAAACTAAGAGCTGTGCTTGCAAGTTACAAATCGTGTCCAGTCTGGTGTTTCCTAACATTTGAAGTCTGAACTGATGCTAAGATGTCTGAACTTTTGGTGTCGCTCTAACATTGATCTTATGCAATATCTAATTCCGAATAATTTTTCATGCATGTACTACTTATGCTTAAGTTTCTAATTAACTCATCTATCTTGCATGTTGTAGTTGCTTTTTATCATGGTAGAAACCCATGAGATATACATGGTTAACTAAAGAATGGCAAGTGTCTTTAAATTCTGCTATATCGCCCGCTATCCGCTATGCTGACACCAATCTATTACGACCCCCGCTATCTGCTATTCAGTACCTTGATCTCTTCTCGTCGCCACAGTTTTTCTACTTTAACATCAAACAACAAGCCTAAGTCTTGATCGATCACTCTTAGCTTCTACCAGTTCCAATGCAATACTTTGCCATATAGTTATGTTCTACTTCTCTGTAATTATTGCTTAACACTGACTGCTGCAATATCAACACGCATACATGTGCAATTGTCGTCGATCCATGCCGGGGCACCCGTCACGCTATCTTCGGTGGCCTTGACCTTATCCCTTATGGCTGTGTCATCTCTGCTTTGAGCTTTTCGCTCCTCTCTTTCTGTACGTTTGTGCTTCCATTCGTACGTATGCATGAAAGTATATACACATGCACGATATTATACATGCTTGATGCCCTCTTCTCCTATGTCGGTCGCTCCCCTTCTTTGATGTTGGCCAACCCAACACTATCACTTCCTCGCTAATCATGGCGACCTCCTATCTTCATTGATACTGGTATGTTTGTTTTAATCGTTGTCTAACGATATGGAAAATCTTCTCGCCGTTGTGGGTGATGACGTGCCTTTCTGTCAGGGCTTCTACATCATCGAGCTTCTTTGGCTACTGAGTTCTTCAATAACGCCAACACTCACCACGCGTCATCGTGGCTCTTGGCTCCGACGAGCAGTACGACTTTATCCTCATTGAATGGCTAAGATGAGCAGCACAACATTGTCCTCGTCTCCGCCGCCACCTCGACTCTACGCTTCTCCATAGGTCAATATCTTCTTGCAAGATAAATCAACGTTATTGTACTCTTTCGCGGTCTTCTTCGATACCATTCGTACTATCTTTATTATAATTTTTATTTTTATTCGAAATTTTAGTTAATTTTTATTGGAAGTAAATTGCACGAGAGGTACATAAACTTGCACCCTGGGATCAAATAGGTCTATCAACTTGCAAATTGCACATCTATGGGCCTATTTGGTTGGTGCCTAAACTTGCCATGCATAAGCTTAGACAATGTGTGGCTACCACAGAAAGTGTGGCTAACAAAATCGAAGACACACTTGTGGCAAAGTTTGGCAAGAAACTGAGTCTATGACGTGTGGGGCCGGGTGCTAAGAAAGTGTGGCATGCCACAGTTGTGTCAGTGAACCAAACAGCTACCTAAAAACTGTGGCACACCTAACTTGTGGCTAAGCAACTTCTGGTCATAAACCAAACAGGCCCTATGCCCACGAACTTGTTTGACTTGTACACCTCTAGTCCGAAACCACCTTACTTGGCAAATTACGCCGCATGGCTCGCTGACCTGGCTAGGTGTCAGCTTTGGCAGCAATTTACCCACCAATGCAGTTGGTTTTTCTTGTAAATTCACCCGTTCTTTGTGAAAAGACCCTTACATCCCTATGCAATTCGCTGGCTAAACATATGGTCAAAGAACCCCACGTATTGGGATATAAATTGTTGCAACCCATCTCTCTCATTCCCCTCTTCCTCTCAGTACTCCCTCACGCCGCCATGGCGCCATGGACGAAGCTTCAGATTCTGAACATAAACTATGTAATCGACCTGGACAAACTAAACAGATAAACCATTTTTATTTTTTTTATATTTCAATTTTTTTGAAAGGACATAAGTTTCAGACACTGAACATATTTCAAATTTTTTTTGAAAGGAAGTCAACATACTAAACATGAACTGAATTATAGGTAAACTGGACTAAGCACGCACAAGGTGGGCATGAACTGAACATAAACTTATTTTTACATAACCATTTCGCAGTCTTAAGTCTTGCGAGCACAAAGGAGGAATTAACTGATAGCTTAACATCAAGAGTATTTAGGGTGGATTCTTTTGGGCTATAGCTTTTGGCTTATAACTTTTGAATTATGGCTGTTTGTAATAGAGGGTACGAAGAAAGAAACAGTCATATACGATTTTGGCCAGTATAGCTAAAGTCGGTACAGTGTCTACTACAATCGATTTGTAGACCCTACCTTAAAAAGACACACCATTTGAAAATTAGTTACTGTAGTAAAGAACAAAAGCCTAAAGCCCTTTCGAACCCAGCCTTAGTCTTGCAACTAATTTTGTTGACACAAAAGAGTAGACATGAATATGTTGAGGGTGTATTTGACACCTTTGAATGCATCAAACATGCATGAGGTTTCAGCAACTTCTCCCTATTCCCTGTTAATTATGCACAAAAAGTAACCTTTTCTTTACCAAGTTTTTTTTGCAGCACAAAAAAATTCCCCAAATTTTGTACTCCTCCACCAAAAAGAACTTCAACACTTGATCAATAAAAATTTCACTTCTTAGAACTCTTAGTACCCCTAGTCTTGGTACCACCTTCTCGGTTACTCCCCAATTCCTGGTACCACCTCTGGGCTCTGGCCATGGCCCTACCTTCTCTTGTTGCAGTGGTCCATGGAGCTCTATTGGCAGCTATGAAAGCAGACTCTGGCAATGCTCCTAGTGGCTGCATTATCCTTTGGCTCGATAAGGCCTAACAATACAAATTCCAATATGAAATTACTGAATCGTAGGCAAGTTTTGAAACAAGTTACATGGAGAAATCCCACAAGGCAAGTTATGACTTACTTTAGTCATCAAGGTGGGCATCATTGTCGAACTCATCTGGGTGAAGTATATTTTAGCGTCAACAATAGATGGCATTGTTCCCTACAAGAATTAGCATGTTTGTTTCACGAGTTTTATCAGAGATGTATATAAATATTACAAGGGAGAGTATAACCTCAAGTATGCTTAGGTCATCATCTCTATCGATTGGGCTCTTCCTCTTAGTTGGCACATCCTTGATGTTGGGACCTGGCTTGAGCAGTGGGCATCCATGTCTGTTGTGATTAGCATTCATGTAAAAGCTACAGTGCATTTGCTAACCATGCTTGCTCAGCTTTATACTACCTTCCAACTCAATAGGGTGCTTCCTCCTAGTCTTTTTTGGCCTACCAACTTTCTTATCATGCACCGGAGGCTTCACTTCTATTCCATTCATGCTCTCCCAATGCATTGTGTCTCTTACAGGGCAGATGTTGTATCCATAAGCATTCATGGAGGTTTGCAACATGTAGCAACTTGAGACCATATCTTCAAGTTCAGTCATCTCCTCCCTAAAACATGAAATTGCATGGTTGCAAGGGATTCCAGTTAGTTGCCATCGTCTGCAATCACATTGCTTGACTTAGATGTCCACAATATATTGGAACTTCCTGCCTATCACCTAGAACATACCCATGCCAGCAAGGAGTGCAAAGCCAATATTTGCAGCATCTGCATTCTTCTAAAGCTTATGCTTGATCTTTCGGCAAATGTTGCCACTCCATTTCTCAATTGATTCCCTCTCCTTTGTGTCGACTCTGTTCATAAGTTGGCATGTTATCTTCTCAAACATGCTTAATATAGGAAGTTCTCTGGCATCCAAAATGTACCTATCAAAACATTTGTTAGGCATGCTTAATTGTTGCAGTGAAATGGACAATGGGTGTAGGAATGCTTGTTGAAAACTTCACAGTTATTGTTGAGTAGAATGTCACACTTGGAAAAGTCACCAAAGAAAGCTCTCACCCATTTGTTTGGAGACAATTCTTCAAACCATTTGTATGCTTCTTGGCTTGTTGCCTTCATCTTTTCCATGCTCATGTTCCACCCTGCCATTGAGCTGGATCTTGCACAGGCCCACAGATGCTTCTTTAGAGTCTCCCCCTTGAAGTGTACACGAAAATTCTGGTACAAGTGCCTGACACAACAGCTATGCTCTAGATCTGGGAAAACTTTCTTAACTGCTGGTACAAGTCCTTGCATTCATTGCAAGTAATTAGAACATATTTGTATAATACATAAGATGCACAAAATAGAAATTTACCTTCTGTTTGTCAGTCATAATAGTATAGGCAGATGGGTTCACAATGTAGAGGTCTTGCTTAGGTGTCTTCAAAAGAGATGTCCAGTTACTCTCTGAGTGGTGTAGTTCTTTCTCTTTTTGCTTCGATTAACACGGAAATTTCTTGCCCATGAGTCCAAATTATATTTATTGAAATCCAGGTAGAAACTCTGATGTTTGCTTGCTGAAACTTAGGGTGGAATTCTTCTGAAACTTGTTTTTCTACCAAGTTTCACGTTTGATACTGGACGAAACTTATAGTTTCATATTTGAAACCCATTCAAAGTTTTGAGATTGCATAATTGTTGAAACACTGAAACCATATGAAATTTGTTTGAAACTCTTTGAAACCTGATGAAACCCGCGAAACATGGATGGAATCTATTGAAATCCAGGTGACGAATAAGGATAAAACCTTTGCTTGAATTTATAAAATCCTATGAAACCCCATGAAACTTATTTTGGATTTTTTAAACTTGGATGAAACTTATGTAAAACTCGTTGAACTCATTTTGGTTTTTTGAAACTCGGATGAAACTCGTGTGAAACTCACTGAAGCTGTCTAAAACTTTGAAATTTATTTTTAAAACTAAGTTGAATTTTGTGTAAAACTTGTTTTACTAATCAAGCTTCAGTTATGAAACTAGTTGGAACTAAAAACCAGCTGAAACCCCACGAAACTTGTTTTTGGATTTTTTTAAACTCGGATGAAACTTGTGTGAAACTCATCAAACTCATTTTTTTAAAAAAAATTGGAAATTTGAATGAAACTAGCACAAAACTCACTAAAACTATTTGAAACTTGTCTTTTGAAATTTAGTTAAAACTCTTGTAAAACTGTGTTTTTCCAATAAGTTTCAGTTATGAAAATTGTTGTAGCTTCTAGTTTCCGATATAAGACTTGTTGAAGCGCTACGCAACTATATGAAGCATGTTTGAAACTCTCTGAAACCCTATGAAACACGTGAAATTAAGATAAATCCCAGTGAAATTTGCCTATACTGTTAGAATCTTTTCCAACAATATATTGTGCGCTAGCATTCCCTTTATTCCTAACATAGTTATTTAGCAATTTTCTTTGAAATTCGTATTGAAATTGAATTTCTTATTTTATTTTATATTCTAAATTTTAGTTATTTTTTTGTTGAAAATCGTATACAAATTCAATTGCTATTTTTGTTTAGATTTTTATATGAATTATATTTATTTAGGGGTTTTACTTATGGAAATCAAATTGCTAATATTATTTAATTTCTTATATGAATTTTAGTTATTTCTGAACTATAGTTGACATGGATTCTTTCTTTTAATCTATAGCAATATGATCTGGACCCACCACGATGAATTATGCAGTTCTTTCTCTTTTACTTCTGATTAAGATAGGAATATTTAGCCTTTAAGAGCAAATTTGAAGGCTTTTTTCAATTGTTTTAATAAGATAATAATAGATAGATTTAAAAAGTAAATTCCTGCCAAGATTTGGTTTAAATTTGAAAGAAAAATAGTTAAAGTGACATTTGTGTGCCTTACGCACATAACACTGCCTGCCGATCTAGGACAAGGCTCCAATCCGTGCCACTACGCACCCACACCTCATCCATTGTACCTTATCGTGGAATGGATAAGGCATGCAAGGTACCGTGTGACTGTTACACTACACACCCATAGTTCAGGTTGCTTTTGGATACTGCACGACCAGCTTTCTGAGCTCCACTGCTGAAACAATTTTATTTGCATTTCTTTACCTGGGAAAGACATGGATGCGAAATGGAATGTTTTGGGTTGATGATTCCTCTAATCTTTGTACAGTCATCTGAACTCTGAAGTCAGTTCACGCGACAGGCATCGTTTTGGAAGGGGCATCTTCAGTTATTGATCTATGTTCAAAGCTAACAGTCATTAGCAGAAACAACAAATTGCATTAATTATTTTTTGGATTTTTCATGAAGCAGACTACTGTAGATGCCATTGATATACTCTTGTGCTTTCAAGTGACTACTAATATTGTCTCTAACCTCTTGGCTGCATTTCGTGTCGATCAATCTTTGTATGCCCTCACCATGACTGGCACGGTCGGCTACAGAAGATCATCACAAGCTGACGCCTCCGGACAAGAATGTTGCACGGGCTGTCTAATCTCCACCTTATCGTTCGGTGCACGCAGCCGCTCCTAAGGTGCGTTTTTTTTCCGTGATTGAAGGTTTATGGTTATAGTTGATATTTTTTTATTTTAGTGTTAATGTTTATATAAATAAATTAAATATCGATAAATCGTTTTGAAAAACTTATTTCACTAAAAAGAAGTCATCTCTTGTTTACTCGTGAAAAAACATAAGTCGTAACCTAACAAAAATAGGACCTATCAACCTGCTGCGTGCAAGCCAGCTTAACTAGCGTCAGGCCCGGCTTTGGGGGTAGGCCGGGGGGGGGGGGGGGCGCCGGCCTAGGGCCCCGGGCCAGGGAGGGCCTCCCTGCGGCGACGCTTCGACTGCTCTGTAAAAGCCGCCCGGTGCGATTCGCTCATTCGCAGGGAGCGCCGCGGAGGCCGCTGCGAGTGCGCGACGCTTCGACTGCTCTATAAAAGCCGCTGCGGCACCGTCGCGCCGGCCCGGAGCCCCAGCACGTCGTACAGCGTGCTCGGCCTCGCCGCCGCGACGGCCACGGCGCACCGGATCCTGCACACCCGAAACCCAGTCGCAGGTTTCGGCGCCGAGACTTGGAGCAGAGGCGCGCAGATCATCAGAAGAAAACAGAGACGAATCCGCAGATCTGAGAAGCCTATGGATGGATGCGGGAAGAGGAGGAGGCAGGTGAGACGTTGGCCTCCGCGCTCATCTTATACCAGAGCGGATTCGCTGCGGCCGCGGAGGTCGCTGCAGGCCGCGGAGATCTTTTTGTCCATATTATTCCTGTTTGCTAATACTTTCTTGTGGGTTCCATATCGGCACTTTTCTTTTCTGCAGGGCAAACTCAATTTAACCTTACAGTGAAAAGTTTGTTTTGGAAATAAAGTGCTAGATGCATTTTTATTAATGGCAAAATGTTTTTAAGGTCTTATAGTGTGGATGGTTGAACAATTGCTACAGTTGGGATCTTCTTGTGTATCATCGACATCATGATTGTTGAAAATGTTATCTCTGTTATTATTGTGCCATTGTGTGCTTATGAAATGTTGGTTGCATCATTCAGGTATCCTATCTCTGTTATTATTGTGCCATTGTGTGCTTATGAAATGTTGGTTGCATCATTCAGGTTTAAACTGCATATTTTATAAGTAGAAAAAAAATTTATAGTAAAGGGCCCATAGAGTCGAATTCGCCCTAGGGCCCTTGAAAACGTTGAGCCGGCCCTGACTAGCGTGCAGCAACGTGACGGCGAGATAGGACCTCCATCTTTTAAGCATCGGGCATGGAGGGAACCGAGATTAGGCCCACTCGGTTGGGCTAAAAAGCTGTGGTTTATGGCTGAAATTGCACTGTAGCAACTGAAATTTCACTGTAGTTGAAGGTGATTTATTTGGCATAATTAAATTTAAAAAATTTAAAAATAGAAAAATATGCTAGCTCATCATAGACAATGCAAACGAATACAGGAAAAAAACTAAAAAGCTAAAAGTTCATAAAAAAACGAAATTTATAAATAGTAAAAAATAAACCAGAAATCAGAAGGTAAATTCGAAACAAATGGGGCTTAGTCTAGCCGATCCCCGCCGCCGTGGTGAGGATATTTGACGCCGACCGCTTGGACGTCGCGCCGTCGCGCCAATTGAATATTGGGCCGTCGCCATGTGCCGCGCGGTGCCGGAGCGCGCGCACCTACCGTTCAGGAGATCCGTTCCCGTTCCGCTGCCGCCGCGCACCAGCCACCGCGTCAGGCCATAGATTGGATCGATAGTTCGATACGTGTAGCCATTGCGACGCCGACGTGTTTGCCTTCCTGGTCGGTCACTTGGTTGGATGGTGGTTGCTAGTGTCGCAAGATATCTCAGACTTCAAGAATTTCTTGTGATGGGAATCGAGCGGCACATCAGCGGTTATCATTGTTGATCTAGATGTTTAGCAAACTATTTATTTTTTCAAGACATGTTTGCAAGGAAAGTTTCTGACTTCCAAATTGCCGACGATTGTTACTGTAGACGAAAATATCAACATCATTGAGATTGTACTTTTTTTGGTGGACTGTAATGCGAAAGAAGGTTTGGCATTGGTCTCTTTCAATACAAATTGGATGGTTTTGGAGGCAAGATCCAGTAATTAAGAGAATGTTGATAGGTGATTTGAGAACGAAAGGTTCTGCATTCCCCTTTGCTCTGTTACAGTCTACTCGGCCAGGTGTTGTTTGGTTCCTTGTTGAATTAGGAAATGCGGTGGAAAATATGGCTCCGGTTGGAATTTGTTTTGAGTTGAGAGGAGAAACACACTTGGATTAATTACGCATCACCGAATCGGTATTAAATTGGCGGAAACGGATTCTCTGCAGTCGTCGTACGGTGACTGCAGAGAGAAGTCGCGGATCTGAGCCGTCGGATTGAAAAAGGACGGCTCAGATCCGTTCACTACAGTAAAAAGTACTGTAGCTACAGTAATTTTTACTGTAGCAGAAAACGGATCTGAACCGTCCTTTTTCAATCGGACGGCTCAGATCCACGACTTCTCTCTGCAGTCGCGTAAGAATCTCATTTCTAAATTGGCCGTGCCATCTATGGCGGCGAAACGCTCGGTCTGACACTGAGAAATATCTTGCCAAAAACGCAATTACGTGCGTGTACTTCCTTGTTACAGACGTGCACGTTTTGCAGCGGACGTGTGTGCGTGGCTGCATGCATCCACCAAAAGTGGCACGCATGTTGTCATAACTTGACAACATCAAACCAGGAGTACTTACATACCAGTGCATGGCTACACGCCACGCTACGCGTATACGGTTGAACACTACCCGTATGTTCGCAGTAATGTTAGCTAGGACCAGTCGCTTAATTGCAATCAAAATTAACAGGCGGTGGTAAAAGACACAATCGCCTAACCAATTTGACTTGTGCCGAATGCCGGAACCAGAGACGAGATGGCTCCGACACATGACGCACTGCGCCGTGCACAGTCAACCACACGTGCAAGTGCAGCCACGGACAATACGCTGCGCTGCAATAGTCAATACTCAATTAATACTCCGTATAACCTGCGTGTACAAGTTACAGCAGACACGGTACCTACGGTGCGACGACTACGAAACCAGCGTGTACAAGTTACAGCAGACACGGTACCTACGGTGCGACGACTACGAAACCAGCGTGTACAAGTTACAGCAGACACGGTACCTACGGTGCGACGACTACGAAACCAGTACTGCCTCTTGGGCTGTGTTCTGCTCTGCCGTCCACACGGGCAGCGTAAGAGAAAGAAGGAAAGGGGAACGGCCGTCTCGGTCACGTCACCAAAAAAACCGACACGCCGGTTCCATGCAACTGGCCCAAACACGCCTCATTCCCGCACCCCGCACGTGCCCGACCAGCCTTATCTTTCGAACCGGCACGGGGATCCTCTGCGACCAACGAGACAGGTTGCTCCTCAGCCGTATGTTATCAGATGGGGATATGCTAGTCTAATACTCAGATTCTAGACTATCCATAGCACCTGATTTGTACAACAAAGGAGCTATAAATGGTGCTCAACTGTTGGTTTTGTTCATGAGAAAAAGGGGGAATGGTTCAACGTTAGCAGTTGAGAATGAAGTATTACTGTAGGGTGTGTTTAGACATCATCCGGATGTTTTCTTTCTAACAATCATCTAGATTTGAAACCATTAGATTAGGGATCGAACGACTTCTTTTTGTTTTAGAGGAGGGGAAGATTTTTTTGGAGGGGATGGCGGAGAATTCATGACCATTGGATCTCTAATCCAATAGTCATAAATCTGAATGGTAGTTAAAGAAAACATCCGGATGATGTTTATCGATACCCTTACTGTATACTTACACAATTCTCATACGGCTTTCGCAGTTGCTCCTCAACCGCAGAAGATCCCCACGCAACCACTGTCCAGGTCTACCAATGGCACTCCCGTGAATAACCACAAACACCGTGCCTACTTTCCGTACCCACGAAACCATACGCCGTTAAGCCAAGGTGGCCCCTTATTATGGGACTCCGTCGCGTTCTCTCTCTTTCTACAGCGACGCTGTGAGCCTGTGACTTCGTAACGCCCCGCTAAGAAGCGCGAGGGAGGAGAGTGAGGAAGAGGGGGAAACCGCACACAGCGGCGGAGATGAAGGCGGAGAAGGCACCGGTCGGCGTGGCCATCGGCGGCGATGAGTGGCGGTGCCGAAAGCACCCTGCGGCGAGATCCGGCGGCGGGGTGTGCCCGCACTGCCTCCGCGACCGGCTCCTCCGCCTCTGCCCCAACTGCGCGCACGTGCGGCCCTGCCCCTGCACGTGCGCTTCCCCATCGTCGTCGTCGTCGGCATCCGGCGACGCGGTCGGCCGGGTCCACAGCCTCATCGAGCGGGAGCACCGAATCGCGCGGTCACGGTCCGTCGCCGCGTCCTCCTCCGCCTCGGTGGCCGGCGGCGGCGGGAGGCGGAAGGCGAGGGTTTGGGGGTGGCCGCCGTTCTGGAAGGCTGCGGCGAGGGATGAGGGAGGCGCCGAGGAGGACGAGGAGGAGGGGCTGGGCCTGGCGAGGTCGAGCTCGGTGTCCGCGACGGCCGTGGAGGCGAAGGCGGTGGCCGCGAAGGCGCGGTGGGGGTGGCACTTCCCCAGCCCGCTGAAAGCGTTCCGGCACCGGAGATCGTCGGCGAGCTTGCCGGAGCGGGGGTGAGAATAAGAGAGAGCTCGACGTCGCCGGAAAGCGATTACGGTGAGGTGCTTTAGATGATGGTTAATTAATTAACTAGATGGGGAATTAGAGGAGGGGTTTTCTTTTTTCCTTTTCCATTTGTGGCTCGCGTGCTAATCTTATGATGATTAAATTAGATCAAACTCGAAAGCCTGTGATTTGGGCGTAATGTGTGCATATACCAGTTGTGTGTTGTTGTTCTCTCCGTGTGTTTCCTCCCTTTTGTAACTTGTACCATCAAATTGGACATTTTAATCTCCCCGATTTGATCTGTAGGCTACTTTTCGACCTTGACCGAATCTGTAGTTTGCCTTTGCAGGATGTTTGTTTATCTTTCATCTTTGTTGGCTGTCATGGCACCAAGATGATTAATTGTTTTTAAGTCCCAGGCCTGACTGACAGGGGGGCCCACGACTGGCTTGGCAGCAAAAGCAGCGATAATCGGGTAGCAGTTAGCACGGTGGTACCACTAGGATTAGGTTATGTTTGGAAAGCCAAAATTTTTCCTAATTTCTATAAAAATTTTATGAAATTCCTGCGTTACCTTGGCGCTTGAAAGAAAATAGTATTAGCGTACGGTGGTACTCACTAGGATTAGGCTTTGTTGTGATGTTCTTCGCTCGCCGACAGGTGGGCCCATGCGGCCAGGGCAGCCTACGGTTACGTGAGGTAGGAGCATGCCCTGACCTGTCGCCCGCCGCTGCGCATGCCGCCACAGCCGCAGAGCTGAGCAGTAACCACCAGTGGTCTACGATTTCTTGCACTGTGGCTCCAGGTAGCCCTCACAGTCACAGCCTCTCACGATTCCTGTACAGTCTACTGGTTCGTCGGTTGCTGCTTCAATTCCCATGTAAGGTCACTCTCCGGCTTCACTCCTGGTTTTCTTAATTTTAGCTTTTTAGCTTTTATTTTTCTCATATTTATTTGTGTTATCCTAAAAGATGTAATAGTATTTTTCAATTTTTCCCATTTTTACATTTTCTATATTTTTGAACTCGAAAAATATAACAGCCGCTGTAATGCATTACAATCAAAAGTCTATAGAAAAAACGGAAAAAGCCGGAGCTTACAACAATTTGGAGCATGCCCTAAGTTGACCTCGCTGTTCGCTGTGATGTGGTTAATTGGATAGCCATTTCAAAACAATTTATCAATTTACCGATATTTGGTTGTATAATTCATCAGCTGCAGCCAAAAACACCCGTCTATTAGTAAACAACTCAAAGCTTTATTTGTGGAATCTTACGGGAAAAAATTGCGATTTTTCTGGACGCAATTAGCACATTAAGTAGTAGTCTAGTACTGCTACTACTATTTGAGCTGATCACCAATCACGCGGAACTATGGTCCCGTTTGGCACAGCTCTAGCTCCGAGATTTATGCTGGATCTGTAGTTTGTTGACTAAATTAAAGTGATTTAAATATTTTTATTTAATATATAATATAAATGAAATGAGTCATGTAAATGCACTTAACATGCCTGCAACTCTAGATCCAGGATTTCCTAGAGCTACAGATGACCAGCTCTAGGAAATCTACAGATTTCCTAGAGTTAGAGCTCTACCAAATGGGGCCTATAAATCACTTAAAATATAAAGGTACTTAATTTTAAACTATAAGCCTCAACCATAATTTGCATGAAACATCTCAAATATCAAATCACATAAGTTTATATCTAAGATAATATCAAAATAAAAAAAGCCACATAGTGTTCTATTGATTAATCTTCATTCTATGATGAAGAAAATGGAAAATTAATGTCACATTAGTTCCTTCTTTTTTGTCCACATGGAGAATCCGTACTTGTTGCATGGCTTCTCGTTATCCTTTGATAACACATGCTTGCCTTATTTGTAAATTATACAAAGAAATAACCAAGAATTAGGCTCAAGGGCAAATCCACTAGGAGAACTTCGTTAGGCTCTAGCCGACCCTCTACCGACGTTGTAACCCCCTCCTCCACGCCTAGAACTGGAAGCTGCCCGAACGGAACAAGTGGACAGAGGAAGAGAAGGAGAAGAATAGAAGATGCTTGTGTTTGAGCCATTCCTTGGCGGTCGACACTAAAGTCCAAAAGGCCATAACCCCACAAGGCCTAAGTTACAAATCCCTAATCCGGCACCAGGATCCAAAATTCCCAAGTAGCCCACATTCAATCCACCCAAAATCCCTAATGTAGCACCGATCGATGTAATTGAGAGGAGGATCGGAGAGGGGCACACCTAAGGTCTGAGGAGGATGGTGCCAGCGGGCGAAGAACAACTGCAGTGGGCCGACAGCAGCACAGCCACAAAGAAGCCATGTCAATAGCGGTGCCGCACGATGAGCTACCATGGGCGGCAACCACCGGAGAGCTGTGTGGAGAACAGGGAAGCCGTGGTGGGGAACGGGGAAGCCATGGCGAGAAGGGGCTGGAGTAGCGTGTCGTGCTGAGAATTGGGAGGCGGTCGATGGGAGTGGTGGAGGTTGAGAATTGGAGAGGCCAATTGGGGTGGGGAAGAACAGAGCTCAGAGGAGGAGGCAGTCACCAGCGAGTTAGGTGACCAAGTGGGGAGTAGGGAGAGTTGCGAGCAAGCTACGGCCTACGCTACACCTCTGGTAATTTGTAGTCTGGTCAATATTTTATATTGATTCTTTGCTGAGTTACTCTTGATAATTATCGGTGAAGTGATGAAATTTACACTTGTTCGTAGATTTATAAATTGTAATAATGGCTATGTTTGTGTACATTTTGCTTAGTCTAGTCCATTCTCTGTTTTTATCATAGCTTCGCCATTGATTAGTCTTACTCATGTGTGCATGGGCCCTTTACTTCTCTTCCAACGAGAGAGAAATTTCAATGAGTAGAGGAAGAGATGAAATATTATCAACTAGCAAAAACTGGAAATTGTTGGAATATAGAAGATTAATTAATTAAAATAAAGTGGGGATATGAAAGTCCATTAAATGAAAAGACCGTTATTAGTGAAACTTAGCAATTCAAGAGACGCATCTCTAGCTAGTTTAAACGTTCTTAGACAGTAGTGCTGATATGACTTGTAGCGGATAGCATATGTATCTGTTTAGTATATCAGTGATATTATATCAAATCATAATAACAACAAATACTTTGACCGCTATAGCTCCGCAGCGCTATAGCCCAATATTTAATGATCATTGGCTGGTGAGACACTCGTCGCCTAGAGCTGCAAGCGTCCGAGAATGGGAACCCTCTAGATCGCGTCCTCCCTTTCGGAGCGGACGGTAGGCGCCACGTCCTCGTCACCTCTCGAGTGTGGATCTGCGACGGGAGCGCGTCGATGTGCCGCCCCCTGCGCCGCGTTGGATTCTTGCGACGAGCAGCTGGCCGCTGCGGCGCAACGCCACCCTACCTGCCCCTTTTTTTGTCGTCTCGAAGCGGCACCGGCGGGAGTGTTACAAGACGCAGCTGTTTTCCTATCATGTTATCATGTAAAACAGCTGCTTTCGCTAATGCGCAACAGTCAGGTGAGGTTAACGTTGCGTCTGATCCTGTGGTTGAGATGCCCTTTGTTAACCTACCTGCTAATGCCACTCCCCCGGCTGAAAGATAGTCCTCGAATCATGATTGTGTCAGCAACGTTAAGGTACAAAACCATTGCCCCTACGTAGACTTGGCCAAATGAACCATCTGACATGGACCCATGTGGACATGATCTGGTTAGACCAGTAAACCAAACAGATTGTGCCGTACCGGCTCACAGGCTCAGTCTCCAATCTAGGCTTGGCCTAATGAGGTCACTGGCCATGTCATGTCAGCCTGTACCCATATAGCACGACGGGCCGATGATGGCACGACCGTATCGCCTCACTGCCCCTCTCTCTTACTCCTGCAGTCCCGCTCCCCTCTCCCCATCGTGCGTCACCACCAGCGGATCCTGTCGTCCAACGCTCTCCCTGATCACCGCTGGTTGCTTTGTGTTCCCCTCCGTCGGATCTACTGCCGTCGGTCGCTTTGCGTTCCCCTCCCAACTACTGCCCCTCCCACCCCCTTCGCCGTCGCGTTGCTTCGCCCACCCACCTCCTTCGCCGCTCTGCCCATTCCCTCCCTCGGTCCCTCACTCCCTCCTCCACCAATGCGCGCCTCCCACTTGTTGCCAGCCCCCTACTCCCTCTGCCGCCCACCTCGGCTCCTCCATCACTGTCACCCGATAGGATCCGCTGCCCTCAACCTACCTCCACCTTCGGGGTGGGCCCTCGCACCGTCAGGCCTAGCGGGCCGTGCCGTGCTCACCCATGCCTAGTCAAGATCGTGACCTAAATACAGCACGCCGCGTCGAGCCAGACCGACATACCTCGTTTAGTCCTAAGCTATATCTTATCTAGGCTGAACCAACAGTGATCGTTTGTATGATCCATTTGACCACCTCTTCCCTTGGGCTAGGTGTCCACCGTCGATGCATCGAGTGACCACCGACTGACCACAGCCGCCGGCCTGGTCCTGAATCGCTGCCGAAAGCAAAATGGACTAATGCAGCTTTTGCCCACGCATTGCATTCATCAGGCCAGAATTCAATTTAATTAATTTACCTCGGCCTCCAAACGAGAGGGGAAAAAGAAAGGGGACGACAATTCCTTCTGACACCAACATGATATTGCCTTGCTCATCAAGTCTGCAGTACGGCAAAAGCCCACGGCGCTGTCCGATCCTATCGGCCGTCCGTTTTCACTCGATTCGAGGCCGTACAAGCCAGGGGCCAAGCATGGAGCGGGTACGATTGCCACTAGCCGGAGAGATCTAGAAATCAAGTTAATGTTACATGGCTATTATGAAACGGTGGAACAATTTCATTAGTAGTACAAGTTGAGCACATCACACACCAGTGTCATGTGCGATTGTTTCAGCTGGCCGACAAAAGCTAGTACGGCATAATCAGCTTTACACGTTAACAAACTTTACAGGTCAAAGCACTAGAGTTCATGACAAGAATGCATAGAATCTGAAAGAAACCACTCGATGATTGCAACTTGCAACATTAGCATAGAAAGGAATGGTCATTAGTTCAGCTAGCTTCTCCTTGGCTAAATGCGGAGCGTGGTCAGGACCCATGATGTTCCGGCAACACTGGCAAATTCTTTTTCAACTTTATATCTCCTTTAGGACGAAAATTAGACCTTTCTTTCAAGTTCCCTATTTTCAAGCTCATAGTAAAGCAGAACTGCTACACTCTAAAATCACAATCTACAATCAAGCTCTGTTACAAAATATTCGCATTGCAACTGAAATCCATAATGAGGATGCTGTATCACAGGGCAAACAACACCGGAGCAGAACTAGTCCCTATGGGCTATGGGCCTACAGCATACCTAAACTTGCAATTGGGCGACTCTACTCGGAACAGCGTTTTCAACTATACTATTATCAAAACTTACATACAAATTATTTTTGAAAAATAAAACTTGCATACAGAACCCTCCATTATTTAATAGAGTGTGTACACATATTTGAATAGAGAATAAAATAGTAACACGAACTTAATATGAAACATGCTCATTTCTCATGATAGGTTCTTCTCAAATTTTGTGATTGCACAAGTAGTCTGTTTCTATTGTTTTAGTACAGGACTTAATTACAGAATATGGGGTTTTCTTTAGTTGAAAGAATCCCACCTATGTCTTCTTTTGAGCCATGGTTCATGCCGACAAATGAACCATTTTCGTATTTGTGACAAGTCAACTAAGAGTTACAGCTGGAAAGTGTGTACATGTATCTCTTGTCACAAAAGTGCAATGGTATATGACAGAATCCATTGTCAACAAAGAACAGACAAATATCCAATCGGCATCAGAGGTAGTACTGAAAAAGTTCATGAACAGACAAGCTGTACCTATTGATCAATGGGGCTCCAATTCCCTCAAATATCGGGCCCTGGAAATCATACATACATAATATTAAGAGGGCAGCTATGAACGAAACTTCTAAAAGGGTATGTGCTACACTGCTACTAATAGCATTCAAGGCATGAAATCTAACAATATGTGGAAACAAAATAGGCATCTGAGTTCAACTGAATTGTCTTTACCATTTCGAAGAATGGTCTATGCCAAGGCCATTGCAGGTAAGTATCATACCCTTAAATCTTGTAAGGTACTCCTGAAAAAAGAGGAAAAGACAGCAAACTTCAACAGAAAGCATGTTTAGAATGTGGTGTCCGGTTAAAGAAGAAGAAAATCTTACACGCAAAGTATATCGATTGATCTCGTAACAGCTAGAAAAGTCATATTCAAGTCGCTTAGTTGGATCACTTAACACTGAAAAAAGAGGTAAAATGGTGAATTAGGTAATAGCAGATCATAATTGTGTATGGTTTGAGTGTCATCGATTCATATTGCTAGGGAGTAGAGAGGGATAAAAAGATCAACTGCGTCTAAATAATGCAGACTGGAACAATACCCTTGTAAGCTTCATTAATCTCCTGAAATTTAGCTGTGACATCATTATTGCCCTTATGCTTGTCTGGATGCCACTTCTGGAGATGAAACACCAGTTACAGTGAACCAATCCATACTTCTTTGCATAGAAAGTTTATAATATGAGTTTGAAGAAAAGAAGTTGGACAACAGCTTACCAAAGCTAATCTTCTATAACTCAATTTGATGGTGTCATCAGATGCATCGTAATCAATCTCCAGAACTTTGTAATAGTCCTGTAATCACAAATGAAGCCTATCAAATGGATATAATGGATAATACAGGTTGAATACACTGGAAAATGCAACTGTGCAAGAAGCCAAGAACCACATATCATGGATTATGACCACTTTTCCAGATATGAATGGCATGATAGTCCACAGCGCAGGTGGATTGTAGATCAACAAACAGTGTTAAGAACCACAGATTAACATAGATTAACTAAGAGACTAAGGCCCTGTTCAAAAGTGTTGTGGCATTTGGTTGTGGTTTTTGGCTTTAGCTGATTACGAAAGAGATTAAGGGAGGAAGCGACACTAGCGTTGAGAAGCCACTCCGTTCAAAGCAGCTTCTGCAGTGACTTCTACAAACAACTTATAGAAACTACTTTAAAAAACCACTTCGTTCAAAAGCCAGCTTCTAAAAGCTAAAAGATAGAAGCTGTTTGGAGCTGTCCTTTAAACATCCCATATGATAGACCAGAATACAGGTAAGTGGAAGACAAATAGGGCCAAGAATACAAGCTTCAATTGCTTAGGTGGGTTGGGGCTTAACCTCTTAGGCGTCGTACTTACAAAGATACGCTCAATTGCATGCTAAGTTAGCAAGTACAGTGGTATGCAAGAGTGAACATAAACAGGTGTTGTCTTAGGAGCTCAATGAGAGAGTTGATTCAGCAAGACAGCAGAACTGACAGGCTCAACTCACGTTAGTTAAGAACCATACATCAAAAGCTGATCGGTGCGCCTAGCAAAAAACATAAGTGACCTTGCAAGGTAATCTCATGGCAGCCATTGCTTGGTTCGTGACAAACTAGCTTTAAACAGTGGGGGGAATGGTGTTGCACTCATTTTAGCGGCGGCTGCATTTCTCATCGGCATTAGTTTCGCAATGGACTAACAAGCATTTGTGCAAATTTCGCAAACAAAGATGAGCCGAATGCCATAAATCATGCTACACACGCATGAGAACGACAGCCGCGAAATCTGAATTTGGCGAGTCGCCACAGTTGAGCGCGCCTAAATTTGGCCACCGACCAAACAGCCCCTGTGCTCTCCACTAGCGAGGCCGCAGACAAGCAATACTGCACTAGAGCCAATCAGCCAAACTATTTGTGGGCATCACAATATCACACACTCAAAAAACAAAAAAAGCTTCCCCAAAACAAACCAACGAAAAAAAATGTGAAAAAAAGTCTATCCGCCTTTCCTGGCCACGGTACGCAACGATTAGTCACTCTCTCCAATATAATAGAGGGCGCGGCCTCGCAGTCGCAGCACAACACTTATCTTTCTTCCAAACAAGCGGCATCGAACCAAATCCAGAGTGGTATACGCGGTAGAACTGAAGCCATAGATCCAGGAGCTGAAGCTAAAACACTCGGATCTTTCGCGAAAAATAGCAGGGGCTCAAATCGGAATCGCGGGCTGTGTTGTGCGCACCTTGTGGGGAAGCTCCTCGCTTGCTCCGTCCATGCAGCGTAACAATTCATCACCCCCCGGCCTCTCGTCGCCTCGCCTGTTTCCCTAGTGTTCGCTGCGCGCGTTTGGGCTTCCGGATTCGGCTTGGCGGATTTGGGACGGCCAAGGAAGGAATCGCGGTATGGATCGCGAGGCCGGCGATCGGAGGAGTTCTTGTTCCCTCCCCTCTCCTCTCCTTTTTATTTTACCTTTATTTCTTTTTCTTTTCTCTTGTGATGGATATAGGATAATGGGAGAGGTGATGACGTGGATCCGACCCGGACACCTGTCCTTTCGTGTCGCGTAGGGCTCCGTTCCGTGACCGGAAGAGTAGTGGGCCTTACATTCGTCTTTTGACTTGGCTGCAATCCATAACTTTTGGCTCGAGCTGATTGTTTTTAACTATATTTTTTAAAGATCGATGGTATATTCAGTTTTAATTTAAAAATTATTTTAAGAAGAATCGTTCTATTTATTTTGATTTTAGAAAAAAAAATCATAAGTTAAAGAAAAAAACAAAAATGACAAAAAGAACCAAGCTATTGTACCTGGGCTCGCTGCTGCGCGCCTAGGCTGGCTAGATGTTTATGTGGGCTGTTCTATGGACATAATTGGCCCGGTTTATCTGATTCTGCAGAGCACATATTTTTTCCACCTCAGATTACAGCACCTTCTCTGCTGAGCTTCGTCCATCCATGGCGCATGTTTCATTACATCCAGTCATCCGGAAGCGAAATTCCGATTTCCAGATTGAATCCATCACCATGCAACGAAGGACAACACACTTGCTAATAGAATGTGGCTGAAACTTACAAAATGAGTAATACACTTACAATCTGCGGTATTTCCTGGCACTTTGATTTGTCTTTTACAGGGTTACAGGAGAGTATATCGGAGTGGGAGCATCTCTATGCCCCAATAGTCAATAGTGTCGAGAGAAAAATGTTTAAGAAGTATCACATCTCATAAAAGATTATCCTAAGCAAGCTGCAAGCCTATGGGCGAATCTTCACATTAAGCGGCCGGCGTACTGTGCTCGAGGGTATTTTTGCTGCAGCTGGGGCCACTGCACGAAGAACTGATCAGCTATTCGTAGCTTGTACAACAGTAAGCCGCTTAAGGAAAGCTTCTTCACTCTTGCAATACTTTCAATATAGAAAATGGAGGACCATCCCAAACCAAGCACCTACAAAAATACAGCAATCCAGAACTCATTAGAGTATAGTGTTGACTTGAAATTGGGGCAAAAAAAATCAGCTATGATGATTGGATTTATGGCAACATTGACCTCGTTCCTATTCTGCAAGTATTAATCTTCTTTCGAGCCAGTATAGAAGCTAGGATGTGAAGCTACCTTCAGAAGGAAAGCCGACGCACACAGAGGAATGCATGTCCCTGGACCATTGCAAAATATCTGCAGGGGTATTACAAGCAATTAGTATATCTGTGGTCATGCTGCATAATGGTGCTAATAAATTTGAATGGAGTACACACCACTTGTGGTCTGATTCTTGTTGTTAGCCACATAGCATGCAACATAGCAAGCAATGTTGTTGCAATGGAAGTAATGTAAGATTGGCCCACTTCACGACTACGGTAGACCTGAATGAACTGGGCATTCTCGATGATCTTCTGCCTATCACCCTGAAAAAGTACCAATCAGAATCATAGTCCAAACTGTAACTGCTTACAAAAGTTCTAGTATTTCATAATTCAGTGAATGATAATCGACCTCTAGCTGAGCCACTGCCTGCTCATAGACCTGTGCCTTCTGAAGGCTCATGTTGTCACTAAGTGCAGCCACATAGTACCTTGGCGTAAACCTATCCTTCTGAAGCGTGGTTATAATATTCATCATTTCTGCAGTATGCCCTCCTACGAAATAAACTCAGAAATTTAATAGGTTTTCCATAAAGCTACAGCTCTTTTGGACAGTCATGATCACAAAGTACCTACCTAATGTTTCTCCAGAGTCCAGAGTGTGCATGGATAAAAGTCCAGTAAAATAGCAATAATGCCAGTCACATGCTATAATTGATACTTCCAATTGTGATTTTGCAATTATACACTATACACTACTGTGATCAAATATGTAAACAAGAAGAGAACAACATTTACCCTAAATGTAGGATCGAATACCGCAATCAGAGGGGAGTAAATGATTGCTTCCCCTTTTTGGAATCTCTTAGCGCTCAACGAAGACTTCGACCGCTTGCTCGACCCCTTTGTATGTAGTCATAATCTTCTTCCACCCGAATGCTTCAACACTGATGCTGATGCTGTTTACGATGATCAAGTAGACGACTCGGCGAGCAATCAAATCAACGGAGGAACGATATGCGCCACACACTACGTACTCATAACGAGATGAGTCGAAGACGACGCCTAGAAAACACGTTGCCGGCGCCGACTAACTTTTCTAGAATAGATCTGATGTTTAATTCTGAATCATGATCTGCGGTTAGAAAGTGTCCTCACAGTACCCCTCAAACCCTAGCACAAAAACTTTTCAAAGCTTTCTTCTCAAAAGCCACCAAAGCCACCAAAAGTCGTAGGTTAACCCCTCCCTACTTTTATATGTTAGAGCTCCAAACCGTGTCCTTCTCAACACGAACACGAAAACCTAACCGATTCCGAAAATCAAGGGATCGAAACCCTTCCAAACACATGTTTTCCAAAATCTCTAAACCTTCAAGTTATGGATACCTTCCATAATTCCTTCCAACTCATCACGTGTCAAAGCCTTCAGGACCGCACCTTTTGTAGCTTCTTTACGCATCATCCACCTTTGATCTCCACGTACTCCAGCGTGAGACCGACCACCTTGTGACATCCTCGACTGCCTGGACATTAGATTTCTCCTTCCTAGTCCCGGTCCTCCTCGTCACCGACCATAACCGTCTCCACGCGCACATGCAAAGACCAAAGAACTTTTCCTGGCACAATTCTCTCCAACTTAACCAACATCAGTCCACACATGCATAACACACCCTTGATTATCCATAAACACAAACCAAATCATCCATGACCTCAATATCTATGTTTTCCAAAAATCAACCTTAAACCACTCAGAAAGATTGGTCAAACCGTCATGCCCAAGACGGTCAGACCGCTGGCCCAACAGACATGAGTACTCAAGGTACTCGAATATTAAAAGAATTGAAGCACTCGAAGCCTACGAGTACCGACCATGAAGCTTACGACAACCGATCGCAAAGCCTACGACTACCGATCACAAAGTCTACGACTACAGACCGTGAACACGACTATCGATCACTGAGTACCGATCAGGTACTGTAGCACCGACTACCGATCGCCGAGTACCAACCAGGTACTGTGGCTATTGACTATTGACCGGTTATTGTAGCTATCGAACATTTACTGTACCTATTGACCGGTCACTGTATCTATCGACTGGTTAATGTATCTTCAACTGGTTCACTGTAGCTCCAACTATCTCGGTCGTCTTGCCGTGGTCGATCCACCGTGGTCGACCTTCCGTGCTCATTCTGCCATGGTTGACCCACCGTGGTCGACCTGTCGTGGTCGTTCTGCCGTGGTCAACCTATCGTGGTTGTTCTGCCATGGTCGATTTGCTATGGTCAACCTTCCATGGTCAACATGCAAGACGGTCAGGCCACTTAATCTGAGTATTCCGGCACTTCCAGATTTACTATTGTGCATCGGCCAAAATTTTCACAAACACAAATTTCAAAGAAATCCAAATATCAATTATTCATCATCACTATATTCACGACCTATCCACATGGTCGAACATTAAAAATAAAGCTGGCAACAAACACACACCTGCTTATTCCTAACAGATAAATAGCGATGCATAGAAAGATCAAATTACCAAAACATTTAGGCAATATTTACAGTTTTACACTACAATCAGACATAAACCTGTGCAAGGTACATATGACTAGAATGAAAATGCAGCCTCAGGTGAGACATGGTGATACCAGCACATTGGCAAAGACAACATCATTTGACAACATCATTTGCACGTGAAGTGGGGCAGGAGCTAGAACAGGCTTGCAACATAACCAAGTGCAAATATACTGGAGCTGCAAAAGCTCCAGTCAAGGCTACAAGAAGTGACCTAATTCAGGCCAATATCAGTTGATAACTTGATAGCACATTGGATGGTGTGTCCATCAGAGTTGCATAAGGAGCACAACATTCCCAGAGCTACTCAATAGACACCACGCATAAGCTAATTGACATACAACCTCAGGTGTTTCAGTATTTCACACGTCCTGAATCCGATGGTTTGATCTGTCTTATGAATGACGAGCACGGCTATGGATAGTATACACTGAATTTTATCCCAGGTAAGGTTTTAATGAGTTATGCCTCGAATCTCCTTTGAAATAACAAATGTGGTAGTCCAAGAGTTGCTTATAAAGCGATATAGACCACTTGGCAATAACAGAATTTTGTAGGAAACAAATTGCTGCGGTAATTAGTTTCAAGGAGCAGAAATGCTGCACTACAACTGCACAAATGTCCTGGTGGTGCCGTGCTGCTGTTCGACAAATAAGATTTTGGCCTACGGTTAAGAAAATAAATAAATGTCGATTATGATTAAGCCCATGACGGATGAACGCATAGAGGCAAACAATTCCCATCGGAACCTGCAGCTACCTACTCTACTAGTATCTCGTGGAACTACAGACATGCGCTTTGGACATTGTTTTCTGTAGCAGAATCGACCATGGGTATTTGATGGCCAAGACGCACTCACCGGAACCGAGGACGATGAGACACCGCACTCCGGCGGCATAAGGCCTCGACGGCGGCAGGCCGCTGCGCCAAAGCACGTAGGCGACACGGATGGCGAGCAAGGATACAAGTAACGGAAGGGCACAGCACGCGGCCGCGAAGGCGTCGAGCCCCATCCCCGTCGGAGCGGCGGAGACTGGGTACGAGATCCGGTCAGCCTAGGGGGTACCGAGCGAGAGATCTGGGAAGGGGGTAGATCCCTACGCTGCGGGGCTCGTGAGGCGGGAGGCTGGGACGCAGAGGCGAGCGTCGAGCCGGAGAGGAAGGCAACGGAGGCTTCGGGCGGCTGGTTCGTCCGGCGGTCCTGCCGGCCGGAGGAAAGCTCGGGTGGGGAAGGGGAAAGGTCAGGGGTTGCAGCGGGAGGCACCAATGGATGTGGGCCTTTCGATCTCGCCATCAACGGTTTAGATTACCAATAATACGTATCAGAAGTAAAAGCTTAGGAGGGCCTGCGTGATACAATTTTTTTTGAAGTTTTCGAGAAATTCTGTAGTGTTCTTAAAATACAATAGTATCAAATACTTTGTGGTGTTTAGATACAACAAATTTTATAGTTTATGAAAATGTTTTGAGTTTTTAAAAATCCACTCGTAACCGTTTTTTTTAAAAAAAACGAAGTCAGGCTTGCATCCTAGTAGATCTTAACCACGTCAGTCTTCGACTCTTCGTATCGTATACATGTATGTATTTTTTCTCCGGCATGTTGATGACAAGTCTTTAAGCATCTAATTAAATTTGCTTTCTCCTTCCTGTGCTTCTATGGCATCTCGTAGAAGAACATGGGCTTCTAGCTTTCATGAATCATGAGATATGGTTCTAGTAATAAAATCCAGGCTTCTAGGACTGGTATCTACAACAAAAATGCACGTCCAAATGTCAAAACAGCTACCCTGCTTTGTATATGTCCATGACAAAAATTGGTAATGACTGCTAGTTATCCTAAGAGAGCTATTTTTTTTACGCAAAATATTGTGTTAATAGTGTAACTACCAAACACGTAACGGCTTTTTCGAACACTAGAAAAACTGTGGTATTCACAAACTGTAGTTTTTTTATGAGCTAAAGCCACATTTGGTACTATTTTGTATTGTATTTACAAAAATAGCCGTATATAGACTATATTGACAAAAATATCATTTCTGCCGTCTGATGGGCGAGTGGCAGCACCCGTGAGGCCACACGCAGCGTGGCTGCCGACGGCAGGTGCCTGCCGCCCCTTCCCAGATGTATGACCGCACTCGGGTCATAGCGGTATGATTGCTTGCCAATAGTACCACTCGGGTTCCTACAGTATGACAGCTCACCGAGGCACAACACAGAACATCACTGCATACAATTCCCGAAAAGAGTTAACTTATAAACCACTAATCCAAACATAGTAAAACTTGGTACAAGCCCTCCTAAGGATGTCAAGAAACTATTCCAATCATGAATTGTAAAGATCAATGCCAAAATTTTGATCTTTTTCCAAAATAAAGAAGGTTGCATCAAAATCGGGTAAAAGAAAGAAACCTTGATCTACTCTTGCTCATGAATCCTTGATAATCTAGATAACCTTAGATGGGTTCTCATATATCACGGTACACTAGATCACAGTAAGAACTCAAGCTAAAACACCCATAAGGGCAAAACCCCAAAAATCACATTTCTCTTAAGAAAAACCATGCAAACTCAAGAACTCTCCCTAGAAGGTACTTAGATGGATGAAATCTGATATCCAAGAGATATCTCCACCTCTTACACGTCCTTGGTACTAGGAAAGATCAAGAAGAGATAAATACAAACATTAAATCCAAGCAAATTAAAAGCACAATAAAGGATCATGGCACAACTCACTTGGACAAACTTTGAATACTCATTTCACTTGAAGAGGGATATTTTACAGCCACTCTCTCATAGAGGACAGAGCTCTAAGTCTAGAGCATACACACATAAGGCTCCACATAAAACAAACCCTAATCTCTCTCACTCAAGTATTATATCTCTCATCACAAACAAGGGCTTATATAGTTGTTGGATTCGAGAGCAACACCTCTAGATCCTCTGTATAAATCGCATTAGTCTAGGATCAGCTAGTGCATACAATGGACAACAAAAATAAATACCAACCATAATGACAGTTGTTAATTAACTAAGTATAAGCCTTAAGGCCAAAGTTTACATTCATGGGCCATATGCCAAATTCATGGACCATTTGCCAAGTCTGCTCACAGGCAAACGACTGTGGGACGCAGCCTACTCATCAAGGTCCACACTAAAGCTGAAGTAGTCCTCCTCTAAGTAATAGAATTAAGCAAGGGTGATCACAAAAATGTACTCTATAAGTTACACAAGAAATGCAATATTATTACAAGAATAACAAGTGAGGGCATAATAGGGTTATTTGAGTGTAAAACCAAATAGGAATACATACAATAAATGGCTAAATTTAACATAGTAAGTAAATAGAACAATAATTTTAATCAAATAATATTATTAGTGTAGGTCTAACCCCCACACTAACCTATTTATGGTATCCCGCCCGGACCATATTTTTTAAAAGATATTATCATCTTTCATTTAACCAAGTTCTTTTCGAAAAATAAAGTCTAATCCGTGAAAAACTTCGCTCGGCATGCCCATAACCGTGGGCACGGCTATCTAGGATAATTTATACACTTTGCAAAGATGGCACAACTTTACCCATAAGATATAATCAATTTATAACGTTTGTCTGACATACTTTCAAAGGTGTGCGATTAAGATATTATCACAAGGACTTTACAATACAAAGTCATCAACCTGGTCATGCCTCCACTAAGTTTCATCCCAACAAAGAATCTACTAAGTTGGGACCCCTCTTGTACTGTGTGGGACTTAGTGGCCTACACCATGCCCACATTTAACCTATAGTGAAACCAAGATTAGAACTTGCAAATTAGTTAGTATGTATGTTCCATACCAAACTGGTGGTAGTGCGATGTGGCTTTGTAGCGGTAGCTTACAAGCCGATTCTTAATTGACTTAGGTAGACTTTTCACATACCATACACCTTCTTGGCTCACTAAAGTCAAGAAAATATTTTAATAATCATCATTTTAAGTGAAAATGTATACCTAAGCCTTATTCATTTCTAAGTATGTCTAAGTTTATGCTACAAAATTTACTAGTAAGTAATGTATTAATGTACCAACTAGAGTATTTTATCTAAGGTGTCCAAGGTGTAAGGATTTGTAATATCAAATGTGGTCATAACAAGCAGGTGTTGACCATGTCTATAAAACTAGAATTAAAATACATTGAGTAAGTATATGCATACAAAATAATTTAAAATAATATAATTTTATTTACAAATTAGAATCAATATGATCAAAATATTTAACTTGTTTTGCTCCACAAATTAACGGTGAGGAGTGGCGGCGCAGATGTCTAGCGTGTAGGTCTCATAGCTAAGTGAGTTATCCTGAGGTCGAGAGTTGGAGCCTCTCTCACCCCAAATATTTTCTGCTTCTATTTTTCTTCATCTCCCCGACAAATGCCATTAAGCTGACCATTCATATCCCGCTCGTTCTTGCTAAGCGTCAGTAATATCACTTGAAATCCCCGGTAAGTTGCATCGTGGAGCTTGGGGGAAATCCGGATGTATCCTCGGCACAAAGCCACAGTCCAGAAGTCACGTGACTAAACATGAGCCTTGAGGCCGCAAAATTAACTAACCTCTGCATCCTTGAGCCTTCTTCAGCCATCTCGGCGCTTTCACCTCAGATCTTGGACTCTGATCACAGCTAGCTCAACATAAGCCTACTTAATATTGTCCTGTCATACTAGCACCGTAGCAGCACTATATTTCTTCCGGCGCATTTGTCCATAGCTAACGCCAGGTAAAGACGATGGACTACTTAACGAAGCATGGGATGCTGGTCTCTTCAGCGCATAACTGCAGACGCTGGACTGCACCATCACAGCACACGCAATTAATCAAGATTTCTTTCTTTCTTTCTCTTGGTGAGACTCCGACATCAATCGAGTCGATTATGTTAATGACTGATGACTCTAAACCATGGTATACTATACTATACCAACAGCAAATTAATTCTGTGCGTGGCTTGTAGTCCATACAAGCATAATGATCACCGATCACTCAGTGCAGTGGCCACTGGGAAGAAGATTGCATTGTTTATGTGTGTGTGGCCCTGTGTCCGGGTTCTGTAGGAAATGATTTCTCTTGGCCACTAGCCCTCAGCCTTTTTCATGCCAACTAAGATCCAGTTCATGTGCCGAGGAAAAAGACCCGGCTGGGGACTATTTTGATCGCAGAGAGATAAGATTTGATGTGGATTAATCTCTCATGGCGTGAATCATGTTGATCCAAAAAGGAGAATTATACTAGATTTGAGTAGGGCTTTGTCGTGTATTTAGCCTTCAGAAGCTATTGCTATATTGTCTAGAACTGGGTCAGATTATTAAATCGCATACTTGGTGTACGTTTACCAAGTTGTGCATGTATTTTTTGTCTTGCACCTGGGTTTCTCCGCAAGATTTACTGATTTTTTTTGTATCGTATGTTTGGTTCTACAAACTCTCTTCCTTGGCACGTTCTGTAGGACAAAATACATAATTCGTTCTCTCTCTCTCTCTCTCTCTCTCTCGTGGAGAAAAAAGTGAAAAAAAACATTCTTTTCCCCCACTTTTGTAATGTACCACCTTTGCCTTTTTTTTGCATCGGCGAAAGGACTTTGCAGAAAATCGACATATCATCCGAAACAAACCAGATTGTTTTGTCAAAATCCTGAAATTAACCAAATTTGCATGAATTTGATTTAGACTTTAGTTCAAGCCCAATTTGGCATCTTGCTCCACCAATTGCATCTTCCCTTCTTGATCACGCTACCTTCTCTAGACAAAAATCACGACCACCAAGTTGACTTCACTGTTCACCGTATGAAAATATCGACATCGTCCAGTTTTCGCTCTGCCACTTGATTCACCACCGTCACCTTTGAGTTAGCCAGCCATACCTCATTTGCCTCACCTTGACACACTTTTAATTGCCCATCATTGCATGTCCTATCGTTAGCATGTGCGCCACGGCTGCTGGGAGAAAGTTACCGCCACCGCCTTACCTTCCCTCTCACGGCCGACAAGCTTCATCCGTCCTTTTTCACTACCGCCTCTCTCAGATCAAGGAGATATGAGGCCAAAGCACCACCCTGCTTGCTGACCCCGCCACCGAAGGATGTTGAACTCTCCCATGCCATCCCCACAGGACACGCGCCGCAACCCTAACGGAGCCCTCTCCTATGCCAAACATCCTTAAGAGCCCTATTTAACCCCCGAGCCCCTCCAGTGCATTGCATAGATGCTCAGGTGAGTAGTACACCCCAATTGCTTCCTCGACCATTGCCTCACCGTGGATTACCGGAATCCCAATGTAAGCCACCATTTCAATTCTTCGCGTATAAGCCATTTCATTGCAATTCCTTTAGTTAGTAGCTCCCTAGTGCCCCTAGAAACCCTGCCGAACCACTGCCTTACCCTCCCTTGCCATTTTCACCAACGACCCTACCTGTCGCACAGCCATAGCACTAGGGCTGTAAACGAGCTGAGCTCGAGCGAGCTTGGCCTTCCAGGCTCGAGCTCGGTAGAAGCTCGAGCCGAGCTCGAGTTGGGGTCCGAGCTTGGACTGGGGCTCGAGCTCGGCTCGTTGAAGCTTGGTAACAATTAAAATAATTTATTATGCACTATTTTTCAATAATAAGAAAATTTTAAGCTCGAGCTCGGCTCTAGTAAGCTCGATAACAGTCAAAATAATTCAAATATACACTAATTTTCAACATAAGAAAAGCTCGAGCTTGAGTTCGGCTCGAGTAAGCTCGGTAAGAATTAATATGTATTACTATTTGAGCTCGAATTGGGGCTCGCGAACTATTCGAGCTCGGCTCGGTGAAGCTCGCGAGCTCGAGATCAAGCTCGAGTTCGGCTCGTTTAAAGTTCGAACCGAGCCTAGAACGAGCCGAACTCAAGTAGCTCGCGAGCTTCGAGCTTTTTTTACAGCCCTGCATAGCACCTCACCGTGGGCGAACCGCCACAAGCCACCGTAGCCCAAGCCAACCATGCCCCTGACACCTCCTCACCCCAGGAATGCTCTAGCATTCATGCTCTCGTTGGTTAGTGTTTCAGAGAACCACTGAGCCATGAAAAACCGTTGTGAAGACACCGCACTGTCGGCGAAGCTCCGGCCATCCCCGACCACGCCCAAGGCCAAAAATGGATTCCCCACACTCCCAGGAACCCGTCAATACCCTCAAATTTCCCTGGAGATCACCCTAGCAGCTGGAATTGCTTGCACCATTTCCCCTTGTTTTGGCTGCTACAGTGCCGCTCGGGAGGATGAAGATGAACAGTAGCTGCTCGATAGTAGATCAGATCTGGCATGAACAGCACCAACCCGCAATGAATAGTGCAGATCTGTTACTGTTCATTCAAAACCCAAAAACATATTTGTACTATTTTTATCATCTTGACCCCACGAAGCCCATTTTCTACTCCGTTTGGCCAAATTAGATATTGATAAAATCCTAGACCCAGTATTGTTCAAGCCATTTTCATTCACCGAAATCCATTGGACTTATATATGGCTATTTTGATCATTTTAACCCCGTGAGGCTTATCGTCAACCCTATTTAGCACAAACAGTCACTGATAAAATCCTAGCTAACCAAATATTGTTTCTAACCTAAACTAGATATCATACCAAATTTAGAGTCCGTATTACCCTAGACATGGAGGTAGTGAGGAGTGAGGATTTAGGTTGCTCTTGCACACCCATTCTCAAGGTCTGAAGCTCGCAACGCTGCTTGTGCAGTCATCCTCAAGCCGAGACGGGGAGGTACCGATGAGATCTGGAGGCACTGAGGAAGGGAGGCTGGAGCCGAAGGCCGAAGGCAGGGAGGTGTAGGCACCCCACGCCTGAGCCTTAGCCGGGGAGGTGGGGCCACGCGTCGCAGGGAGGCGCTAACCACTAAGCGCCTGAGCCTAAGCAGTTGAGCTGGGGACGAGAAGCCCGAAGGTGGGTCGTGCCATTGTGGGACTAAGAAGGGGAGGCCAAAGGCGGGGTCGTGCCGTCGCAAGGAGCTGGTGAGGCCAGAGGCGGGGAGGCTAGAGCCTAAAGGTCGGACCACGGACCGCTGGAGGCTCTACGCTGAGGCCTGAGGCAATGACAGTGAGGAGAGGACTTGAGGACTGAAGCTGCTGCTACTGTTTACCGAGTACTGATATCATTCCCCAAACGGTCAAACCGATTTATAGGTTTGCAACTCATTCCTCAATTAGTCCCCAAATTGATTGTGTGGTATTGTTAGAAAAAAAAGAAAGAATGTTACAAGTTTACGTGTTAGGGTTACGATTGTACTCAAACGTTTTTGTGGAAATTTTCTTTGGGTATTTTGAATGTAAGTAAGTTTTGGGTTTAGACACTCTTAAAGTTGTTAAAGTTGACCGTTAGGTCTTATTTTATTCAAATTAACTCTTTTGAAATGTTCGTGAGTAGACTTGACATTTTTTCTATTTATAACTGAACTTCTAGACTGTTGTAGGACGTACGACGACCTTATGGGTGTTACATCATCTTCTAGCTAACGGCCTATCGACAAAAGCCAAGAAAAAGAAGGGGTTGCATTTTGCATCAGGGGGAGAAAAGAAGGCATGGGCTTCATTTACTTTACTGTACCTAAATTGTGTAGTGATTTCATTTGGGAAGCTCTACTTTCTTGGCAAGGATAGCGAACTGACAAAGTAAATTTTAGCTTAACGGGGCAGTTTGTCTGTAACGCCCCCGTTTCCAGGGGCGCGTACGGACATGGCACCCCGTAACTATTCACGCATGAACAGTTATGGAGTGTCGCGCAAGAGTATACCATTGCATGCTTACAACAAAAGTCCAGCATATATTTGACATAAGGATTAACATCCAGGTTTTGACAGCGGAGCGTGCAAGCCCAAAGTATAATTACATTACAAATGACTTTCAGAATCCGCTTCGAGCGCGGCGAAGACCTAAAGCCAAGGATCCTCGTCGAAGAAGAGATCCTCCGGGACTTCCTCGACGGGGAGACTTCCACCTTCGTCTTGATCTTCTAAAGATTAGATTAAGCAAGCCGTGAGCCAATCAACCGGCTCAGCAAGTCCCAAAGGGACCCTAACTTATTACATGCACGGAACATCAAAGGAGGGGCATATACTTGGTTTATTAATTTTGAGTGGATGCAGTTTTATTTGCAAACATTTTGATAAGACGGCCCAAAACTACTTCTCAAGAACTCAGGGGTTTTCAATAAGAGTTCATTAACCAACCTAAACAAGTTAAAGCATGTACAAAACTACTTAAGCTTTACTGCTGGAATCACCCAAGTGACACGGCTCCAATAACCGGGAGCACGGCGTATTCGAATACCATTTATTTGACTCTGCAGAGTTTGCTCAGCTTTACCCACACGATCCCTTAACTCCCGCTAAAGAGTTAAGAAAGCCAGGTCGTTTCACTGCTCAACTCTTTATATAGGCTCTACCCGGTAGAATTCACTCGGGTCTGGCTCTCTCTCTCTCTCACACACACACACAAGAGAAAAACGGTGTCCGCTTCGAGTGAACTCTACCGTTGTTAGGCACCCACAACGCGGCTTGCCTAACCTCACTGCTAAACCTCCTGTAGAGTTTCAATCGAGTTGAGCAGCTACTAGACAAGTGTTGACAAGTCAACTCCTGTGGTTTGAGCGGGTTCTATGACATTTGCTCAGCATAAGGGTTTCAGTCCTTATATTTTCTCGTGGCCCGCAACCTCGCCAGGCTCGCGACCCAACCTAAGGTAAGCGGTGGGCGTAGACCGTCTCGCGATTTCCCACTCACCCTTACCCTTCTCCAAACCCTAGGGTAAAGATGGGCGAAGACCGTCTCGCGGTTCCCCACTCCTTACCCTACCTTGTGCACGCCGGCACTCTCCGCTCTAAGATACGGTGTCCCATACCACCCTACCTTAGAGTCGGGTTTTCCAAATTCTATCGACCCACAGCCACAACCTTATTAGTGTAAGACTTTGCATGATGATCATAACCTACAGTTATCTAGATTAACAGATAATTATTTCTAGGGTTACAAAGGCATGGCAACAAATTTAACAGGGCATTTAACAGTGGTAGGATTAACTACATAACCAGTCATTCTAAACATTTTATTTTATTTCAAACTAACATTTCACAATTAGCATAATGCAAATAGCATATTAACATAAATAAACATCATGGGTTGCAATATGATTAAAGGATTTGGGACTTGCCGTCAATCCGAATGAATTCCGCTAGCTCGAACGAAGAACCTCCTGGCTCCTGTGACTGCACTTGAACTTCCGGAGACTCCGACACTAGCGCAAACATACAAAACAAATTAAATCCAGCTTGAGACTAATCAAGCGAGGGAAAATAAACTATTTAAAAAGGAGTAAATTGCATAAATCTCCAAATGAGGAATTTTAGGAATTTATTTGGGATGGATCTGTGAAAATGGAGGTCACCACTGGGTCTGGAATATTATTTGGAGCAAGGTGGTGAAATTTGGGAATTTTTGGGATTTTTTTGTGATTTTCTAGGATTTATTTGGATTTTCTGGAATTTTAGAAATTGATAAAACTCGGGAAAATCGGTGTGAACAGTAAAAGGCCGGCCCACGGCTACAGTGCGGCCCGGCCGGGGAGATGGCCCGCGCGGCCCAACGGCGCGCGCGCGCTCGCGCGCGGGAGGGATCGGGCCAGGGAGGCGGCCCATGCCAGCGCGCGTCTGCGCGGTCCGGATGGCCGACGCGTGGACGGCGGGGCAGCGGGGATGCGGGGCGAGCTGAAGGCCCGGATGAAACGGGCGGAGATCGGACGGTGGCGAAGCGGGGACGAGGGCGAAGCGGTACGAAGTGATCCGACGGCTGACGTTATATGGCAACGGGAGGATGGACGGCGGAGGGGAAGCCACGTCGCGGGGAGGAGTCGTCTTCCTCCTCCAGCCGCTACAGTAACCTCGCGGCGAGGTCACGGTGGCGACGGCGGTCTGGGCGCTAGGAAGCTCGTCGGCGACCACCGAGGGCACCGGCGGGTGCGGCTTCGAGAGGGGGACCCGTTTTGGGCGGTTGGAAGGAGCGGGAACCAACGGAGGGGACGGGAGGTAGAAGGGGGTGGTTCGGGTGTTTGGAGGCGAGGGAGGCCATCGGTGGCGTGGGAGGCCAAACGGACGCGGTTACACGGAGAGGGGGTCCAGGGGCTCACATTGGCGGTGGCGGCGGGAGCTGGGGAGCCTCGAGGAGAGCTGGTCACGGGAGAGGTGCGACGGCCGGAGAGGAGCTTCGACGGCGGCGCTCCTCGGGCAAACACCTGTCCAACGGCAAGCACCAAAGGGGTCAGTGAGGGGAGGTGGTGCTCTCGACGAATGCAATCGAGGAATGAGGGAGAGGAGAGGGAGATTGGCTTCGGGGTGCCGCCGGCTCACAAGGCGGCAATGGGGAAGCTCCGGGCGGCGGGACTTCAATCGGCCGCTCGGGGAGCTTCTCTGGAGGCTGGGGAGGCGAATGGAGGTGGTGGAGCGGCTCGGGAAGCAAAGGAGGAGCGAGGAGCCGGAGGGGGGATTTTATACCCCGAGCGGAGGGGAGCGGGGCGTGGAGGAGAAGCCAACGGGCGGGCTCCGGGGTCAACAGGAGCAGGTCGGCCGTCTCCTCCGCGGGATGGAGCGGCGACCGGGGTGACGCCGGCTCTGCACAGGAGTAATGGCGACGGGACGGCACAGGGGCATGTGAGTCGCGGCATGGGCGGAGGCGCGTCCGCGCGTGGGAGAGGGAGGAGGCGGGGCTGACAGGCGGGACCCAGGGCGGACGCGGGGTGACGCGTGGCGCGGAGGCGCCCACGGATTTGGACCGTGGCGGTCGGGACGGCGCGGACGCGAGGAGGGGATCCGAGGACGGCGCTGTCCGCGCGAGGGGAGGCGAGGCGAAGGCGGGGAGGAGACGGGGCGCTAACGGGCGAGGGGAGCGGGGAAGGCGCTGGGCGCGGGAGAAAGCGGAAGGAGAGCGGGAGGCGCCGGGGAGGAGAGGAGGCGGAAAGAGGGAAGGCGCCAACGAGAGGGAGGAGGCGCCAGGCCGAAAAGGGAAAGCGGCGGGGGGAAAACTTTCCCAAAAAGGAAAGTTTTCAAAATTCACTCAAAAATGCAGCAAAAAAAAATAAGGAAATTTTTGTTTGAAATTTTGGGGCTTTTCATTGTCCGTACGAGGCATGGCAATGCTATGCAAAGGAACCAAACTGACAACTTATATATAGCAAAATAGTTTCTGAATTCTTACAGAACTGATATGTTACAGCAACTGTAACTTCTCGAAACCACAACACATGGAGTAAGAACATGAATGCTTGATGGTTGTCAAGAAGTAGTACCATTGATAGTCTAATCAAGCCATTTTCTGCTTTTTTTTTTTTGGAGGAAGCTTCTTCTATGCATTTGATAATGGGAGTACTAATACTACTATCCTCTCGCGTTGGCCACATTTTGCTTCTAGAGATTCTATGTTTTCTTCTAGAGATTCTTAGCCGGTGCACTCTGGCCACATTTTTAGTCGGTGTGTAAGTGTACCCAGGAGTAATTGTGGTTTAAGGACGACAATGGTACACTTCACATTGGCTCGCATGTTTTACTCTTTCTTGACCATTTCGGCAAGCATGTCCTGTTGATCCTTGACTGCTCTACACCTCACGCTTAATGCCCAAATTCCGAAGCGAATTTGCCTCACTTTTGTCACCATGCACGTTCTTCCTTGTCCTTGGCTCATACTTAATCTAATCAACCTTGTTAGGCATGAATGCCGGCTCGTCTAGCCTAGCGCATGTGCCCATTAAGTTCCCCGGAGACAAAAGTGAGAGAGACCGGCATACATTATTATGGCCGAATCACGTTGCCCAGAGGAGAAAACGACAGTAACTATGAATTTTATAAGATTATGTGTACGCCATTGTTAGTTGGGTAATTAAATCACAAACGTATTTGATGCGCACTTATCAATATTGTACTGGTACAGATCGATATATACCATTTCGCCACCTAAACTAATATAGAGCAGCCTGCGTTCTATACCACTTTTCATATCGATCAATATCAGTCTCGATACCGGACAATACCAGCGGAATTGATAATACCATACATTGAACTTATTAAACTATATATTATATTTGATCCTACTTTGAAATTTAGTGTGTATGTGTATATAAACAAATATCTATATATTTACAATATATATTATTATACTAAAATTCAGAACAGTACAACGGTATGAAGTAGTAATTACAATTTTGATTTGTGCCAGTACTCCATTACAGTAGTACTGCCAACTCTGCTGCCGTAGACGCTAGTGTTACTAAACATGATTTCCACGCTAGCAAAGCAGCAAAGCGTAGGATTTTTCCAAAATCACCTGCCTTTTCTCCATGTCCTGGTCAATAGAGACGCCGGTGTACTGCTGCTGCTCTGTAAAAAGGGTGGAGAGTGGAAAAGAAGCAAGCTGGAGGTGACCTGCTGCGGTCACTCGCTGTCTCTTTCCTCGTTGAGCAGATAACCAGGGGTGGCTAGAGCAGAGCAGCAACAGCTGCAAACCAAGTAAAGTGTCCGCTTTAACCATGGCGCAGAATGCGATCTTCAAGCCCCGTTTATTAGAGCTTCAGCCCAAGTGAAGTGTGCGCATTAACTATGGCGCAGAATGTGCTTATTCTCTCGCTTAAAATTCCCGTTCTTTATAGCTTTAGCTTCTGATTTTTATTTTCTAGTTTTTTAAATTTATCTTTTTTGATTTTTTTTGGCTTTTTATTTTTTTCTCTTATTCCTTTATATTGTCTATAATGATATAACTTTTTTATTTTTTAAAATTTAATTATACTAAAAAAAGCTAACACAGTTACAGTACTAAAAAATAGTACAATAAAAAAAATAAAAACTCAGGTTTAATAGTTTAAATGAACACCACCTAAAAATGCACCGACCTGAAACTTAAACACGCTCCCAATTTCAGCCTTTACACTTCACCTCACCTCACCTCTTGCTCTCACTCCTCTTCCAAATAATATGTGATAGGTGTGTAGGTCCGTACGCAAATCGCACATAACATTGATCGGTTCAAGAAGCCAGTGTTTGTGGTGATCAGATTCTAACTACACCCCGGGATTCATATACTGTTAACTCTGTGAAGCATGGTCAGAGAAGTACAAACTTCGAGGGATTTCAGTTATCGGATATAAAAAAGGATGGCTTGGTGCTTATTTGGGCTTTTTTTTGTGTCTTATGGCTGAAAAGCACTGTAACTAATTGAAAAAATACTATAACTGACAGATACTTATTTAGCATAATTAAATTTAAAAAATATAAAAAATATGTTAGCCCATTACATATAATACAAACAAATACGGAAAAAAAGAACCGGCAAAAAAACTTAATAAAAAGTTAAAAGTTCAGAAAAAACGAAATTTATAAATAGTAAAAATTAAGCCGAAACTAAAAGTTAAAACCAAAACCTTAAGACCAATGTTACGGACAAGGTGGCACAGTACCCCGCTATTTTGGTACAGTACTTGCCTTTGATCGTAACTATGTTTTTTTTATCCGATGGTTAGGAAGCAAACTCGCAGCGCTGCTTTGTGAAGTCGGTGTCCGTTCCTCCCCATCCCCCCAGCTAGTAGCTACCACCACGACTGCGCTGTGCTGCACTGCTGCCTGTGCACCTGTGCTGTGCTGACGTGCTGTTCGTTGCTATCAACACCGACACCAGCTGCTCCTTCCTTGCATTCTTGCTCCGAAGCCACACTCCCCCCAATTTGGAGGCACACAAGGAGAGAGAGAGAGAGAGAGAGAGAGAGAGAGAGAGCAACAGCGGCGGCGGCGGCATCAGTAGCAATGCTGGGCTCTAGACCCAAGTAAGTGCCAATCCGCGTCGATTCCTCTGGTTCTTTGCGCAATTCTTTGTTTCGCCTGCAGATCTTGGAAGGTTTGATTCTTGATCTGAGCAGAAAATTCGGTTCTTTGATGCAGATCTGGCACGGCCGAGGCCAAGAGCGGAAAGGGCACGCCACCGACACCCAAGGGGAGCAGGGCGGGCAAGCCGGCCAGTGGCACCCCGCCGCACGCGCCGCGCGGCGCCGACAGGTCCCCCAGGTCGGCCGAGAAGCTGCCGTCGGCTGACTGCCGCTCACCCAACGTCTTCTCCCGGCTCAGCACGCCCCCCACTGAGGTAGTAGTTCTTTTTGATTCAGTTTCTTGTGATCTTTATTGCCTTTGTGGTATTGGGCTGTGAGTGACTCCATTGGAATGGCTGCAGAAGCAAGGGAGTGCCGTGAAGCGGTCTCAGGAGCTGCAGGCGCAGCTTGCTGCGGTTCAGGAGGACCTCAAGAAAGCCAAGGAGCAGTTGGTGGAGAAGGAGAAGGAGAAGGGCAAGGTTCTTGAGGAGCTGGAGGATGCCAAGAGGCTAGCCGAAGAGGCCAGTGCCAAGCTCCGGGATGCGCTCACTGCACGTAAGAGGGCGGAGGAGTCCTCCGAGACCGAGATATTCCGTGCAGTCGAGCTGGAGCAGACGAGGATCGAGTCTATGCGAAGGAAGGAGGAGGAGCTGCGGAGGAAACTGGAGAGCATGCGGAGTCAGCAGGAGGCGGATGCGGCTGCTCTGCGATCGACAGTGGAGCAGCTCGAGAAGGCGAGGTATGAGCTGGCTGATGCAATCGACGCCAAGAACCTGGCGCTCAACCAGGTCGACGATGCGATCAGAGTTAGCGAGGCGAACGCTGATAAGGTGGAGCTCCTGAATGCGGAGGTCGCTCGCCTGAAAGAATTGATTGACTCTGAGCTAGGGAGCAAAGAGAAAGAGGCCGCTGACAAAATCAGGAAGCTTGAGGCGGAGGCATCAGTACTGAGGGTCAAGCTCAAGAAAGCAAAGGTTGCTGAAGAGAAGGTACTTGAACTGGGAGGTGTGATTGAAGGGCTTAGAGGTGATGTTGCCAATGCTATGAAGGCCAGAACAGAAGCAGAGGAGTTGGCTAGTGAATGCAAGAAAAAGGTTGAACTACTGGAGATCAAATTGGAGGAAGCCAACCAGTCTAGCATGCTAAAGGTTGAGTCTTTAAGTTCGGGGATGAAGGAATTGGATGCAGCAAGTGCTTTACTGCAGGAGAAAGAATCTGAACTTGCTGTCCTTCAGGACAAGGTTGAGTCCTTGGAAGATGAGGTAGCTAGGCAGAATGAAGATATCAATGCGTCAGGTGAGCGTTTCGATGTCGCAGAGAAAGAAGCATTTGACTTAAGGACAGAGATCAAGGAGCTTAAGTCAAAGCTCCACACAATGGAAGAAGAGAAGATGGATGCTATTAACAATGGGAGCCTTGCAAGTTCACAAATTGAGACAATATGTGAAGAGAAGGAGAAGCTGGCTAAGGAACTAGAAGCCAGCAAAGATGAATGCGAGAAAGTTAAGAAGGCCATGGAAGATCTAGCCTCCGCATTCCATGAAATGTCTGCTGAAGCAAGAGAGTCACGGGAGAGGTACCTCAACAAACAAGAAGAGATAGAGCATGCCCGAGCACAGATAGAGGAGCTCAACATGAACCTCAAGAACACCAAGGAGAACTATGAGATAATGCTTGATGAAGCAAACTATGAGAGAGTCTGCTTGAAGAAGACGGTGGAACGAATGGAAGCAGAAGCCAAGAATACATCTGAGGAGTGGCAATCCAAAGAGCTCAGCTTTGTCGGCTCTATCAAAAAGTCAGAAGAAGAAATCATGTCAATGAGAGTAGAGATGGATAAGGCAGCAGAGACGGCAAAATACTGGGACAGCAGAAATGCGGAACTAGAGGAGAAGCTGAAGGAGCTGGAAGATCAGGTAGCGCACGCTAACAGAGCCAGTGAGGAAGCAAAAGTTGAAGCATTAGGCTGGAAGGAAAAGCTATTAGGCAAAGAGAATGAACTGCAAAACATAAAACAGGAGAATGTTGACTTGCATGTCAAAGAATCGACTGCTTCAGAGAAAATTAGAGAGTTATCTTCGCTGCTTGGAAATGCAAAACATAGAGCGCTAAATGGCACAGGTCCAAAAGATGAGAATGAAAAGGGTAACACTGAGGAAGATGAACCGGTTGTCGTAGTTGCGAAGATGTGGGAGAACAGCAAGGTCACCGACTACGGCTTACCTAAGGAGAGGGAAAACGATGGTGGATCAGAAGTTGATTTGGAGTCCAACAAGGGAGACACTGCCTCTGATGGCAATAGGTTGTCCACAGAGAAGATGAACAACAACACAAAGCTAGCAATCAAGCAGCATAATCAAAAGAAGCCTTTGATGAAGAAATTTGGTGGTTTGCTGAAAAAGAAAATCCAGCATTAGCGCAAATCAAACCTCCAAAATAATGAATGATGTATGCCATGGATGACTATTTTCTCTAGTTTCATCCTCACTTGGGTTGGGTCCTGCAGAGTTCCCAGTAAAGATAATAGTGTAAGCGTCAGGGAAAAAAACAGAAGGGTGATGTATTTGCTTCCCTTTTTTGGGTTAATTTCTTATATTGTGTATGTGTGAGGAGCATTCACTCTAGTTCATGTATTTCTTTTTATGCTGCGGTAATGTTAATGTAAAGGAATGCGAGGTTTCGATTCATTTGTTCTCCAATATATTCTACGATCTTTGTGAGTATAGAACTGCAATCAATGTGCACAACCTCTGTCTCACCTAGAAATTACAGTGTGCTACTGAATACTAATCGAACTATTGATACATCTGTTGTCAATGTAGCTACTTTTTTTTTCAAATTTAGTCCCTAAACATTTGTTTTTGCAAATCTAGTTCCCTCTATAAACTTGGTAGCCACGGTAGACAATATATATCGCCTATCACACTATAGTAGCTCAGTAGGTCTTACCGGGCCACCAGACATCGGCGTGTGCATGTAATTAATTAGTGTTAATTAATCATTATTAGCACTAATTAGTTTAATTAATCATGACTGGCACTAATTAAGCACTCTATTGCATACTTAGCGCTAATTTATGCTCAATGTGTGGTGGACGGTGCACCTGCCAAGCTCAATATGTCTACGGAAGGGACTAGTTGCAAAAACGAATGTTCCGAAGCTATTTTTTTTAAAAAAAAGGGTAACTACAGTACCATTTATATGAACAGTTCATACTAATCTACATAGTCAGGCATGATATGGCAAATCTCTCCGCAGGAGGATTCTTAATAAGGTAAGGTTTATGAACAATGGATGTCGATGTACTTCAGCTACTTATTCTGTTTGAGCATCTACAATCATCTGAATGAAAAAAGTCAATACAACCAGCAATCCAGCATCACTGCGTACGAACGAATAAATGGCCATGTGCCTCACAGGAATGCACACGGCAACGAACCAAACCGGTTGATTACCTAAGGTCAAGACGATGAGCTTTCCTTGGCACCAAAATTTATTGTGTCCCGAACAGCATTGCTGGCTTCAGAATTACATCGCCGATGGTTTGTGTCTCAAGACTTCTGAATCTTTGCCATCCCTACCGAGATGTCATTTGCACAGACAGGTTGTTATATCTGAGGCGAGGCCCCTTTGGTGATAAGCTCAGCATTCAGCAACGAGAGAGAGAGAGAGTCTGCAGAGACGAGCAACACTGCCGAGGGGACCCGTGCGGGTTATTTGCAGTGGAAAAACATGTGAATCTCTGACATCTCTGCACGGAAGAAGTGGCAGGCTTCAACCGTCCTACATGGCATGTCTCATACCAGCAGTTCTTGCAGGGCCAGCGTCACAAGAAAAGGACCTATATAATCTTCGACCCCATCGCCCACGATCCTGTGTTATGTCATGATTTGGAATGTAATAGCTCCAATATGTCATGATTAACTTTGTTATAAAGCCTCGGTTCACTTTGGAGTGTCTAGCTTATAATCTGGGGATATCAATCATATCACATTCTTCCAACTGAAGAGGTAGACGCAGTGATGACTAATGACGTACTGCAAACATTATTACTCCTTTGATGTTGATGCACCAACAATAATAGCAAATCAACAGTGGACAAGTACCGCCAAAGGAAATGTACCAGCTGCAACACAAGACTGAAGCGAAGAAACCGATTCGCGTACATACACGCGGGAGTAAACAGTGGGGATCCAGGATTTTTTTTAATGGACAAAAACTTAGGCAAATACATCTATGAAAGGCATAAAAAAAAGGTATAATGTAATTGCATAATTGATACAAATTCTGAGTCATGTGATTAACGGTAGGAAGAATGTCAAATATAGCAAAGTTGAGAAATACAATTTAAATACCTAAATAACGAAGATTTAGTCCATCATACATGCATATAATTTCTTCATCAATAGTAGAATAAGAACCAGAATCTACAAAGGTAACATACAAAGTAAATCAAAATAAGAATATATACAAACAAAATATATAAAATTTAAATACACAAAAACTCAACCTACTACTAGCCCGAGATAGGTCGAATTTGTGCCTTTTGAAAACCCTATATATAAGATGATAACATTTTGGTCCTCTTTATTTTGTATCCCCAATTCCTAATCGGTTAATTCTACATAGAAATTGTAAAACACAAAGTATTAATTTTTCAGTCATCGTTAAGATTTTCAGTGGAACTATAAAATTAGAAGGATCCCTAATTCCTAATCAGTTAATTCTACATAGAAATCGCAAAACACATAGTATTAATTATTCAGTCATTATTAAGATTTTCAGTGGAAATATTGAATTGGAAGGGTAAATCACTACAGGATCAGGAGGAAAAAGCAGGGAATATCAAACTCCGAATGGGCAAATAGTGGTTCAAGTTGGTCTGCGTGGGATGGCCCAACAATGATGAGGTGTGGCGGGGAAAAGCAGCATTCCCGGGCATCGATGGTGCGGGGACGACCAGTAGCAACAGACACCAAGTAGAGGTGCGGCGGGCACGGTGCCATGGTGTGCTACGTCAAGGCATTGAGGTTGAGTGATGCCATTGCAGTGATGGTGCTGTGTTGAGGCCTCGAGTATACACGATTGGGTTTTGCAGGAGAAGCGAATCAAGAATCTGGACTAGAGGACCGAGCCACTGAGGGAGGAGGCACACAATGCCAGAGGTGGCGCTGGAGGAGGGAGGCAGAGCTAGCGCTGGAGGGAAGTGGCCTGGAGGCAACGCTGGAATGGACCTGGACTGGAAGGAGACCAGAGTGCGAGAGGCGATGTTGGAGGGATCTGGGCTGTAGGGGGCAGCGCAGCGTGTGAGCTGGGTGGGGGGCAACACGAGGTGATTGGGGCTGGGAAGCGGGGTGCTAGGTGAGGTAGGGTTGGCCATACGTGCTATGCAACGGTGTGAGGGGATTGATGCCTTTTTGCACGAGGCTGGCAGCATGGGTTAGGCCGACTGAGTGGGGCGGGCCGCCAAGTAGAGACTTGAGCTGGACCACTGAATTACTACCTAGGCTAGGCTAAAATTATATAGGCTATACACTAGGAAAGTTTTCACGTTCTAGGCTGAAGCTTGCCTTGCCATGGACCGGAATCTGCCCCTTGGGAGTAAAGGGTTTGCCAAGGCCAAGCGGGTCAATACGAGAAGGTCACCTATTGTGATCCCTCTAGCTCGGATGGCATGCTTTCGCCGTTGTGCAAGCTGCCCACCTGAGTTTAATCCTTAGATCGGCTTCAGGTGGCTCACTTCATACAAGTGTGTACGTTCAATTAGAAATCGCATGTCCACAGTTCGTGAGGTACTTGATAAATCTAGAATTTACTTAATGACATCCGTTTAAATCTCAACATGTGTTTCAATTAGATACACACATGTGATATATGATATAAGTGTTACAAATGTGGGCAATATTTTAATTTCAAGTTTTATTAGGAGACAGAAATAATAAACTAATGATGCAAAACTCACAACTAACAGCAAGCTACTCATTATACTTTATAAAAGAAAAACAATATAGTAACAAAGTTGAACGTACGCACGAATGACTTACTTGTTAGCCGGATGAAGAACAGGAAGCCGCGCAGGCTTGACGCAGTGCAGAACGTAGGTGTAGCAGTGCAGTAAGCGGTCGCGCAGATGCGCTGCCCAGAAACCTTATTGCCGCCCCGTGCAGGTACTCTCTGCGGCAATGGTTCGGAGATAGCCGCTCTCCCTCCTTCCAGGTGCACGCCGGGAAGAAAGGTCGACGAAGTTCAGACAGCACAGCACAACAGAGCAGAAAGTAGGGGAAGAATGGAGGTGCAAAATTCTCTCTCACTTTTCCTGGACGTCTCCAGGCCCTTTTATGGGCGTTGCAGTTATTACTCACTAGTAACTGCCGCGTTTTAAACAGAATTATGCACTGGTAACTGTCTTATCAAATCACAAATTAAGCAGTGTACATTCACTTGTAACTGCCTCATTCAAATGTTTAGATCTCATTTAAACAGAGAGAGTGAGGTGCATGGTTCAGTAAAAATAAAGATGGACTTGGTCTGCTAAGGCGGCGCCACGTCACGGGTCACGTGATTTTCACGCGAAAATACGCGAATACGCGCGCGCGTGCGCGCATGCGTGACTAGACAGAACCATCCTCATACCATCTCTTTCCATATTCAAGGAGTAGGGATGACTCCACCTTATAAATCGGTCTTCCTCACCCTGCCTTAGCAATATGGTACTAAACGATGCATGCTTTAGAATTAAGAAAATAGGTTAAATTAAATGGGTCAATTTCTAGCAATAAGCTTGTTATGCGTGAGTATACATACTCCGTTGTAACTTAAAAAAAACCCTGGTCATCCTGGACAAGGATCGCCATCCCGGTGATTCGTGGTGACAGTCTGCAAGGAAGCGATGGGTAGCCTGATCTGGTGACAGCTATGATACCGACGTGCAGGGCGGCAGTGCAGGGAAGTACTGGAGAAGACAGTGGCATGTTCTCAGTAAACTATGTCTCCACGTACAAAACATTACCACCTGTGTCAGAATAGAGTACTAGTAGTAGTTGCTTAGAATACGGGGAGGAAAGCAGCAACTGGTACAACAGCCAGTTTGTACAGAGATTTCGCACCGGCGGGCGAGGCGATGGCGGCCGGCAAGGCTTGTCGTTGCGTTCTTCGTTGCCGCAGGGCTCGCGCGGCCGTGCACCACACGCGAGGAGGCGGTTGGTTTCTGGTGTGAAATGGGCGGCGGCGGACGTGCGTTTTGTGCGGTCCAGTGGGCTGAGGGATAACGGCGCCGGTTGCTTCAAGGTGGAAAGGCTCTAATGTCCTCGAATGGCCCGTCGCGATGGAGCGCGCCGGTCGAGTGGCCTCTAATGGGCCTACTGAGGGGTTCGCGTGCTTCTCATGGGCCGAAGTCGCGTGCAGGCTATGGTCAGTCACGGGCTTGTTACGCTTCAGAGCTACTGCAGCAGTTGCAATCTGGTTACACGTCCCGACCTGTGTGGCTGTGTGTTCTCCAAGTGAGAGCACAACCGGGCCGGGAGCATCACTCAAGCACAAACAAGTTGCGCCCATCCAAATCATTATGGTCGCAGAACTGCAGAACAGCAGAAGGCACAAAAGTGAGAAAATGACGTGCAATTTGCATCCTGCGCGCGTCCAAACGAGCATACCTTCTCCACAGGTTTATAAGAGGGAGATCCTAAAATTGAAGCAAGATTTCAGGTATCTCACAACACAACATATGGCCATGAATAACTGAATCAGCTGGTTTGAATCTTGATATGATCAGTTGTTCCTTCCATCTAAACAATGTTAAACAGAGCATACAAAAGCAGTTTCTGCTGATGGCCCATTCCGCCTTCGAGAATTCATAATGCTGTGATCGTGAGGTGTCCCTTCCATAGCACCACAAAGTATTCCACAAGTGGAGATAGGTTGGGACCCCTGCCATGTTTTGCTGCCCACTGTCCGGCCACAAGTTCCATGGATTCAAAGTCATGAAGCCACCAAATGCCGAATCTTGATATGTACACGAGAGGGGAGGTGAAGTGGTGGTGGTGTGTAAGTGATCAGCTTGTGCTACTGCTAGCTGCCATTTCGGATGCGTTTCCTTGCGTCTCGTTCTTGCCCAGCAATGTGGGTGTCACCGAAACAAACCCAATCAAGAACAACAGCGCTATCGACTGCGGATCGTATAGGTCGCTCAATGAGCTCAAGTCTCCCAAAGCAATTCCAGCCTAGGTTTCAGAAAATAAAAGTTAGGGTAATCGTAAGCATGAACTACGCATTTGAGGAAACTAGTGCAGCATGATTCTGAAACAGGAAATTTACCCTGACAGTCACATAGGCAGCTGGGATGAGACCAATTAGGGTTGCTAAGAAGAAGATATGGTAGGGCACGTCCACTATCGGCGATGCTAAATTGATGAAAGTATTGGGCAATGTAGGAGTGACTCTCAGGAAAAGCATGTAGTTCAACAGCTTCTCTCTTCTTTTTGCAACCTGAAAGAAAGAAGTAAAGAGCATCAGTAACTCTCCAGTTATGTGAGTACTTACATTCTTCTAAGTTCCACAATGGCTAACATCAACATAACTCGAAAATCTATAAATAAGGGCATCAAATCAAAGAATTAACAATGGGATCCACAGCACATTGAGCATATTGAAGACAGAACCATAAACTGAAATACATAATTGGAAAACAGAATGCAAGCTGACTACCATGCAGGTTCTGACGTTACCTGCTTTTGGAAGAACCTGAGCTTGTCCGGCCACAACGAGAAGACCAACGGTTTCCCGATCAGCTTAGAAAGGAAGTAGCAGGAAGAAGCACCGGCGGTGGCAGCAAAGACGACCAGGGCCACGCCGCCGAGCTGACCAAACAGGGCTCCGGCAAGGAGGGACATGAATATGGTCCCTGGAATCATGAACGTCTGCATGAAGATGTACACGGCGCAATAGCCCACCAGCACCTGCACGGTGTAGTCGCTGGTGTAGTCCTCCAGATGGTCGCTGCAAAGGTAATTAACCATCTCACGGTTAGAAACAGTGCAATTTGGAACATCCATTGCACACCGAAAAAATCAACCAAGAATCAACAAACGCTGAGTTGCAGACAACTACAAGAAACATATATGAATTCTGAACATTGGTACTGATTAGCTTGACAAATGACTATGGAGAAAGGAGAGCTCACGTGTGTACAGCAAATCAAAACTTGTGTTGTTATCGAACACTATAGTGAACGAAAAGCACGTACGAACGCTATGGCTGACAAGGAACGATGCAGTGTTTCAGAAGCGCTTCTGTTCTTCTCCTACTTACATTGCCTATCGGGTTGTGTCGTTTTTGAAACAGTGGAGAATTTTGGCGGCTCTAAAATTACGGCTATCGCTGGAGGAGATCGTGGGTCAACTTCAATCAGCGCTGCGCCAAGCTACTGAAGCTCCAAATGCTACTCATTCTAGTTAGTTCTTTTGTTATTTTTTTGATAGTCGAAGATTGTGGGTCTATGACTGTTTTCTGTCAGGTTGCGATGTGTTATATTTTGGACCCTGGCTGTATTTCTAGGTCCAACCGGATTTACCTCCTGGGCCACAGGTCTAAATAGGCTGAACACAACTAAACTCACGGAGTAACATACTTATAAGTGGTATTAGACCTTTTTCCTCTAAAAGACTAGTCCAATGAGTGAAGGCTCTCTCACAATTATAAGTTGTGCTTTCTCCTTTCCCACAATCTATGTGGGACTATTCCTAACAATCTCTCCCTCACACATGGATTGTGCACACCGCACTCCTGGGAGATGTTAGGTGCCTGAGCTCTGATACCATTTGTTACAACTTTGATCTAGGAGAAAACGTACACATCGCAAATAAACTGAAAGCACACGGAAGAAATTTCTGAATTTCTTTTATTCTCTTATTTGCTCTCTCTCTCTTTCTTGCTTTTCTTCCCTTGGATACAAAATTGGGTACAAGTCTCCCCAATATATAAGGATAAAACTCTCCTACTCCTATTCCGATTTGGACTTCAAGTTGGATTCAACTTCAACTTGAGTTATATTCGAAGACGGACTCTACTACGTCTAGGACTCGAAGTCAATATTATTTCTAACACAATGGAAGTCTGTTTGGTTAGTGGAGTTGGTTTTAGCTTTGGAACCTAGCAAAGTTAGTTGTAAGAGAGTCGGTGTTTGTGAGTAGATCTGGTTCCAGCTCCTGGTCACAAATTTTTTAATTCTATTTGTTCGCAAGAGAGAGTACGGAGAGACACTCGCGTGTGATTTTTGCTGATATAAATGAATTCGGTATAGTATCTACTACAATTGAATTATAGATCCCACCTTAAAGAGACACAGCGTTTGAAAGCTAGTTGTTGTAGCATAAGCCAAAAACTAAGAACCATAAGTCCAAAAGAACCAACCAACATTACAGGCCTATTCTTTTTGGCTTCGGCTTATGACTTTTGGCTGTTCGTGAGAGAGAGTACAAGGTAACTGAAACTCACGTGTGGTTTTGACCGATATAAATGAAGTCGTTATAATATGTATTACAATTAACTTATAGATTCTATTTTAAAAAGATACTCTATTAGCTAGTTATTATAGAAAAATAGAAAAACAGTTTTAAAAGCCGAAAATACAGGCCTGTAAGCCGGTACCCAGAGCTTCCTGACGTGTTATTCGAGCTTTCGTAATAAAGTTGAGCATCTGCCTTCTTTCTAAGAAAACACGCTCTGACTAGTGAGTAGTGACCAGGTCCAAAACGTACGCCAGTTACAGCCGGGCACAAAGTAAATCCTGCAAAGAAAGGGTTGCATATACTCTACCGACTCCGAAAATTATGGGATTAATTACTTTTCTCAATGAATTAAGGGGACCAGAAGCAGCAAAATGCATGAACCGAATTGGATAACTAGGTTACACTAGTCCATGTTCTACTATCTAAAACAATTGAAATGGTTATATGAAACATGCCAAGATTAGGGAAAACAGACAAACTAGGTCTGAAGCATAAAAGCGCACTGCAACACTCTTGCAAGTTCCTAGCTTCGCTGTTGGAAATAATCCTGTCGAATCTGTTTGAGTCTGTATCAAGCCCGAGTCATTTTAGAATTAGAAATTTATCATAGGAACGTGTGATCGAAGGGTTGAAGAATTTAAGAAGGAGATGATGCAACAGTTTGAGATGAGCGATCTCGGACTCTTATCTTACTATCTTGGTCTGGAAGTGAAACAAAGTAGGCATAATATTACAATCAAGCAGTCGAATTATGCAAAGAAGATTTTTGAGAAAGCATGCATGATGAGTTGCAACCCTTGTCAGTACCCTATGAAGTCAAAGTTGAAACTTGACAAAGATGAGACGAGAGAGCTGGACGATGCGACTGATTTTCGAAGTATAATAGGTTGCCTGCGATATTTGATACATACTCGACCAGATCTTGCATACTCGGTTGGAGTACTTAGCTGGTTTATGGAAAGACCAACAGTACAACACAAACAAGCATTAAAACATGTACTGAGGTATCTAGTAGGAATTGCGGATTGGCACGACAACACACCAATGCTTGAAGGATTTTGTGATAGCAATCTGGCCGGTGATCCAGTTGATCGTAGAAACATGACTAGTATGGTGTTCTATCTTCATGGAAACGTGATCACATGGTGCTCACAGATGCAAAGAAGTGTAACCTTGTCATTACGCGAAGCGGAGTTCATGGCAGCAACTTCAGCCGCATGTCAAGGTATTTGGTTGATGAGATTGCTTCATGAATTGACTATATAGACCATCAAGTCATTTACGTTATATGTGGATAATAAGTCAGCAATAGCGCTTATGAAAAATTCAATGTTTTATGGAAGAAGTAAATACATTGATACTTGATATCATTTTATTCGAGAATACGTTGAAGAGGGACTGGTGGCTGTTTCGCATATTGATGCACTCACAAAAGCATTAGGACGAGTCAATTTTGGTTGGATGATTAATCTATTCGGTGTCAAGGAAGTTGGTTAAAGTCGGCAAGGATTAGGGGGTGTTTGTTGGAAATAATCCTGCCGAATCTATTTTAGACTCTGTATCGAGTCCGAGTCAGTTTAGAAATAGAAATTTATGTTTCAGAGTCGATTTCTATACCTAAGTTTAATTTGTAAAGCTGTGCATAAATAGTGGAGAAAACCAAGGAAAAAGTGCGACGATTTGAGCACCACCAAAAAGATTTTGTTTTGTTCCATCTCTCGTTTTGTTCGTGTTATCATCACCGTACTCGAAAAACAAAGGAGACTCGAGTACACGAAAGAATACTAGAAGTTTACGAATGCTATAGCACTCATGGCATAAGTACCTTAGCAGGGAAGTCGAAGCGTTCCAGCGCTAACGAAGTCGAAGCGTTCCGCTGCTAACGAAGTCGAAGTCTACGAGCACGTATGAGTTGCAACCAACACAAACGTGGTCATATGCATCAACATTAAGTGGTCTTAACCATTGTGTGGTCGTAGCCACATATTGTGTGGTCGCAGTCACATCTATTGAGCGGTCGTAACTCAACTCCAAGCGGTCGAAAATCAACGTTCGCAATATGTAAACGAACATTTCAAGCAACTGCATCAATCACAACTTCAACGAATGTATGCCTTATCTCCCACCTAAAAATACTAAAGAAATTCGCTCAAACGAACCACTTAAACCCCCTTCAAATTTCCATTCAATCAATCCTCCTCAAATCAACACAAACCCATAGACTAAATGAAGAAAATCACAAACAACCACAAAACACAGGATTAGGAGTCAGGTTTATTATAACAAAAGCAGAAAACTTACAACTTTGCTCCAGAAACAAGATAATCACCACCCAAAAAAACTAAGTTACGATTCCCAAATCCAACAGCCCAGCCCAATCGAAAGAACAGCTTGAAATAGGATTGGAATCAAACAGCAAAGACAAACCAAATCTTCATTGAACAGAACAGACTATGGTGAACTTTACGTGCACAGCTTTGATTACAAAGGAAGCGGGATTTACGCCACTCAAAACCACAAGAACAACGAAAGGCACACAAAGAAGGCGACTTTGACATGTAATGACCGAAAACGCGCAGCTTTCTGATGAACCAAACAAATAGAACGCCAAATAAAAACGAGTAAAAAGGTGGGGATTGAATTACGTGAGTACTTGGAGATCCTGTAGGTTGCGGGGCAGCTTGAGGAAGCTGTAGTCGGAGTGGGGCATGGAGAGGTAGACGCCGGCCAGCCCTGCGGCGAAGGTCGCGGCCACGCCGGCGAGGAGTGCCGCTTCCCACACAGGGAACCTGTCCTCCCTCCCCATCTCCTTCTCCCTTCTTTCCCCCGTAAAATATTGGGTTTGGGCGAGGCCGTGAGTGCGGGGGGAGAAGAGAGGAGGAAAAGAAGAGGAAAACGGGGGAGGTGGTAGCCATTTTATCGGACTTCACAACATGTGCTTCTCTTTTTCCTCTCCTGTCCGGTTGCTTTCAGGAAAACACCGAGGTGTCCGAACAATCCGTCCTTTTTCATGATTTTTTTGAGAAACTGATTTCTGTTTCCCTTGTTTTGGCGGAATTTGGTAGGTTTCCTACGCTTGGTGACTTTGGGAAGCCCAGATTTTGATGATTTGCATGTTGTTTCAGTTCTTGTTTTTGTATCAGGTGAAGAATAAGAATACCCTGCAAAATTTTTACTCTTTGCTAGCTCGTTCTTGCCGTAGCAGTTTTCTTTTTATGTCCCTTTTCCTTTTGTTTGTGTTGTTAGGCTTGGCAGACGCGTACTGTGAAAGAAATGTGGGGTTTCTATTTGCTATTTGGTAAGCTCGACCAAACGCCGCATGTTCATGGGTTGTGGCTCGTGATGCCTTTGAGTTCCGGTTATATGGAGCTTTTTGTGCCTACCGATGTTTGGTGAGTCATGACGAAATGCTGAGATCTCCCTCGCATAAAAGGCTCAGATAGCAGTTGAGACTTGAGAGCTTGGCCTCAGTTTGTCTGAACCCAAAAAAAACTACAAAGTTGCAGAGCGATGCATGTCTATTTGTGTGATCGTGTCAAGTTCTTGTTTTTATGTTGTCTGATTTGTTCGAGAATTGGTGTGCACAATCACTGTCATAATCTAGCATACTACTCCATCCTATGCGCCACCGTGTCACATGCACTGGATAGCTTAATGCCATTTCCCCTAAATGAAAGGGTCGTGTTTACCTGATCCACTATAAATGCACAAACAAAGCTCACGGCGTGTAGGTTGCTTCAACTGAATGCACGAAAACTCAAAACTTGTGGGATCACGGGATTTTTTATCGTAGGAGCGTACTGCGTACGTGTTCTTTTCCTGATTCAAATTCTAAGGGCAACCTGCATGTACTTATCCCTTTGAGCTATGGTTTTGCCATTGCTTCGTCTTGCAGTTAACCCAAGCGTAATGCATCTGTCTAAAATGTCGCTGGACTGCCAGTAGCCGAGTCGTGGTGGCAACTGCCATTCCTTTATGCACGAGGGGAGCTTTCAGACTAACCAGTTGCAAGCAATAAAAATATGTATGCATTACGAAATCAGATTCCTTGTTGTATGATTTGCCGTTGTTGTAAGCTACTGTTTGTGTAGAAATTTGGATCTGAATAGATGGAAAGAAATGCTTGGAAGGAGCTGGCTCTTTTGCTTCCCCAACTGGAAGTTCAGGTAGGCAGCACAATGTCAATGTGCCTCGAGTGACTTGTCTGGTTCATTTCTTTTGTACTGAACAGACATGCGTAACGGTTTCTGCGGCTGTTGTTGCAAGCTTGGAACGCAGCCAAATTCGTCAATTGGAACGGCCCGATGGAAATGTGTCTCGAGGGTGAAAATTTTCAAGCATGTCATCATTCATTTATGGCTTAATTCACTAAAATTTTCTAAAATCCCTGATACACGACAAGTAGCATGTAAGGGATGATGCAAACTTTTTTATTTGGTCGAGTCTGTTGAGGAATCGTTGTTGACGAGTTCAGTCTGATCAATTTCTCATAGACAAGAGAGATGGATCAAACACGAATAATACAAAAATACAATATTTGAATACAAGAGATGGGGAACTCTTTCTTCCTTTATTACTTTCTCCTTTAAAACGTACAAGTGATGACAATTGGGACCCTCTATTTATAGATTACATGGTGAGGTACACATCATGGGCCAAAGTCTTAGGCCTAGGCCTAAGTTTCCCAACACTCCCCTTGGACACTCATCCGATAAGTTCATGCTGTGAAACCTTAATCATCATGCACATAATATTAAACCGCTAGCTTAGCACTAGAACACCTAGGGTTCATCAGATCGGGGGGACTTACGGTCAGCGATGAAAGCCATTGAGCTGAAGTCCACGTGCCTGCGTGATGCAGGCGTGAGGCGCGAGTCGGTGAAGGTCGGGGAGGCGTCGAAGATGTCCTGCAGTGGCGGCGGTCTTCCCGTTGCTGGCAGCACGCAATAGATCGGTTTTGCTTAGGGTTTGTACGGGGTTTTGACTCTCACGGGAACGGAACAATGTCGCTCGTGAGAGGCCGGAACACCCTTTTTATCTTGCGCTGCGCAACGGGGGCCGTAACCAAAGTTGGTTAGGCACCCCCGATCAGGGCGCGTGAGAAACGAGTAGACGTGGGCATCACCCCACGTCTCCCTCTTTCAACCGTTTGGCCTAGATCAAATTCCAACATTCTCCCCCTTGATCGTAAGGCTTAGGGGTGAAAACGGTCGGAAAACTCCTCAACCGTTTTCTACTTCTACATTTAAATACGAAAACGAAAGCGAAAGCGGTAAAGCCGGACACGAAAACGAACGCGAACTTACGGAATATCGAGAATTTCGAAAACGAACCAATTCGAACGGAATTATGTCGAATACGGTCGGTATACGAAAATTCAATACGGAATACCGACCTGTAGGACCAAGTGCATAACAATTAACAAGTGACCAAGTACATAACAATTATCAAGTGCATGATCAAGTTCAAGTGCATTGCATATAATAATTAACAAGTGCATGACCCTTGGTCTTAAGTATTAACACAATAGCCGACACAAATACAATACAAGTCTAAAATAAGCAATTAACAGCTAGCAGAACATCTATAGTTCATCAGCATCATCCATGAGGTCAGGATCGCTTTCCATATCTTTTGCTTCCTCATTGTCCTCCTCAGAGTCCTCATCCCCCTCCTTGTCCTTTTCCTACAAGTTTGCAAAGTGAATTAAAATTAGATGTAGCAATAGCATATTTCAGAGCAAGCAGTCAATAAACATACACATACCTCAATTTTCAGTTTAGCCACAACATTAGCCAAAGCCTCAACCTCAAGATCACTCACAATTGATCCAACCATTTTAGAATCTGAACAAAAAATGAGAAAGGAAAATAATCAATGCAATATTCTGCTGCAATTATAAGTGTCTAACTGAAAAAAGATAAAATGAGCACCTTTTCTTGCTGCAGCAACCCAATCCTTTGTGCAAATTAATGCCTGTACCATCTCGGGATCAAGACGACTACGATAGGGATCAACAACACGACCAGCAGCACTAAAAGCAGACTCAGATGCTACTGTTGATACCTGTATGGCCATTACATCCCGAACAATTTGCGAAAGGATAGGATAGTCTTCTCTCTTGTTTTTCCACCATGCTAAGATATCAAACTCACCAACAATTTTTAAAAGTGGTTCTGCAATATACCTCTCCAACTCATTTGACTCAACCATAGCAAGTTCACTTGCATCATATAAGAATTCTTCTAGGTCATGGTCTACATTTCCCATTAATATATCAGCTGTGTTACTAGGTCCAGGTGCAGCCCCTTGACTATTTTTCTTTGATGATGCAGGAGCAGAACTAACATAAAAGTTGTACAGTTTCTTTACCACACTAACAAACTCATCAAGTTCAAATTGATAATGATCACCATAGAACTTCTTCATATAGTACTCTAGCAGCCTTTTCTTATACCTAGGATCAAGAAAACAGGCTACAGCTAGAGCAATGTTGGAATGCTGCCAATATTTCTCAAATTTCTCATTCATAGCAAGTGCCATATCTCTAATTGTACCATCTCCACTAAAGCACCAATCATCAAGCAAGAGCTTTATATCACATAAACCTCTATAAAATAAGTTTGCAGTAGGATATGAAGTGCCAGAGAGAATTTCAGTGAGATTATAAAATTTCTTCAAGCAGCCATAAATTGTCAATGCATTGTCCCATTCAGCAGAAGACGGAGAAATCTTGGCATACCTTTTACGATTTGAAGACTTCAGCCTAATAAATGCATCCTTGTAGTACAAGACATCTCTCAGCATTAAGTAGGTAGAATTCCACCTGGTTGAAACATCCATCGAGATACCCCTCTTTGTATCCAACCCAGCTTCGGTGGCACACTTCATAAGCTCTTCCCACTGCAATGGAGACCCTTTCACAGCTAGTACAAGTGATTTGACCTTGCTGATTGTTCCTAAAATGACTTTCAACCCATCTCTAGCAACCAAATTGAGAATATGGCAGGCACATCTAACATGAAAAAACATCCCATCACAAACTAGGGAACCGTTACCATTCTCTTTCAGATCTGAAATTATATCATTGACAGCCACTTCATTTGAACTAGCATTATCCAAAGTCAAAGCAAACAGTCTATTTTCAATGTACCATTTAACCATAACTTCAGTGAATGTCTCAGACAACTTTGCACCAGTATGCCTTCCTTTTACATTGAAAAAACCAATAATTCTCTTTTGCATACGCCAATTATCATCTATCCAATGAATAGTAACACACATGTATCCTTTATTTTGGCATGAGGTCCACATATCCATTGTTGCACTAAAGCGGCACTGGAAAGTTTTCAAGTGTGCATACAAAGTTTCCTTTTCTTCAAGATAGTTGTCCATTATTTCTTTCCTAACAGTGACACGGGACTTTATCGGAAAGCTAGGATGGAGAGATTTTATGAAATCAACAAGATACTCATGCTCAACTATATTGAAAGGATATTCATGCATGGTTATTGCCAAATTCAATTTCTTCAAGCTAGCTTCTTGGTCATATTTGTAAGGCTGAACATGAGCAATTTCAGTACCAGGGTTCTTACCAACATTAAGCTGTTGTTGTCCCTCCACAACACTGTGCTTTGACTTCAAATGGTTCTTGAATGCAGTTGTCCCACAGGCGCCCTCAGCTCTGTACCTCTGCTTGCAATTGGGGAAATTGCAATATCCCCACAGCTGCTCAAACTGCTTTCCATTCACCTCTAAAATCTCCAATTTCTTGGTGAAATAATTCCAGACAATCGATGTGCATTTCTTAAACCTCTTGCCAGAAAGGTGAGCCTGCTCTTCATCCTCGTCATCCTCTTGGTCATCATCTTCGATATTAATCTGAGGGGCTGATGCTGTGGTTGTTGCTGGTGCGCCATCTCCACTGCCACTGGTGTCAACATTTGGAGCTTGACTTGCAACAGAAGAAGCCATCACTGATGCTGCTGTAGCTGGACTTTCACAAGTTGCATTAGAGCTAACACTTTGAGATGAAGGCCTTTTACTCCTTGATCCTACCAAGAGCCAAGTGAAACATTACTAAATCAGTGCAAATAGCCAAGCTTCATCAATCATCATTGCCAAAATCTTTAATCTTTAATCTTGTGAGTATTGTTATTGATGCCTCCATTTTGTTTTTGGAATATCTTACTTCTCTAGTTTCCTGTTGAACTTGATAAATCTTTAATCTTCCTTTCAACAGTATGCCACAGTACTAATATGTGTATATATATATATATATATATATATATATATATATATATATATATATATATATATATATATTGTTTACTGCATGACTCCTTTCTTAGCTAATTAGGCTCTCTTAGTTTCATTGTGCAAGTTTTATAATCTTCTTACAGTGAATACGACAGCACATAAAGAATGTTCAAGCAGTTAAAAGTTTAAGCAATAATGATAAGACGATAAGTTGACAACTTTAGACCATGATAAATGAATTCTATTATCAAACTAAATACCGTTAACTACAGATCAGCAGACCTCCACACAACAAAACTCCATATCTTGTTGCTTGTCTAAAAATTCACCAGCTAAAAATGCTAAACTATGTAACATAAAGAGTAAATGGGTTTCTAATAAATACAAGTCACTAAGAATACAAGATCACACAAGAAGTGTACAAAACTGAAGAAGATACAAACAGGCGTATGATTAACAAAGAGGATGAATCGAATAATGTAGAATCCATTATTATTCAAAATCAGTTTTAAATCATATAATTGCAAAGAGATGTTGATATGACTTGAAATGGTAAGAGGCACTGGTCAACAACCTCCAAGTGTACTTGAACATTAAGGATGTACAGAAATCAATACTTCAATCAAACAACAGAAACATGACAATATCGTAATAATAAATGTCACAAATGCGCTTAAAACAATAAACTCTATCCATATCAGTAAGTTAATCGACATGCAACACACACAATACAGCACACGGGGCATTCACAAACATCTCCCTACGAATCCTTCTTCCCTTCATCATCGGCGTCGTCGTGGTCGCTGCCGCAGTAGTACCTCTTGAGCGCCCTGGGCAGGTAGAACGGCAATAATCGTACAGTTTGGGAAGGGTGATCCAAGTCTAACAACAATGTCTTTCAACCAAAAGACAAACTATCCAACAAAATTGAGACAAAAAGTGGAAGGCTATTTATATCACAATCCGTGTATGAATCAATGGGTGCATGCCAAACAACACTACAACAATCAACAAAGGCATCATCAATGCCGAAGCATTTGCAACATATTTGAATAGCATTCTTATTAAAAGTGTTAATATACATTTGATGGGAAGTATCTTCCTTACACTGAACAGGTTTGCATTTGCAAATAATTCTACAAATGTTGGTAGCTGTTATTGCCTCTGCTTTCTCCCAACCCTACTCCAATTATTGATGTAAACAATGCAAGAAAATACGTCTCGTTGAAGCACGTAATAGGTAGCTGTTAGTTACCTGCTGCTGGAGCCGTTGCTGCCGCTGCCGATGCTTCCGGCGGCGCTAGAAGGTGGCGCACGGCTTTTGTCTTGGTCTTGCCCTTCCTCATTGCTGCAGGACCAGATCCACCTTCTCCAGTGGGGGGCGCCATCGATGGGCGTCGGCGGCTTCAGCGGCTGCACGGGCGCGCCGGGCTGTGGCGGGCTGGCAGCTGAAGCACGACGCGGAGGTCTGCGCTGGCGTTGTAGAGGGAGTAGACGGCGACGGAGGTGACCGCGAAGGCAGGGCGGGTGGGGCGGTAGACGAGGTAGAGCACGAGCGCGGTGATGCCGGCGGCGAGGAGGATGACAAGAGTGCGGTGATGCGGAGGGGTTCGACGGAGCTGGCGGGGCTGCGGAGCTGCCGGGGTGAGGCGGCCGGGGGGGGCGGCGGAGCTGCCGGGGTGAGGCGGCCGGATGGCACGCGGGCGCCCGGGGGGGGCGGAGCTGCCGGGGTGAGGCGGCCGGGGGGGCGCGGGGGGGGGGGGGACGGCGGCGCTGCTGGAGTCGCGTGCGGGGTGCGGCGCCGCAGCCGAAAGGAAGGGAGGAGAGCCAGGAGCCAGCGCAGCCGCGTGCGGGGTGCGGGGGATTAGGGTTAGAATTGGGCTGGGGGCGCTGGCCGCTGGGCTCCTGGGCTGACGGAGAGTGGATTTCTAGTGGGCCAAATACGGTTTAAACCGTATTTACAATACGGTTTATTCCGAATAAAATGTAGAAAAGTAGAAAACGGTCGGAAAACGTCTAAACCGTTTCCGCTCCGTTTTCGAATTTGGTATTCCGTATTTCGAACCGAATTCGAATTTGTCCGAAAATACGAATTCGATCGGATTAAATGTAGAAAACGATACGGTTCGGTACGGGATATTTCCGTTCCGTTTTCACCCCTAGTAAGGCTAAACATCATAAGCCCTCTCTCAATAAAAGTTCACACCAAAGTAATGCGTCACAACAGTCAATTAAATACCGCTAGACATCAATACTTATAGTGCTCCATTCTATATCGATCGGATAACATAATACTTTATGGGAGTTGGTTACTTTATATGGTCCTCTTATTCCAGGATTACAGGCTCTCCAATAAACCCATGCCGGCAACATGATCACGAAAAATATTGGGTGGTAAGCCTTTTGTGAGCGGATCCGCAAGCATAAATTTAGTTCCAATATGCTCAACCTTAATTGTTTGATCCTGAACTCATCACATACATTCATGGATATAAGAGAATCTTGCAGGGATAACATATAAAGTTTATCGTGTCGGATGGCACGACCAACATTATCATTATTAAAATAAACCAAACACTTTCCGTGTCCAAAATTACAAGAATATCCATCATTATCTAATAATGAAACAGAAATTAAGTTTCTTCTCATCGAGGGAACATAAAGAACATCATTAAGTTTCATTACAAAACCATTATTCAAAACTAAAGAAACTGATCCAATAGCTTCAATTTCGGCTTCCATCCCATTAGCCACTCTTAGAATTCTTTCCCCTCTGAGACTTCTCAACATATGGAATCCCTGCAAGGAATTCGTAATGTGCACAGTGGCACCAGAATCAATCCACCAAGAGTTTATAGGAAAATCAGCATAAAATGCTTCATCAACAAAAGTAATTTCATAAGTACCTTTCTTGGCGAGCCATTTTAGCCATCCAGGACAATCATCTTTGAAGTGGTCCTTTGACTGACAAAAGTAGCACTCATCACTTTTCTTCTGTCCATTTGAGTTTCCAGGACCTGAAGCGTTTTTAGGCGCCTTAGGATGCTGTAGATGATGTGGCTTCTGTGGCTTCTTATAAGGGGAGTAGGCTTGCTCCTTCTTTCCCTTTCCTTTATAGCCACCTCTATTTTTAGAGGGATCAGCTTTATTTGAGGAGTCGACTTGATTTACAAAATCATTAGCTCCCTCAGCTTTGAGCCTCTCTTCTTCCTGAGAAACATTAGCGATCAACTCGCTCATGGTCCACTTGTCCTTAATGGTGTTATAGTTCACCTTAAAAGCTTCAAATTGCTAATGGACAACAAAACTATCAGAAATTTTCATGTCCATTGTCTTAAGTCTGGCAGCAATGTTAATTATAATCATAATGTGCTCACGGACATTTTCAGTACCATTGTACTTAGTGTTCATGAGCCTGTGCATCAGTGTGGTAGCATAAACCTTAGAGGACCCCTTAAAGTGATCCTCGATGGAGGACAAGTACTCCTTCACCTTTTTCCTTTTCAAGGATTGCTCCCCTAATGGCTTCACTGATGGAGTTCTTACCGATTCTATTGTCCAGATCGTACCACAAAATTTGTAGAAACAAGGCACGCTGTGTTCTTGGAAAATGATGGCATCAGTGGCGACTTGGAGCCTAGAAAAATTGATCTTAAGGAGAAGCGGATTTATGTTGCTTCACCGCTAATCGGACAGACTGATTTTCCTATACCCCAAGTGGTTATGCCCACAGTTGATCCTGCCCACAGTTGATCCTGTAGTTGCAATTCCTGTTGCGTCTCCAGCTAATTCTGTGGCTACTCTTTCTGTTGAGGGCTCTGAAAGTACAAGTGCGGTACCTAATGATGAGCTTTCACAGCCCTCTGTGACAATTAATGAACAGCCTAATGAGCCTGCTAATGAACCTGTCAGGAGATCAGAATGAGTGAGGAGATCTGCTATCCCAAGTGATTATGAGGTTTACTTGAATGAAGATGATCTTGGGAAGGTAGATGATCCTAGCTCTTATAAGGAAGCTATGAAGAGTAAGGATTCATCTAAAGTGGTTAGATGCCAAATGTGAAACCTTAACCATCATGCACATAACGTTAAACCGCTAGCTTAGCACTAGAACACCTAGGGTTCATCAGATCGGGGGGACTTACGGTCAGCGATGAAAGCCATTGAGCTGAAGTCCACGTGCCTGCGTGATACAGGCGTGAGGCGCGAGTCGGTGAAGGTCGGGGAGGCGTCGGAGATGTCCTGCAGTGGCGGCGGTCTTCCCGTTGCTGGCAGCACGCAATAGATCGGTTTTGCTTAGGGTTTGTACGGGGTTTTGACTCTCACGGGAACGGAACAACGTCGCTCGTGGGAGGCCGAAACACCCTTTTTATCTTGCGCTGCGCAACGGGGGACCGTAACCAAAGTTGGTTAAGCACCCCCGATCAGGGCTCGTGAGAAACGGGTAGACGTGGGCATCACCCCACGTCTCCCTCTTTCAACCGTTTGGCCTAGATCAAATTCCAACACATGCCTCATCAAAACTCCATAAAACTCAGTGAAATTTTTTTTAAAAAAAGTGTACATGATACATGTTATGTTATGTGCACGAATTGCCTCATTAAAAACCTTAGCCGAGAAACTTCCGGAAAACTCATCAAGGGAAAAAGAGTATAATCCACTAAATTTTATTTAATTTACTGGATTTATTCTTTGAGTACTAGATCTTCATGATCAAGCTTTAATAGTGAGCTCGAGAAGAATCTTTCCCTGAGTTCTGCATTTCTCTAAGTTTCATCATTCCAATTTTACGTACACATCTTTCAAAGTTAGATGCTGGAAGTGAATTAGTAAATAAGTCTATAAGATTTTCACATGACTTAGTATGCAACATCTTAATTTTGTCCATCTTTTACAATTCATGAGTATAGAAAAACTTAGAATTGATATACTTTGTAATATAACTCTTCACGTAACCTATTTGTACTTGTGCAACATAAGCCGCATTATCTTTATAGATAATTTTGGGAGCTTACACGATATTCAATCCACATGATTACTGGATGTGGTGAATCATTCGTCGAAGTTAAGCACATTCTCGTGCAGCTTCATGCAGTGCTATGATTTCAGAGTGATTCATCGAAGTCGATACAAGATTTTGCTTAGACGATTTCATGAAATTGCAGTTCCACTACACAGAAAAATGCAAGAAAATACAAGAGATGAGGGAACTCCTTCCTTTCTTTATTATTTTCTCCTCCAAAAGATATAAGTGATGATAATTGAGGCTTTCTATTTATAGACTATGTAATAAAATACTTATCATGGTCGAAAATGTTAGGCGCACGTCTAGGTTTCCCAAGAGAGTCCTCCCAAATCCTCACATGAGACCAAAGCATCACTGCATCACCTGATCTTGTCCTTCACTTTTAGGAATATGATCCGACTCACCTTCCACAATGCGTTGGCTTACAGGTGCCTCACTACATCCTGCTCTTCAGGCACTCACAAAAAATTGCTGCTACTCTGCTGCCGTTCTTTCTCGTACAAAGCCCCTTCAATCCTATGTGCATCTGCATGATACCAATTGACCAGAGAACTGAAGAAACTGTGCGATGTGCGATTTTTTAAGATGAAAAATAGCAGTTTAAACTTTTTTTTTACTTCGAGTAAAATATCCAAATTAGAAATTCCATTTCGTGGACACGGGTCATGCCTCTGCCAACCGTTGGATAGAGACAGGAGAAAAAAGAAATGTATTTGTACCGGACCTGATTCTCTCTTTTCAGTTTTCGATGTGTTGCCATGGACCAGCTTTTGTATGGCTCCTGTCCCCTAGATGAGATCTCTCATCCCAGGAAAGCCAGAAGCATGCACAAACAACATCACTTTTACTGTCCATTACACGGGCGACCAGCCTTGGACCATGACATGAGAGAACCATTTACCAATCACAGTTAAATTCCTCTTTCCAGCTCACCTTCCGCAAAGGGACAGGGCGGACGCTTTCAGCTACCCATCTCACTCGTGGCCATGTAATTTTCACCTCTTGTTCTATGCGAGTAAACCAAGGCATAAAAACTGCACCTTTATCGTCTTTGGTTTGCATGGTCAGGCTCGGAGGATGGCTGATGCGTGGGATTGTCGTCAGATCCCTGTAGGCGACGTCTCGTCTGTGATTTCTGAGTAGACGTTGCAAGCTATCGGCATCATGTAAGGAATATGCCACGGGAAGAAAGGTAGAAACCTGTGTTAAGACGAAAGTGAAAGTGGAGAGGATGATCGACGGGTTTTCCAAGACCAAGAGTCTACACCACAGGAGGTGGCAAGGCAACAAAGGAGGCAATTGAGCAAAGGAAGAGAGCGTTCCTAGAGGCTCTGAGTTTTTCCTTGTCGTGTCCTGTTCTGTCGCCCTCTTTACTGCATTTTCCAGCATAGAGGTCCTCTTCCTTTTGTACAGTTGAATCTTTTTCCCTGCTTTAATTGATTGGCAGAGCTCATGCCCCATTTTTTTTAAAAAAAAAAGTGGAGAGACTGTGTCATGAACCAGGGGAACATCATCCATCGTTGCCTGCCGTAATGGCATCCAACGCATCATATTCCTTTTGAGGCATCTTATTTTCCCCTGGAAATTGCCCATTGCCACGGCTTCTGCAGTGCCTCATTGCGAGCGTATTTTGGACGGGCCATCCTAATGTTCCCTGTGTATTAGCCCAGCCCAATTCGCCAGTATTTTAAATGGGCCAGGTCGATGTGTCCTTTTAGCAGCCCAATCTACTTTCGAAAAAGCCTAATATCAAAAGACAAAAGCCAGATAGCCGAAAGAACATAAGGAGATGAAACGCTGTCAAAACGGTTTGTTCTTTATGGAGGTACTAGTTAGAGACCTATACGTTGTAATAAAGTCATAAAAATAGTGAGATAAAACTTACTACCTGATCAACTTCACACATCAAATATTGGAGAGCAAGCAACAGAGATAGAAGGGTGGCCAGAATACGCGAGGAGATAGGGAAAGTGAAGGGGGTGGGCGGTTGTATCCTGAGAGAGAAAGGAGGAGAGAAACGAATGATCCAGATCAAATCGGATGTCTGAGAAGAGAGGAGGGAGAATAGATCAACCACCAACTCATATTTTTATAATAGTAAATATTAGAGGGCAACAAGCATAGACATAAATGGGCTTGGACAACATCGAGAGCCTCACCAACAAATGACAGGCCTTCTATCACTGATGACTCAAGCCTAAATTTATTACTGGGCTAAGGGCCCAACACTGAAGAATCATTATAAAATTGTGTTTTGACCTAGTACAACAGAGCCCACTTAGGGGTTCACCACAAAGCACTTCTCCCTGATCTCTCCCTCGTCACCGGTGAGCACCTCGATGCCGCCCATCTTGACCATTGCCGCGGCGAACTTGGCCTCCCACGCTTTCCCCAAGGCGGCGTGGAACGCGACGATACCAGCCGTCCAGGGGCTCTCGAGCAGCGTCTGGTCGGAGGTGAGCACCACCTTGTGCGCCAGCACGTCCTTGAAGTACTGGTTGTCGAGGCTCGCCGGCGTCACCGGGTCGAGAGGCACCGTCGTGGGGTCGTTCATGTCGTCCGTCGACGGCGGGCACCGCTCCTTGAGCTGCGCCGCGTACGCCGCGTCGATCGACGGGTCCTGCCGGCCCCACTCGTCGTTGAAGTTGTACAGCCGCTTCGTGAAGGACGAGCAATGCGACCGGCCGATGCTGTGCGCGCCGGAGAGAGTCACCATGTCGTCGAGAGACAGCCCCTTCCGCTCGAAGCCCTCGACGAGCTGGCCCACATGGGAGTCCGGGAACGGCACGTTGGGGAACACCTCGTCCATTTTGGACACGCGGCCGTCGCGGCGGCCGGAGGGGACGCGGTAGTCGATGCCGCCCGCGAGGTACGCCCCGTCGCGCGCCGCGAAGGCCAGGATGTCGGCGCAGGACACCGTGCGCGGGCAGTGCGCCTCCACAATGGCCTTGGCCTCGTCGATGATCCCGAACCCCCGCAAGCTCGGGTTGTTCGCCGGCGAGTCCTTCTCCGCCTCGTGCCCCGGCGTCGAGCTGATCAGGATCGAGGCATCACAACCCTACATGCACATACCGCAAGCTTCGTCAACCACCGCTGTAATCAACAACATTTTTTAAACAGATTGGCGAGTGAAGCGTGTACGCTAGCTTACCCTGACGAAACAGTCGTGGAAGTGCATCCGGATGAGGCCGGCGGCGAGGCCGGGTTCCCTGGCGACGGCGCGGCGGACGGCGTTGCGCACGATGTCCTCCGCCTGCGGGCACGTGTGCTTGTAGAACCCGACTTCCAGGGACGACGGCGACGCGCGTACCACGGAGGACACCAGCGCCGCCCATGCAAACACTAACCACGGCCTCATGGCTGGCCACGAATCGATATGATCAATGGATCGTTCGATCGATGCTAGCTTACTACACTCCTCTCTTAATCACGCAAATTTAATTAGCTTGCTAGGCAGAGACGAGAGAGCTAGATCCTAGATGGTGATCGTATTGATCGATGAGGAGGTGAAGGCTAGTGACGGTGTATATTTAAACATGAGCGCGTGCATGTAAACGCGCGCCTATATGAAGAGGTACGAAGCAGTCGGGAATGGCACGTGCATCGTACCGAGTCAACAACAAAGACCCGATCCTAGCACAGCTAGCAATCATTAACCCGGCAACTAATCTTGTTTAATTATCCAACAAGCAAGCGTGTCATACGCACGCAACCATGTGTCCCTGGTCCACAACGTACAGCATTTCTTGCGGACCTCGAGTGTTAGGCTCTGTGTGTGCCTGGGCCGTAAGCCCATGTATGTGTATATGTATACCATATTGCAAAAGGAAAACATGAAAGTTTTTCTTTGACCACAATGAAAAAACTACATCGTGGATGGATGAACGGTGCTTGATCGATGAACGATCGACCATGGATCTATTAATCAGTTCGGAGTTTGTGTGGAGAAAACGTCTCACCTTCTGTTGTACTGGAAGGGATGGATCTGCGAAATGCTCGGAGAAGGAAGAACCAGTAAGAGCTAGCTATAGGAGGCCACACTTTTGTATTTGCTTATCTTCCTGATTTCTACTTAAAAAAATCAATACAAATATTCAACATATCGAAGTGGCTTCTCTATTTCTCTCACTACTGTCTCGCTCCGAGAATAAGATAGAGGTCGTATGACCTACACAACTCCTCTCACTCACATCATGCGCATATCTCTCCTTCACTTTTTACACTACTCTTTCCTTCTAAAAGCTGTTTCTTTCGACCACTACTATTTATTTTCAACCAAAAGTAAAAAAATATAAATAAAAACCAATACGAAAAGGCCCACTATGTGTCACCAGCTACCAAATGTTTTTGTTGCTCAAACATGTTAATTAACGACCATTTGCGTAACAGAGTTCTTTAAACAAAACATGTGTGGAGAAGTTAGTTGTGAACATTCTTAAACAAAGCGCAAGTTTTCCAGCTGTTGACATGGTCGATGGGGTGCCCGGACAAAGCCGTGCGCGTTTGGAGGATGGCAATGTCAACATTTTCTTTCGTTTTCGTTTTCAAATTATTAAATTAACCCCATCATTTAGACTACCACTACTAGATATATGTGCATGCATGTACTATTCTCTGAAGGCAGACAAAGTATCCAGCTTAAGATCACTTGGCTATGCACGTGTTTGAATATAATGCATGCACAGATCGATGGTTTGTTGGACTACGGTTGATTAAAGGATATGTAATGTACCAGGCTATTCCCATTGATGGGGGCTGGCTAGCTAGGATGGGTTGGACGGCGCAATCGGACGGATGTCATTGTCCCCACGACTAATGCACCATAAGAATTTCATTTGGATCCAGGATTATTAAAGATACTTCATTCATTTTCCCGGTATCAAAGAAAAATTTTCATTTGATTTTGGCATGAGCTGTGCGGACACATACCCCCTCTCCTATAAATTATGAAGTTTATTCTTACACTTAGAGAGATGATAAACCAACACTCTGTGGTAGAGATAATTAAGGTGGTGATCGGTTCGACTGAAAAGCTCATGGCTTATAGCTGAAAACATTGTAGCTGGCTGAAAAAAACACTGTAGCTAACAGAGACTTATTTAGCATAATTAAATTTAAAAAAAATTAAAATATAAAAAATATGTTAGCCCATTACGTATAATACAAACAAACACGGGAAAAAAAGAACCGGCAAAAAAGCTCAACAAAAAGCCAAAAGTTCAAAAAAAAAGACGAAACTTATGAATAGTGAAAAATAAGCCAGAAGCCGAAGCCGAGTTGATCAGGGCGACCCTCTTCTTTTTAACTTCTAAAATCCGTTTTTCTATAGTAAAAATATTTTCTATAGTAGTATTTTTTAAGATAGGATTTATAAGTCAATTGTAGTACACACTGTAGCGATTTTATTTATATCGATCAAAATCATACGTGACTCTTTATCTCTTCGTACTCTCTCTCATGAATAACAAAAATTCATAAGCGCAGCTCAAAACAACAAGCCCTAACTTAGGCCGCGGACTTTCGTGATCACCGCACACCCCGTTATGGAAAACATGCCCCTACCTCCTTTTTTCTTCCTTCTCCTTCGCTCCTCTTTGGTTAGGGATGCGGTACTATTTAGGCTGTGCTCAATATGACTTTTTTTGAGTGGCTTATGGCTGAAAAGCACTGTAGCTGGCTAAAAAAACACTGTACCTGACAGAGGTTTATTTAGCATAATTAAATTTTAAAAAAATAAAATAGAAAAAACATATTAGCCCATCACGTATAATGCAAACAAATACGGGAAAAAAGAACCGGCAAAAAAGTTCAAAAAAAGTCAAAAGTTCAGAAAAAGACGAAATTTATGAATAGTGAAAAATAAGCCAGAAACTGAAGCCGAAATGAGCGGGGCCTAGTCGTCAGTTTACAGCTGGGGCAGGACGCTATGCTTATCAGGGAGTAAAGTCCATTACCGGTCCTTAAACTTTTTATGCTGTGTCATTCCGGTCCATAGACTTTCAAAGTGTGTCATCCCGGTGCCTAAACACTCTTTGGGTCTCAAAATTAGCCTGTTACGGGTCTTGGCTGTGTCATCCCGGTTCTTAAACTTTTTATGCTGTGTTATCCCGGTCCATGGTTGTTACCACAGCAATGGCACACTTTGAAAGTCTATGGACCGGGATGACACACTTTGAAAGTCTATGGACCGGGATGACACAGCATAAAAAGTTTAAGGACCGGTAATGTACTTTACTCCTTATCAGGCCTAGTGGTCTTTGCAAACTTCTCTTCCAGCCTTCCGTAGTGTTGGCCTATCACAGCCCGCTTAATTCAGACCAGTTTAGGCTTGTAGCCTTCAGTAAAGCAAACTTTTTTTTTGTTCCTAATGGATGACCATTGAAAATTATCACGTCGAAGTTTTGTGCACCACCTGGGATAAATTATTAAAAATAATATGGGCTCAAGATTCACTACAGAACAAACCAACATGGAAATTACACCCCTTCAATTTCGATAAAGAAGTATTCAACTCGTCCATCGGCTAAAGAATTTGATAATTACATTTTGGTTATCTAGGATCTTTGTAGTTTCATTGGCGTCAAAACATTTCTAATTTAATTATGTAAGGTTTTTCATTTTGGTGTTGTATCTACCTCGGTCTATCAAATAGTATCTAAACGTAATAAGCGGTTACTTGGTTACTTTTAATCTTGTGTTATTAATATAACATTAATATAAGCCAAAAGGATCTTTCTTGGGGCAAAAAATCAAGTCCTTCAAAGATCAAAGCGCAGCATCACCTAGATATGGCTCCATGCTTCCATTTCATTGATTAGGTGACCTACTTCCCTATCATCAATTTATATCTTCATGTGATTTTGCTCCTCCAAAAAGACATGCAATCAAATGTAAAGAAACAAAACAAAGGAAACAAAGCAAGTGAAAAAGGACAAGAAAAGGTTACATCGCATTAGCAAAAGCAAAAGGCTTTCGAATGCATAATCAAAACCTGGTGACGATTCTCAAAAAAGGCATATATGGTGGTGGTACTGGTAGGGCTTGGATTGGATGATCAAGCGCTTACATCCCGGTGACGACTTGCAGTAAGTATGTATTGTGCAAAAACCAAACCATATAGGCATATCCATGTGGCACTTCTCATTGGCACTTCATCAACGGAGTACCGTTTCTGGCGTTCCGTACCAATCAAAGCTGTATTTGGTTAAACTGCTAAAGAGTAGGGGTGCTTGTGTTTTCACTACTTGAGTCTTCTATTGACGGCTTGACCCTTTTGTATGTGAATCCTAATCAACCTAACCTTTCGCCATTTACTCGAAAGACCAAACAAACCACTCTATGTTGCATCAAACTTCTCCAAATCGGTTCGTCGCTCTCTTCGTTTGCAGCGATACTCGTCTCGTATTGCTGATAGTAGTGTGACAAGTGGTCTCGTCCGCCCGATCGGATCACTGTAAATCTCAGCCTTCCGTTAGCTATAACACAGTGGCAGGTGACCCGAGGCTCTTGGAGCGCAGCGATGGTGGGCCCGGATTGGAAGTAGGCGGAGACCAGGTCCCCCTCCGTAACCCATCTGGCCAGGTGGGTCCGCACGGGCCTGGATTCCTTCGTGGCCCCCTCCTCTTCTAGGCTGGTGCTCGCGGCGTTGGCTGCCGTACAATATGGTACTGTTGCATCGCCAAATCCCTGCAGGCCCACGCCTGAGACGTCGAGCGCGCCGTCGATGATGCTCCAAATGTCTAGCTCGGTGTTGATCTCCGGCAGCTCGAGCAGCTCCTCCATGCCGCCCCCGATGCACATCGTCAGCATGCAGACCATCCCATGTGGCGAGGTATGATGGCCGTTTGAGCTCTCTTTCGACTGTAAACCTCCCCTTCCTGCCAAGCACCAGCCTTGCTCATCGTCTAAGAAGAAGCTGGATGTAGTTGCTGCTCCGTTCGTCCATAAGGACACCATCCTAGGCCGTTTGAAGGTGGTGGGCTGCAACCTACTAAGGCCTATGGAGGGAGGGTGCTCAGGCCTCGCCAGCCCAACCCAATCCCCATTGCCCTACTAGTGTGCGGCATAACCGTAGCGACACGGGCACACGACGGAGGTGTTGACTCCTCAGCCCTTGGCGACCTTGACAGCTCGGCGGCGTGGCATGTTTGAGTGAGTGGGCGGGCAGTGGAGCACCACGCCTCACTGGCGGTTGGGGCCTTGGGTCTAGTAAGTACTTTTTCGGATGATATTACACTAACATTCATTTCTTCACAAAAACCACATTATAAGTTCTAATAATTTCTTCATACGCATTGACAGTTGGGCCTGGCGGGACAACGAGATTGGCTAGCTGACAAGGCTAGGCAGCAATGCCACAGTGGGCAATGACATAGGAGCATGGTGGCCAAGGCATGACTGAGGCGCAGGCATGCAGCAGCTAAGGGCATGGGCATGGCCTGTTCGAGGGCCAAGGCATGGGTGTGCGATGGGCAAGGCGAGGGTGGAGTCACACAAAGGAGTTGAGCACAAGCAAGCAACTAAGCAGAGGGCAGAAAGTAAAGTTGTCGATGCTTCTGATGATTTAGTTATGGTTCTTCTCTCCAATTGCTTTGCATATTCGTGTGGATAGGATTGCTTTGCATATTCGTGTGGATAGGAAACAGTAAGATGTTCTAATGCAAAGGTATAATTTAGCCTAAGGACCTTTTTTATAGTTTTTACCACTCTCGGCATTTGATGGATAAAGACTGAATTGGTAGGATAGATGTCGTACTATTAAGAGAGGTCATAGCTAGTAGTTTGAAGATAATTTTGTGCACTTTGATTAAGTTTAGTACATGCGTGCATTTAGAATTTCATTTTAGAACTCTCTTATTTTTATTGAAAAACTGGTATGACTGCCATTGTGTCCATGATAGTTAGTACCGCTCCATTGGTACTACCAGACTTTATATGCCAATACGTTATTTTTAGATAGGTATATTTGTGGACTTCATTAGAAACGGTACTACCACTGTTCATAGCCGGTAGTACCGCAGCAATATGACCGCGTTGGATGTTCGATACTACCGCAGTGCAGTATGATTGCACTTTAGTTGGTGGTAGCTAATTTTCAAAGAGATATATTTTTGGGAGATTTTCTCCCTCTAGAAATTGGTACTACCGCAGCTGAAGAGCGATACTACAACATGATCGGTACTACCGGGCCTTGTGAGTACGATACTACTGATATTTGGTTTAACGAATAGTTTTTGTGCACTTAATTAATCTTAAGTAGTTGTTAAGCAGTAAGTATGGTGGTAGTACCGTATCTCCTGATTTTTAGGGATTTCATCCCCAATGGTTATTTTGGTGGGTAGAGACTATAAATACCTTCCCACCAGTATCAAGTAAGCACTCTTTGAGCTCATTGAATACTCTTGAGCTTTTGGCTTCCTCTCTTCAACTCAAGTGCTTTAATTTCACATTTTGAGGTTGTTGAGAGCATTCAAGTACATTGCATCATCTAGTTAATCATAGTGGCACATGAAAACCTTCAAGCAAGTGTCATTAGCTTATTACTCTTCGTGGTTGCAGACACCTAGATGGCTTGGAGGAGTTTGCGCGATGATCTCTTCAAGAAGATTGTGAAGAGATTCGGCATGGTTGTGACAGGTCGGTGCTCACCTCCTGGAGCAGGAAAGGGTTACTGTTGTAGGGGTAGCCCCCACCTGAGCCCATCCGACCGGCTAAAGAGTTGTAAAGCCCAAAACAGGATGTATGTAATGACATAGAAACCCCTATAGAGGGCACGTGAATGTAAGGGTACGATTGTAAAATACGCTTCATGGAAATATATATACCGGCCCTGGACATAGGGAAGGGGCAAGCATTGTCCATCATCTTCACTTCACTACTCTCCTCATACACTGTTTGGTCAGTAGCCACAACAGTTGGCGCCGTCCGTGGGGATGACGGAGAGCAAGCCTTGAAATTTGAGAAGTGATGGCACTAAAGAAAGCTTCATTCCTATGTTACATCCCCTTTTCTGTAATGTAGTTTAGTACGCACTTATGACGTGCGGAATGTCGTACTAAATGTATCGTATATTTCATGTACCATTTGTACAACTGCTATGTTACATCTCCTTTTCTGTAATGTAGTTGTTGTTGTGCTGGTAGCTTAGTATTGTTATGTTTATTTACTTACTAGTTCCATTTACTGTTAGTTTACATGTGATGTTTTTTGGTTCCTTATAAATGCTAACTTGTACTCTTTTTGCAGGTATGGCTTGTGATGGTCGTGACTCAGACTGCTGGTACCCCCTATTGGACGAGCACGTGAACCGCATGCATCGTGCTTCCCGTCGTGTGCCGCCTATGGGGAGCGCAGACGAGCCAGCTAAGCTGGGAGTGGTCCGGACACGCACACCTTGCGTGGTCTGGAGATTCGACCCCCGTTGGACAGTCAGGTTTGCACTCCGTCAGCGTTTTAGTGTTGCCATAAGAACGCTCTGTCCTGACCTTCACTTTATTTGAAGGTTGCGGGATGTTACTCCCTCTTGCCCAGATGGTGCAGGCCACGGATGAGGATGGACCCGCCATGGCCGAGGGCAGGGACGATGTCGTGGAGCGATCACGATGCTTCCCGTTCGACCGTTCCCTGCTGATGTCTTTGGTGGACCGTTGGCGGCCCGAGATGCGCAATTTTCACCTCCCATTCGGGGAGATGACGCTGATCTTGCAGGATGTGTCCCTGCTGCTTGGCCTTCCGATTGCGGGAGCCGCTACCTTCCTACCAGAGGCCCCAACCGAGTGGTGCGCTGACCTGCTGGGCAGATTCAAGGGGATCCTTCCACTGGGTGCCGCGGATGACTACTACATCTTCCCGGCGAGTCAGACACGCGGGTTGTCGTTGAGGTGGCTTGCACAGTTCCGGGTACGTGCTCTTTACAATCGATCGTGTCGTCGAACCTCTTATTTGCGCTATTAGGTACTAATAACATTTTGTTTGTATCCAGGTGGAGCAAATGGATCCAGAGGCGGACGATCACTAGGTCTCGCGCCATTTGGAGGCGTACTTGCTGTGGCTGTTTGATTGGGTGCTCTTCACCACTAGCCATGGCAACACTATCGACGCGTGCCTCATCGCTCATGCCAGGGCGATCGCGGATGGCGAGGCCCCTTAGGTCAGCTGGGGATCTGCTGCATTTGCCGTGACCTACCGTGGCCTGTGCGACGCGTGCTCGAGGACCAAGGCAAACTCGGTCCTCGCGGGTTGTCCGCTGCTACTACAGCTGTAGTCGTTCGAGCGCTTCAGCCTCGGACGACCTTTGCTAGAGGACATGAGTCCGTACGGGGCAGAGATGTACCCCGGGGGAGATGTCGACCAACCGACGATGGGTTCTATATGGTGTCGTCGACAGGTAAATATTAACACAATCAGCTATTTCCTTCTTATTAATGATGGTCGTACCTAACAACTGTTCTTCCTTGCAGGTACAGTACGCGCACATGTAGGTCACGCGGGCGTATATGCCCTTTGTGGAGCAGTTCGACCGCCTCACAGCCGACGACGTGCGTTGGGAGCCGTACTCACCTACAACACTACAGGACCGTGCTCCTGACGGGTTGTCCACACTGTGCTGGCGTGATTGGGCTTTCTGACTGACGCGCCGGAAGCTCATGTACGATATCTTCGTAGAGGACTACGCGCGCCCAGCGAGTGATGCAGCAGTTTGGCCTTCATCAGGCACTTCCTGTACCAGTCAGACCACCACTCCCACAGAGCGTGCACGCGTGAGTGACCGCTTCTCATAAATCTGCACGTGCTTACTACTCTGTTTGCAAGTACTTATGTTACGATCCTCTAAGCAGGCACTCTAGAAAGGGAGTTAAACACGGCACGGACTAGACGACAAAGATGCAGTGGGAGGGTGCACTCGACGACCGCGTGGAGAACCGCCCCTACGACAACAGCTTTACACAGTGACATGACCACACGTGCCAGCTTTCCACAGCGATAAGACCTCACGACCCAGCTTTACCAGCTTTTGCACACTATAAAATGAGGTCGACCGGATTTCTCAGAGAATAATACGCAACCAAACCCCACATTACACCACGCTTCCTTCACTACACTGGGATGGACAGAAGGCAGAAGAAGCAATGGGAGGAGTCCCGTGGCCTAGCATGGTCAGCTGCCGCCCGCGATGAGAAAATAAGGGCTGCTGCGGCCCGGGCAGAACAAGCCCAGCGTGCCACAAGGTCAGTTCCTCGCGATGACGGGCCCTGTAGCAACAACCCCATCCCGAACGTTCCCATCGAGTGTTCGTCGCAACTCCCACCCGAGAGGGAGACACCCCACTTTGTTAGTGCGGGAACACGTGCAAGTCATTCAAGTCTAAGCACCACATCAGCTTAGATATGCGTTACTGGGGTTGCGCAAACTACTCCAATAACTACCCCGACCGTTGTCTAGGCACCGCAACCTATTAACAGCCGGTAAGGACTAGGTGCACCATTTTTCCTACCTTTTTTCCTTCACAGCATGCACTAACAATCTCTCCCCTGTATTTACAGTCCCCAGAACCCCTATGTGGCTACCGCAAATGGATCGATCTTGAGATCCACCCTAAGAACCAATGGGCCCTTGACTTCAAGGAGTGGAATGTCGCAAGGTCATCGGAGATGTGGGAGCAGAAGCGCAGCAAGAACAAGCAAATGCTGCGTATACAACGCAAGACGAAAGCTCATCTTGAAGCGTGCACGTGTAGGGAGCGGGAGGCTCGCGAGAGGGAGCGCGAGAGAAAGAGGGAAATGGCGATGAAAGCAAAAGAGGCCACCGAGGAGTCCAACGCCGAGCGGGCAAGAAAAGGAAAATGACCCTGGTCCACACAGCAGGTTGTACGAGCAGTTGGGTGGGTTAGTCGCACATGATGCTATATATTATGCATGTAATCAAAAAGTACGCGACATGTTACTCCCAACTGTATCATAAAGTTTATTTAAATTCAGACAAGTTTATTATCTCATCCTTTCGTATTCAATGATTCACATAGCAAGTCATCTAACAATATTAATATACCGGTTTTCTCCATACACAAATTCTCAGTAACATCAAAATATCACTTACCATCGCATGTACTGATCGTTCTACGGTCAATCGTTCCTAAAAAAAATTCTCATAATTTGTTATGCACCTACAACATACAATGAACATAAACTTTTATTACAACTCCAGCAGATTATTTTCCAGTTAAAAACTCCAAAATTTACAAAATTCACGAGGGACTGAGTGCAGTCACCCAATGGGTGGGCGACTGCACTTCAAGTCGCCCAATGGGGCGGTGATTGGTTGCAGTCGCCCGAGGGTCGGGCGACTGGACATCTGTCGCTCCCTGTTGGGCGATTGGCTCCAGTCGCCTCTCCATTGAGTGACTGAAACCTATTTATATAAAAAAATGTTGTTATAAGTATATTTCTGTAATTTTAAATAAAAATCGATTATTCGTACAAAAAAATTCGAATAATGATGCTGAAGTGGCCTGGAGACGTGCGGGGCCAGGAGATTGTGGGCCGTATCCAGGCCTTAAAGACCAGTGATTCGGACTAATAAAGCCCAGCTAGTCCATTAAGGTCGAGTAGTAGTAGTAGCCCCCTCCGCTACCTTCAGCCTCCATCCGCGGCGCGTCCAACCTTTTTGTTGCAGTTCATTACGGCGCGGTGGTCGTCGGCGAGGTGAGGTGGTGGAGGATGGCCAAAGCCGGCGGGGGGATGATCTGGGCGACGGAGGAGTACCTAGCGCGAACCGGCCAGCGGTGCTGTCGCTGTACCGGCAGATACTGCGGGCGCTCAACTCGCCGTTGCTGCCGCTGGGGGCACGCGGCGCGGCTGGCCAAGAAGGCGGAGGGCCGCGCCATCTTCATCTTCGGCGCCGAGGAGAGGTATCTCCACAACATCCGGGACCTCCTCGACGCCGCGCGCCACGCCCTCGGCCTCCTCAACCGCGGCCGCCTCTCGTAGAAAGATTGAAGCTTCCGAGCTACCTCGACTACAAGCCTAGCGCCCAAACCCCTATGGGTATCTCGTCTCTTTCAGTTTCCTTTGCTATGCTCGATTGTAAGATCTGGTTCGTTTGTTTGTCAGGGAATGGTTGCTGATATGTGGCATAAATTGGTGTCATTTGTTCTTGTGAACTACTACTCCATATGCCTAATTGTTTCTCTACGTAAACTGCAGAACATATGTGTGTGTATATTATTTTCTGAGGTAGTCTCACCTTGCTAGTTTACCCTCGGTTAATCATTTTGCGTGAAACGAGGACGAAAGTGCAAGCGGGTTGCTACGTGTGCGTGGCCTATCCAGAATGTAGTTAGGTCTGAGCCGGTTTGGACCCTAGGGCGTTACAAATGGTATCAGAGCCGACTCTCGCGGTTATATGGGCGTGTGCGGGTCAGGGGCGCGGGCATATGGCGCGTGTGGGTCCGGAGTGGACACACAACATGGCATATGTGCTAGTACTAAACGCACGGACATGTGCTAAGAGGGGAGATCTTTATCATTTGCTCCGGTGTGGGTATGTTGGTCCGACGAGAACGTCGGGTCATTTGAGGGAGGTGTATGTGACACCTCGGCGCATGTTGGCCCATGTGTGTGTGCACATGAATTTCTGGGCTAGTTTACCTTGAGAAGCACTTATATATAAGCCTAGGAGTTCCAATGGTAGCACCTCGGTTAACCATTTTGCGCGAAGCGAGGACGAAAGTGCAAGCGGGTTGCTACGTGTGCGTGTTCTATCTAGAATGTGGTTAGATCTGAGCCGATTTGGACCCTAGGGCATTACAATTGCAATCCAAAAGGAATCAAATTATCCGTATGACTTTACTATCACTGAATGATGTTACCGAACAATCTGTCTTATTGTTCAATTCAATTTGAGATGTCTCGTTCTGAAAAGTACTGTTGAAGGAAGTAGCAAACTTGTATCATTCAGGAACTAGATGCCTTTGCATTGCTGTTGCACTAGCTTTTTGTGCGATTGTCTATGCCCTTTACACATAGGAGAAGCTGTATTTCATAAAGCACAAATCTATGGCTAACACAATTGGGACGGATCATAACTAATCTTGCAGCTGTACCTTGAGGGATGAAAGAGACATTTAGCTTAGAACACAGGGCAGACGCTGTCTGGACCCAAGTCCACCCCTTTAGCGGTGGGGCACGAGGCCAGAGGGCAGTGCTCTCCGGCCGTGCCCCACCAGTCGATGCTCCGATTCTCCATGGACAGCGAGAAGTAAAGCAGCACCCCCATGAATGCCACGCCGGCGTCCAGCGCGGCGGAGAGGATGTAGTTGTACCTTTGCCACCACTTCTTCCGGTACCGGAACACGAAGAAGTTGAAGATGGTGCCGATGAGCAGCCACGAGTTGTAGTTCACGGCCGTTGCTGGTGGCATGCTGGCCGTCGCACCGATGAGCACCGGCAGGTTGATCATTGGTATCCACCTCTGGCTGGGGAATATCCTGTGGAGGATGTACACGATGACAGGGCCTGCTGCGCCGATGAGGAAGAACCAGTTGAGGGCACCGTAGTTTCCACCTGACCCGAAAATGCGCTTTGGGCCAACAAGGCCCCAGATAACTGATGCATCGAAGAAGACACGGTCGTTGGGGCATGTCCATGGGCTGTCGGGTGGGAGTGAGTCCTGGCAGATGTCCTTGATGGAGCCAAGCAGCCACCATGCCACCCCGAGGTTGACCGTGCCTGCCACAATTGTACCTGCAAACTGAGTAAATACAGAACCTGAAGGTTAGAAGCTTTTGTCTTCGTATATGCCACTCGTTCACTTACAAGATGAGCGGATCGAGGAGTTTTATTTACCTGAACAAGAAACATGGATTTGGGAGGGATCTTCATATAGTGTCCGAGCTTGAAGTCCGAGAGGAAGGCAACCGCCTGCGACATGCTCATGTAACCGTACACCTTGAAGCAGACATTGGCGATGGGAAAACCCGGCATTATCAGCCCAATGACATACTCAGTGATGACATTCAGACCAGGTGTCTGTCCGTCAAATTTCAGATGCTTTGTCAGTTTTTCTTGCAGAAATCATCAAAGTGCAGCAGAATACATTAGACGTTCTAAAATATACAGAATACATTAGACATTCTAAAATATACTTGCCTGGTTGGTGGTTGCAGTGATGACACTGATGGGAAGGGTGAAGATGAAGGCCATGCCGCAGGCTAAGAGGAGAGCCCACCATGGGAGCTGGACCTGATGCTTCAGGACGGTGCAGAGGATGAGGGACACTATCATCGACAGCGCCAGCAGCGAGTAGAACCACCACCCTGGTATGTCATCATACTTCTTCATCAGCTTCGTGTGGATGTCAGGCTGCTCCTGCTGCGAAGCTCGGAACCGGTGGTAGATCTCCCTGCACATTGGTGTGTCCCATTTCAGGCATGAATCGTGTATCTTTCAGTTCAGAAACCACATGTAATCACAGCCTGTGTTGAGGAGCCGTACTTCCCGTAGAAGAGGCCAACATGCGTGATGGTGGAGGCGATGGTGGCAAAGCTGAGCCCATAAGTGAGTGCAAAGAAGGTACTGAGGTTGATACTGCCGAGCTTATGGTACGCCTCATAATCGATCTCGAACTGCTTGTTCACGATGGCCGTGATGTCATAATTTGTCCCATTGGACATGAACAGGTGCGAGGAGAAGATGGGGAACGTCCTGGCGTTGTACAGGTTGAGCCCCCAGTACGCTGTGGGCACAATCACATAGATAAAGATCACGAAGCCGAAGAAGATGTTGAGGGTGGCGAAGAAGGGTGAGACGAGCGGGCTGAAGAGGTAGGCGGAGACGGCCGTCCAGTCCAGCGTGAAGGCGCCGAGGCCCAGGCCCTTCATGCCAGAGCCCAGCTGCTGAGCCGTCACGGACTTGGAGAAGACCCAGCACACCCATGAGATGGACGTCAGCGTTGGGAAGAGGTAGCCTGGCACAGCGTACCACGCGAAGCTGCAGATGAGTGCCACCAGGAAGAACTTGGAGCGGGAGATCTTGCGCGAGCCCCTGGGGAATTCTTCCTTCTCGTGCAGTGCCCTGGTTCACCACAGAGGACAAGATCACAGATTCACAGGTGTTGTTAGTGCCATTGCCATATACTGAAATATGATGCAACGAGAATATGCTGTCTTAATTTTTAGGCCCAGTTCCAAAGTATGTGGTTTTTGTCTTTTGACTGAAATGATATTGTAGGTCTGTAGCAGTTGTTAGCTTTTTTAAGGTGTTCAAGTAAAGAAAAATGAAGAAAAAAACACCATTATATCTCATAGGATAATACAAAGAAAACAAGATAGAAAAAGCCGTGTTAAGAAGCAAACACATTTGAAATGGCTTTTGGTTTTTGAAAGTCAGAAACTATCGTTGTTTGAAACGGGCCTTACTCTACCTTATAACTATCACGAACAACGTGTTGAATCAGGTTGGTTACTAAGAATCAATATGTTGTTTGATACCATGCTATATTATCTTACTCCCGAATTCATCGAGGCTTTCTGCTACAGTTTTACTGATTCAAAAGGGTTGCCATGTAAACAAATCAATCATCGATTCATCATTGACGGTATCCTCTACATAAACGCCAAATCACAAACAGCGTGCAAGATATATTGTTCTCATTAAAAATTGGGGAACTAGAATGCGAAACCATTCTTCTGATATCTTTAAATCCCCCATCGCCCTCCATGTATGACGTATTAACCCATCTTTCCTGTTCAGATTAATCAGAACGGCAAGCATGGAACGTTGGTCCCATTCACGATGCAAACCCCTTCATCACGGACCCAGGCTGACTACCATGCATGTGGAACTCAGGGTTGCAAGCATGTGCAAGAATCGCGTCTTTTCTGCGCAACTTGGACGGCTGGACCACGATCGCCGCAGTATTGCATCCATCCAATTGCGCGCAATTTTCAAACATGGACGGTCTCCTCTCCGTGTCAAAAACTGCGCGGTGCAAGTTAGGCGTCGCAGCCATGCGTGTAGGCGTTCACATCACGCAGTGCCAATCCGTTCAACTGGAGGCGGCAGTATTATTGGCCAAGTGCGAAGTGCAGGGGTCGTATACTCGCAGAAATGTAGGATTGATCGGTCTGTCTAGCACTGACAAAAAAAAAAGCCCACCCGGACATCGCTGTCCATTTCGTTTCCAGCGGACTTGGACTCGATGGAATCTAATGTGGAAATTCTCAGTGTTTCTTGAAAGTTACATTCTGGCTTCGTCGAGTTGTTATCATGGAGATTTGATCATTAGTCTAGGAATCTAATGCTATGTGTCCGTTCATATTGGCTGTGATCAAGGTTTGGCTAAAAATGAATAGTAGTGACTGAAAAAAGTGATTTTTAGAAGAAGAGGGTGAGCGGTATGGAAAGTAAGAAGGAGATACGTGCATGCGACGGGAGCAAGAGTGGCCTGTGAGACCTCTATTTTATCTCTGGAGCGAGAAAAGTATAGAAGCAGCTTTAGGCAGCCAAGTGTTATATTAGCTTCTAACTTTTTTAAGTAGAAATTAGAAGCAGAAACTAATATAGACATAGATAAGTTGCCGAGCTGAGTCATAAGTTGCCATTACTGCATAATATGTACACGCAGAGCAGCGTAATGGTAACGTAAGAATGCATATAACTAAACTAGTCGTGGATGTGCGTAGCTAATGTGGCCTTCACAAGTAAAGATGAGGAAACAAGACTTTTTTGGGCAAATTGCAGTGACCAGTGGAGGCCTATCTAGTGAGCGTGTCCATATCTGACCCGTAATCACTCCATTTTAAGTCTAATCTACTTTTTTTCTTGTGATTTCTTCGAAAGATCCAATCTACTACCTTTTCCTCAACAATGCGTGTCTGCATTTGCTATGCATGTTTTAGGTGGTGATCGGTTCGGCTGAAAGCCTCATGATTTATGGCTGAAAACACTGTAGCTGGCTGAAAAAAGCACTGTAATTGACAGAGACTTATTTACCATAATTAAATTTAAAAAAATTTAAAAATAGAAAAAACATATTAGCCCATCACGTATAATGTAAACAAATACGAGGAAAAAAGAACCGGTAAAAAAACTCAAAAAAAAGCCAAAAGTTCAGAAAAAAATGAAATTTATGAATAGTGCAAAAATAAGCTGAAGCCAGAAGTTGAAGCCATATTGATCAGGGCCTTAAAAAACAAAACGTGTCCCTCGGTGGATGGAAAACAGTATTCTAACACCCCTCCCCCATCCAAGTTGCATAATTCAGCAGTATTTTTCTCCAAGCAGGCATTGGACAACGTAACAATTGGGGGATTCCATCAGCAGCTTATCCATCTGTCAATCCAGTGGCTGCACTCCCATGTTCATGGTGTGGTCTCTCTGTTCTTTGATCGGCGTTGAAAGGACGATGATAAAGAGAAAATAGACCATCCAACTGAAATGCCACTGACTACCTATGTACTCATGCTCCCGAGATTATCTCTCCCTAATTTATTTGTCATGGCTTTTGTTTCTTTAATATCAGCCTGCCGATTAGATCGGATTCTCCAATCTGGAGCTAAAACTTTGGTGACAAATACTATGTGCACAACTTGTTTTTAGTACTAAGAAACAGTAAGCTGTTCTTCCTATGATAGATGTTAAAAACAAACTAGCCCAGCTTTTGGCTCCGTAGCTGGTCTTGTCCGTTTACTACAGCTTTCTCTATGGACTTCGGCTCCGTTCTAAAAAGACTTTTCAGAAACTAAAAGAAATATGTTGATTTTTTAATATAACTTTTTATATATTTTTTCTTTGTATTATCTGTACAGATATTACGATATTTTTATCTTTTATCTATTTTTCTTTATTTTTGATTAAATACTTTGAAAAACTAACTTCGGATACAGTATCATTTTAGCGGAAAAAACTAAAGGCAATACACTTTAGAACAGGTCTTTACCGATACACCAGGTAAAAAAATATCATGAAAAGTTAAAGCTGTGTACTAGTGTACTACTACTAATAGCTAGGCGCCATATGCAAAGTTCCAAGCACGCACGGGTCGCAAACCGGAGGAGGAACCTACACGACGGAGCGTTAATAAATGGGTAAAATTTACGAGCGCAACGATTTGTTCGCCGGTCTCCGAAATCCAAGCGAATCGACGTACGCGGTAAACAAAAACGTAACAGCTGAAGGCAACAGCGGGAAGAAAGCAGCCAGCTTGTTTTTACCGAGGCAGTTGACTAGGTACTCACCGGAAGAGCGAGACCTGGACGAGCGTGCTCGGCCACCACATGTGCGCCGGCTCCACCACGTACTTGCGCATCAGCCCCGCCCACCCGTACCCGAGCACCTAAATTTCAATCAAGAAATCGCACCGAGAGTCGTCAGAATCATTGCAGAAGCGAGCGAATCTTGCAGAAGCGAGCGACCAGTCACCTGGGTGGTGATGATGAGGAGCCAGGCGGCGAGGAAGGAGATGGAGCGGGCGTAGAAGGCGCGGATGATGTCGACGATCATGACGGCGTAGGCGTTGCCGTTGCCGAAGGCGTAGCCGGCATTGGCGAAGATGGAGATGAGCACGTGCTCCTTCATGTTGAAGGGGCCCGGGTTGAGGCTCCACTCCCCGCCGCCGAGCAGCTCGGGGGCCCGGAACGCGCGGCGCGGCAGCACGCGCGCCAGGAAGTGGCCCAGCGGCAGCGACGCCACCTGCACCGTGATCTGCGTCACGATGAGGGGCTCGGTCCGGTAGGAGAAGAACTGGTTAAGGAAGCTCATGAGCACGCACGACAAAAGCCCGATGCTCCACATCCGGAACGTCCACACCGGCAGCGTCGGGTCGTCGCCAGAGGGGACAGTCAGCCGCACCTCCTCGATCGGCGACGTCTCCTCCTCTTCTTCCTCACCGCCGGCGGCGGCGGCGAGGCCCCGCTCGTCCGCCGCTATCTCACCCATTGCGCGTGAGGCGGTTTAATTGCCTGGCTATAGCTGCGCGTGCTTTGCTCTGTACGAGAGGTGGTTTGGGAGTATAGGTGTGTGCGCGTCCCCGTGTGTGTGTGTATATATCGATGGGGTTTGGGGCTTGGTGCTAGCAAGGAGTGTCCAGATTATATAAATGCACGTGGCATTTGTTAATTGGCTGCCATTTACGATGCGAAAGAGAAAAAAAATTGCAGTATCTGCAAGACTGGAATCTCGCAGTCCTATGTGAATCCTGTGTTTGGTTTTTGTGATGGGGTGAGATGGAATGGGGTGGTTCCTTTGACCAATCCTATTCCTGTGTTTGGTTTGAGGGATGGGGTGGGATGGAATGGTCCAAAGTGGGATGAGCCTATGCAAATTTAGAGAATATTCTTCTTAGATGCTAGACCATGTAGTTCCACTTTTTTTTTGGAATCATCTCATCTTATTCTATCCCATCCCATTCCACTTTCATCACTCCAACCAAACATATCCTTAGTGTGCGGGGCTGGCTGGGCCTGCATCATTTGACGTTCAAGATAAGTGGTATCATGGCAAACTAGTACTCTAGACAAATACTACCACTTAGAGTAAAGTCCGATGTATATATCTAGAAAATATATTATTTAAATAATATTTAATAGAATTAGACTATAATTAGTTTTATTAAATAGGTACTTAAACAACATATCTTGTAAGTATATGTGTCATATTTATATTACGAGATAGAGTAAGTAGTATCCAAATTACAAAATTATTGCCATAATAGCGGCGCCAAACTTTCCTGCTAGCTGGTTCGTGTGAGCGCACGTCAGTGGAAACGCAGAAAATGGGATTAATGATGCACCGGCACGTCGATCTCCGTGTAAACACGTATAGAAGGGACGCCGTGCCGCCTGCACATGCACAGTGGTCTGCACTTGGTAGATGTCTGCACTGCGCACCGAGCGAGCGAGCGACCGCGCGCGCCGTGTTGGGACGTTACCGGCCGGCCGGCCGGCCGGCTCACGGCCGACGTGACGCCGCAGAAGGCGCGCGGCGTTTGTTTTTTATTTTATTTTATTTTATACTAGCACGGGGTGAGTCGCGCAACGACGGAAGCTACAGCGTTTTGGTTTTTCTTACCTGCTGTACCACTTGTTTATGATGACGGTACATACCGCATATAAATATCACTGGTAATTATAAATAATATCAAGTATAATTAATTTTAATTATAGAGACTTGATACCACTCATTAGCTTAGATGATTCAAATATAATTAAATCCATTTGTAAAGATACAATACGACTTTGAGAGCATAGATAACACCAAGTATGGTTGATTCCATTTGTAAAACCTGATACCACTTATATGATCAACGTATATCCCACAATGTTAATCTTGGCACTTCATCTTCCATGATTTTTCACTTGATAATACTTGTAGGGGATACCACTTATAGGAAGATATCACTGGAAACACCACTTGAGAGAAGAGGATGATACCATTTGACAGGATACCATTTAGGGGAGATATTTCACTTGTAAGAATGGATACCGCTTGAAACGAGAAAAGATGATATCACTTGTAAAGACAAAGATAAAACTCATGTCGAGGTCAAGATGATTAAAAATCTATCACTCTTAGAGACAATACCATTTTATGATAAAAGTATCACAATAGGATCAAAATGGCATATAAACACAAGAGATAAATGAGGATAGCTAGTAAGGATAAAAGGATCAACTTGATTATGAGGAACAATGAGAATGGCCGAGAGAAATTGATACCAACAAATTTTGCATCAAATCAACCCTTTCTAGATAAATTGGTAGTACCGCCATACAAACTGCAGTCATAACATTTATCAGTAGTACCGCTCGGATAACTACGGTACTACTGGATTTCTGTTGAAAGCATGCCAAGGATTGAAATTTTGAGGAGAGAAAAGATATAATATTGTAACTGGCTCCAAAGTTTTCATAAAGAAATATAAATCATTTGTGGAACATTTTCAACTATAAACTAAGATTAAAATTCTTTTGAATAAAGATTTTAACAGATTAAGCTTTTATTTTTCAAAAATAAGCTTATTTTCAATAAAATCTTCAAGATTTGTAAGAATGAGCATTTTAGGGTATATTAAGCATGTCAATTGCATATATGAATTGTAAATACCCTTGTGAGCTACTATAAATCAATAATTTTGGCTCAAATGGCAAAACTCACTTAAGTGTTAGATTGTGACTACTTATATCAACTAAAGATTTTGGATGAATTTTAAAACCAGATAACTTTTGATTGGTTGGCTTTTTGAAAAACTTTTGAATGCCAATAATGTTTAAAATAGTCAACTCAAGGTTTTTGGTATTGAACATTTTTAAATTCTTTTTACAAATGATTTTCGCTAATTTTTGAGTTTGAAGTCAAAATAAGATAATATATTGCTAATTTTGGGTTACAAACTAAATTTTGCTTGAAATAAGCTTTTCTAAAGCCAAAACCTTTTGAAAATCTTTGAAATGCATCTGTATACATCTTTCAGCTAGTTTTTCAAAGATACATACTAAAAATTTCAAAATTTTGACTTTTGGCTAAATGGCTCAATTTTAAAAATCAATACTACCACTTAATTAATATGGGCACACTTAGGGATGTGATATACATGATTATGATTTAGTACCCCCCTTAATGTGCCAGAAATATCTTGCTCATGATTACAATAATAAAATTTTATAACAAGAACAAGAACACCCCTTTTGAGATTATCATGAAATGCAACATATACAAGGCTAGAAGCTAAATATATGAATATAAATACTTATTACCGAGATGTCATTAGTTCAAGATGTGATATGTTGATCATCAAGCTTAGCTCCATATTTGTGCATGGTGAAGTCCATCGCTTTGTGAATAAGCCAGGCCTCCAATACCTATCCAAGTATCTATTAAGCATTTAAGCGCATTTTGGTACACACAACTCGGTTGGGTCCATGAATGTTAGTCATAATAGATTTAGGCACCAAAATGGCCTTAGTAATGAATTTATGTGAACTAACATTTCTAGCAAATGCATTGTCATTTCTAGCATTCCTGAGCAAATAATGATTATTATAGATAATAGGCTTAGGAGTGATACTGTTGTGGCTACTAACCAAACAATAAAGTAAGAGAGTAGTGGAGTGGTTGAGATGAATATACAATTCTTGCCCCTTTCCATACGCAGGGCGTGTATATATATTTTCGTAAAGTGTAATTACAACTTTGCCCTTATAGTCACATAGCTCCCACAAAGGTATAGACGTCATTACAAATGTCATATTGGGCCTTACAATTCATTAACAGGCCGGTTGAGCTTAGGTGGGGACCATCTCTACCACAAGAGCCTCTCATGGTAGAGGGCTTCTCACGGGTCGAAACCATGTCGCTGAGCCCTTTGGCCCCTCCGTCCCTGCGGCCTGTGATGCCTCCGGCAATGAGTCGTACGGGCCGGACTCATCTCGATGCCCGCTTGAAGTTGTAAAATCCCTCCGCTTGAAGCCATAACACCCCTCGGCCGTAATGGGAGCGGCGGAATGTTACTGGCGCGTCGTGCGTTGCCAGGCGCAGTTTGACCGCGATCGTGGGGCCGTGCGAAGCGTTGTAGGACACGTGTGGGCTCTTGGTTGGCGAGTCGTGCGGTGTCAAGCGGAGTTTGGCAGCGGTCGTGCGCCGTGCGAGGTGTCGTGGGACACGTGTGGACGCTTGATTGGCGAGTCGTGCGGTGTTAGTTTCCGCCGGTTGGGTTTCCCGATCGTGGGGTAGCCGAACGGGCTTTAAAACTGTAGTCGCCGTCGCGTCACTGTCCTTTATGCTTGCCCATCCGCCAGAACGTTGCCTTTTGCCCACTGCTCCCATGTGCACCGCTACCGTATGCACCGCTTTTCGTTGCCGCCCGCCGTTGCATTCCCTCCTCTCGCGGTCCTCATTTGGCCACTGGTGCCGTGAGAAGTTGACCCGGAAGCCTATCGTCGTGTGCCACCCGCTGTCGTCTGAAGGACTGTAGCTGAGATGGCCCGTGATGACGACCGTTCTCACCAGCCGAGCGGTGTCGCGTCGTCAAGCCGCGGTGGCTCCTCCAGCCAAAGGGCAAGGCTAAAGAGGCCACCGAGAAGTTCAACGCCGAGCTCGTAAGAAAGGGAAAATAGCCCCGATCTACACCATAGGTCGGGTCGTTCCGGACTAGTCCCCGAATGTCACATTTATTTCCATTCCAAAGCGACGTATATGTATCGTAGGAGTACTTTAGTTTGTTCCATCATGCATGATGTTTTTTCTATGCACGTAACCAAACCCTGTGAGCCATGTTAATTTTAGCTTTATTATAAAGTCTATTTTAATTCACAACATCAAATCTCGTCGTCATTTCGCATTTAATTCTTCAAAAGGAAGCACTTTGTTACCATCTTACTACCAAATTCATAATTCAAGTCTAAACTAAATTCAACAATTATCTCAATTTATAATTTACAAACCAACTGTAATCACGCATGCAGGCAATTTCAATCGCTAATATAATGAGCATCGCATATTACTAATTATGAATATGAAATAACATGGAAAATTCGTAGCACATAAACTTTCTAAAAAATTAAATAATTAGGTCAACTGTGTCAGGAGACTGCACATAAAATTTTGTAATTTTGTCAGGAGACTGCACATAAAATTTTGTAATTTTTTGTGTTCGTTTGCTATATGTAATAAATCCTAAAAAATACCATAATCATATGAATGTTTTTAGCAACATTCATAATGGATAAAATTCTTAAAAAATCTACACAATGAAGTACGTTATGTCAGAAGGCTGTACATAAAATTTCATAATTTTTAGAGTTTATTTGCTATATTTAAAAAATCTAAACAACCGGTAAATAAAAAATCCTAACTCAGCAGGTGATTAAGCCAGCTAATTCCCTCCTTGCCGCCCGCCACCGGATGACAGGTGATTGTGCTAGCTTAATCTGTAGTCGTCCGATGGCGGGGCGGCGGGGAGAGAGCTGCCTGGTAGGCGGGCGACAGCCCGTTGGTCGGGCTCCGATGGACAGGTGTCGGCTACACGGCTTTGTCGCCCGGTGATCGTGCGGCAAAACCGCCATTTCTGTCAATTTCATGTGTATATGGCTATTTTTGCAAATATAGATTAAAAACATGCCAAAAACTCTAAAAATCCTGTGCAGGCCCATATATAGACGTGTATATACTCCGGATGTAGGGCGACATGGATGGATGGATGGATGTATATGCACTAAATGCAGACCGGGTGAAGGCTGTCGATTGGTTACAAACTGCCAAAACTGGATGCGTTCTTTGTCACCAGAATCAGGTGTAGTATGATACGTTCTTTGCCAGAGAGATGGTGCATTTCTGCATGGAGGTGAGGAGGTCCATTGAGGTGGACCGACGAATTTCCGGACATTTGGTACCCTTCAGGCCTTCACCACCCATTCTATTGGGCATAGAAAGATACTGTTTTCTGTGTTCCTCTGAAGTTGGTTCTGCGGATTAGATATACAAGATTATAAGACATTGTTCTGCGGATTAGATAAACAAGATCTTGGCTTTGACATTATCAATGGTGTCAGAGCTCTCGACTTCAAGCGTGATGGTCTTTCCTGTCAGTGTCTTCACAAAGATCTGCACCCCTCTTTGGACGCGGAGGATCAAGGGAAGAGTAGACTCCTTCTGAATATTGTAATCAGCCAATGTGCGCCCATCCTCAAGCTGCTTCCCAGCAAAGATGAGCCTCTGCTGGTCAGGAGGGATACCCTCCTTGTCCTGGATTTTTGCCTTGACATTGTCAATGGTGTCAGAGCTCTCAACCTCCAGAGTTATGGTCTTCCCAGTAAGGGTCTTCACAAAGATCTGCATCCCACCCCTCAAACGAAGAACAAGGTGGAGGGTAGACTCCTTTTGAATGTTTTAATCGGCCAACGTCCGACCATCTTCCAGCTGCTTCCCAGCAAAGATAAGCCTCTGTTGGTCACGTGGGATTCCCTCCTTGTCCTGGATCTTTGCCTTGACGTTGTCAATGGTGTCGGAGCTCTCAACCTCCAGAGTTATGGTCTTCCCAGTAAGAGTTTTCACAAAGATCTGCATCCCACCTCGTAGACAAAGAACAAGGTGGAGGGTAGACTCCTTTTGGATGTTTTAGTCAGCCAATGTCCGGCCTTCCTCTAGTTGCTTGCCAGCAAAGATGAGCCTCTGTTGGTCTGGGGGAATGCCCTCCTTGTCCTGAATCTTGGCTTTAACATTGGAAATGGTATCAGAACTCTCAACCTCAAGAGTGATAGTCTTGCCAGTCAGGGTCTTAATAAAGATCTGCATCTGTTTCACTTCTTAACAAAGATCTGCATGTGTTTCACAAAATAGGATACGTCAAAGATTAGCAAAATGCAGTATTGAGCATAAATTCATTTGCAATCAGGTAAAGCAGCAGAGGATGTACACAGAGATCCCTATGAAACAGAAAGTATGCACTCATGTAGCTACAATGTTCAAGAAGGCGCTAGGCGGGGGGGCGAGGTGGGGCCTAGCGCCTAGGGAGCCTAGGTGGCCAAATTAAAAATAAGGTCAACAATGCTATATATCTGAGATCTAACGTCTCAGATCGAGTCATCAAATCCTATAACTAATGTTAAAAAAAATTAGTCAGACTTTAGACCGTCTAATAAAGATCCAACGGTCCAGATCTTCTAACCCTAACCCTAAATCCATCCGCGCCTCCCCGCATATCCGCGCCCGCCTCCCCCACTCTAACCCTAACCCTAAATCCATTCGCCGCCTCCCCGCATATTCGCGCGGTCGCGCCCGCCTCCCCCACTCTCTCCGGCAAATCGCCGCCGCCTCCCCGCAGATTCCGCCGCCCGCCTCCCCCACTCTCCCCCCGCAGATCACCGCCGCCTCCCCCGCAGATCCCGCCGCCTGCCTACCCATCTCTCCCCTGCAGATCGCCGCCGCCCGTCTCCCCCATCCCTCCGGATTTGGCGCGGGGAGTCCAAATCCAGCAGCGGCGGCGGGATCTGGCGCGGGGGATCCGGCGGCGGCAGGTCTGGCGCGGGAAGTCCGGATTCGGCAGCGGCGGCCACGGGAGCGGCGGACGGGCGGGGGGAAGATGGTGATGCGGAATCTGGCGAGTCGACAGCAGCGGCGACGGCCTCGTGTGCGGTAACTCTTTTCCCCATCCCAGCCGCTCCCTCCGTGCCGCCCCATCCGCCGCGCCTTGGGTCGCCTGGCCCCGCCTTGGACCGCCTCGCCGCCCAACCACCCGACTAGGGGCCAAGGCCGGGCGGCACCCTGCCGCCCAGCGCCTACGCGGTGCCTAGGCGGCCGCCTTCTTGAACAGTGTGCAGCTATAACACTAACTAGTTGTTATGGACCTTAGTTCATAACAGGATAAACATCCGCCGAGATGATGGCCGGGTAGCGGCGGTGTGGTTAAGAGAGAAGAGACTATGAGAATAGAAACTAATATTTAATTTCCTAATAATGAAACGGTTGAGCCCAGTGCCCACACCCATGACACTAATAAAAGTATATTAACTTTTTTCCAACATTCAAAAGTAACAAACCAATACATTCACACAAAGAATTACAGTAGACATTTATATGTACAACTTGGAATAACTACTATTAAAATTTTATACATTGTTCTTTCCTTCCCAATGAAAGAAATCTTGAGTGCACATAAAAACTCCGTCCACATCAAGAAGCCAAGGTTGTTTTTCATCGATTAAAACACAAAGTCTCTATTCGAATGATTTTGCATAAATCAACCACCTAATGATCAAGGATATTACACAAGTAGACCAAGGAACGACGATACAATTAGTCATGAAACATCAATCTGCCTCAAAACGCGAAATTTACATCGTATCGTACCATTGATTATCTAAAATCGCAGAAAAAAATAGACCAAATTCCTAATCTCACGGGTGCACCAGACTATGGAAATAGATCAGAACTTGAAGCAACTACGTCAAAATCAAAATAAATCGGTAATCTAACTGAACCAAACCTAACAACAAATCAGAACATACTAGACCAAACCCTCGACCTCGTAATTGCATCACACCAAACGATCAAATCACAATATCACCCGGCATGAGAACCCTAGGTTACATCACCGCATCGAACGGAACGAACAAATCCGAAACCGTAACCAACCGGATCACTCGTAACCCTAGGTTTTCTATCGAATGAGACCACCGAACACACCGAGTCGAATCGAAGCAGGGGAGAGGAATCGATACCACGCGGGGCGGAGATTGCTGTCGAGCGACGAGCCGGAGACGTCCCTGGAAACCGCGACTGCGGGCGACGAAGATTGTGGGGAGAAGTGGTGGCGATCGGAACTCTGATCTGAGCCGAGCCTTGCGGTGGGCGTGGTATTTATGATGGATGGTACGGGTTGGTCGCTCCTAGTTGGCTTCTGTCGAGGCGGATCCTGGTGCCATCTGAACCTAGGCCCAAACTCGCGCGAGACTTCTCCGCACGGGCCCCTCAGCGCCTGGCCGCCGCGGCTGCCCGACCCAACCTATTGCGAGTTTGCGACCACGGTTTTGCGAAGCGCCGACCCAGTTTTTCACAAGCCGCGCGCACGGCAGAGGCTGGCCCTGGCAGTTGAATGGTTTTTCCGCTCGGTTTCATCCCTTCACGGCGTTGCCGAAAACGGTAAAGGATTATCTATTTTATCTAATATTTATATTTTAAAAATATGAATATGGTAAATAAAATTTGTATTTAAGAATGTTTATATTAATATTTGAAAATGTTCGTGTATGTACATGAGAATACTCGTATTCGTATTCGAGACTATTCAATCTATTTCCATCCTTAACGACCTCCCAAGATGATTGTAGGAAGTAATTTTCTGATAAACTAATATTCATACACAATAAGTGAAAATTACTTTGCATAATTTTTAACTCTATGCGCTACACTGCTAGCTCATATAGATATGCAGTCATGTTATATAGATTTGTTTTACTGAGATTTGTTATAAAAGTTTTAGGATATTCACATTCGACCGAATTAAATACATATTGTAAGGGCCCAGATATAACAATTCGGCATCCTCTGTGATTCCACCGCACTATTCCCTGGATCAGTAGATAGTGCTCACAGATTACAGTTCTGAATATCAAAGTACATATCAAGCGGAAACGTAAATATAATAATAACTTACTCATGGGCCGATTAGGCCGAAATCAATAAGATGCAGCAGCGGAAATGAAGCACACAGGTGGGACCCTCAGGACATGCCCACAGGCAGCCAACTGGAGGTTTGCGACCTAGCCCTTGTTGACTTCATCTTCTTCTCCATCATAACTAAAAGTATTGCTGAAGCGTAGTGACCTGATTCCTGCTTCTGGATTTGTTATGAGAGAGAGTGTGAGCACACTAACCACCGTACTCCGCGAGCCAATACACAGGATGCAAATAAATAGTATGCATGGCTTATCAAAGGAGAGGCTCGGGTTATTTTATTTGCCAAAAATCGCTTTTAGTAGCATTATTATTATTAAATCATAGTGTTATTAATTCTACCTAAACTCCACATGGCGATTGCCATAATTGACTTAATCCACCAAAGACACCCTTTTCCTTACTAATTGCTGTCTACGACTCCAAACAGCGAGTGTCATCATTACTTAATCCACCGAATATACTCTTTCCAGATTGATTGCTGTCTAAGACTCCAAACAGCGAGTGACATCATTTAATTATTCCACCGATCATATACTTTCAATATTGACTGCTGTCTAAAACCCCAAACAGCGGATAACATCAATTATACAATCCACCAATCAATTGCTTCCTAAATCCCCAAACAGCAAGTATCATAATTTATATAATTCACCGATCAATTGCTGCCTAAAACTCCAAACAGCTAGTGACATCATCTATCTAATATCATTTGATTAATCCACCGAACACACACTTTCTATATTGAGTGCTGTCTAAAACTCCAAACAGCGAATATCATCATTTATACAATCCACCAATATCTTTTGTATTCCAAATTCCTATCAACCCATTCCTTTTGCTATTGATCCACAACCACAATTTGCTCTTACAATAATCAACCTTGTTTTTCCATTATCTATTTCTAACTAATCCACTAGTATACCTCCACCAAGAATATCATTGATCAAGTTTATACTCCAAGAATTGTTATCCTACATCCAAATTCCCAAAAATTCAATTTATCCATTTAGTATTTGATCAAATCCTATTAACCCCATGATCGCCAATATCTTCCAAGAATTTATATTAATTATCAATGTCGTAATCCAGCAATTACCTTTGCACCCTCTAATTCTCCAAAAATCATTTAGATCATCTATCTAGCATATCTATTCATTTAGACTCCACCAATTTATTTTTCTCAGAATCCACGCTATCGTTTCCTTTTTATGATCGACCTAAATCCACCAACAACTTTATGTATTTACCACAAACATCCATCGTCTTTCCTTACGACTCTGTTTATTCTTCCTGACATTTTATTTTGTGAGAAGTATTATCATTATTTAAAAATATAATACATAGAAATTTCCTGAGACCTAACAGTTTTGACCAAAAACATAATGTGTAAGAGAATGCAATAATAATAGCGATCCAGATTCCATCCACCGTTACATGGCATCCGTACCATATAGCATCTTTCAGCGTTATAGCCGCTTAACTTACCACTGGGACAACACCCAGGACAATTCAAATCAGGGCTTTCCACTACCCTCCACTTTTCCATTCCCACCCACAAAGTTTTTGAAATAGAACTATATCTGGTTAAGTTCCCATGTCCGCCCTTGACCGTGGGCACGGCTATTCGAATAGTTTTGACTCTGCAGAGTTTATACACTTTCACCACAAGAGACAATCAACTCGTTGCCCCACACGATTCCTTAGTCATGTGGTTGAGCAGACCATCACAGTGACTTTTCAAAGTATCTAGTCCCCTTTGTCATCCCACCTTATGGGAAACTGCCCACTTGCGGTGGGTCCCATCTATGCACGGGATGTTCGCCACGGATACTAGCGCAGCCCAGGCTCCACTCCCCGCAGCGCTAGCACGACTGGAAAACTTCACCCTCCACTCGGTGTCCCTTTAGGCCTCCCCTTGCCCTTGCGTATCCACTTCCATCCACTACCAGTGAAATGAGTCTGGTGGTTTCGATAAATTTACTTAGCCAAGTTATACTTTACAGATTTGTGGTTACACTGTTTTACATAGGAGGTCATGACAAGATTCAGTCCTTAGTGGTATCTGGGCGGTTCTACCACTACCCACTTTGTGCTTCCACTGCACCACATACACACACTCTCGAACCATCCGCCCAGATAATTAAGCAAGTTGGGGTTTTTGGGAATATAAAATAATCATATCCAACATATACCAGTCATTACCACCATGACTGCCCAACCAAATTTTCTCATGATTAAAAGTGATGCTTGAGAGTTCTCGCACCCATGAGTATCTAAGCAACACTAAGCATGACATATAATTACGGACTTAATTTCGAAAGGTTACTATTATAATTTTTGCTAGGGCGACAAGGTTCACAATTTCAAATATTCTAAAGGAGGGGTAATATTAATCAAGGTACACAATGGAATATAACTAGAATCGTAAATTAAACATGTTTTTGCATATAAGATAAAAGCATGTAATTTGATAATTTAAACAAAAATAATTTGTAGAAAGTGTAGGTTCAACGTGATCAAAGTATTGACTCGCCTTGCGCGGTTTACCGCGGTCTTGAGCTCACTCAAAGCTATCTCATTTGATGGTCTTGGGCTTCTGGTCTTTATCTCCACTTTGATCTTGATCTCGCTTAATCCATTGATTTTTCGGGACTCCAGTTTCTAACTATGCGATAAGCGACTAAATCCAAATAAAAACAAATAACTCAAGGGATCCAAATAAATCCAAATAAACCCAATTGAACTTGATTAATTTTTATTTTGATTAAATAGGTGATTGGAGATTAGGTTAATTGGACGCGGAGTATTGTCGGAGCCGAACTAGTTGGAATGAAGCGATGATTGGTAAAAGGACATTCAATGAAGGAGGGTTTACGGCACATAAATATTGATGAGATTATCTTGTTTTAGATTTGGGGAGGACTAGGTTGAGCCGGCCATTAAATACCATAGCTTACCTTATATTCTTACAGGCTTATTTCAATATTCACCCATAGTTAATTTTATGTGGAATATTAATCCACCAACCAATTCTTAGTTCACTGCTATTATTAGCTAAATATAGCGTTGAGATTTAGTTATTGATAATGCATTGAGGATGGGGATTATATTATAAATCATGACCTTCTAACTTAAATATGCATTTCCTTTTAAATGGTTACAGCACTTCGTTTAATAAATTTTATGAAGCCGCTTAATTTATCATTTCATTGAATCTACCATAAAGACTTATCTTATGGCTACCTGCCAAATGTTATGGCATATACTTAATTATAATTATGGTAATTTCTTAATTTAAGGTCTCGCTTTTGTAGATAAATACACTATTGCATCCATTGCTTTAATCATAATTTTTGAAGGAACTCTTAATGGAGATCTTTATTAAATTTGGTTACTAAACCCAATCATATTTTACTGGTGCTTTTAATTGATAATTAGACCTTCTCTGAGTATTCAGCTATAGTAGTTGCTCACATAACAAATAATCAAATATTAAATCTGAAGTAACCCTATATTACCCCTTAATTGAATTTAGTAGCCTCTCTACATTATTCTCTGATTTTCCAAAACTTCCTTAATTGAAATGACTGATAAAAACAAAATAAAAAAATAAAGAAGAAAGAAATGCGCCAAGAAGGAATCGAACTCGGGAGCTAGGCGATGCTCTGTGTCTTAAGCGCACTGGGTAAGCCAAATGGGCCGGCAGCCTTTTGCGACTAACAGGGGGAAAACGCTTTACAAAAAGCGACGCGGAAGCCGAGCTCCTCCATTCGGCCGAAGCAGGGGAGGCGGGGCGCACGGAGGGGATGGCGGCGCCGCCGGCGAGGGGCGGCCAGGGAGGTCGAGGCGAGTGGAAAAATGGAATGGCGAGGGAGCAAGGGAACCAGTGGGGAGATGGCGCGGCCCGGAACGGCGGTGAGGTGAGCGGGCAACAGCACGGGGGCGACGGCGGTGAGGTGGAAATGACGCGCCGGCGGCCGGGAAGGAGAGGGGAGGGAATAACGCGCGCATGAGCGGGAGGAAGACGGGTGGATGCTTACCGCGCTGGTGGTCGGGTCAGGGAGGAGCCGTGGTGAGCCAGCGGCGAGGGCCATGGGCGGCGCGGGGAGGTTCACGGCGCTGGCAACCGGGGGTCAGGGGGAAACTCCGGCGACGGTGGGGATGTGTTGTGGGCGCGGTGAGGGTGCTCCCGGCGGAACGAATTAGGAGGGGAGCTCTTGGGGAAAGAGGAACGAATTAGCAGGAAGAAGGGAGAAAAGAAAGAAGAAAGGAGGGGAGGGGAGAAGGAAGAAAGGGGGAAGGGCCCGCGGGCTGGGTAGGAAGAAAAGACAGGGAGAGAGAGGAAGAGGTGGGGCCCGCGTGTAAGTGAGCGAGAAAAGGAATAAGAGGGGGAAAACAGGAAATAAAGGCTCAAGCCAATTACTGAAATTTGGATTTTTAACTTTAAACTTTTAACTTACCTTAAGATTCATAAATTTTAATTTTTGCATGATTTTCAAATTTAAATTTTTGCTCTAGTATTAAGACTAGTCTTGGATTTAATTGTATAGTTTATGTATGTGTATATTTGAGTTGTACTTTTACTTCAGCTATTTCCCTTTAACTACTTTATAGACCATGTTTTGATTTTGTAAATAGATTTTTGGAATTACTTTCTCAGGGTTAAATACTATTTAAACTATTTGTATTCACTTACCTAAGTATTTATTTTTATTTTTGCTATTTGGTGCTCGAGAATTATTTTTCGATATTATTGGCCCGACACATATCTCAGGAAAACCCAAGTAAAATGTTGAACCAAAATTCAAATGACAATAAGATGCAAATAAAAGTTTTTTTTAAATCTCTCAAAATTTCAAACATCCAAAATTTAGGATGTTACACATATTCTATTCAAATTCATATTCGTTATGACATTCGAGAATATTCGGTCCGTATTTGTTTTAAAAATATGAATTTGTAGTCGTATCTGTATTCATTTTAAAAATATCGATTCGTATTTGTATTTGAGGCTATTTGATCCGTTCCTCTCCCTACTTGTCACATCTCATCGTTGTGATGACTGTTTGTGACTTAGGCACAGTTTAAAACTGTTTTTGGCTTCTAACTTCCATCATAAGTCGGAATATGTTTTGAATATATTAACTTCTTAATATAACTTTTCTTTTTTTTGTATTATCTATAGGGATATAACATTTTTCTTATTTCTCTTCATCTTCTTTTAATTGAATATCTCACTTAAAAGCTAACGGTCACTTTAATGACCATTTTAATTTAAAAACATTATCAAAAGCCATTTTGAATGGCCCTTTATACTGTAAGCTTAACTTGGATTTGGTGCATGCAACGCGTATGTCAGCAAACTCGCTGCCACTGGCTAAATTGCCCACAGCCCTGGGTATACAATCGTCTTGTGCGCCTAGCCTACGACGTTAATGATAAGCCTGCCAGAGTGAATGGGCCAGTTTAACTGTAGGGCCTGTTCTTTACCTCACAAGCTGGTGGTTTTTGGCTTTTGCTACAGTATTTAACTTTTAAACGGAGTATTTTCTCAAGACGGGGTCTACAAGTTAAACGATCTACACGTTAAAAGCCCAACATCTGTACCAGCCAAAATCGCAAATGGATATCTGTCTCTCCGTAATCTGTACCGTAAATAGCCAAAATTCAAAAATTTCAGCCAAAAGTCATAAGCCGCAGCAAAAAAGAACAGGCCCGTAATCCATGTAATGACGTTATGACAAGCTCTCCAGGCAATGTAGTGGGAGTTAGGCTGGGTTTTTCTAGACCAGTCCAAGGCCCCGCTGCCTAAGCACTGTATGAACCCGACATATGGCGGGTCAGCCTAGCTCGACAAAAAATGGGGCCGAGCGGGGCCCAGCATATCGTGTTATGCTTGGGGCGGCTCAATACTGTTGAGAATAGTCTCACATCAGTTGCAGAAAGGAAAAAAGTACAATTTATTAATATGAGGGAGATCTCACCTATTGGATTAGTCTTTTAAGGGGGAAGACCCAATATTACTTACAGGTCTATTGCTTTAGGGTTTACATCTGGCAACCTGTGGGCTTAGTTGTGTTTAGTCCGTTTGGACTTGGGGCCTAGAAAGAATACCCGGTTGGCCGGTTGCACCTAGGCATACGGTCAGGATTCGATCTAACAATTGGTATAAAAGCTTAGACGTCAAACGTCTCTTTGGACTACATAGTTGTGGAAGTACACAGTCGATGTGTGAGGGGGAGAATATTGGGAATAGTCCCACATCAGTTGTGAGAAGAAAAAAGTACAGTTTATAAGTGTGAGAGAAACTTCTTTTATTAGACTAATCTTTTGGAGGAAAAATCTAATATTACTTATAAAACTGTTGCTTTAGAGTTTATATTTGATAGCTCATGAGTTTAGTTATATTTAACCCATTTAGATTTAGGACCCACAGAGTAAACCCGATCTCATCGAACAGGCGCGGTGATGGTGCCAAGCAGCGGGGCAGCCGGGGTAGGAGCTGGCGCGGTGACTCCTCCCATCTGCTTCTTTCCCTTTTTCCAATCCTGATCTACTACTCTCTCAATAAAAAAATCCCGATCTACTGCTCTAGTCCCACAATCTCGCATACATGGCCGTCGGGCGATCACCCCGGCACCCTCTTACCCCTTTCTCGAGCCATCTCTCTCCTCCACCGCTCTCCCTCGGTCGTCGTTGGCCCCGAGTGCCCCAGCTATCCAGACACCACTGGCCTCGACTCCGTCCGGCGACGTCACTGCCTCCGCTCCGCCCGCAGGTATCCTCCGTGGCTCCCCTCTCCGAACTGTGTCCCTCTACTCTCTGGCTCCCCCTCCCTCCCCCCGGCGGTCACCGCAATTTATTTCACAACGATTAGATGCTCTTTTTTGCTACGTTGCAATTTACCAATAGATTGTTACTTGGTTAGCTACTTAATGTAAATTTTTCGGTCTATGATACTGGAAATATAGCTGTTGCAGTTGAAACCGGAGGCAAGTCGGACCGGTATGGCACGGTGGCCGGCACGGGCCGAAGTGGAACCCAGTCCACACACCCTTTTTTTTTTGAACTGTCCACACACCCTTGATCCTGGTTGTGATCAAAATGGCTGAAAAGCCCGTGGCTTATGGCTGAAAACACTGTAGCTGGCTGAAAAAAGCACTGTAGCTGACAGAGGCTTATTTACCATAATTAAATTTAAAAAAATTTAAAAATAGAAAAAACATGTTAGCCCATTACGTATAATACAAACAAATACGAGGAAAAAAAGAACCGGTAAAAAAACTCAAAAAAAAGCCAAAAGTTCAGAAAAAGACGAAATTTATGAATAGTGCAAAAATAAGCTGAAGCCAAAAGCTCAAGCCATTTTGATCACAACCCCTATCTCACAAAGCGTCCCCAGCTACGTACGTAAGCATGGACCAGCTCGGTTGGAAGGTGATCATTTGGGTTTTTTTGTGGCTTAAGGCTGAAAAGCACTGCAGCTGACTGAAAAAACACTGTAGCTGATATAGACTTATTTAGCATAATTAAAATTAAAAAATATAAAAAATTTGTTAGCCCATTACGTATGATACAAATAAATATGGGAAAAAAGAACCAACAAAAAAGCTCAACAAAAAGCCAAAAGTTCAGAAAAAAACGAAATTTATGAATAGTGAAAAATAAACCGGAAGCTAAAAGTTAAAAGCCAAAATGATCACAGCCAGCAAAGCGCCAATGTGCTACGTGGCAACCAGTTGTTCCAGAAGAAATGCTGTTCCATACATAGCAGAGGCTTCTAATGGCAGCCACTTAACAATGGCGCGCGCACACCACAGCTGACCGTAATACCGTATACACAAACACAACTATGCGGGTATTTTTGTGGCCACAGAACATGACATGCACGGGGCATGAACGCATGGTGGGTTGGCAGTTGTCACTTGTCAGTAATTAATCATGGAGCTGCAGATGAGATCGTTCAAAGGCATTAATTAACCGAAGGATTAAGCTACTTTAGTAAAGCACTGCGCATGTACTACTGGTCGTTGGGGGACGGGCACGGTGGGACTGTCTCCATATGATATTGCTCTAGAAGTCTAGCTTCTCTTTTTTGTTTTGTTAGGATGATTACTAGTAGACTATACGCCCAAAATAAAATTTTTTACTGAGTAAATCAGAAGGTTATATGAGTAAGAGATCGTTGATCGTTACTATTAGACGTGTAATAAAGTAAAAGATGAATTAAAGCAATCCGGTTCAACATAGCGCGTGTCAGTGCAATGAAAGTAATCAATTGTCCAATGTTCCCGCGCAACGATCCTTGGAAGTCGATCGTCTTCTAGCGGTAATCGATCTCTACGAGTCAATTGTCTTCTGTTTGGATGACCCCAATCAACGTTGTAGTCGCAACATCTCTACCGAAGTACACACATCCAACGATGTAATGCCATGTGTCGGTATGCTAGCACCATCACGCATAGCAGGGCTTTTGAAAGAAAGCAGCAAGGTTTGTCTCTCTTTTTCACAACCCTATACACCCATTTATATAGAGCCTTCGATCGGATCCTAATTTATCATTATTAGAGATTATATCCCACTCGGAGAGTCTCTAACTGAATCCTTATCCAATACGAGTAGAGATCGTATCCCACTCGGAGACTTATTGTTTCAACCTGTTAAATGTGTGATCCTGTAAATTCATGTATACTTGATTGTAAACCCGGAAACATCTTTTTAATCACTGGTTGATAGCGGGTCCTAGTAGGACATATCAACATCTAAATATACACAAAGATCAAACCGGATGAATCTTATGCAACTAGATTTTATCATTTATGATCAGTTCATAACTCCTTACGACCAATTCGTATCTGACTACGACCACTTCGTATCTCCATATGAACAGTTCGTACACCGATTTGTGATATGTCAAACTAGCTCACGACTAGTCATTATATCCATATGACCGGTTCATATCTGGTCAGACTAAACGACTTGTTTGCGTATTCTCCTTTTACGTTACGATACATGATCGAACTCTACGTAATAAACGTGTTATTTATGGATTGTTTAATCTTATCTGATCTAGTGATGGATAACTTTATGTGGTTGACTCTTCGATCACTTATGACATAGCCACACAATTTCTTTATCTGACTACATCGAGGGGCTCAGAGATATTTCTCCTGTTATGTAGGAGGGACAAATCCTATATCCGACTAGTCATAGTTACCCAATATTTCATAACATGCCTGAAAGCTACATTTATAACTACCTAGTTATAGAGTAGCGTTTGACAACTCTAAGTGCACCATTATATATGTAGGAAACTATGCTGATATCAGGTACAGGAATTATATAGCATTATTGTTTAAGACTAACTAATGATACATAAAAAACAAAACAATCTCAATAATACCATGTTATCTAACATGTGTCCACATTATTAACTTAATATATCTATATCCGTGATCCGTGAAATATGATTATTAATCAATATGTGTGCTAATTTATAAATCATAATTGTTCCACACAATGATATAAGATCAAAGATAATTTCAAATAACATCAAAATATGAATAAAGAGTTCTATGAACACATAATATACTTGTTGATTAATACAAAAGATATTTATTCAAGAGACAAAATAATATATTATTCAAAAGATCATATATATATATATATATATATATATATATATATATATATATATATATATATATATATATATATATATATATATATATATATATATATATATATATATATATATATATATATATATATATATATATATATATGTAGATAGATAGATAGATAGATAGTATAAATAACAGGGGCACCTAGGTGTCTGGACACCTAGTCTCCTTACCTTTGGATTGCTTTTAGATGCATGCTAGTGTGATTGAGACTTTCCATCCATGATTAAGACTTTCCTTCCATGATTGATTTAGCATGCCTAATATATTACATACCATACATACCATTGCTCTAGCACGTATCTAAAAGCAATCTAACGGCAGGGAGCCTAGGTGTCTGGGCACCTAGGTGTCCCATTTCAGCGATATATATATATATATATATATATATATATATATATATATATATATATATATATATATATATATATATATATATATATATATATATATATATATATATAAGTTATATAGTCATCTTTATTATTTACCCTTTAAGACATATCACTAACATGTTTTGTGTGCCCAACCCTAATCCAAATTTGTGAAATCTTATCCACTTATCCCTGCTCCGCAGAGTAAGGCGAAGGATGACCAGATCTTGCTGAGTAGTGCCGTGGTAAACTGGTAATGGTGAGAAACTGAGAATTTTAGGTAGTGCTGGGGAATTGTTAGTGCGCTATATCTTAGGTCCCATGCTTTGTTATAGGCTGGTAGTAGTTGGAACTTAACAGGTTGCTGGAGAGGTTTAAGTCCTGAAGACTGCAAAAAAAAAGGAGCATAATCGAAGCCAAAAAATGTTAGATAAACAAACACGATGGTGATAGTTGCAACTTGCAACAAAACCTTCTTTCGTCTACGAAACCAGCTAGCTACCTGACGTACTCTATTCCAATAAATTTCGGTGATTACCAAGGGAATCAAGCTCCCATATGCGACATGGCGTTTGCTCATCACTTTTCGAAAGCCTACCAAGGCCTTGGGTCAGACCATTATTACTTGGGCAAAAGATAAGCTGTCTAAAAGGAAACTGTACCTAGCTAGAGCACCCGTAATGGTGCCGTTAAGCTCACTATAAGAAACCACGTAGAACAGAGAAAAAGAGAGAGAAACAAAATCGTCGTCACAGCTAGCGACTCTCGCTAGCACGCCTTTTCACGCGGAGTGGCCCCCACTATTTCCTCGTCTGCCTTTTCACGCCGGAACTTGGCATCCGTGGCCGGCGCGTGGAGGAGGACGGGCGGTACAGGAGGAGGACGAGCGCAGAGGGCCGCCGCCGGCGTGCGAAGGGCCAGATGCGGCAGGCCATCACTGGCGTGTGGAGGAGCAGATGCAGATTTAGCTGCCGCCGCCGGGGAAGCCGTGGGCGTCATGGACAGGACTGCGGGCGGGTGCGAGGCGAAGCCGGCCGCGGGCGCCGTCGGTGAGCCACCGCGGATGGGGCAAAGCGCCGCTGGTGAGCTTGGTCTTCGGTCGCGGGAGCCGTGCCGAGGCGAGCTCTGCCTCCAGCCAGCGAGCGCCGTGAGGGCGAGCTCCCTTCTCACTCGCAGCGACAGCGCGGGCGGGGCGATGCGAGGCTAGCCGCGGGCGCGGCGAGCGAGCGGACGCCGGCATCGTCGGCGAAGCGCGGCAGGCGCCGCTGGCGGTGGCGGGGGCGAGGCGAGGCCGACCGCAGGCGCCACGCTAAGGCGAGCTCGGCCTCCGGCCGGCGAGCGCGGCACAGACTGAGCTTGTGTCTGCGGGGGCGAGCTCCCCTCTCACACGGCCATGGCAGGGGAGGCGCGGCTGCCGGAGCGTGGAGCGCGCGGCGTTGAGGAGGTGGGCGTGACTTGCGCCGGCTGGGCACGGGGAGAGAAGATGCATATGGTGGGACCCACTTTTTTTTTTAAGCAGAGGGATATAGACTAGTTGTTGGATGAGTGATCTGTATGATCTTTCTTTAGCTGAGATGGACATGCCATGTAGATATTATAGAGAGCAGCTTACTACAACTATTGCGGGTGCTCTTACGCAGCCTTTTGCTATCTACACCCGTGACGCTAAAACCTGCCGATGCGGTTCTCATTGGCCATGCACTAGTGCACGTACGTCAGTACGCGTGCATTTACATCCAGAGACACGACGCGGCGTACATGTACAAGACGAGCTGGTTTCACTTCACAGGTGAACAGAGCAGCACTGCCGCAAGCGCGGATGGCGCTGAAACGGCCAAACGGGAACGGGCGGGCATGGCGAGGTGGGTGGCGGGTGAGACCGCGCGTAGCCCATGTAGCAGTTTTGGTGTAACCAGCTGGCGTCTGCGCGCGTGTTCATGCGTTTTGGGGGCGGTGCACATGAGAAAGCGGGCCTGTCTGTCGAGCCATTTTAGCCATATCATGTGTGTTTCCTTCACGGCCGTTCCTAACTGCGTTTTCTCCTCTCTTTCGGCCCTGGCGGCGCGCTGGATAATTTATCCAAATATCCTGCTTTGTTTAATCTACTACTGCTACTTCTTGACTTGCTGTACTTTACAACGGAAGTATCAGTTTGAGCCATGTCGTTGAAGACTTGAAGTGTATCTATGTATCAATGTATGCCACCGATCTGCATAAGGGCATCTCCAATGGTTATAGTTAGCAACTAACTATAAGACTTCCACATCATCTATATAGTACACACCAAAGTTAGCATTCTAAAAAACTATCTATAAGGATAGCTATTTGATGCTTACATGCACACACAGAATTTATGGAGGCTGCCTCGTTTGGCGCTATAGACTATATCTAGAGCTGTAGAGAGCTGCGTTCTCTTTCTTCATTTAATATCTTCCACATAGGACAGTTGATGACATTAACTCTCTTGTAGATAGCTGCTATAGACCCATTGGAGATGCTCTAAGACTCCATGCATGGCGGTTGGCAGCTGAGCGGCCGAGACCCGGATACATGTCGAATGCTTGCTCCGGGATGAACGCATGCAGAATCTTTCAGCTACTCCGAAATACCAGCGGACTACGACCCAACATTGATGGCTTGAAGCATCTACGATGCAGGTGCTCAGATATGTACTTAGAGGAACTGATCTTTGTTATCACGTAGAACAGATATTATGTTTATTTTATAGCATCGATATGTAAGTACGCATTGCTATTTAATATGTGCTTATGTATATAATCATATCTAATTAAATAGATAATATAACATCTAAACACCTATAAAAATATTTTTATTGGATTAAATAATGTTTATATAGTTTAGATGATATGGTTATATTTTCACTCGTTAGTGACTTGTGTACAATGCCAAGATTGGTAAAAGGCCATTTTTGGCAGTATTGGACACATTATTTACAAAAATAGCATTTTCTTAGCATCAATTGAAAAAAATGATAATACCTGTCGCCCGGTAGCTTCTTGGGCTAACACGTGGCAACTGTCGTCTGATGGCCGGGCGCCGGTGACCGGACGACAGGTGCTACATGTCAGCCCGAGAAGCTTGGTAGTGCTATTTTTACAATGAATATTTTTTTAAAAAAATACTATTTTATAAATAACTCGTTTAATAGAACCATTTTCACGAATGATTCTATGGTCGCTTACTAGGACTAGTACTGGATTTCGGTGAGTAGTGTGCACATTAAAAAAGTTCATTGAACCTTGTTACGACGTAGCAGTGGGCAGTGGCCCAGTGGAGTGCTACAGAAAGCAACCGGACAAACGGTCAAAAGAAAAGGAGAACGTTGCGTCTGCTGTACAGCTGGAGCCTGGATGGTCATGTACGTGCGCGCCATACTGGCAGGTGGAAGACAACACGCCATTCAATCAAGTCGGAGTAAATACATGGTCAAATCCAGACAAATGCAGCTCTTGGCTCGCTCACTGCTCGTTTCACGTCACCCTCCACGTAAGTACGTACTAACGCCTACCGGACACATTGATAATGGCGCACTCCGCCTGAAACACAAGCACTGCACCCTCGTCCCAAACACATCACATGACCATCCACTCATATTATCTCTAAATCCAAATGTAGTACTACTACCTTTCGAATAGCTCCGCTGATTAAAGCTGGGGGGATTCCGGCCCCCCAGCGATCCACGTCGCCCCGCCCGCGTTGCCCGGCCGGCGCGTGGCGGGGGATTTCCCGTACGGCCGGGAGAGGTGATTTCCTCATATTTTTCGAAAATTACGTAAAGGTCTTTTTTCCTCGCGAAAAAGTCCCTGCAAGTTTTTTTAAGAAAATTTTTTGATGGATGGCGCCCTGCGGGTTTCCAAAATTACGTATAGGTCCTTATTTACTTACGTAGAAGCCCTTACAGGTCCTCGGTTTTTTTCAAAGAAACCCTTTGATTTTCCCGAAAATACGTATTTATCCTCGATTTTTTTTAAAAAAACTCCTCACAAATTATCGCCTCTTTTACTTTGGTACATACGGTGGCTGGCGCGGCGTGTCGCCGCGCCTTTGAGGCTAGTTATATTATATATTTAGAAGTAAGTACTACTGCTCCGGTTCTTTGCTTTAACAATGTGCATACATGCATTGCATAATTGCGTGATTGTATTACAGCATTTTGATAGCTGAAACAGGACAAGGCGAAGGGAAACCCCAATTAGGACCATGCCAAGGCAAAGGGAAACCCCAATTAGGACCATGCCTTCCCCATCACCAGCGAAGCTTAGCTGTTGTTACCCACCACCATCCCTTCAGTTCCCTTTTCTTGTTAAGCTGATAAACTCCCTTCTGTTTTTCTTTCCAGCTCTTGCTCTTGCTATCTTTTCTTTTTTGCTATTGCCATATAGGCCACAGTGGTGGAGCCCTTTTCACACACGAGGACCTACACGCCACTAAACAAGAATTTTGGACACTGTTGGACCCCTGTTTACCCAAAATTCCCGTTTTGGCCCCCTGTGCAAAAAATTCCCAAATTTGGACCCCTGTTGAGCGCGCGATTGCCAGGTGCTGCCACGTGCCCCGGTCGTGCGGTCTGGTACCGCACGACCGGACTGTTCACCGGGTCGTGCGGTACCAGACCGCACGACCCGCCTGCCGTCGCCCCCAGCACGCGATCCAATCGCCCGAGCGCACGATCGATCGGCCGACCGCGCGTCCTCCCGCCCGGCCGCGCGACCTGCAGAGCCGACCGCACAATCAATTCGCGGAGCCGCGCGATCAATTCGGGGGGCCAGAAGGACTACTAGGTCTTCTTACTTTTTTGTTTCAGTCTTCTCACATAATTGTAGCAAGAAAAAGTACAAAATGTTTGCTACGTAATCTCACTGTCGGAGTTCTTTAAAAAAATGATCACAAGCCCTATTGGCTCGAACTTTAGCATCTTCGCATTAATTAGCGCATTGCTCGGCTAATATCTTTCATGCTAGCAGAATTGATCGCGCGCTCCGCGAATTGATTGTGCGGTCGGCTCTGCAGGTCGCGCGACCGGGCGGGAGGACGCGCGGTCGGCCGATCGATCATGCGCTCGGGCGATTGGATCGCGCGCTGGGGGCGACGGCAGGCGAGTCGTGCGGTCTGGTACCGCACGACCCGGTGAACAGTCCGGTCGTGCGGTACCAGACCGCACGACCGGGGCACGTGGCAGCACCTGGCAATCGCGCGCTCAACAGGGGTCCAAATTTGGGAATTTTTTGCACAAGGGCCAAAACGGGAATTTTGAGTAAACAGGGGTCCAACAGTGTCCAAATTTCACTAAACAAACCAACTCAGCATGTGCAGTGCAACCTAGCCAAAGTGGCTGCACACATAGACATGAGCATCTCTGTCTTCGCTTCCTACCAATGGTGGTACCGCGTATATAAGATGCGAGTGGAAGGTTATTAGGCAGCAGAACCCAAGAAGCGCGTATGCAGAGAAAAGGTTTTTGGTTCTCGAGAAGTGAACGGGAGAGAGAGCAGCTAGCCAGTCATGGTGGTGAAGGCCAGGAGGTTCTTGGCGGCCTTGCTCGCCGCCGCGACGTGCGTGTGCTTATCGGCGGTGGCCTTTGCCTTCGACGTGCCGAGCGTCGCCTTCGAGGAAGGGTTCTCGCCGCTGTTCGGCGACGGCAACGTCGTCCGCACGCCGGATGACAGGAGCGCCTGCCTCTTGCTCGATCGGCGGTCCGGTAATCTGTCTCTTGCATACTCCATTCATTTTTCTCCCCTCTCTCATATATTTGTACTAGTACGAGCCTTTAGCGCTCTGTTCTTCCCTTTCTCATAGTTTGCCGCTGTTTCTTTACATTTTTCTTCGCCCTCTCATATATATGTTTGCTGCTGTTTCTTTACAGGTTCTGGGTTCATCTCCTCGGATTACTACCTCCACGGCTTCTTCAGCGCGTCCATCAAGCTGCCAAAGGACTATACGGCCGGCATCGTCGTCGCCTTCTACGTGAGTACTTGATCCGACAACATAACTATCCAAAGCAGCTATTTTTTAGCTTATGGCTGGCTCATGGTTTCACTCCAACAAAAACAAACGGATGGCTTCTTCGTCGACAATTTCAACAGGTTATCGGGTAGTGTTTTAAATGGACTTATTGATATTCAATTTATTTATATAAACACTTACACTAGTTCTAAAAACATGAGACGCAGCTGAAAAGAACAAACTGCTGTTCTTTGGAACTGTTGGTCTTACTTATCACATGGCGTGTCAACTCGGATTGCTTTTGGTTAAAATTATACTATAACAACTATTATTTTTTAAATAATTCAATTTAAAATTAAAAAGAAAAAACAGATAAAACCATTATATTTTCATAAATAATACAAAGGATAAAAGAAAACCAAATAGTAAAAAAGTTAAAACTAAAACATTTATAAATAATCTAAAGGATAAAAGAAAAAGCAAAAAACCAAATAGTAAAAAAGCCAAAATTAACAAATCCACGTTTTTTAAGTGGCTTATGGAAGCGGAAATACAGAAGCAAAAGCCCCCCTAAACCGGAAAACCAACGCAAGTTGCGTGCCCCATGCCCTGGTGGCGCAGAGTAGACAACAGGGCGAGCCACATGGGTTGTCTGGACTTTTAAGCCCAAAAAGGCTGCGCCGCCTGCCCCCCGGGAGTAGAACCAGTCACACGCTCCTCATCACATTGTTCAGGCTCTCACCAAAACGAAGTTAATACCAGTAGAGCATCTCCAATGGGTCTATAGCAGCTATCTACAAGAGAGTCCATGTCATCAACTGTCCTACGTGGAAGATATTAAATGAAGAAAGAGAACGCAGCTCTCTACAGCTCTAGAGATAGTCTATAGCGCCAAACGAGGCAGCCTCCATAAATTCTGTGTGTGCATGTAAGCATCAAATAGCTATCCTTATAGATAGTTCTTTAGAATGCTAACTTTAGTGTGTACTATATAGATGATGTGGAAGTCTTATAGTTAGTTGCTAGCTATAACCATTGGAGATGCCCGTAGAACCAGTAAATTTAGAGTACACGTGTTTTTAGATGAGTTAGAGCATCTCCAACAGTATGAGCTAGTTACTAGCTCTAAGAGCAAGTCCAATAATAGAGCCAAGTGCTTGGCTAAGTCAAGTTATAAGAGCCAAGTTATACAATAGTTTGTCTTCTATTTGTCTACAAAAGTTTTTTTTTATTATTATATGGTACCAAGTCTCACATTCTCTTTCCTACTCCTCCTCACATACATTTATTATCTGGGCCCACCACTGCATAGGCTCCCGTGTGCAGCTTGTTGCTTGCATGAGAGCCAAGCTCTCCTCTCTCTCCTCTCTTCTCTCCTCCACATCAGCAAAAATGCTGACTAGCTTGGCTATAAGACCATTATTGTACTTGCTCTAAGACAACTTCTCCAATAGTACTAACTTTTAGCACATAGCTCATAACATAAATAGCCTCACATGACACTCTCATATAATCTTGAAATGTGTGTATGAGACTAGCTCTTGATCAAGATATATCTTTTCTCTCTCTTCTATTAAAATATGAAATAATATGCTTAGAGCTAGCTCATAAGTCACTATTGGAGATGCTCTTAAAGTATACGTACCACCAATACGAGTGAGTAAGTTTCTGTGCACAAGCCGGTGAATAATGTCGTAGCCGATGGAAGCCCCGTGGTTTCTTGCAAGCTTGCATTAACGCACGTACAGTAATTCCAACGAACACATGTTAGCATGGCTTCCCATAGATTATTGTTGTCCCGCGGTTTGATAATGTGTTGGTTAATTTTTGGATGCTGCAGCTGTCCAATGGGGACGTGTACGAGAAGACACACGACGAGCTGGACTTCGAGTTCCTGGGCAGCCGGTGGGGCGGGCAGTGGCGGGTGCAGACCAACGTCTACGGCAACGGCAGCACCGCCCGCGGCCGCGAGGAGCGCTACCTCCTCCCCTTCGACCCCACCCTCGAGGCCCACCGCTACGCCATCCTCTGGGCCCCCACCCATATCATGTACGAATCGTAATCCACTCACTCTGCATGGTGAATTGTTTTGCTGATTTGCGCGCGCGCGCGCACGACTGATAAGAGTGAGTTGGGTGCGTGCGGCGTGCAGCTTCTACATCGACGACACGCCGATCCGCGAGGTGATCCGGCACCCGGGCATGGGCGGGGACTTCCCGGCGAAACCGATGGCGGTGTACGCGACCATCTGGGACGGCTCCGCGTGGGCCACGGACGGCGGCAAGTACAAGGTCAACTACAAGTACGCGCCGTTCGCGTCCGACTTCTCCGACCTGGCCCTGCTCGGCTGCCGCGCCGACCCGGTGCTCCGCGTCCCGCGTGGCTCCGGCGCAGGCGGGTGCGCCGAACCCGCCCTCCTCGCGCTCGTGACGGCCGACTACGCCGTCATGACCCCGCAGAAGCGCGCCGCGATGCGCGCGTTCCGGGCGCGGCACATGACCTACACCGTGTGCTACGACGCGGTCCGGTACGCGGCCGGGCCGTTCGCCGAGTGCGACAACTCGGACGAGGAGAGGGAGGCCTTCTGGGCGTGGGGCGAATCCAAGACCGTCGTAATGAGGCCGCGCGGCCGCGGGCGCCGCCGTGGGCGCAGGGCCGGCGCCGGGGGACGCGCGGGCGTGGCAAGCAGCTGAGGTCTGGGGAGGCTAATGGCACAATGGTTATATCCTAGGATTCGATCAATTATTGGGTACTGTAATGTGATTTTGTTCCATGTATGTACAGGTTGTAAAGCTAGGTGTAGGGGCATAATTCGTTACTACTATTATTCTTTGATCCGTTGGATGGCATCTAATAATCTGATCACATTATTACTGCACTGTACTACTCCATTCACCGAGATTTTGCTCTACTCCGTATATGACAAAAGACCCGTACATGTAAATCGATCGTCGCGCCATAGGTTCATGTTGAGGAGTCACGGGGTTTGGAGTTGGTGCTGGGACAATTAACGGACAGCACGGTGACAACTGGAGATGTTGGTGTTCTGCCTTTGCTTCTTCGGTTCGTTTCAACCATTTATCGAGCGGTATCCTCCCCTGGCATACAGTGCTATTAGCAGTTAGGGCTTGGACTGTCCACGGGCTGTGTATCCGAGAAGTTCGGTGGATCAACTCCAAATCTATGGTTTTTTTGCACCAAATCAGCTTAATGACTATAACGTTAGCATCTAAATATCCAATATGATCGCCAGAAACTTGCACCTGTACTCTCTTGTTCTTCATTTTTACCTTCCCCTTTCTTCCTTTTGTCCCGGCAACTCATATGCCTGGATCTTGCACCCATGCCTCAAAAAAGTTTAGCGGTTGATCGAGAGCAAACAGCCAGAGATCTATGAACGTACAAAGCTTTCTGAAAACCATATATAGGTAAATTGCACAATAATAGCACGTCTGACATCCATGGCGCGTTTTCTTTTTCAGTTTTGCAATTGCACAGCTGATTTAAATTTTTTTATCTCTCAGTTTTCTGAAGTTATATTCTCAGTTACCTAAAATTGCAGTGTACTAATTCCCTCCACCTGAAGTTGCATTCTCAGTCATCTAAAATTGCAGTATAAAAAAGTAACCGAAGATGAAGAAAAAACAGTTAACTGTGCAATAATCACTTCTTTTCTTTTTTTTTTTCCTCCCCTCGCAACAATTGTGTATTTATGGGATTCCTTTCCCTGGAAAAAGGAAAATGAAACTAATGCAAACTGTGATGGCCCAAGGGTGGAAAATATGCTGGCGGCCTGACTTCGATGAGGGCAGTAGCCTGGTCAATCACTCATGTGGCCTCTAACAAGGCCAGATCCAAAGCCTTACTGGGCTGGATTAGGTTTTGTAAGAGCCTAACCAAGCCTCCCAAAGACTTTGTACCTTGAACTTCACTACCGCAAGCACACAGCAGCGGCAGAACAAATCCACGTCGATCGGACGACGTCACCTCAGCATTGTAGACGGCAAACCACAGACGGGACATATACGCACGAGGATTCAAGGGGTCCTACGCACGCTTTGCAACGAATCGTACTGCCGATCCTTGAATAACAGCTGCTTTCCGTCTTATTTGACGAGCTATTTACAAAAATAGCATCCTCTTAACCATAATTACAAAAATAGTGTTTCTGTGCTCGATGATCGGACGGCAGGTGCCATATATCAGCCTGAGATTAATGTCATTCGATCACCGGTGCCAAGGCCTGAGGTTAATGCTGCCCGATGACCAAACGACAGGTGCCATGTGTCAGCCCGAGGTTAATACCGGGCAGTAGGTCATCACATGTCAGCTCGAGGTTAATATCGTTCGGTCACCGGACAGCAGGAGCGTCATTTTTGTGATTATAGTTAAGAGAGTGCTATTTTTATAAATAGCATGCTAAAACACAGCTATTTCCGCTAATGACTCCCGATCCTTTGGTCGCCATGCATGTCTTCCGCTACACCAGCTTTCTTACCCTTTTTTTCCGATACACTGACTGGCTTTGCTCTGGGCCATCCAGCAAGCCAACGCTTGCACCACGGAGGACTACATAATACTAGTGCTGGTACTAGTGTAGTGTACTATATTCCATCAGTCATTGCTCGCTCAACTCACTGTCGCAACGTGTCTATGTTTAGCTCAAAAGTACGACGACAACGGAGACTGGCCAAGGGAGCTTTTGGCATGGTGATCTCTCAAGCTCCCGAGAGTGGAAGAAAGCAAGAGATCCCTCATCCACTGTTCAGCAGGGGGCCTCAGTGCACGGAATGGGGCTGGAATTATTGAATTCTGTCAGGTCTCGTCGTGTTCCTTTGTTTATTTGATCTCCGTCCGAATGCCCTTGAATTGCAGGAGACGGTGGTGGGGCTCCTTGTCCCCACGATGTACTGATCCAGCACGCCACAGCCTTCTGTAGCGTACGAAGTCTCGTTTCTCTCGTGCGAATTGTTCTTCGTTTCTACTTGGGTTTTTTAAGAGACATGGAAATTGTCACAGTAGACTTATGCTTGCGATGATACATCATCACCCGTTTGTTCCCCGTGCGTTTTCCCCCAGGAACCAAGGAAAACTTTCGAAGGATAATTCTCGCATGACAATGAGTGAGTTGAATCTTCAGGTGTAGACCTGTACAAAAACTTGTAAATTCTCCGGGGCATTGTCAAGCTAGACCCTAATGTGCAAGGATAAAAACTATTGACTTGTAACATCGATTCGAGCAGGTCAGATGTTCGTCGTTCAGATTACTGTTACCTTCACGGCCTTAAATGATTTTTGTAGGACTGCAATGGCAACAAAGGGGTGAAAAATATCTCACAAATTTTTTAAAGGTATTTGCAAATTCTTTACTTGGTAGCTATAAAGATATGAACATCAGAATTGGAAACCAAGAACAAAGTAATAACCTTAAAAAACAAAGAGCTTAGCTCTATACTTGGGCGGTCTGACCCGCAGCAAACTAGCGATCTGACCAGTGATCGGTTTAACCAAGCCTAGATGCGGTCTAATCGCTCTACTGTTCCCAAAATAGAAAACCATCTCGAGTTCACATCACTTTTGGTGTAATCTTTAAAATTCATGTCAAATAAGATCAAACTTAGCACACACCATGTTGAGGATCTCAAGGACATATTTCATAGAAGGATCGGGATGATCTTAACCAAAGTCCCAACCTTCCATCAAAACATACAAGGTGTGTGCAAAGTTTGATCTTATTTGGCCATGGATTTTAAAGAATGCACCAAAAGAGGTGTTTTGCATTGGGCTTGATCGGTCTGACCGGCTCCTGGTTGGCGGTCATATCGGCCCTAAAGATTGTTTATCAAATTTTAGGAATTAGGTTTTGGGTTGATTTAAATTATGTTTGATCACTACATTTATGTTGTATGAAGTATGTTTTAGCTAACATAGGTTAAGTTATAAAGAACTCATGTTCAAAAATAATTTTTTATCTTTGGATATGCAGAAAAGCTTTAAAGCCAACCATAGTTAATGGAGAGGATCGAGGCTACGCACATGGAGGATATGAGGCCCAGAACAGTTAAGAATACCGGGTGAGATGGTCGAGTTCAAGGATGGCAGGAGGAAGGTGATAAATGTTAAAAGGAAGGGTCGAGCGATAGGTTGCATCAAGTGGCTTGGTTGGCTAGAGTGGGGCGTGGTTTGGTGGGACCAAAATATGAGAATTGCCGATGCATGGCAAGCCATTAATGCACATACACATGGCTAGTATGGTGATTGCTTACAAAGGAAAATGAAGGTTGGGTCAAGACAAGGACATTTTGATAAATTGCCCAATAACGAAAAAGTGACGGTGTACAAAACCGCGGTGCTAGCCTAAATGATTTAGGTCATGGATATATTGAAAATGCTAAGTGGATCAAGTTTTGATTCACTAACGGGTTAATAGGTGTGTGCGTTTTGAAAAATGTGCATGTATATGTGTAAAACCCGTTATGACGTTGGGTTAACGGGTTAGCCCATTTAAAATTTTGAAACCCAACTAGAGGTGTTAGCTAAGGGTTTTTTTGTGAGCCTCCATATGTAAGGAGAGAGATATATAGCTAGGTTAAGGTTTTGAGAGAGAGTTCATATCTAGTCTTGAGAGACGTTAGGGTTCTTAGAGAGAACCTTTGTGAGATAAGTTGTAGCTCCTTGTCTTGATCTTGCTGTCATCCTTAGGCTTGTGAAGTGGATAAGGAGTGACTATAAATATTCATTTTAAGTATCAATAGAGATCAAAATTCGTCCAAGTATTTTTCACTTGTGCTCAAGTGATGAAATCTTGATTGGTTTGTGTTTTGGTGCTTTTTCTTCCCCTCTTGATCTTGCTTTATGCCAAGGACGTGTACATGATGAAGATGTCTCTTGGAGGCCATATCTCATCCATCTAGATACTTCTTATTTATAAGTTCTTGTGTTTGTCTGATTTTGGCTCAATAGAGGGTGTTTTGGGGGGTTTTGGTATTGTGGACATTTTGGTTTGAATCTGTGCCGTGATATAGCTTTTTATGATATATGAGAACATATCTAATATTATCTAGATCATTAAGAACTTACGAGTAAGGGTAGATCGAGGTTTTCCTCTTTTGCCCGATTTTAGTGTAATATTTCTTCAAACAAAAAAGGGATAGAACATTGGGAATGATTTCCTTGATCGTTGATTAGAATATATTTCTGACATCCTAGAGAATGTGCATATTAAATTTCAAGTGATTTGGAGCCTTCATTTACGAGTTGGCTCAATTTGTAGTTTTAGCTCGGCTTTGATGCAATAGAGTTTCAAGAGTTAAAAGATCCCAATTTTCTTAAGTTATTTCAGGATATTTGATTGGGATAGGTTCGTAAGGTCATAATTTAGACTAAGTTCAAGTTTCAAATCATTTGGAACTATGATCAAAGTTTCATCTATTTTAGATTTAAAATAGTGTTGAAAATATGTTTTGTCCTAAGGAGAGAGGTTAGACCATCTTATACACTGCGGTCAAACCACCCACGCAAGTTTAGGTCGTTTTGACTTGATTTTTTTTGGATATTTTCTTATGAATAATTAGTCTCTAATTTTTATAACTTCTAATAGTTATTAGAGTGAAGATCTTTACTTTCTCCTTTTAAAAAAGATTTTAAAAAACTTTTATTTGTTTTGGCTGTTATCCATCCATCTCTAGTGGAATCACTTTAGGTGCGTGTGAAAGCAATTATTCCCCGGAGTCAGTCAGATCCATCTGCCAACGAAACAAGGAATTATCTGAAGCGGACGTCGACGTTGCACGGAGTTTGGTCTGGGCTGGTCAAAGCCGATAGACCTAACTAATCATGTTGTGTGGCAGCGATTGGATAGTGCCAACTTGATTGTTTACTATTCTCTTCACTTGACTGTTTTTCTAATTTTAGCTTTAAAAAATTAATTTCCTGCATGTTGCGGTTACAAAATCAAGAAGCATTTTTAAGTTGTTGAATTAATAGTGACATTATGGATGGAAGGAACCAATTCATGTATCCAACTCAGTATACTGATGTTATGCTAGATACATATCGATGTGTTGTGCTGCATGGTGTTATGAAGTGGAACTTTCAACTTATAACCTAGTATCGAGCCGAGGGATCTCGGCTCGGTTTGTTAGGTTGCTGGAGATATTGGGTATGTTCCTTTTTTGGTTTATGTCTGTGTTTTATAGTTTTTTGTTAAATTTTTTAAATTTTAGACTATTCGCGAAAGAAATTACGGAGAGTGATACTCGCTTGTGATTTTGATTGGTACAGATGTTGAACTTTTAACGTGTATTATATTTAACTTGTAGATTCTATTTTAAAAAATAATATGTTTAAAAATTAGTTACTATACCAAAAACTAAAAAATATTTTTAGAAGTCATAAAGAACTGGCCCTTTATTCACATACCAAAGCTTACTTAGATGAAGATTGTGGTCAAGATGTAAGCCTATTTTTTTTTTTTGCTTTTTCATGCATCGCAATATAGCTATGGCCTATGACCAGGCCAAGCACAAACCTATCAAACAACACTGGCTCCGTGGGAAGAAAAGACGATCAAGCTAAGGACAGCGAAAAGGATGGCGCTCGGAAAGATCAAGCAATATATTGACTTGTAGGATCGAGTATGATAAGGAGATGACTCTTTCTAAATCTTCTTTCAGGTATCAATTCTATGCAACAAAAATTCAACCTCACCAGCTTATAAAAGCTAAGACCCAAAAGCCACCTGAGACATAAAGTCTCCAGCCGGTCTGACTGTTGGCTTACAAGCGGTCTGATGGCACTGGTCTAACCATGTCGGTTTGATCGTACTTCAGTCTGACCGCTCGTCGAGCAGCAGTGTATTTAGCACTGCACATGATCTAACAAAAGATCTAACTCTTAGACCACTGATTCAAATACAGTAAAATTTGGTACAAACACTCCCTAGGATGTCAAGAACATATTCCAATTATGGATCATGAAGATTCATGCCAAAGTTCTTATTTTTATCTAAAACAACGAGAGTTACATCAAAACCATCAAAAAGCAGAAAACCTTGATATACTGTTGCTTGTGAGTTCTAGATAATTTTGAATGGATTCTTACATATCATAGTAATTTAGATCGTAGCATGAATTCAAACTAAACCCTCACAAGAGCAAAATCCAAAAATCACATCTCTCTTGAGAAAAACCGGGCAAACTCAAGAACTTCCCCTAGAAGCCATCTAGATGGATGAAATTTAATCTTCAAGAGATATCTCCACCTCTTACACGTTCTTGACAGCAGAAAAAATCAAAAAGAGAGAAATCCAAATAAGAAAGCCAAGCAAATAAAAAACATAAGGAAAGATTCATGGCACAACTCACTGGGCAAACTTTACATGTTTATTTTACTTAGAGAGTAATGTTTTACAACCATTCTCTCATGATGGTAGAACTCTAAGTCTAGAGCAGACACACAAAAAAGACTCCAATACATGGAAACCCTAACACTAATCTCTCTCCTTTTCTTCTCTCTTCAACACACAAGGTTTATATGATGGAGATTTTCACCTCACACCAAACCCTAAACAACCAGTCATTCCTTAGTCACACCACTTACGATTGGGGAAATATGGTAACCCACACACAAATGAGTTTTACATTACACACTTACACGCTTTTCAAAGCGTAATTTCCATAAGGCTCCACAAACCTGATAAGACATTCAATCCACAAAGACATGACCTAAACCATTTAGGCCAACATCGCAGTTTTGCAAACCGTCAATCCACCCGTTATTAGATAATTTTCTCAATTGCCATCATGGTCTTCATAAAGATGCGGTGCCCAATGTTTTGTCCCCAAGATCATATGCCTGCGCCGAGGTCGTCATCACTTGAAATGACCTAGTATGGCGCACTGCATTACACTATAGTCCGCAATGCTCAATGCCTTGCCGCCAAGATCGTACGCCTGCTACGGGAAACTTCACCACTCGAAACGCACAATTCTAATTAGCACACCACATGCATGCACTGCCTCTTCACGACCCTTGACTTTCTCCTGTGCTTCTCGGCTTGAGATATTGCTCCACTTGGACTTACACGATACTCCACAGCCACCAAGCCTTGGTTTTGCCACTGGTTGCCATAATCATCAAAGAACAGGCACACCAAAGAACAAGAAATCGATTCGAATATAAATGACATGCACTTGACTCTCAATTAGCAAAACACATGCATGGATATACCCATGACGCACATTTGCATGAAAATCCCATGACTAACACTGCATGGATACCACCATGATTAATAACCCAAAACCAAACCAACTCATCTCTAGAATAGAGGGTTGGTCTGATCACAGCCACCAAGCTGGTCAGACCGCTAGCACCACTCGGGTTAGACCACCATACAATGACCGGATAGATTGCTACACTTTGATTAGACCTTACTTATAATTCCAGTACTACCTGTGACATCTCAAAATTTTAACTTAATTTATTTGGATTTAATTGGCATTTTTCTGAAATTTCTTTTCTCCTTTCTTATTTTAGCCTAGATAAGATCTTTGGAAAATTGTATTTATTTGTGATCAAATTAAGTTTATTTTATTTTTGTTGAGGTCCTCGTGAATTCTAGAATTTTTGAACATTTTCTAGGATTTATTTGGACTTTTCTGCTATTTTCTAAGCATTTATTGTTAGTGATATGCCCTAGAGGCAACATGGAGATGTTATATATATATATATATCACATACTATGTTTATGATGCATTAGTTTGTTCCTTGAAAATAGACATTATCATTATTGATCAATGAGTATGTGACTTATTCATGAGACTCTTAATGTCAAAATGTTGCTATTTCTAAATGATCCCTGATTATATATCATATGAGGAACAAATATGATTCAAAGATCAGCATATGTATTGATTGATGATCATGTCTCATGGATCATGGTATGGAGATACCAAATCAATAATATGGACATGTGTTAGTGAACATATGTTGGATAGACCCGCCATGAGACACTGCAGAGATTACATGTGTCATTAGTTGGTCTCAAGTAGTGTTTATGTAGAATCCTTAGACTTGAGATCATCATGGTTCCCAACATGCGTAGTAGCCTATTTTGGGACTACTAACCACTACTCCGTAACTGGGTAGTCATAAAAGTAGTCTTCGGGTTTGCTATGAAACATGTAGTGGGATGTGAATGATCAAGATAGAATTTGCCCCTCCTTATGGGAGAGATATCTCTGGGCCCCTCGATGTAATGGATTATGAAAGTGCATGGCCATGCCAATGTGATTGAGGAGTCAATCACAAGTTTATAATCCATCACGGAATCGAGAGAGTGATTAAGCTATTAAGAGGATGACACAGGTCTCGCCTTGAGCTTAATCTATATCGTGAGGCAAAGAGATTCGTACATGAGAACATTACAGGTTCAGCCGATATGATCTTTACGTATACTTTGGGGTTAATATGTCTTGCTAGAGGCCGCTATTAACAGGGTGACCGGAAAGGCGTTTCCGGGTCGCGACCAAATATACGTGAACCTACAGGGTCGCACACTTAATGGGTTGGAACACTAATTCGAATGTGATTCGGATGTGGGCTCAATTCGGATAGACTCCTATTGGGCCTCGGTCCACGAGGCCCAAGTGAGGAGGTCTATATATATGGAGGCGGGGGGGGGGGGCTGAGGGATATACACTTCTGTTCCTCCCTAGCAAAACCCTAGCCGCCACCTCCCGAGCCAAACCCTAGCCGCTCGCGAGTGCTGGTACACTCGCGATCGGCGTTCCAGCCCCAGACGTGTGGATACCGGTGGAGGCGCTGCTCGTTGCGGTGTTGATCGGCATCAACAATCTACAGATTGGATCTGCTCGCGGTGTGGTTGATCGCGTGGAGGAGACGATCTGTTCGGGACGATCGGCTACTTCCACTACTACCTCGACGCGCGTGGTTGGATCGGCTTCTCCAACTCTTCTTCCGCTGCGCTGCGCGTCTAGTGGTAACGATCTATGATCCCTCCTTAGCATGATGTCCTGGTGTGCGCGGTAGAAATTTTTATTTTCTGCTATCGTAGCCTACGCGCGTTCCTTCATTTATTTTATTTTTGGGAGTTTTAAAAAAAATCAAAAACAAGTTATTAAATCCCTCTCCCCTCCCGGGCTGACATGTGGCCAGCCTGGATCTCTCCCTACTGCTACATGGCCGAATCCGCCGCGCCCCGTGCCTTCCCCACTCTCTTCTCCATGCGATGGCTTGGATTCGCCTGAGCTGCCATGTGGCAGCCATCCAGCCACCCAGCCCAGACTAGCCCCACCCGCCTCCCTCACTGCCAAGTGGCCTCTCTTTCTTCTTCCTCCTACCGACTCCCTTCTCCCTCCCCGTGCGTCGCCCAGAAGTTGGCCACAGGCTCGAAAACCCCGCCACCTCCCTTATCTCTCCGCGCCAGTTGTTCTCTCTCTTCCCTTACTTTCCCCTCACTTTGCACACGGTTCCTCCTTTCTCGTGCCCACCACCAGCCTTTGAGATTTTTGATGAGCGATTAGCTTACTGTTGTGCCGGCACCCCTATAATACCCTCCTCGGCACCACTCCCTTCACACCTCCCTTTTCCCCTCCCAAAGCCCGCGCCATCCCCGCACCATTCTCCTCCCTCCTCCGTGCCAGCGAGCACCTCCGGCGAGCTCCTTCAGCCAAGTTGAGCCACACCAAGCCTTGCCGTCTTCACCTCCGACTTCACCATGCTCGTGCGAACTCCGTCCACTCCTCCGTCGTGCCACTCCATCACCGGAACCCTCCCTCCGTCAGAAGCTCCTTACCGCCGCCACCTTCGCCCACCGACAGCCGCCTCCGAGCATCCTTGGGCTTCACGCCAAGGTGAGATCACATACCCCCACTCCCCCTCTTGTTTGCACCAATTGCCGACCTCCGCTGTCCTTCACATCACCGGCGAAGCCACGGCCACTAAGCACCACTGCGCTCGCCGTGCCATGTCGATACACGACACGATGTGGCAGCCACATGGTGCCACATGCACACCACGTGTGCGCCATGCCACACCCCCCTTGCCACCTCAGCCGATCCAAGTCCATGTACCCATTTCACAAAGACCGATCCACACTTTAGCCTCGCGCCAATTTATAAAACTTATTACTAACGTCACCATGACATCACAAATCCTTTTTCTTCATAATTTAATTTTCATAAAAATATTACTAAAAATGTATAAATATTATGACAAGTTTGAAGAAAATTTGGAAATTTGCTGTATAGTTTTTGAAGATTCCCTGTCACTACCCATTATGAATCTTTGAAAATTGTCTATATCTGTTTTCGGGCCTGTTTGACAGAGCTCCACCACTGAAAAAATGAATTTGGAGCAGCAGATCCACCAAAAACAGCTCCACCGTGAATCTGGGATCCCACCATGGAGCTAGACAAAACTGTTTGGCTTGCACAGAGCTCCAGATCCACGAAACTGAGTTTTTGGTGGGAATGGCCTGTTTTGCCCATGGGTTTTATGGTGGTATAGGATGGGGTGTGTAACCAGTGGCAAAAGGTGGGTAATTACCACCCAACTCCACGAGTAGGTACGAAACAAGGTTTCGTGGAGCTCCATGGATTTCATGAATCTGGAGCTAGATTCAGTATTTTGGTGGATCCAGATTTCGTGTAGCTGGAGCGTTTGGGTAAAAATTCGTGGAGTGGAGCTGTTTTTGGTGGATCTGGAGTTGGTGGAGCTCTGCCAAACAGACCCTTCATCTCTACAAGTAGTGCTCTAGTTTCTTTTTGTTTGTCATTTGTAGCTTTAATCTGAGATAGTTCATGACTAAATTCAAACTAGTCACAAACCTAAATCCATCTATAAAGAACGTACTATGAACAAGTAAGTTCCATTCTCGATTTAATTATGAGAACTAGGAACTTCATTGTGGCTTGATACATAGTATCATCATCACATAACCATTTTATACATCTAGCTGATGCATCTAATAAAATTTTCTCACACAAAATATTCAAACTTTCTAAAAGACAAAAACAAAAGTTTTAAAACCTTGTTTGGATCATAATTTTTTTCCTAGTTCCCGCAGAAACTATTCCCATGTTAAACTTATGCGTTTCAAATGAGCCCTTAAAATTGTTAGTAACTTATAGCACTCGTCGACAATTCGTAATGTCAATTTACACTCCCAACTAAGGCCCTATTTGGCACAGCTCCACCACCGGCTACTGAAGCTGTTTGGAGCCATTTTGTGCCAAACGGGGTAAAACAAAATAGCTCCACCCAAGGAGTCCCTTAAAACATGCTGAGACAAAAGATATGTACGAGATGGAGCTGAAAAAAGTAGCTCCACCCGGCTCCATCCGCAGGCCCGCATGCCACTGCCCTTGTACTTTCGGGAATTTACGCGATCTGCCACCGGCTCTTCTATTCTCCCGTTCCCGTTCCTCTGTTCGGTCTTCTCGTCTTCGACCGTGAAGGGAGGCCGCCGCCATTAAATATTGGTTGCTAATTCTTTGTGTTATTTTAAATTTTAATTTTTTTTGAATTCAAATTTACTCGGATGAAAAATCATGTAGAAACATACAGCTCTTGATGTTACTACAAGCCAAATAGACAGGGGTATATTAGACAATTGACATCTCTCAACCATGCATGATAAAACAGGTGGAGCTGTTTTGCCAAACAGTCTACCAAAACAGCTCCAGCTCCACCGGTGGAGCTGTTCGTAGAGCTGAAGCCAAAAAAAAAACAGCTCCACTTGTGAAGTGGAGCCGTGCCAAACGGGGCTTAAACTACTACAACATCACATTGCCCAAGCCAACGGGGGCAGAACGGTACACCCCGTGAGTCCGTGACGACGCCCAGCAACCACAACCAACCCATCAACCAGAAATATACTTAAACCCGCACTTAAATCTAAATTCAATTCTAACCCACAGAATAGTGATGTGCTGGATTAGAGTATGTACAATGCAGACGCTTAGAGAGATGCTTAGCAATGAAAAACTGATTTTTTTGCCACATAGGATAGATAAAGTGCTTATTTTGAAGTATAGTAGGTGCTTATGTGTATAACTATATCTATTAATAGATAGTATAGCATCTAAGCACCCACGGAAGAGATGCTTGCATTGGAGAAAATAACTTTTGTATAGATACTTGATAATGTGATTATATTTTCTCTCTTTAAGCATTCATATATAAGCATCTTGCATTGGACATGCATTTAGAGAAACCGAAGCGCCATACAGCCTCAGCACTGGTAGTTATCGCTTATCAACATCACCCGCACTTTTCCCTTCCCCTCGTTCCCTCGCCTCGCCGCCTACTCCTCCTACTACTCCCCGCCGCTCGCCGGAGCGCCGCCACGGTGCTCCCTCATCCCGCCTTGCCGCAGCGAGCTCCGCCGCCTGCGCCGCGCCAGGAACCAGCGCCGTCCGTTGGCGCCGCGGTGGTTCGGGGCAGTGGCGGGCTCGGATCCGAGCGCAGGGGATCCGGTACGAGGCTCCGGAGGGGAATGTGGGTCCCGGTTTGAGGCGTTTTTGGGACGGGAGGCTGCGGTGAGATGATACGGTGAGTGATCTGGAGGTTGCGAATTGTGAGGCGGGAATTGGAGGCGGGTGCGCCGCTGCGGGTGGTTGGATTTGTTCCAGGGGCTCGGGTTTTGGAGTGTTGGTGGTTTGTTGGGGGGAGATTTTCTGTAGGTGGATTCGATACACCGTTTGATTCGTTGCAATCGGCTTGTTGCGCTTGCTCCGGCCATTTTTTTCTTCTTTTTTTGGTAATCACTTTGTGTCAGTTTGACGCGGCTGAGACTGCTTTATCCGTGCCGAATTGGGAGTGCAGTTGCTATGAAAGGCTAATTCCGCCATACCGACGGCTAATCGTGGGAATTCCTTCTAATTGTAGGTGTTTTGGGGGCAAATTATGGTTGTTAAGACTGTTTGATTAACTATGCTGGAGAGCTGGTGATTTTAGGCGCTAATTTCGCGATTCTGTGTGCGTAGCGTGGTTTCATGTGTTTTTTTAGCAGCCCAACTCGTGAATTCCTGTGGTCTCGCTTAATTCTCTTGTCGTTCGTGCTTCTGTTCCTTTTTCCTCGGAGAATTTTCTTCGTACGGTGAACTCGGCATAATTTCGTACTGGCCTGTTCTATTTTCGGGAGTTCTTCTCTCTGTAATTAGTGGCAGAACTGAGCTTAATATGGTATGAATTTTATTTTTTGTGTTCAGGTTTGAAGTGTTTCTAAATTCCAACTATTCCATGGATTTGACCTTTTTTGGGTGGGAAATGGATTTGACCACACTTAAGCTTGCTATTTCCGCTCGTGTTTCAGTTGTGAATTTATGCTATACTATGTGATAAGTTCGATATGATGTGAATTCGCGGGCTATAACTCTAGATGCTTAATTTTAACTCTCTACATGAGCTGGTTCGGAAGTGGTTTGCAAAGGAATTTTGACCTGTGTGAATTGATTTGACCCAAGCTTTTTCCTACGGTGTTTTGGGATTGAGATGGCACAGAGCTATTGGATTCTGGGGGATCAGTAGGAGGGTTTGACTTTAGAGTCCCACTCCTTGTATTTAGGGAATTGGGACCTGCTTGGCTACAGTGGCTGTTATGTTGTGAACAATCCAATGATTTCTCACCTTTTGCAGGATTCAGCCGTGGCGTTTTAGGTTTATAGACTGATCTGGAAAAGGAGCTCACAATTGGCACGCGCATGTTTGTTTAACTACATTTCTACAAGTAGCCTCCCCTTTTGAGTGTAATATTCTGTTTACATGAGTTCACATGAGGTGAATCTTTAAATTCTGTCCACTTCACTTTTGTTAGGCATCTTCATTTCAATAGGCCACTTCTAGCTATAATTTAGTAATGTGAAGTGTAGATACAGTGTTCTAGTATTGTAAACTTTTTTTGTGTGTGTATTCAGGTCGAGAGGAGGCCCATTTTGTTGAGCTGGGGATGCAAAGCATGGGTGCCTTCAGCCAGTGAGCTCGGGATGTGTAGATCAAGGGGCTGATGCCTTCAGGACAATGGCAGGGAATGATGGAGTTGCCCTGAAACCTTTGTCATGTGGGGCAAGGTTACGGAGGAGTTGTGATGCATCGCTGAGAGAGGGAGGGTCCAGGAGGAACCCATTCTTGAAGCACAGAGTGAAGAAGTTTGATCTATCTAGCCTAGATTGGATTGATGAGATTCCAGAATGTCCTGTGTTTTCTCCATCAATGGAGGAGTTTGAGGATCCATTAGTTTATCTGAGTAAAATTGCTCCTGCTGCTGCAAAATATGGTATAGTTGCTTCTCTATGTTCTTCTGTGCTTATTTTCTTCTGAGTAGCATGGTTCCGATGGACGAGCTGACGTGACCAACTATCCCAGCCCCCCGTCCCCCGCCACTCCGCCAGCAAGCACGAAGGTCCCAATGGGCGAGCTGATCCAATTGGTACCTCCAGCCCCCGGGGGTGTGGATGCTGTAAATCTGCCTGCGTCGGTTTCTTTTGCTCGGCCCAGACTTGAGCGGTGCATAGGCACGTACACGGAAGTCCCACGCCAAGGGTACGATTGTGTCATCGATGTCCTATTTCTGACGTGGTCGGCACATGAAGGCGGAGTCGTGGGGCGGGGTGCCCCTTCGAGGCGATGCCTACGAGGAGGGCGGCGAAGTCCCGCGACGCAGCCGAAGGTGCCCCGTGGAGGTGGAGCTTTCGATGCGAAGTTGTGGGTCGGGTCGCCCCTCCGAGGCTATGCCTATGAGGAGGGTGGCAAAGATGGTCGTCGACGAAGACACGAGGACGAGGTGGTCGGTCGGGCGGCAACGAATTCGGCAAACTCTCGACCACAGAGTGGACCGCGGAGCGATCGGACGAAGTCAGGACCGCGAGGCGTCCGGAGGAAGTGTCTAGGACCACGAGGTGGTCGGACGAAGTCACGACGACGAGGTGTCAGACGAAAGTCGGCGGAGTCTTGACCGCAAGGCTGTCGGATGAAGCATCTACAATTGCGAGGCGGTCAGACGAAGCGTCATCGACCACGAGGCGGTCATACGAAGTCTCGACCACGATGCGGTTGGACGAAGTCGGCGGTGGGACGAAGACTTGAAGCGCGCGTGCTCCGTCCCCCCACTCTTTGGACAGGCTTCGATGAAGTCGACAGTCTCGATCGCAATGCGATCGAACGAAGTGTCTACGAGCGCGAGACGGTCGGACGAAGCGTCGGCGACCACGAGGCGGTCGGACGAAGTCTCGACCACGATGCGGTCGGATGACGTCGGCGGTGGGACGAGGACTTGAAGTGCACACGGTGTTGACGAAGCGTCTTCAATCACGGGGTGGTCGGACGAGGCGTCTACAACCACGAAGTGGCCAAACGAAGTCGACGGCGGGATGAAGCCTTGAAGCGCATGCGCTCCGTGCCCCACCCTTCAGATTGGCGTCGATGGAGCCAAGACCACGAGGCGGTTGGACGAAGCGTCTACGACCACGGCATTATTAGATGAGGTCTCGACCGCGAGGTGGTCAGACGAAGTCTACGCCCACGAGGTGGTCGGACGAGGTCTCGATCGAAAGGTGGCAAGACGAAGTGTCTACAACCGCCACATGGTCAGACGAAGTCACAACCGCCACATGGTCGGACGAAGTCATGTCCGTAAGGTAGTTGGACGAAGCGTCTTCGACCACGGGGTGGTCGGACAAAGTCTCGACCGCAAGGCGGTGTGACCAAGCGTCTATGACCACGAAGCGGTCAGACGAGGCGCCGACGACCACGAGGTTGTCGGACGTGAAGTCCCATGACACAGCCGAGGGCAGTCGGTCGAGGCCAATTTTCGAGGCATAGTCATGGACGGGGCCGTTTCTCCGAGGCGATGCCTACGAGGGCGGTAAGTCTCGAACGTGAGTTTGTCGGACGTGTTGACGACCACAAGGTGGTCGGATGAAGTTCGTGTGACCACGAGGTGGTCGGATGAAGTTTGTGTGACCACGAGGCGATCAGACGAGGTGTCGACCACGAGGCGGTTGGACGAAGCGTCTACAACCACGAGGTGGTCGGACGAAGTCCCGACCACAATGCGGTTGGACAAAGTCTAGACCATAAGACAGCCAGACAAAGCCACGGCCGCAAGGCATCAGACGAAGTCACGATCGCGAGGCGGTTAGACAACACGTCCACGACCATGAGGCGGTTGGACAAAAGTGGACGAAGTCAGCGGCGAGACGAATCCTTGCGTGCACGGCCCATCCCCCACCCTTCGGACTTGAGGTCAACGAAGGCGGTGGCGAGACGAAGCTGCAGTGCGCGCGGCCCGTCCCCCACCCTTCGGATTTGGCGTCGACGAAGCCGGCGGCGGGTCAAAGCCTTGCACACATGGTCCGTCCCCCATGCTTCCGACTCAGGGTCGACGAAGTCGGCGGCAAGACAAATCTCTATCGTGCGCGGTCGGCGCGCACGGTGCGTCCCCACCCTACAGACTTGGCGTCGATGAAGTCGGTGGCGAGACGAATCCTTGCACGTGCGGCCTGTCCCCCACCCTTTGGGCTCGGGGTTGACGAAGACGGCGGCGAGACGTTGCGGCGTGCGCACTTCGTCCCCACCCTTCGGACTTAGCGTCGATGAAGCCTTGACATGCACTGTCCGTCCCGCACACTTAGGACTAGGACGAAGCGTGCATAACCACGAGGTGGTCGAACGAAGTCTCAACTGCGAGGCGGTCGGACGAATCTCGACCGTGAGGCGGTCGGACGAAGCGTCTATGACCACGGGGCGGTTGAACGAAGTCTTGACCGCTAGGTGGTCGGACAAAGCGTCTTAGACCACGAAGTCTCAACCGCAAGGTGGGTCAGACGAAGCGTCTACGACCGCTAGGTAGTCGGATGAAGTCTTGACCGCGAGGCGGTCGGACGAAGTATCTACGACCACAACGTGGTCAGACGAGGTCTTGGCTGCGAGGCGGTTGGACAAAGTGTCTACGACCACGAGACGGTTGGACAAAGTCTTGACTGCGAGACGGTCGGACGAAGTCCTGACCGCATAGCGGTCAGATGAAGCGTCTACGACTACGAGGTGGTTGGACACAGTTCCGACCGCAAAGCGGTTGGACGAATTAGCGCGGCGAACTCCCTGGTGAGACGTGTGAAATGTGCGAATCACTGGGACTACAGTCTGTGGCAGGGACTCCTTGGTGGGATGGGCGAAACTCGTGATGCACGCGTGGCCTGCAAACTGTCCCGCTCTACCATCTATACTCCGTAGAGTTCACGCAGAGGCCGTGGACTCCGCGTGGCCGTTTATACTCCATAGAGTTGCCCGGGACGGCTGAGCTCACAGCATTTTATACTCTGTAGAGTACGCCAGGGCGCAACGCCACCGTGCGATCTTTTATACTCTGTAGAGTTGCCCAGGACGGTTAAGTTCCTGGCGCTTGATACTCCGCAGAGTACGCTGGGACGCGAGGCCACCGTGCGATTTATTTTATATTCCGTAGAGTTGCCCGGGACGGCTAATTTCCCAGCACTTTATACTCCGTAGAGTACGCCAGGGCACGAAGCCACCGTGCGATTTTTTTATACTTTGTAGAGTTGCTCGGGACGGCTAAGTTCTCGGCATTTTATACTCCGCAGAGTACGCGGGGGCGCGAGGCCACCGTGCGATTTTTTATACTCTGTAGAGTTGCCCGGGACGGCTAAGTTCCCAGCGCTTTATACTCCGCAGAGTACGTCAGAGCGCGAGGCCACTGTGCGATTTTCACAAAATTACGGCCCAAGGAGTTCGGGCAAAGTTACGACCACGAGACGGTCGGATGAAGCCACGGCCATGATGTAGGCGGACGATGCCTAGACCGCGAGGCAATCGGACGAAGCCACGACCGCGACGTGGGCAGGCGATACCACGATCGCGAGGCGGGCGGACGGGGTCACAATCACAAGGCGGTCGGACGAAGTCACGATCGCGACGTGGGTGGACGATGTTTGAACCATGAGGTCAGACGAACGTCAAGGCGAACATGTACGACCACGAGTCGGAGTTTGGTGGGGGCGACATCCGCGCAGAGTTCGACGAGGGCAACATCTGCGCGGAGCTCGGTGGAGACTGTGCTAAGTCCCGCAAAGACCGGGCAAAGTTCATCGGAGATGACATCTGCGCGGAGCTCGGCATAGACCGTGTGAAGTCCCGCGAAGACCGGGTGAAGTTTGTCGGAGATGACATCCACGCGGAGCTCGGCTAAGTCCTGCAGAGGTCGTGTGAAGTCCGTCGGAGACGACATCCGCACGGAGCTCGGCGTAGACCGTGCGAAGTCCTGCAGAGGTCGTGTGAAGTCCGTCGGAGACGACATCCGCACGGAGCTCGGTGTAGACCGTGCGAAGTCCTCGACAAAGACCGTGCGAAGTCCTGGCCGGAGATCGCACGAAGTCCTGCAAAGGTCGTGCGAAGTCCGTCAGAGACGACATCCCCGCGGAGCTCGTGCGAAGTCCTCGGCAAAGACCGTGCGATGTCATGGGCGGAGAACCCACGAAGTCCTGTGGAGGTCGTGCGAAGTCTGTCGGAGACGACATCCGCGCGGAGCTCAGCGGAGACCGTGCGAAGTCCTCAGCGGAGGCTGGTGCAATATGGCCGCCGCCGATAGCATCTAGCACGGTAGACCGCCGTCGACATCATCACTCTTTTTTTAAAAACCAATATAAATTAGGTGATCTGGGGTGCTCGCGACACGAGTGCTCCGATGGTAACCCTCTCTAGCATCTTCCCTTGCGCAGCTTCTTGGGCGCGTTCCCACGGACGGCGCCAACTGTTGTGGCCTTGCTACAATAGGGAGTACAAGGTACCTCTTTTTCCATGGGAGGAGGTGGAGCTAGAGATAGGAGAGAGAGAGCTCATGTGTAAAATGAGTGGATCCCCCATTTTCATACCCTTCTTGGTGGTTTATATACATGAATGGAGTAGGATGGGAATTTTCTACCCCTTTGATAATTATAAAATGTGAGGTTACATTGGTACATTCCTCTATACTATTAGGCCTATTACATATTAGACCAGTTGCAAGACTCTGTCATGGGAGGTTGGGCCACCCCTACAACAGTGATCTCATGAAAATAAAATAAAGAGAATTTGCACTGGAGGTGTCTAAACTTTCACAGTGGTGCCACTTGTGTCATTAAGCCTCAAAGTCGTCTAAGTGGCAAAATGTTCAGGTTTAGGGACCCACCAATATAGTTTTAAAGTTTATAGATCTAAGTGGTGCCACTGCACAAATTTAGGGAGCTCCGGTGCAATTTTCTCTAAAATAAACCAAATCCTTAAGTTTAAAGCAATTAACCAGTGGCCGTTCCGAGATATGCCCTTTAGATTTTGCTCTTGCAATAATATATTCAGAACCGAAATCGTACTGCCGCTCCAGTTGCACTACCATATGTTTCTAATCACTGCACAGGCGCAATATAGTGTAGTTATTTCTGAGTTTTGTGTGCCACCTGCAAAAGTTGAGCCACACATGGAAACCGGCGTTGCCTGAGCAAACCTTTTGTCAGTAGTTAAATTCTTGAACCAAAGTGTTTATGGCATTTGTGCTTTGTCTTCAAATAGGTTTCTATACATATTATATCAGGTGATGGTGCTGAGACTATGTGCAATTTTCCAGGTATATGCAAGATTGTTTCACCTATCTGCGCTTCTGTACCTGTTGGCACTGTACTGATGAAGGAACAAGGCGGACTTAAGTTTACTACCAGAGTGCAGCCTCTCCGTCTTGCTGAATGGTCCAAGGACGATAAGTTTGCTTTCTTCATGAGTGGAAGGTCTGTCAATCTATTAATACTGCATTACTGCTAGATAAGTGATTTTTGTTATTTATATTGCATAACTTATGAGTATTTATTATCAGAAAGTACACATTTCGAGATTTTGAGAAGATGGCAAATAAGGAATTTGTTCGAAGATACTCTAGTGCTGCCTGTCTTCCACCAAGGTATATGGAAGAGGAATTTTGGCATGAGATAGCATTTGGCAAGATGGAATCTGTTGAGTATGCATGCGATATCGATGGTAGTGGGTTCTCTTCTTCTCCTAATGACCAACTTGGGAGAAGCAAATGGAACTTGAAGGTACTTATTTTGTGTACCATTTTTGGAGGCATTTAGCCATTTACATACTACTTACATTACTAGATATCTTTTTCTTTGGCACTTATGTATTTTGCAAAGTTACACAATGGCTGCAATTTATGCTTGCTCTACTTTCCTTATTTTGCTGTTTTGGGTTGGATGTAGTCTGCGGATATCCTTTTGTTTATGACTCTTTGGTCATAACTATGTCTTCATTGTAACGTACACAATGTATTGATTTTAATCAATTCGTAGTAGAGGCTAGTTTTTTTCAGTATTTGGCTAAAGGTGTGCAAATGCCCCCTTTCTCATTAAATCTTCACTCTTGCATTTACATCTTTGTCAAGTATTTTTATCTTGATATATTAATTTGTTGATCATTACGTGATCTTATCGATCATATGTGCTGCATTGATTAATGATATGTTAAATATCTCATTTGTGTTTCCAGAGACTTTCTCGGTTGCCCAAATCAAAACTGCGTCTTCTCAGAACAGCAATTCCAGTGAGTAGACTCTATTGATGGATTCCCATCCTTTCTTGTTGACCACTTGCAGTTAAAAATTTTTCTGGGGTTTTCAGGGAGTAACAGATCCAATGCTGTATATCGGAATGCTCTTTAGTATGTTTGCCTGGCACGTGGAAGACCATTACTTGTACAGGTGTATGATTAATAGTTTTTGTGATGTTTCTACTGTCTATTCTTTTCATTATAGTGCACAATGAATCTTCTGTTTGTTCTAATGTGAGTTAATGGTTTGCCAGCATTAATTATCATCACTGTGGGGCTTCAAAAACATGGTATGGGATTCCAGGCAAAGCTGCTCCAGATTTTGAGAAAGTGGTAAGTGAGCATGTATATGATCACGAAATTTTATCAGGTGAAGGGGAAAATGCAGCATTTGATGTCCTTTTGGGGAAGACTACAATGTTTCCTCCAAATATTCTAGTGCATCATCATGTTCCTGTCTATAGAGCTATACAGAAACCTGGAGAGTTTGTTATCACGTTTCCTCAAGCTTATCATTCAGGTTTCAGCCATGGTGAGACTTCTTGCTACTACTTGCTGTCAGTAATGTTCCAAAACCATTGGATATCTCAATCTTCTATTTCATTTGATTATTTATGAACATTGGAAAATGTTTACAAAAAAATGCCAGGTTTTAATTGTGGCGAGGCAGTGAATTTCGCTATTGGTGAATGGTTTCCTCTGGGAGCGATTGCTAGTCAACGTTATGCACTTCTAAAGAGGATACCATTATTGCCTTATGAGGAGCTTCTTTGTAAAGAGACGGCATTTCTTGCTCAAGAATTTTCTACATCTCATCATGACAGTTTAACAACATTAACTGGAGATAAGCACATGCAGCTTTGTATGAAAGTCCTTTTTGTGCAGTTGATGCGGCTCCAACATCGTGTTCGTTGGCCACTTATGAAAATGGGTGCTCGCACACACTATAAAGCAGATATTGATGCCACGGTTCTCTGTGGCATATGCAGGCGTGACTGCTATGTAGCTCACATTACGTGTAACTGCAGAGTTGATGCAATTTGCCTTTGTCATGGTAAGACCTTATTAACACTAAGTGCAGATATCTGCCTCCTTTGATGTCATCTTTTTTACTTGGTTACCTTGTTTTGAAGAGGAAGAGATAAGGAAATGCCCTTGCAGCTGTGATCGTGTTGTATTTGTGAGGAAAGACATCTTTGAGTTGGAGACATTATCAAAGAAGTTTGAGGAAGAAAATGGAATACTGGATGCAGTCAGAAAGCAAATGTCTCAAAGTGATGGCTCTAGCACACATTCTGATTTGTTCAACTGCATTGATCACGATGCTGAATACTTCCCATACTGCAAGATTCTCATAGATGCATCCCCTGAAGTTCATAGCATTTCAGAGACAGACGCTGTCGGATATGATTTGAACAAGCCATATCCTGCTGCATCAACAATAACATTTTCTTTCGGACCCCATAAGTATTCTACACAAAGTGACGTAAGCCTCAGTGCTGTGTTTCTTATTGTTATGTTGCTGCACTGTATTGGGGCAACTCAGAAATATTGATGTTACTGTTTATATGCAGGAGTGTACAAGCTCTAACAGAAGGACCTTCTCTAGCTCTTGTCCTGAGAATGCAATTACTCCTGAATCCGCAATCATTAATGCTTACCCTTTATCTACTGATCAAACATGTTCTTCTGACAAATTGGCTGCACAAGATACTGATGATTCTGACTGTGAGGTATTTATAGTGAAGAGAAGGTCTGGCATAACTCCAGAGAAAAGGCGTACAGAAGATGTAACAATAACAAATTTCACTGAGAAACAGGTACAAATATCTCTGTGATGCATCTCATATAAATTGTTACCCTCTCCATTTACAAATAGATGTCACTGTATAGTATGCTTGCAGTGTAACTTTTCTAAAAGATATCCTATAATTGGTCGAATGAAGGCAATATAAGTACATTAGCCATAAAAAGCATTTCATACTATCTATAATTTACATTATATTTGGTAACATTACAAAAATTAATGGTCAGAGGTATACCTCGGAAACCTGGTCAATGTCCAAAATGGTTTCTATTTGTGAATAGAGGGAGATTATTTTTAATTAATTGTTCTATGTTGATACATGACGTTCTATCGGACTTAATCTGCAATGGACCTGGAGCTATTTGCTATTGATATATTAATCAATTGTGATAGTCTTTCTGGAATTCTCAGTTCCTGACTATTGTATATATTTGTTATTATTATAAAATCTAACATCTTATACCAATGTTTTATTCTATTTCACCTTTTTTTTTTAAAATGATGTATAATACAGTGTGGCTGGGCCTTCACAGGATCCGGTAAGGTAACCTCCTGTGGGGATTGGGCAATCAAAAATAGGGCCATGTGTAGAACAGTCCCAAATGCTGAGCTTCATTCCAGAAAGTACTTAGAAAATGATTACTAAACCTGACAAACTAGATTAAGGAGCTTCATTCCACAACGTAAAATCATGCATAAATCGGGACGGACATGATAATGGGATATATGTTCAAAACTTGTAACTAAACCCAGTTAGTGAACTGGAAATTCATATCATGGGGTGATTGCACAAATTGACAATCCACCCTTTTTCCCCAGAACTTCCAATATTTACCTTCATTCGTACTGCTTTCTCTTTATTAATGGCATCTCCTTGTTCCTATTGCCAGGTATTAAAACGGTTGAAGAAAATCCATGCAGATGACAAGAGCAGAAGTATCCTGTGGTACAATAAGTGATAATGTCCGTACCGATGACTGTAGATGTTGTGTTGACTTTATTTGTGGAAATGGAGATGACTTAATAGCTCGAACCAAATCGAAGATGATACATCAACTAGATGCAAATATTGCGGAAGATGAACTTGCTTCCAGCCAGAAACCTAATGGTTGCAACTACCTATCTCCATCTGTAGAGCTTGGGCCAAAACGCTTGAAAATTCTTGGCCTGTCCTTTCCCAGCGGGATTTCTGAGCTGGAAATATCTTTTACAGATTCCAGGACAGTGACTTGGCTAGCCAGCATGCTCAATGAAGTATACTATGCCATTGGTGCTAACACCACGTAAGTTAACAAACAGCATTCCTAACTTCTGGAAGCTGACAGCTCCTTCCAGCCAAGGGTTCCAATTTGTTGGTAGGTCAGTTGGTAATGGGTGGTTCGGAACCGATTCTTTTCACAGGCCTCCAATAGAGGCGCTGTCATGGCTGGATTGTTGATTTTATTGCCAGGTCACCTTTGTGGTATGGGACCTGAAAGCAGTAGCAGACAATTTCAGATGTTTTTTTGTTGTACATCTTCACTTATCTCCTTTCTTGTAGGTTTTTCACTGCGAAGAGGTTAGTCTACAACTTTTATCAATTTCTTTCTTTTTCCACAGATACCTGTACCTAGAATGCTTAAATAGATGCAAATATGAAATTGATACTGTACATCTCCTGATGAGCCGCACTTACTTTCTACTGGTCTTTGCTCTTTATGTAATATCAAAATCATCACATTTTCTTATTATGTCATTATTGGTACCGGTACATTTGTCTCCAGATGTGTTGATAACTCGATATGTTAATAAATAGATTGATGCTGACAGGAAATCACTACCACTGACTGTCATGTTGCATATGCAACAAAGTAGATGCTTTGTGATAATGTATATTGAAGCCCATGTAAATGCTCGAATCAATGATGTTCTATCGACAGTGGGTATAACAGAAGGAATAAAGGAGCAATTCAGTCGCAACTCCTAGTTGGTAGATCCTGATCTGCAAAAATCTGTCATATAAGATTTACTTTCTCCTGTAATGGTACAATATGATATCTGCTTGGCCAATGATTTTTAATGTCGTAATAACTCTGGTTGGTTAGCTAAGTAGGTAATTTGACTAATTGTCCTGTAAATGGCTTCTATTTGTGGAATGAATTCGTCTATGCTGATTCCCAGCAAGACTTCAGGTAGTATTGGGAGAACGACGTGCTGTTTCTTGTTTTTATGCTTTGACAAAATTCTGCGTGATGCCTCACAACTCATATTATTAAGTTTTGGTGTAGCACAGTGAATTATGCCGCCATGGTGGGACAGGCACAATAGCCCAGTGCACGATTACTTGCTTTCACTTACCCATGCTGCCATCATTTTGCTCCACCTGTTTGAGTTACTGAAAACGCCATGAGGGCCTATAAGAGCCATTCACTCGACAGTTTGGTATGATTTTGCACGACTATTATGGCTTTACGTCGGTAAAGAGGCTATTACTTCATGGAAAACTAATGATGGGTTCATGAGGAAAGATTTGATATCTTTTCTAACTTTGCCCATTCTCTTTTCATTCTTTTGTGGACGTTCTCAAAAAATAGATGTTATCCAATCATCACATGTCTTTAAAGACAAGTTAAAAAGAAGGATTCTCTTTGCTGCCACTCTTTGGTGTCCATGATGATTAATTGCTGAGTGCTGACTGAAGCTTTGTCAAGACCCAAGAACACTACACTTTTGCCCGCCTGTTCTGTTTTCAATTCGGCTATCATGTCAGTGTCATGCCACTGATAAAAATCCAATTTCCTAATTTGCCAGGGCTCAGCGTTGAGGCGAAGATATGCATCATATAAAATGTAAGTGCGCCCAAAATGCCTTAAGATTAATGTCATCTCTTATTAATGAATCTTGTTCAAAGATTAATGTTCCATGTCCTATTTAGGAAAAGACCATGGGTTCCAAACTTTCAATGTCTAGGCTAACTGAAGAAAATAATCTTCTGATTGGAACCCAACAATTGCATTGATGTTTGCCCATCGGGCACCTTTGAAAGTCATTGCTGTATCCAACTAACTTGGTTGGAAATTCGATCCTATGATCCTTTTCCACACAGTTGATAGTTGATACAATGGCGATAGTCTACATGTCTTACTTCTAGGACAGAGTACAACCAGTCATTTTGTGTCTCATACTAGGCATGCTTACACGGTCTTCTGTCCGGTGCTAGCTTACATGTGGTGTCTGAAAGCTGCAAATATCTCGAATAGAGTGGGCATGTCGAGTCAAATCTTGGCTTCCTACAGTTTCCCCTTGCGCGTACATCAGCTTTATTGAAGTTCACGGCAGAATTGGTGGACTGCCTCCATGGGGTCACCAGATGCTTCATTCCCAATTTTCAACCCCGGTGTGGCCTCACCGTAGGTGCATGACCATGTATGTACCATGGTGAGTAAATTGTTGCATGGCATCTGCCTTTGGAAGGAACTTCTTTGAGAACAGAACTCAATTCGTCTCCATAGTAACAGCCTTGGATACGCTCCACGTGCACACACAAATCTCCGCAACGCATAGGCCATCTCCCTCCTCCTTTTCTCCCCCAAATCCAAGCGCAATCATCTCCCTCCCCCTTTCTCCACTAATGGCACGCTCGCCTCCATCGGCTGTAGACCGCATCGTCGACATGCCAGCCGCCGCACAAGGATTCCCTCTACCGCCGTCGGCACCTCCGCGTCACCTCCCCAAGAATCCCTTGTCGACGTGCAAGGATTCCCTTTGCTGCCGCTGGCACCTTCGCGTCGCCTCCCAGAGAATCCCCCTCCATTCCCACCTTGAGAATCAACACCGGCACCAGTCGGGTTCGACCTTCCCAACCTCCCTCCTTAGCTTGGCCGCCGCCCCGCGCACACTCCATATGCCCAAAGCCATAGTCAAAGTGGTTGTGGCTATGGCGCCGTGGTCGAAGTGGCCGTAGTCGTGGCACCGTGGTCGAAGTGGCAGTGGTCATGGGCTACTTCGACCACAGCGCCACGATCACGACACTTCGACCACGTCGCTATAACCACGGCCACTTTGGCCTCTGGGTGGGGATTCTCGGGAAGACGACGTGGAGGTGCCGGCAGTGGCAAAGGAAATCCTTACGGGGAGTCCGACATGTTAACGATGCAGTCTATGGTTGACAGAGGTAGGAGGAGAAAAGAAGGTGGAGGAGGACCTTGCCTGAAAATTCATATGTGTGCATCACGTGTAATTTATCCGAGGGTGACCCATAGATACGAAATAGGATCAGGCCCAGACAAGTTCCTTCCCCTGCCTCTGCTATCAAAATCATCAACAGGATGTGACCACACTCTGAACGGGGACAAACCATTAAAGGCCACAGAGTTCAAGGCCTATACATCTTGACCTACATGCTCACTGCTCAGTACCATGGAACAAATCCATATACGCACCTCGGCATTTCAATCAGTAGCAGTATCAGATAGTATTATAAGTCTCAAATTTAGGGTAAGGGCATTGTCTATGAGGTTGTGGAAAGTCTCTTGGTCACTAGGAGAGGATCCCTCTAAATAGTACAGTTCACATGGCTCGGTCTGGGCCTCGCAAAGTCAAGTGAGACCAAAACCTTCTGCCTGAACCGATCTAATTTACTGTATGCAATCTTGGTGTGGCATCCCTATTGGCCTGTCCATATAAAAAACAACGATCAAGCTCTTCTCCTGTGTTAGCCCCAACCATATGCAGTGCTTAAACAAAACAGCTACTGGCCTAAGTAACGATTGTCAATATAATTATTATACAATCATATTCGTTGTCGGCATCATGATATTTTATTCCTACTTTACGAGATCAAATCAGATTTGTCCTGAGGTGGCTTCTATTGTCAGTTTTGCTGAATCCAGTAATATACACCCTCACAGCGTTATTTTTTGCTCTTTGACTCATCAGCTATTTCTCTATGTCCACATCATTAGTTAAGAAATCATCTTGTCTGTACATGGAATCTGGTGTTATGGTTATCAAATCCACAATACTGATGCAGGTGCATAGGAGCCCTAGGTATGAGTGTGCACTACAGTCAGCACCAAGATAGATCAGGTAGGCAACTGTACTGTACTGGGTACCCCTAGTAGCATGTCAAGAAGGATTGGGTGCTAATTTGACGGTCAATTTGTGGGCGAGGTGCAATTTTGGCTGTCGGTAGTTGGACCAGGCCACGGACAGTGGGGGCCACGCAGGAGGGAACCGTTCATAGGTGGGTCCAGCCGGCCACGAGCCACGCACAGGGCAGTGGGCATTTACTATACATGCAGGTCACCCGCTCCTTGGGCATTATGTGCCTCCACTCCACATTTTTACAACTCCCGTCCTAGGGGCTGGTCTCGCTGCTGGCTCCATCCAAGCACATGGCGTGGTGTTGGAGATTGTTCCTGTAGCCTCTTCCTTTTCTTCTCTGCATTGCTTCAGCGAGGCAATTGCAACAAATGCATGCGTATATGTCTCCCTGTAGTCTTTCTCACATGCCAAGCAAAAGCGATTGGTGAATTGCTTTCGCTACTACATGAGTAGTTTAGTGTCCAGAAACAGATGAGCATATTGGTTCGGGGGGGAAATGTGGCTGCAAGATCATTTTTGGTCAAGGAAAGCAACAGTTCCCATGTATGCTCAAAATCAAGGGGCCATGCATGCATGTTTGTTCCTCCCCATATATAAATAACAAGCACAAAGGAATAATAGTATTACAGAAATAAGTGAACATTGTCTTATTGTCGGTGTCTGGAAGATCTGATTAGCACAGTTCACACCTGCCGAACAATAGTTGTCAAAAAAGCATTTCCCAAAAACTAAATGATGGGCCTGAGTCAGCTAATTAAACTGTTCTCCCTCCCTCGTTAGTATGCCGTTATCTCTACCACTTAAAAACACGTTGACATATGGGCCTCCACGATATGCTCCAGTTCCTCGATCCCCTTCCGTGACGTGCTCTCTTCCTCTTGACCTCTTCTCTCCCCACATCCACCCTCGCCTGCCCAAGCCTCCACACTCTGTCGTGCGCTTGTCGCCTGTCGCCTCCCCCACCATCACCCGGCACGATGGGTTGCGGGCTTTTGCGCATCCCCTGCACGGTCATCCTCGCAACCAACGCGCTTGCCATCGTCTCTACCGAACCACGGCCGATGGATCGACCAAGCACGGTTGCACCAAGAGAGAGAAATATATTGTAGGAACCTGGTGAAGACTAGGGCGGTGCGTCGACATCGGCCTTCGTCGTCGAGATGGTGGCGAAGCCACTAGAGCCGAGGAAGACGACCGCGTTACCTAAGGTTCTGCGGCGCCGGAGTTGTTAGAGGAGCGGCGCAAGTAACTGGTAAAAGGAGGTAGCGGGGAGTGAGAGGAGCCGAGGTCACCAGCGATGGTGAGGACCACCGGACTTTCTAGCTCAAGGCGACGCGGTTGTAGGCAGCAGCACTAACTAACGCCAGGAGAGGGTGGAGGGAGCTGATGGGAGTTGAGAGAGACTGCCAATAGCTATGGAGACCGCTGGAGATGGTAGATTGGGTTAGTGGTGTAGTAAAACCGAGGTGGCGGCATTTTAGGCACACAGCTATTCGATTTGAAGGTAGAAGGAGGTGGAATGGTGAGGAACGAGGCGGGGCATGGCCGCCGAAGGCAACGAGAGTCAGCGGAATTGGTGGCAGCGAATCAGGACGACGATGCCACTCAGTACGGAGGAGGGAGGGGTGCAGCTGAGGGAGTGGAGTGAAGTGAGAAGAGAGAGGATTAGAGTTAGGGTTAAAAGGAGTCCAGCTCAGACTGGGCCAACCGGGCTGGTTGGATAGGCCGAGTGGGCCGAATACATGTACGTTGAAACGCAGCTTAACTTAAGGAGATGATTAATGATACCATAATCTAAATTCTAAAAACATAACGTGAGTGTAGAACCTATGATATTATTTATTTAAGATCTGTTACAACGCACGAACACTCTACCAGTTATATCTAACACTTCTCGCTACGGTCTTTGTGTGTGATGCATTCATGCTACGTTGCTACTTGACCATGATCCGAACTTACGCGTACTTAACGTATCGCAAAAAGTATATGTCACATTACTGTGCGAGATCGATCGATCAAACCATGCTGGAGGAGGGAATGTTCACTTCGCATTTGGCACTCGCATGCAGATCCCCCGGTTTTTAAGCCCTGGCGGATCACTGAATTGAAGCCCGTAAATGATCCGTTCATACGGAAGGCAGATTGGATTTACCGGTCGGAGTAATTTCCCCGGCCGATCTCGTCATGTGCGTGCGCCTGACCAGACCGACACTAGGCGCTTTCGCGCCGCGTATTTACGCTCCCGGCCGGATCGTATAGATCGGACGCGCGCGCGCATGCACGGTTGCACACATGTCCATACCACTTCGTATAAAAAAATTTTCCGGACGTGCTCGATTCGTTCCTCGCGTACTCTGACGCGCGCATTTGCTTCCCCTGCCTCCGCATGTGTTCACGAAGATAACATGCTAAACACTCTCCATAGTGTACTAGTTAAAGTTAGAGATTAACTTTGGGAGAGACAAGGAGCCGAGTAGAGTCCAAAGAATCCCTAGCTTGAATGTGTTTTGGCACTATCAGCTGCTTCAATTACCGTTGTTTTTTGGGCGTACGTGTGTCTAATGTATATTGAACTGCATGGTTGGGTGTTTTAAAGGATTTGGCGGTTGCGAGAATATGCATCTCAACGGCACCACTGATGAAAATACATATAGGTGAATGAGAAAGAAACTGCTGAAGAGTTGGGAAGTTGAAATGAATGCAACCATCAAATGAGAAGGTTCAATTCAAATGGGCGGGACACTACCACTACTATAAAAAAAAAGGTCATCACAGACGGTTCAGAACTGTTATCACGGACGGTTTTTTGAACCGTTTGAATTTACGGGTCAGCAATAATCGGAGGTCATCATAGATGGTTTGTGAGCCATCTATAATAAATACAACAGCAGACGGTTTGTAATTAGAACCGTCTGTGGTATTCTAACATCACAAATGTCTCGAAGTAAAAACCGTCTATGATACTCTAACATCACAGATGGTTTTAGCTATCAATCATCTGTGATGGGTAAGTATCACAGATGGTTGCAATATAGAACCGTTTGTGATAGTTCTTCATAGACAGTTTGTACCACAAAACCGTCTGTGATAGTTCATACTATGCCTAATTTTTTCTATTTTTTAGCTTAGCCTCAAGAAATGTTAGCTATGCCATTTGAAAATAAGTAAATATAGCAGCAAACACAGCAACACATTGCATTAGAATCCACCATTACAACATCACAAGATAATGAGCAGATTACCCATCTAACACAACAAGAATATGGCAAGAACGCATATCCTAATTCTATGAACCCAACTCTTAAACATAGCAAAAACACGTCTTCTAATCCTACGCACCCATAGCAAAAACATAGAAGAAGGAGAGATCCTAACAACGCGCGAGCTAGTGTCCTTGACGCCGACTTGAGCATCGTCTTGGTAGTTAGCTGCTTCCGCAGTGCCTTGTAATGAAGGAGAGGTGACGATAGCATCACCTTTATGTCACGACAGTGACACTGCACAAGATACTCTTATGACACTTACGACAAGAGTGTCTTATGCAGTGGACCATGGTGTCACAACGGAGACGCTAGCTCACGACAGTAGTCGGCTTCATCGAGGAACAAGTTAGGAGTGGATGAACTAGGTAGGAGCAACCGGTAGAACTCACGCATCTTGGAGTGAAAGGGAAAGATGGAGCAATTAATAAGGGATGAGAGGTGGGAGGAATCGATGCCTGCCGTTCAATGCGAAGAGAATGAACAAGTGAGATTAGAATCCTGGGGGAGATGCCACGGATCGGTGTCGTGGCATTATCAAAGATGATTTATTATATGAACTATCTGTGATAATACACATATCACAGACGGTTCTTATAAATAAATGTCTATGAATTATCACAGGTGGTTATTAATACGAACCGTCTATAATGTCTTCCATTATCACAGACGGTTTATACTAATAACCATCTGTGAAATATTTTTACAGACGTTTATTAATACAAACTGTCTATGATGTCTTGCTTTATCACAGATAGTTCGTATAAATAACCGTCTGTGAAAATATCACATACGGTTGTTAGTATAAACCGTCTGTGATAGTTGCAGTACAGGCAGTTCATAGAAACCGTCTGTGATGTAGCCGTCTAATATAGCCTCTTTTGTAGTAGTGCACAAATCATTGCATAAAAAAATAAGTACAGTGCATTACCATGTCAAATGCATGGGAGCAGTACGTACGTTCGTCAAAGAGGGAGAGGTTAGCAGTTCAGTGAGCCTTTAATCCACAAGATTTGCTGTAGTATAATGAAGATGTGGTCATGGGCATCGACGAAGTTGGCGGCATGGGTGACAGAGCTCGTGCGCACACAGCCTATCCCCCACCCTTCGGACTCGCGGTCATCGAAGGCGGCAGTAAGACGAAGCTCTAAGGCGCACGTTCCATCCCTATGAAGGCGGCGGCAAGGTGAAACTTCGAAGCGCACACGGCACGTCCCCCACCCTTTGGACTCGTAGTCGACGAAGTCAGCGGTGAAACGAAGCTTTGATGCGCGCATTTCATCCCGCACCCTTCGGAGTCACGGTCGACCAAGTCAGCGACATGATGAAGCTCATGACACACGTGGCCCATCCCTACCCTTCGGACTCACGGTTGACGAAGACGGTGGCGAGACTGAAACTAGTGCGCGCGGCCCTTCGTCCTCCACCCTTCGGACTCACGGTCGACGAAGACGATGACGAGACGAAGCTCTAACGTGTGTGGCCATTCGTCCTGCGCCCCTCGTACTTCGCATCAACGAAGGTGGTGGCGAGGTGAAACTTCGAAGCGTGCAAGGCCCATCCCCCACCCTTTGGACTCGGAGTCGATGAAGTCGGTGACGAGACGAATCTTGTGACATGCATTCCATCTTGCACCCTTTAGAGTCACAGTGGATGAAGGCAGTGGCAAGACAAGACTTGTGACACGTGCGGCCCGTCCCCCGCCCTTCAGACTTGGTGTCGATGAAGTCAGCAATGAGACAAAACTCATGATACGTGTGGCCCGTCCCCCACTCTTTGGACTCGCGGTCGATGAAGGCGGTGGTGAGACGAAAGGCGTGGACGATGTAACGACTCGGACGAGCGTTGACGAAGTTACAACCACTGGTGATTAGACAAGCGTTGACGAAGTCGCGATCATGATGTGGTCATCCGACAATTGGAGCCGGTGCACATTGCGCACGGGGGCCAACTCCCTAGTGCAGCGATGATGACGATGAGAAGCACCGCCCCACCTCTGTTGGTGCAACAGGGCAGCCGCCGATAGCATCTAGCATGGTAGGTTGCCACCGGTAGCATCGCCTTTTTTTTGAAAACCAGCAGAAGTTGGGTGATATGCTGGGGTGCTCGCGACACGAGCACTCTGATGGTAGCCCTCTCTAGTGCCTTCTCTTGCGCAGCTTCTTGCACGAGTCCCCACAGACGGCGTCAACTGTTGTGGCTACTGACCAAACAATATATGAGAGGACTCGCTAGAGAGAGCCAGAGATAGGAGAGAAAGAGCACATGTGTAAAATGAGTGAATCCCCTTCTCATACCCCTCTCAGGGGTTTATATATATGAATGGGGTAGGATAGGAAATTTCCATCCTACCCCTTTGATAATTACAAAAGGTGATGGTACATTGGTATATTCCTCTACACTATTAGACATATTATATAGTGGGCTAGTTGCAAGGCTCAGTCACAGAGGATTAGACCACCCTACAATAACAGTCACTCCACCTTAAAAAACAGAGAGCACACAAGGCACTCTACTCTCAAACCCTGATCGTAGACATGAAGGCACAAGAGAGTGGATTGGATGGATTCCCACATGTCTCCATCCTAACGCCTTAAATAGGTGGACAACCAGCCACACCTAACCCTTAGTAGATCCTATCCACTATCACAATGGAGAAAACCCGTTGACTCCACACACGGGTTTTACTCACACATGTTCACTTATGCACGCTTTTTAAAACACATAAGCTTGTATCCCCTAAATCCTTAGTCTTGATTCGTCTTGATCAAACCAACTCCACCTTAACCTAAACCCCTCTCCAATGCACCTCCCATGTACCGCGGTTTTGATCCAAGGAAGGCTCTGGTATTTTGGCCAACGTTCGACCTCGCCTTCAATATTTTTCCTCTTTCTCGTACTATGCTTGAGCTCACCATCTCACCCAACATCTTTGATTGTTCTAGGCCTCAGCTCATCCCTAAGCGTAGCCCCGATTCTCGCCCTCGACCATGGTAACTCCAAGCGACCCTGTATATCCAAAGATAAAGAAATCATTTCAAGCATAAATTCTTCACAACATGACCCACATCAGCCAAAACATACATCATGCAACCTCAATGTAATGACCTAAGACACCCTAACTCAATCCATGATTCAATTTCCATACTTTGCAAAAATCAACCTCAAACCACCAAGAGAAACCGATATGACTGCCATGCATAGGCAGATCAGACCGCTGGTCGGTCTGACACGAGTACTTGAGGTACTCGAAGGATATAAGAATTAAAGCACTCAAAACCTACGACTACCGATCACCGATCAGGCACTATAGCTTCCGATCATCGACCAAGCACTGTAGCTACGACCATCCGTGCTCGACCTGCTGTGGTAGTTTTACCGTGGTCGATCTACCGTAGTCCTTCTCCATGGTCGTTCTGCCGTGGTTGATCTGCCGATCAAACCGCCCAACACAAGGCCGTTTGGACTATCAACTACCGATCGTGGTCCACGCCTCCGACTACAGTTCGTGATCGAAGCCTATTAGTTAAATTGCCCAAACAAGACAGTCAGACTGCTTAACTTGAATATTCCAGTAAACAGCCCAACCAGAATGCAGTCTTTTGCAAAATTAAATAACCACTTCAGAAACATTGCAATGGTTCATCACAACAATATCATGAATCTTCTTACATGGTCATTCAATTTCTTACTGTAAGTCACTGTAATATACTATATACTATGAACTATATGTCAGCTCTTTCGATTTACGCAGCGAATGGTGCCCGCAAGAGTACAGGTAGCTCTTGCGCACAGCAATTGCATTGTGAGTATTGCACTTAATTAACAGAGAACAAGAAGGGCATATAACCTGAAAAGGGAATGATACCTCACCTCTCACATTCCATTCCATTCCTTTCCCTTCCCTCAGAGCATACACCCCCAATCGAAAGTGTCATTTTCCCACACAGCAATCTGCCCCCAAACACCCCTAAAAGAGAGTGTGTGTCGAAGAAAAAGAAGAGGGGAAAAAGAAAGTGGGGAGAAAGAAAGTAAAAAGAGGTGCATGGTGTGGAAGAAAAGATCAATCTATATCTACCATCCTAGGCCACCTCCAAGCAACAAGTTACACTCCCTCTTTTTCACACAACACACTCCTGTCCTTTCCATCCCAACTCCCCCCCCCCCCCCCCCCCCCCTCCCTCCTCCTCTCCCCATCTCTATCTACCATGCAGCAAGAATCCTCCACCTCAATTCCCTAACCCTAACCAACAACCAAATCAAGCACAAGTTTTCAACCATATCTCCCTCTCCCTAGCTACAACAGTAGCACACATCGATCACGCCACTTGCTCTTGCATGCAAAGTTGCAACAAGAAGAGATCAATGGAGCTGTTCCCAGCACACCCAGACCTGCAGCTCCAAATCAGACCTCCCCCAGCCACCAAGCCAATGGACCTAGGGTTTTGGAAGAGAGCTCTGGACACCTCCTCCACCACCACCACAGCGGCGGCCACAGCCACCATGGCTCCATCCATCACCACCACAACCTCCTCCTCGGCGCCGACAGCTGGCTGCGGCTTCCACCCGGCGGCCGCAGCGCATCAGGTTGCGGGTAACCACCTCAGCGGCCTGCAGTTCTTGGACCACACGCAGCCCATCCTCCAGGAGGTGAACGGCCTGCAGGACCTGGCCCTGATGAGGCCCATCCGGGGCATCCCCGTGTACAACACCTCGCAGCCGCTCCCTTTCCTCCAGAGCCACCTCCACCACCACCAACATTTCTACGACGCGATCGGCGCGGCCGGCGGGCCGAGGTCGCCCGGCAAGGCCTCCGCTCTGCGGCTGGCGGCGGCGCCGGCCAAGCGGGGCACGCGAGCGCCGAGGATGCGGTGGACGACGTCGCTGCACGCGCGGTTCGTCCACGCCGTCGAGCTGCTCGGAGGCCACGAGAGTACGTGCTGCTACACCTGTGTGCGCGCGCGCACAAGTGCTCATTCTTTTTTCCTTTGTTGATTTGCTTGCTTGTTAGATTCGTCTAGCTAGCTACACAAGGATGCATGGTTCTTGGCATAGTACGGACTAGCTAATCATCTTGGTGAATTATGGTGTACTGTTAATTTCTTCTGGGTGTGTATAGGTATCACCTGGATGTTTTCTTCCCAACAATCATCCAAATTTCTTATACTTTTGTTATGTTGTTGCTTTTGATTCTGCAGGAGCAACACCCAAGTCAGTTCTTGAGCTAATGGACGTGAAGGATCTAACCTTAGCCCATGTCAAGTCTCACTTGCAGGTGAGGGGAGCAGTCCTCAACTAATCAGTTAGTTTGAGCTCGAAATGAACCTCTATTTCTTCCAGCCTTTTTTTACCTAAGCTTCGGTTTGTCCTCTCCTTAACGTACAGATCTACTTCAAATATTTTTTTAACCAAATAAGGAGTATAAATAAGACCTTGATACGGAAGAGAGAATGCGTACACATATAACTGCTATCATTTCTTCCTGGAAAAGTTCGATCTTCTCTCTCATTTTACAGTTTCACTTGCAGCTCATGCATGGAATAGTCATTTTACAGTTTCACTTGCAGCTCATGCATGGAATAGTCATTTTACAGTTCACTTGCTGAGCAGTAAATTTCTCTCTCGTACGTACCGCCACCCTCCAGAGCCCTTCCTTGGCTAGAGAGAGAGAGAGAGAGAGAGTAGCTGTAGCTTTTCCAACACAGGGAGCAGCTTTTTTAATTAAAACTCGAGATCAGCAGTTCAGCTCAAAGCATACGATGCGATGAGATGCAATGCATGCCCATTAAAAGCCCCACGGGAGGGAGGTGGATCATACTACATGCATACGCCACACATGCACGCAGACGCAGACGCAGCACATTGATCTGCATACTGCCCAATGACAGACGGCAAGTACAACCCAACATCATTTCTCAATAATTAATTTTACCCTTTGAACTTCTGCATGCTGCACAGTGGCTGATCAAGCCATCAATGCCAGGCAGCCTTATTTATTGGCCTCCTTGTAGACCAGTACTCCTTTGACTTTAATACTCCTAGCTTGCCCATTCTTGTTTATCCATGTTTGTGCATTAGTATGACTAAGATAATTGTCATCAGTATACATGGTTAATTCTTTGCAGATGTATCGGACCATCAAGACCACTGATCACAAACCAACTGCTCCATCCTATGGTATGATCAGTTGTGAAAAAGAAACCGGACTAAGTGTGTACTACAAGCAGCAGTGATGGATATGTGATTAGTAACAAGCAATTAACCTAGAATATTGATTTTGCAGGACAAGTTAAAACAATTATAGAGATCCCTGATGACAACTTGTTTGATATCACTAACACCAGTGGGTCTGAGTCTTCTGTTCAGCAATCAAATCTTGATGGGAACGAGCATGGATCCAACATGTGTGCTCTATGGAGCAACAACTCTTCAAGGTGATTAGAACTGTAAATTGTTACACTTGAGTTGTTTCCCATTTTACTTTGATTCTATATCACATGAGAGCTAGCCATTCCTAATTCATTTACGTTTTCAGTTTGGTGATGATCTGCATGTGAATTATTACTAAACACGATATATGGGGCCCTTTTGCCACAATGCTCCATGGCAAACTAAATGTTCCTAGTGGGGCTATTAATAGTTGCCGGCAGCTAACACTGTAGAATTACTCCACACTGGCTCCGTACTTCGTGCCATGTCTGAGGCAGGAACTGTTGTCAAGAGGCCATGTACTTTTCGGTTTTTGCTTCGCCTCTCCAGTAGCCGAAACAAACGTAACTCTAGAGTCCTTACACGTCAAAAGCTGCCGGTAATTTCCTGTAGAGTGCTAAAGCAAAAAAGTACCCCTACACACATACAGTGTAGTAAACATGTTTGGGCTCTTCCTCTCTCATATATGTTGGCTTTACTCACAGACCGAATGTTTAGGTCTAATCGAATTTACTCTGCAGACTTTAGATCCGAATAAACTGAATATAACTAAGCTCACGGACTGTCGTATACAAGCCTTATAGCAATAATCTTATAAATAATATTTGATCTTTTTCTCTTAAAAACTAGTCCAATGGTGAGATCTCCTTTACATTTAGAAGTTATTTTTTCTTTTTCACAATTGATGTGAGACTATTTTCAACAATATCTACATGTAGTATATATTCTTCAGTTAAAAATCAACTGCTGCATTACACATAATGGAGTATTAGCATAGCGATGTCCTAAAGAAGAGGCAGCTAATGCATGGTTTCCGACATCTTTTAGATTCAAACCAGTCTACTACCTGCTTTAAGCAAAACAATATTTATTCCCTTGTCTCGTTTTCTTTGCTACTATATACCATATCAACCACCTCCGAGTGCTCACAAAAAGCTCCATCGCTCACACCTTTGTTCCATCTGCTCCCCATGATGGTGCAATCATCTCTCGAATATATTAAGCTCTTAGCTAGATTACTATATGCATCTAGCTATAGCATGCAAAGGTCTCATATTTTCCACCACTACAAAGAGACAATATAGTACTCCACTGGAATCTTGATCAGAAACTACATGAGAAGCAACACGATATATGCAATCTCGTGATCTAGCTCTTTTACTTGTATGTATGCATGTACAATTGCATGCATTCGTGCACACTACATACGTACTAGCTAGAGTACTTGTTGACTGTGTATGGCCACTGTAGTCACGTACATGAACCTTCCTAGCAGCTACATGTATGTGCATGATCACCATGCAGACATATTATGCAGGCATTGATCAATGAGCCATATCACATGGGAAAGCAACATAAGCATACACAGCTTTTACCTCCGATTAGTCCCTCTGATAAAGTTAGCTTGTCATTTACAGCATCTTAATAGTGAAAGTTGGTGTTGCTTTGTTCCCTACCTTTTTTTCTCATCTTGCAATGGACTCCCACTGATGAAAAGATATGTATAGATAGGCATTTGATTCTCTCATCTCAGTCCATGATAAAAAAAAGTGATAATTTAATTCCTTTCTCTCTTTGCTTAAGCAGTAGAGGGGCCTGGTTCCATGAAAAATCAAGAGATGCCACCCCTGGCGACATCAAATCCTTCGAGGTACCCACTTTCCAAACCAAGTTCATCATTATCTCCAATACCTCACCAATGGCCATGATGCTATGCTAATTAGTGCAACAGCGATCATTCACTCATGCATCTTTCGGCAGCTTCCTATTGAGCTATGATCAATGCGTATTGTCGGCAACATTTTGGAGCCATCAGTTGGTACAGTTATCACATAATCGCAATATTTTGATCCTTTTCCTTGCACTCAACGTTGCAGGACGTGCAATCACAAAGCCTTGACGGTGCCACTGACTTGAACTCGTCGCCATTCCAACTATCGGAGATGGTCAGCGCCAAGAAACCGAACCTCGACTTCACTCTAGGACGAATATAATCGATCCGTCGTCGATGTGTCGATCGAGATCGGATTGGAAGCGGATGGCTTGCTAGCCGCAGCTGGACCGAAGTGTGTCTAAGTAAGTAGCCATATGATCAGATCGGATGCATAAACATGTGTGCCCCATATGCATGTAGCTGAGGAGGGAACCAAAGCTAGAAGAAAGCAAAAGAGGCTAGGAGGAAAGAATAAGATAAGACAACCGTTGATCTAGGAACAAAGCGCAAAAGGGGGGAGACATGGGTGCGTGTGTGTTTGTGTGCGCGTGGTAGATATAGATAGATAGTCTTTATCAAAGGCGGCAGGCAGGAGCAAGAGGTAGCTTGCTTGCATTGCTTGCCTAAAGGGCATATGAGCATTGCTTGCTTCTGATATATGCATGGTGTGCGCGCGCGCCATATGAGCTATCTAGCTAGGGGCCGGCCGGCCAAGGTTAAGAAAGGTTTCATCTTTTGTTATGCCACAAAAAGTGTAAAGAGAGCGCATATGTTATATATATGTATGGACCATGCATGTGTGGAGTCTTGCTCTGCTCTCTCTTAGCTAGAATAGATTCTTTCCCTGGATTGGATGTCATAGGCACGATCTGTGATTGGATTTGTAGCTCATGATCCAAAATAAAAGGTGATCAATCAATAAAGATGTTGATTAGATGTGGTTCTCTTGAAAATGAATTGAGCCGTTTGGTTATGTAGTGTCATGCAAGCACAAGGTTAAAGGAAAATAAAGTTTTATATGTCAATTCTTTTTGCTGGTACATTGGGCATGTTCTTTTTGGCTGCGGCTTGTGGCTTTTGGACTGTTTGCACGAGAGATTACAAAGTAACAGAAACTTACGTGCGGTTTTTGCCGATATAAATGAAGTCAGTAAAGTATGTACTACAATTAACTAGTAGACCCTATCTTGAAAAAATACTCCGTTTAAAAGCTAGCTACTGTAGAAAAGCCGAAAAGCAGATTTTAGAAGCTGAAAAGAACAGGGCCATCGACTGATGCGTCAATATATACGTTGGTTCCTGAGTACTGGCCTAGTTGTAGTTTTGTTGAGGTATTCATGGAGTGGGTTTTTTTGGGCTATAACTTTTAGTTTAAAATTTTGAATTCTGACTGTTCGCGAGAGAGAGTACAGAGAAAGAGATACTCGTATGCGATTTTGGCTGATATAGATGAAGTCGGACAGTGTCTACTGTAATCAACTTACAAACCCCGTTTTAAAAAGACTTTTCGTTTAAGAGCTAGTTACTGTAGAAAACTAAGTCATAAGTTCCAAAATTCTAAGCCATAACCGAACTGAATAGTACTACCTAGTACCCTTGAGTGTTAAAGCTATAGCCTGTATCATTCTTTTTTATTTATCATTTCAAATATCAATACAATATCCAAATAAACATTTTCAACCATTTTTTCTAATTATATATTAGTAAAAATTATTAAAAATATATAATGTTACAAAAGTTTTTTAAAAAATCTAATAATATCATTTCCACATGGCAAATCCAAATATCTTTTGTGTATATTAGTGATCAAAGTTTAAAAAAAATTAATTGCACGTACTCTAAAACATCTATAAAGAATGGATGGACTATATATGTACAGAAGTAGCTCGTATGAATTGAAGTTACTCCAGCGCTAAACCTATAAATATTCATGTCCACTACAAACTACAGATCAAGAAGTCAATCTGAACACCAACAAAAGTACTAGTAGTATGATCGTACAGGTCGACACTGAGCTATAGGGGTGTTCATTGCCGGGTTGTACGGTTCGGCCAAACCGTAGAATAGGTCAAATCATTCACTGACAATCGTAGCTACATGTAATGCATGCATGCTAGATTATGTTCCAACGGGTCACAACGGGTTTCAGAAACCGTTAATGTTCAGTGAGCTATACAAACAAGCAAACTCACGAAGCAGCGTAGTACTAGCTAGTATCTATCAGAATTCAGAAGTGTAGTATTGATCCGAAAAATTAGTTTACAGATAAACAAGAGCATGCGTGCATTCTGTTGCAACTTTGCAACAGCAGATTTTGTCAATTTGGGGAGCAACCCTTTGACCACCGTGCATGGATGCGTGCATGCAATTGTCTGCGTCAATCACAATAAAGATGGCAGAGGGGAAAAAGGTTCGTGGATGGAGGAAGAAGGAATTGAAGCCAAATCTTTTCAGGGAGGTTGGGTCGACGGCATGTGTGATGGACGCGCCCTGAGTGAGGTGACCTGTCTTGGAAAGCCTTGATTCAACAAGCGTTTACCCTCTTCGCTAGCTACCTGCCTATTTTTGTTTTGTGCCACCATTGATATCCGAGCCCCAACTCCTCCAGCTAGCTCATTTACCTTTTCAAAACTACCGAGCCCGAGTATGACTGACCCTCTTGCATTTGCACTGCAATATGACCCTATACTTTTTTAGTTTTTAGTTTTAGCTTTAGCTTTTTTACAATAACTAATTTTTAAATAAAGTGCCTTTTTAATATAAAGTCTACTAGTTAATTATAGTATATATTATATCGACTTTATTTATATCGGTAAAAATCGCACGTGAGTTTCTGTTACTCTATAATTTTTCACACGAACAGCCTAAAAACTATAAGCCGCAGCCAAAAGCTATAGGTGGTGATCGGTTCGGCTGAAAAAGCTCATGGCTTATGGCTGAAAATACTGTAGCTGGCTGAAAAAAGCACTGTAGCTGACAGGGGCTTATTTAGCATAATTAAATTTAAAAAATTTAAAAATATATAAAATACGTTAGCCCATTGCGTATAATACAAACAAATACGGGGAAAAAAAGAACCGGCAAAAAAGCTCAACAAAAAGCCAAAAGTTCAGAAAAAGACGAAACTTATGAATAGTGAAAAATAAGCCAGAAGCCGAGTTGATCAGGGCTTCAGTAAAAAAGAACAGACCCTATATGTGTTCTGTTCTTTTCGAATCACCCTCCAAATTCTAATGGAATTTGCTTTAGTTTATACCCTTCGATTTGCTCTTGAGTTCTGTCAGGCTTGATAGGATGGAAGCGGATTAGACTCAATCTCTCTATATGAACTTATGGGTTCAAAGCCATACTACAGTGATACTTTTTGACGGACCTAACTATAGGAAACTAGCGGTGGGTGACACCATGACGGAGGAGATGTGATGAGGCTGCGTTTTAGCGAAGTCATCTCTGTCGTAGACGCGCCATAACTGGGTATGAACCGACGTGTTTGGGCTCTCTTCTCAGAATTGACAGCTTGAGCTGTCACTCGAAGCAAGCTTTCAGAATGCTAGGTGCTCACTGCCGTAGTTTCCGATCTTGTTTGGAGAATGTAAACCTATTTTGTACAATTTCTATAATTAAGGCTGTCTTTTTTTGTTTTTTTTTACTTTTGATTTTAACTTATCTGAAAGCCAAAATAAATGACGCAACTTTCTAAGCCACTTCTTCAAATAGCTTTTCGAGCCTAAAAACATATGCACCGACCACGTCGGCATCTTTGCCATACACCGTCATTTCGAAAAGAGCAAATAAAAATCATCAGCCATAGAAAAATAGCTAATCACGATACCCCAACAGTTCTGAAGCCGGTCAGATTTTTCTGCCCCAAAGATAAAGGCAGACAAATATGCTTGCGTTGCATGAAGGGCAAGCTTGCGCCATGCATATTCAGCACAGGAAATCAACAAACACAAGCAACATAGCGCGCAAGCTGAGATATATTGACTGATTGAACGTGTGAGGAATAGACCAAAATTCCAGGTTCGCGTTATTTCCGCGGAATCCATGCGTCCATGTAAATGCATACATGGCCCACGACACACACGCGCATGTACACAGCTTGCTAGCTTACAGCGGCTACCTATGCAAGCTCTGCAACTCCATTGACCTCTCTGAGCACACAGGACATGCATATCTGTGAGACTGACCCACGCCACTTGCTCGATTTCACTACCTTGTGTTTACATGCATACAGTACATCAGTCATGATCACGGAACCAAGCTTAATGCCTTCCTTAATTTACCATGTAGGCCAATCACTGGTTCTTTCTGAAAGGCTCAGCTCTCAAGCTGAAAAATCTCTGATCGATGAAGGCTACACACAGCCCAAGACGGCTTTGAGCTGCAGAGACTGGGAATGAATGATGAGGCACTCCATTACGCTATGATTGGGGGGCGCCCCAACGTGAAACAACAAGCTAGCGACCGAGCAGCATAGCAACAGCAAAGCTTGCTAGGGGGGCGAGCCGAGACGAGCGACGATGCATGCAGCAGAATCGCGGATGCAGAGATGCAAAGTAGCTTGGGGTGGGGAGGGGGATTGTCTATCATGTGAAACTAACGCGACGCAGGCGGAGGCTGTACGTACTGCTGCTGCGGAGATCGAGGCGCGCGGCCACCTCGATGAAACCAATTGAAAGCAGCATGCAGCGTTGGCGCCCAATGTATACGACCGATCCGTCGTCCTGAGTGCGACCCGGCATGCCCGCCCGGCTTTCTAGGCCCAACCCCCTCTCCTTTTCTGCTACGAGACTTGCTAAGCTGTAGACCTGACAGTTGGGCGGTCTTTTTCAAGCCAGCCCGAGGCCTGGTCAGCATGGCATGGATGTGCCACATGGCTGGTTGGGCTGGCACGACACAAACGGCAAGCTGTGCTAGGTTTAGAAAGAAGGTTTGTCAAATAGCATGGCACAGCCTGACTTGTCGTGCTGTGCTTAGGCCAGCCGGCATGAAAGTTGCCCGATGGGCCAGGTGGTATGGAGGCACGACACGGCTGGGCCACGACAGCCATTGACGTCGGGCGCGCGCCAACCACACCACCAACCAACGCCATTGCTCGCCTTCCCACCCGCACCCACGCGGCCATGCCGCCGAGGAAGAAGGGTTGGGTAGAGCAAACCTGTAGGTGTAGGGTGATCAGCCGGAGTTGGCATAGGTCGGAGCCAAACTTGGCCGAAATACCCCAAGACTGACATGATTGACTGTGGCGACATCGAGTAGCGGCAGCAACAGGCGTGCGCGGTGGCGTGATGCCATGGAAGGGCATCAGGTCGGATCGTCGAAGTAGATTGGGGTTGAGGGAGAGCAAGGACCTGAGGGAGAGGTCTTCTTGCCCGACAAATTGATGGCCACAGTGGCGCTTGAGGTGGCAGCGCCAAGGGTGGCAGCACAATGGCTTAGGCCACAGGAACCGAGGAGTCGACGTATATGGCGCTGGATTAGGTAGACCCAAAAGATGTAGACATCGACAGTTCACCGGGGTAGACGCAGCCAGCGAACCTAGGTTGCGACGACGGTGACGTGGAGAGCGAGAATGAGAGAGCAGAGGGGGAGCGAGTGAGTGAAGATGCCAGCTAGGCAACAAGTGAGAGGGAGAGAGAGAGAGAGTCAGTGGAGTGGAGAGTTAGTGGACTGAGTGGACATTTGAGGGGACATCGGGACAGCATCAGTCCATCAACACTAAGCACGATAGGGGCGCCGGTTGGGCAACAGTTGCTTAGGCCGCTTAGCAGCTAGCACGGTACTAATGATAAGATGGAGCAGAGACCAGAGAAACAATGGGTGGGGAGGGAGAGAGAGGCAACAGTCGGGAACCAGTGACAAGACAGAACAGAGAAAGAAGGCAGAGCAGTAGAGGAGGTTGAGAAACAACGGGCAGATGCAACTCCTCCTCCATGACTATAAAACTCACCTCCTCTGCTCATTGCTTTACCATTGAAGCACCAAGCTCTGCTTAGTAGTCTCAATAGTCTGTACAACAAAAAGCTCGGTAATAGTATGCTACCATGGAGTCTAGCATGAAGGTGGCGGCGGAAACGTCCAAGCTCGGTAGCAGTATACTATTGGGCAAGGGCGGATTTAGGCCCATGGCAAGGTGGGCTTCAGCCCGGGGCGTGAAAATATTTGTAGTGTATAGCCCATATATATTTAGTCCAGCCCGAGGTAGATTTCTGAGGTCCAGCCCAGGTAGGAAGCCCAGCTCGCGCGGTGTCTGTCCATACTCCCGAGTCCATCGTGAGGCCGTGACGCTGATGCCCAAACGCGATGCCAAACCATCCCTGCGCCGCCGCCCTCTCCCGACCAGTGCCGCCCACTCGCCCCCCTGCCTGCGCCACCGCCCTCTCCCGGCCAACATCGCCCACCCGTCTTCTACCTGCATCACCGCCCTCTTCCGGCCAGCACCACCTAGCTGCCCCCTGCCTGCGCCGCCGCCCACTCTGGGCCAGCGCCGCCCACCCGCCCCCTGCCTGCGCCGCCGCCCTCTCCCGGCCAACGCTGTCCACCCGCCCCCTCCCTACGTCGTCCACTCCCTGTGTCGCCCCCTCCCGGCCAGCGCCGTCCCCTTCCCAGCGCGGCCCCCTCCTAGCCAGCGCCGCCTCCCTCCCTGCGCCCCCCTCCCAGCCAGTGCCGGCCCCTCTCTATGTCGCCCTCGCCCCCTCCCGGCCAGGCGGGCCACCGACGCCTCCCTCCCTACGCCACCCCCCTTTGGCCTCCCGGCCAGCGCCGCCCCTTTCCAGCCCTCCTTGCGTGGCTGCGTCGCCCCCCTCCTAGCCAGCGCCGAGCCGCCGATGATTTGCAGTTTCCAGACTGTTTTCATATCTGTTTCTAAAGTTTTGCAGGCAATCCAAAAATTTTTGTGCAAGAATTGTGAGCATAAGAAGCACCAGTGTTTTGTCTGTGGAGAGTTGGAGCCTTCAGATGGACTAAATGCCAAGGTATTTGTCATCATAAAACAAAAAAATTATGAGTCTATTATAACCATGTTTTCCTACAAAAGTACTGCATTGAGTGGGTCATTTTTGTAAGGTGAGAGGGGTAATTACCATCAAATAAGCACCACCCAATAGCAAATCTTGAGCTTGTTGTTGATACCTGTCAATCCAGTTATAGATGGTGGTAGTTTTGTGGCAACCTTACATGTTCAGCACCAAAGATTATTATAAACTTGCCACAGCAATGGGCCTAGGCAGTGATTGGTTGAAGGTTTCTCTTGCAATTCAGTGTGGGGAACAGCAGTTAGCTGTAATAAGCTGATCAAGTTTATATTAGGTTGTGAAATTACAAGTGACATTCTAGGTGCTAGTCTCCATAGCTACAATGAGTCAAAGTGACAATGAATCTCAAATGGATTATATGCAACTATGAACAGGAACCATGTATGGTATATAATGTGGAGTTCGAAAAGTTAACAGCCACCTTTACCTAGTCAACCTTCTAGACTCTGTATGCTTCCAACTGATTATTAGTTTGTTGTGTAGAAAAGGGTTCAAGTGATGCAGTATGCTTCCAGCTGATTATTAGTTTGTTGTGTAGAAAAGGGTTCAAGTGTAATAGATAAGATGACATTGGGTGTAACTGTCAGGGGCTCAGGCCTCAGGGTATTATTGTCTCGAAAAGGGCTTATAGTGAGTTGGCACACAAGTTTTTTTGTTCGAAAAATAATTTGGTACTTGAATTAATTCTTATATTTAGAGCTACTTTCTATGGTAGAACATTAAATGAACGACATGGTTAATGAATGTGACAAGTGACAACACCGTAGCCTTTTGTCTTCTGCTATTTTTTTCTGCCATTGTTATGTTGTTAGAGTTCAGCCCGGGGCGTAGCTAAATCCTAGTTCCGCCACTGCTATTGGGGAGTCGCAGCACGAAGGCAGCAGCAGGGCGCCTTGTTGAAAGCTCCTGCCGTCGCTCCCCTGGTCCTCCTCCAGCTTTAACTTCCGTTGATGCTCACCAACTCTCACCAAGCATGGGAAACTATGGTATGGAGGACCATCATATGGATGGTATGGAGGGCTACGAGGAGTATCTGGGTGGTCCAGAGCCAATGAGGACACCCGACTTCTCTCCCCTGTCTAAGGACGACAACATTGGTGGGTTTGGGTCTGGCACTGGCACCGCTGGATGAAAAGCGCCATGCTGGAATCACATCATTTGGGAGCCAGGAAATCCGAGATGGCCAAACGGTAGATATTGCAACTTGTAGTTATTACAAAAGCTCAATTCACTGCTCGTACAAGTGGAGGGATGAGACACTTGAACCGGCTACTACAAGCATGTTTGAGCAAGATGGGGGCGCACAGGCGAGAAAGAGGAGTACAAATGTAGCTAAACTTTGAGGCTAATGGCTTCGAGAGTACTTGGGTATACAAACATCTTTCTGCCACGTGAGAGAATTGCTAAATATATCATTTCTGAAGATCAACTGATTAGAATGGGTGAAAGTTGTGTGTTTAAAAGAATGATCCAACGCAGCTTTTGCCCACAATACCAACATATCAGCAAGAGAACTGCCACATCTGATATTTTACAGATCTATCGTAGGGAGCTAGCAGAACTAAAAAAAAATATTCCTACAAGTTTAGTTCTCTTGTACTGTAACTTTAGACATTTGGACATTATCTCACTAGAGGAGTGACTACCTTAGTATTATAGCATATTATTTAGATGATGATTACAAACTAAACAAGAGAGTCATAGGGTTTAAGTTAATTAACGAATCACACACCGGAGAGGCCATTGTCGAGCATATACTAAACGTACTTGATGATTTTAATATAGATAATAAGATCGTTTCTAGAACTCTTGATAATGTATCGGTGAATACGATGGTTATGAACATCCTCACCCCAAAGTTGTAGATATATATTGATGGATATGTTCTCCACCAGATATACGAATGCCTATCTTGAGCTTCGCCGTGCAAGATAGTATGCAAGTGATTGGCAAATACTTGAACAATATATGTGATGCCCTTCGTTATCTCACAAGTTCAACACAAGTGGTAGTCAGCTTCGTGGAGTACTGCATAGCTAATGGGAAGGACCCAAGAAAATTCGATGTTGACACGAAGATGAGGTGGAACTCAACATACATTATGTTGAAGAGGGTACAAGGATATGAACATAATATATTTGTCTTTTGTCAATGCTAACTCTCAGAATAATGAATTGGTAGTTACTAATTCAAATTGACAATTTGCTAATAATTTTGAGGGTTTTTAAGATATTTTTATAAAGCAACAAAGGTTCTATCCGGTGTTTACTATCTACCTCTTGTTTAATTATAGATTTTATTTGGCTAATTTCAAACAAGTTTGCTAAATCTAGGGGATTGCCTTTTAGACCATGCTATTGCAGCAATGATGAAAAAATTTATTAAATACTTTGGATCTATTTCACACCTATATTACTTTGCTATCATTTTTTATCCTACAAAAAAGTTAATAGGTTTACATATTGGTATGGAGGGAATATGTGAATGTCTCAATCTTTATTTCTCTCAAGCTTTCAAACATGTCGAAAAGGAGCTTTTTCGTGTTTTTCACTTGTATCATGACAAGTTTGGCAGCAACATGAGATCTGAGGCCTCACAGCCTGAGCAAGAAGACAAACAAGCTTGACAGCCCACTTGTGAAAAAAAGCTAAAGGGCGAGTCTAGTTCTTCATCCTCTCAGCCTCAGGTATCCCCTAAGTGAAATTCTATCTCAGAGTTGAACTACTACTTGAAGCATGATTTTGCAAACACCAATCCTGATCTTGCTGGCAGAGGCATGATAGACTTGCTTGAGTGGTGGAGGAACAACAAGTGAATATTTTATGTGCTGTGCCATTTCGCATGGGATGTTCTACTGGTTTCGTTGTCCACTTTCTCTTCAAAAGCGATGTTCAGAATGGTAGGATGAATAATTGAAGAAAGAAGATCATCTCTCACACCTAGGATGGTAGAGGCAATCATATGCGTCAAGGACTGGGAAATGGCTAAATAGCAACAATAGCATCAACTATAGTATCTCAAGATCATGCAGGCGTATGATGACTTAGAACGCATGAACGATCTCGACGTTGGGGAGTAGTTAGTATATACACATATTGTTATTGTACTCTTTTTCTTACACAGGGAACCCCACATGCGTCAAGGACTAGGAAATGGCTAAAGAGTGACAATAGCATCAACTACAGGATCTCAAGATTGTGCAGGCATATGCTGACTTAGAATGCATGAATGATCTTGATGTTGGGGAGTAGTTAGTATACATGCATATTGTTATTGTACTCTCTTTCTTATCTGGGGAACCCCACTTTGGGGTGTAGTTTTTAACGAGGTAATAAAATTATATCTGTAAAATATCAAAAAAATTCACTTTTCCCCTAAAAATTTACATGATCATATTTTTTACACAAATTACTTAAATTTCAACTTTACCCTTTACCTTTTCCCCTTTCTCCGTCTTTTTTCTTCCCCCCCACCATTTCCCCTTTCCCGCTTTTTTCTCGGCTCATTTTCTTTTTCCCTCTTCTCTTTCCTCTCCTTTTTTCTTTTGCTCTGTCAATGCCTAGTGCCTCATTCCGACCATGTGCCTTTTCTTCTTCTTGCTCTAGTCTCACTCACTCCATAGCACTCACTCACTATCTGTTTCTATACTAAGCTCTCCATGTCGCTGATTCGTCGTGTGCCACAACTGGCTGCCATCCACCACCAGCACCAACCGGTGCTCACTCTTTCTTAGTCTCTCTCTCTCCACTCTCTAGATTTGTTGTCTTTGCTTTTGCTCCTCCCCCTCCACCACATCGCCGCGGCCCGTCGGTCCTCACCTTGCCGCCCTTGTTCGTCACCCATCCACTGCCCCTCCCCCTCTCCCTTCTGTCGTGCCATATCTAAGTCCGAGTCGTCTGGATTCAACTCTGACACAGCCACCTCCCCACTCACACTGGAGTGGCTGTCACTCCTCATCATCGACATTCACGGGAATTCGAGCTCTAGACTGAGCGGCAACAGAGTACGCTCTATGATCCCAATGCCCGTTCGGGGGGCTCTAGCTGGCTCGCACGGGTTCCACCCCAACCCGTGCTATCATTCCCACCTTCATGGTGGGCGGGAGCTGTGTCGGTGCTAACCATAGTAGCAGGGACATGGTGGAGGTGGCCAAGCAAGGAGCCACAGTGGGTGTGGCTATGGTTGAGTGAGGCTCAACGGCGGTGGCACCGGAGACACAAGGTATAAGCAGAGCACGAAGGTGATAAAGATGAAGGCACTTGTAACTTGCCTTGTTGCTCTGAAACTTCCACTAGCTCGTAGACTTCACTGCCTGGTTCCAGTCCTTGCACCGTTGCTTCGGAAAGGTCGGAAGCTAGCGTAAACACATAAAACAATATAAGTCCACATGTCAGACCCAGATTTTACAATCCGGAATCTACTGTGTTTAATTGCACTATTCCCTGGATCAGTAGATAGTGCACACAGTTACAGTTCTGATTATCAAAGTACATATCATGCGGAAACGTAAATATAATAGCAAACTTACACATGGGCCGATGAGGCCGAAATCATTAAATTGCAGCAGCGGAAGAACGAAGCACACAGGTGGGACCTTCAGGACATGCCCACAGGCAGGCAACTGGAGGTTCGCGACCTAGCCCTTGACATCTTCATCTGCATCTTATCTGCCAGCTTGTCCACTCTTGTTGCTGAGGCGAGGCGATTTGACTCCTGATTCTGAATTTTGCCGCAAAAGCGAGCGTGAGCACTCCGACCCCGTGCTCAGCGAATCAACACACAGAGTGCAGTATATAACATGTATGGCTAATCAAGGATGGCTTAAGTTTATTTTCTTTTGCGAAGAGTGCTTTTGAATACAATTATATAAAAATCCGTAAGACCTAGCATTTTGAACAAAAGCATATTGTTCAAGAACATGCAATATTAATAGCGATTCAGATTCCATCCACCTTTACATGGCATCTGCACCATATAGCAATTCTTCAGCGTTATAGCCGCTTAACTTACCACTGGGACGACACCCAGGACAATTCCAAACTAGGGTCTTACACTGCCCTTCCACTTTTCCAACCCATCATAAAGCATTTTGAAATAGAACTATATCTGGTTAAGTTCCCATGTCTGCCCTTGACCGTGGGCACGGCTATTCGAATAGTTTTGACTCTGCAGAGTTTGTACACTTTCACCACAAGAGACAATCAACTCGTTGCCCCACACGATTCCTTAGTCATGTGGTTGAGCAGACCATCACAGTAACTTTTCAAAGTACCTCGCCCCTTCCATCATTTCACCCTATGGGTCGCTCCCACTTGCGGTGGGTCCCATACATTGTGCGGGATGTTCTCCTTCTGAACGTCTAGCAGCTGGCTCCCCACCCCTGCTAGCCCGCCACAGCAGAACTTCACCCTACCCGGGTGTCCCATTCAAGCCGTCTCACCGACTGCCGCTTGCACTATCCCACACCACCTCCTGGAAGGATGACTTCTAGGGTCCGGTAAATCTACTAAGCCAAGTTGTAATTTACAGACTTGTGGTTGTACTGTTTTTTACACGGGTTGACATGACAAGATTCGGTCCTTAGTGGTATCTGGGCGGTTCTACCACAAACCACTTTGTGCTTCCACTGCACCACACTCTCACACCATCGAACCAATCCGCCCAGATAATTAAGCAAGTCGGAGATTTTGGGAGCATAAAATATCCATAACCAAATATACCAGTCATTTCCACCATGACTGCCCAAACCAGTTTCTCATGAATAAAAGTGATGCTTGGGACAATTTCTTGCCCCGAGTTCCTAATCAATGCTAAGCATGGCATACGGTTACGGACTTATTTTCGAAATGTTACTATTATATTTTTGCTAGGGCGACAAGGTTCACACATTCAAATACTCAAAGGAGGGGGTAATATTATTCAAGCTAAACAATGGCATATAACTAGAATATCAAATTTAGCATGCATTTGCATAAAAATAACAGCAATGCAATTTGTTAATTTAAAACAAAGTAATTTGCAGAAATGTAGGTTCAACATGATCAAAGTATTGACTCGCCTGGCGCCGTTCGCGGTCTTGAGCTCACGCGATGCTTTCTCTTGAGCTTCGGATCTTTTCTTCACTTCGCTCTTGATCTCACTTGATCCGTGGAATCTCCGAACTTCAGTTTCTAATTACGCGACAAACGACTGAATCCAAAAGAAAGCAAATAACTCAATAGATCCAAATAACTCCAAATAAATTCAACTTTTGTATTATTATGAGTTATTGGGTGATTTGGGTAATTTGAGGCAAGGCTGGTGGCAGAGAATGATGTCTTGACCTTTTATTAATAGTTTCTTTCATTATTTTTATATTTATCAAGGAAGTTCCATGAGTCGGGTTATACCTATAGACTGGCGCAGGAGTTTAATGTATAAATTTTATCTTCAGGTAAGTTTTCCTTGCGACTTAGGTAAAGGTTAACTGGACTGATGGATGAGATCTGTACTTATTCTATAAATCTTTTAGTCAAAAGTATTATAACACTTGGATAACTTTATTAAGTTTTTGATTAAGTGTTTACTTTGGAATGTTTATTTATATTAGATAGGTCATTTTAATGCCCGATGCCCTAGTGCTATTATATTTTAGTATCTCTATATTAATATGGCCCTTTAGGGATGTAGGAATGATAGTCATACTTTAGATGGTTACTTTTGCATCCCTTTACTATTCAAACCTGCTACACATGATTACATTTTATTACCTCTACTAAATTAAAACTACTACCTCAGATTTCGGGTTGGTAATATGTTAATGTTAGGGTTTATATTTTCAATAAGGCCTAAGGTGTTTAAAAATTGAACTAACATATTTACCAATGGCGCATATACGTCATCAACATTTTTCTAACTATTTATCTATATTAATTTGCTTATGAATGTTTCTAACTTCAATGGACATCCTTTTACTAAATTTCAATACCAACCAAGGATACTTTTCTTTACTAATGCCTTTAATTAACTTTTCGTCCTTGAGTTAAATATTACTTATTCATATGTGATAACTAATCTATAGTTAATATGAAATAAGCTGGTGTTATAATCTAGGCAGAGATCTCTGTACAAGGTAGTACTCTATTATTCTATTTAGTAAGATACATTACTGAGATTTATTAGGTGACATTATGATAAATATTGAACTTATGTTTTAATTTATGATTTAAGAGCATCTTTACTAAGTTTAGAGGTTTAGCCCAAAGTTATTCCTCTTTATCAACGTCTTAACTAATATTTAGTCTTTTCAATTTATTTATGCAAACCACATTAAATATCACCAAAATTTCAATGGACCTCTAAAATTTATGGTTTCAGTTCCACTGGACAGATCTTGATTTTAGATGAATTTAAAATTTTGTCTCATCCAATATGGAGTTAAAATGAAAAAGTTAAGATTATTTGAAGTTCTCAGGTTTAATTAATTCCAGAAAATATAAAATATCTGACAGGTGGGACCCACTGGTTATTTTAATATTTTTATCTTTTTATTATTTTGTTTAATCCTGAGTTTCTGACCAGTGGGGTCCACATGTCGGCGTGCGCTAGACACTGACGGGTGGGGTCCGGCTGTCAGTGGGCCTGCGGTCCCGCAGCGGCTGACGAGCGGGGCCCAGTTGTCAGCGAGGCATTTTAAAAGAAATCGCTCGACCGCAGGCGCGGAGCCGAGGGCTCGAACGCGCGCCGCGGGAGCGGGTGAGGGAAAGAGCGAGCGGAGGTAACCAAGTGGGCGGGGAGGCTTTGCCTACCCCATAAGGGTAACTCACCCTTTTGAGGTGGCTCTCGGAGGCGGCCGGCAGAGGAGTCGGGGCGGCGGTGGCCGGCGGCGTGCGGTAGTCGGGAGGCTCCGGGGCTGCGTGGAATACAACCTCCACGAGATGGCGATGCTTCTGGTGTGGACGGCCGAGGGTGACGGTGGCCGGAGAGGGCTGGCGACGAGCGACGGCGAAGGCTCGGGTGGGAGCTCCGGTGACGGCGAGCTACGGGCTTCGGGAGGTGTGGGGAAGGCCGGGGTCAGCTTCACCGCGCTCCCACGAAGCTTCAGGAGCTCAGTTTGGCTTCGGGGCGGCCGGAATCGATGGGGAGGGTGGCGCCGGAGCTCGGGAAGAAAGAGTGAGCCGGCGGCGATTCAGGGCACTACGGCTAACTTGCGGCCAGGGGAGGGAGGAGGAAGGTTCTGCGGTGCCAATGCGGCTCACGGGAGGGGCTTTTATAGCCGGAGAGGGCTCGTACGGCGAGGTCCACATTCGGCCCTCCGCTGTTCATGCCGGCGAGGGGGAGTGGACGAGATCTTCATCGAGATTTCGTAGGAGAGAGATGGCGGGAGAGGTGAGTCCCCCTCCTGTAACCGTACTATTTAATTTGCCCGCGAGGTGAAGGATTCGCTGCGGCAGAGCGCGAGCGCGAGGAGAAATGGCGAAGCGGGCGCGTGGAGAAGAGAGGCCAGAGGAGGAAGAAGAGCGCGCGGGCATGAGGGCCACCGGCCAGAGGGAGAGGGATGCCTGGCGTGTGGGGCTCGCGCGGGATCGGGTCCAACGGCAGAGGGCGAGGGAGAGTGAGCGGAGGCGGGTCCACCGCGCAGTGAGAGCGAGCGCGCTGCGCACGCGGGCGTCCGCGCGGCCACGCGGCAGCGGGAGGAGAGGCGCGGGCGGGATGCGGGTCCGCATGGCAGCGGCGCGCGCTGTGCCCGCGGAAGCTGGGCCGCGCGATGGAGGGCGCGGGCGACGCGTCGCGCATCGGGCCGGCCAGGTGTCGGCCCGAGGGGAGAAGGAGGGTGATTTTTCATTTTTTTTTTATTTTTCAGGATTTTCAGAAATGCGCAGCTAATTGAATAAATCTCAGAAAAATCTGAAATTACTTCCAAAAATTTCAGGAAAACTCACAGAAGTTCCTGAGGACATTCTGGACTTTAACAAAAATATTTTTAACTATTGTTGGTATTTAATTTATTTGCTTCCCTTGTTATTCATGCCATTATTTAAAAATGAGGGCTTTATGTTTAAACCAAAATTTTCCTCATTCCTTTCTGGATCATCTTTTCAGATTCTTATTTGATGTGTATGTTTTATCATTTTATGCGTGGTTTCTTCCCTCTCTTTTTATTTTTGCAATTCATTTATATTTACAAAAAGCCAATAAACTCCAAGTTTAAATAAAAAGCAAATAAAATAATCCAAAACTCCATAACTTATTATTTATATTTCCCAGGATGTTACACCACACTTGAATCTAATCAAGCTAGGAAAAATAAATTAAATTAAAAAGAAGTAAAATGCAATAAAATTCAAATGGAGGGGTTTGGATTTATTTGGAGCTCAATTTGGTGGAATAGAGGTCAAAAATGGATTCACGACGTCGAAACGATCAAAATAAAGGTATTTTTGATTTTAGGGTTTCAGATGAACAGTAACGGGTTTGATACTGTTCATCGCGAGTTTTGATGCTCGTACTCAGAGAACTTCACGAGTACTCAGGTGGTTGTAGGCATTGGCAAAGCTGGAGGACGTGGTCGTATCCGAGTTATAACTATGATGATCGAACACCTAGTGAAGTCGTAACCTACAGTGCAGTTGTAAACTGCAGCGTGGTCGTAAGCCACACCATGGTCAAAACCACACCGTGGTCGAAACGACACCTGGGAAGTCGTAGCAGTTCGGGGGTACGACTACAAAGTCAGATGAGCGGTTGAGGTTCGACTTCGAATGCGAAGTCGATGGAGATCGAATGGTGAATGAGTTACTGCGGAGATCGAACAACGTCCGAGTAGCTGTGGAGATCGGGTTGCGTCCAAGTAACTTAAGAGATCGGATGACAACCGAGTGGTCTAAGCACATCGGACGACGTTCGAGTGGTTCAAGCTCAAAACTCGAAGTGAAGTGGTCGAAGACCTTAAGCGGCGAGGTGGTCGGAGCTAAAATAGGGGAGCGGTTGGAGATTTTTGGCAATGGGGTAATTGGGGAATCTGTGGCGAAGCAATACTTAGTGACTATGGGTAGGTTTCTGGGACCACAAGGATTCCGATTTTGAGGTTGGTGGGATTGAGAGGCGGTGGTTTTGGCTAGCGGAGAGAGGAGGCACTACGACCAGAGTACAACACAAAGCGGTTCCAGTGAAGTTCCGATGAGGTGTTAGGGTTTTTAACCATCTACAGGACAAGGCGAACTCAGAGGCGGTGGTGGTTTTTATTAGGATGGTCTGAGCTGAGCTATTCACGGAGAGGGTGTTCTGATCGGTGGCGTCTCATGGTGCCGGAGCTCTAGGAACACACTCCGGCCAAGACAAGCTTACGAACACGATCAAGGTGCCACAAGAATGCTACTAGCACAAGCAATTGAGTTTTAATTAAAGAATGGGGAAGATTGAGTGGAAAGCTCATCGGGCGTAGGGGAGATCGTCGGTGGCGATGCAGTGAGTTGAAACTTGAATTGGTGGTTCTGGAGGGTATTTGTGAGTGAAGCTCTTAGTAGAGGCAGCAAAGCTTTAAAAACGATGAATGGCGGTGGCAACAGTGAGACGGTTCGGGTGTATCCAAAATATAAGGGTTCATATTTAAATAAAAAGTCCATGCCAAGTAAAATGCAAAAAAAAGAGAATGAATCAATTTAATTTTATTATAATTTTCAAATTGAAATTCCTAAATGACTGAATAATAATAATTTAGAATAAAAAACAACGAAAACATATCTTTGAAACTAATCTAGTTGTGTTTTCGCGCGGACCACCTACCAGCTTTCAAGAAAACAACAAGCATCTCTGTTTGGTAATCATCCGTGGCCTATTTTCGGTACTGTACGGAAGCAGCTGGGTTACTTCACATGCATGCACCGTGGTCCTTGGAGAGGACTTCTCTGCTGATCCCATTGAGAGCAAATGAGAACAGGTACGTGGCGCACAATCATAGGCCAGCTGAATCCTCTCTCCAGAATTTCCCTCTACTCTTATTTTTTTACCTCCTTATTGTGTATGTGTCCCATGGAAACCAAATGGGATCAGACCCCATATAAGTCCTTGCCGTGGTGCTTCGCGTTGTGTTCACCGTCCATGTGTGCGATACGACGCTCGGGTCCCGTCGCGCCGTGGGCCCCAGTCTGCAGCGATGCATACAAATACATAGCCCACAAGCCTCGAGTTTATTGGGCCCACCTGCGTGGACTTAGGCCCTGTTTGGATCCCATGGTCTAAAGTTTAGTTGTCTAAAGTTTTGAACTAAACTTTAGTTGGCTAAACTTTAGCCTCTAAACTTTAGTTGAAGGTCCTGTTTGGATCCTGTACTAATGGATAGGACTAAAGTTTTAAAAAGACCATACTACCTCTCCTCGTTTCGTGCGTCAACCATTAAATGGGAGGTGAGAGACCAACATGCATGGGTAAACACGTCTTTGTGCCTAAGAACCCAAAACTTTAGACCACTTTAGTTCACTTTGGTGGACTAATGGTCTAAAGTGTTTTTTAGGGGTTAGCTAAAGTTTAGATCTAACTTTAGACCACCTGTTTGAAGACTTTAGACCTAAACTTTAGTAACTAAACTTTAGATAGAGGGATCCAAACAGGGCCTTAGTCCACAAGCCTCGAGTTTGACGGGCCAACCTGGTGGACCATCATCGAGGTCCACAAGAAGGTGGGCTTGTCAGTTGGGACTCGTGGGCCGATCGGCGGGTGCGTCGGCCTCCGCGCGGAGGCGGGTTTTGGTGGAGCTAAGGCGCCTTTCCTCTTGTTCGCGGAAAGGCGTGTAGAAGGAAGCCGTGAACTCCGCGAGAGAGAGGGAGATGGAAGGATGGGGAAGGGCGGCGAGCTGTGGGGCGACTCGGCGCTGGTACGCCACCTACAAGGTACACGCGCTCGTCACCGGTCTCTGTGGCTTCGATCCCTTTGCCGTTTCCGGCTTGCTGCTACCTCTCGCCGCCGCTGCAGCTAGGGTTTAGGGTTTTTGGAGCTTTGCGATGCGAGCTGGAACCGTCTGGAGCTGTTCTATGGGGAAATTTAACTTTTTGCCACCCTTAACATTGCCACATATCCAAATGCCATCCTCTTCAATGCAATTAATATTTTGCCACTCTCGACCCTACGTGGCGCCCACGCGAGCGCGAAAGCCGCCACGCTGGCCCGAGCTGGCGCTGCGCCCGCGCCTCCGGCGGCGCGCCGCCGCCCGCGCCTCCGCCTCCGGCCCCGCGCCGCCGCCCGCGCCTCCCCGCTCGCCCGCGCCCGCGCCTCCGCCTCCGGCCGCTCGCCCGCGCCCGCGCCCGCGCCTCCGCCTCCGGCCCCGCGCCGCCGCCCGTGCCTCCCCGCTCGCCGGCGCCCGCGCCTCCGCCTCCGGCCCCGCGCCGCCGCCCGCGACTCCCCGCTCGCCTCCGCCTCCGTCCCCGCGGCCGAGACAGGGGAGCGAGAACACCGGCGGCTCGGGCGGTGGGAGCCCGATTCCTCGACGGTGAAGCATCTACGGGCATCCCGGAGCGCACCTGGGGCGTCGGTCGAGGCCGAGATGGAGCAGGGCGGGCCGGCGGCGAGAGGGAGCTTGGCGGCGAGGATGAAGACGGCGGCGGCTCGCTGGGGAGGGCGGCGGGGTCCGGCGAGGTGGGGGATGTGCTCGGGGTGCCCTGGAGATGCCCCACGGGCGGCGGCGCGGGGCCGGAGGCGGAGGCGCGGGCGAGCGGGGAGGCGCGGGCGGCGGCGCGGGGCCGGAGGCGGAGGCGGAGGCGGAGGCGCGGGCGCCGGCGAGCGGGGAGGCGCGGGCGGCGGCGCACCGCCGGAGGCGCGGGCGCAGCGCCGGCTCGGGCCAGCGTGGCGGCTTTCGCGCTCGCGTGGGCGCCACGTAGGCTCGAGAGTGGCAAAATATTAATTGCATTGAAGAGGATGGCATTTGGATATGTGGCAATGTTAAGGGTGGCAAAAAGTTAAATTTCCCTGTTCTATGTGGTGGGTAGGTTGGGGGGGGGGGGGGGGGGTTGGGTGGAGAGCTAAGTCGAATTTTGTTGGCTGGTGAGAGAGAAATCGGTAGAACGTACCTGCAATGGTGCCTTTTTGTTTTGGAATAGATGTAATTTTCTGCGCATTTCTCTTGATAAGATCAAGAGCTTTGATTAAAAGGTTCTTCTTTACTTGGTTAGTTGGTCATATGGGAGAATGTTCGGGTTGTTGTCTCTCCCATTTATGCAAATAGTTGGAATGTTGGTTTGCATTTGGGCTAATTAGCTGTGATGGTTGGCAGGCAATGCATGACAAGACCACCCAAGCTGCTCCATCTGATAAAGAAGGGTCGGAAGATGCTGCCGCTGCCGCTACCGCTGGAGAAGAACCTGTCTCTACCGAGGCTGCAGATAAGTAGGTAGACTGATGCTTGCAGCTTCAGTTGATGGCAATAATTTGTCCTGTTGTAGTCTTCTGGTAATAACTATCCTATGCGAAGAAAGAGTAATGTTACATGATTTCTACAAGTACTTATGGAGGGACTTAGCATGGTTATTGAAATCAGTGTAGAAAGGACCGTGCTATGTTCCTGTCTTTTCTCTAACTTTTGTTTAGAGCTCGACTTCCTATCAATGGGAAGAGTTAAAAGTGTGGGGCTCTTGTTTTGCAACCATCAACCAGTTCTATGTGTGGTTTGAATCAAGATAACTCTTCTTCATCCCTGGTTAAGTCTTCACCCTTGTGTTCAAATTGCGTACTGCCAGCTTATTTCAGTTACAATAATAAGAGATACTGAGAACTTTAAACGTCAATTTTCTTTTTTGCTTTTAAACATAGGAAGAGATGCAATGGCCTACCCATTTACCCTTTTTTTTAACTTGAACCTGATCTATCCTTTGCATTCACATGTGTTATTTATTTACATAGTTTAAATTTCTTGCATTATTGTCTCAGTGCTCCATGCTTCCGAACTGGTCAAGTATTGCTTTGTTTGTGCATTTTAAAAGGCACACAGGGAAAGATAACAGCTGTACTGACTTTCCCTGTGATGCAACAGATATACCACAGCAACCCTGTGAAGAAAGAAAGACCACTGAGCAAGCTCCTCTTCAAGAAACTGATCCGGACAAAGAGACACATGTCTCAGAATCAAAGCCATACTCATCAGATGTTACTGATGCTGAGAGAAAGGATAGCTCAAACCAGCAGACTTGGGACTACAATGAATTGCTCAGAAAATACTATGAACTTGAGGAGCACAGCCGGAAAGTTCTTGAACAACTCCATCAAACAAACTAGTGGAATTATCAAATCCCTAGACAATCTTCAGAATACCAACAACATCAAGCTTCTGCCTATAGTGCCACAACACCTGTTGTGGTCTATGATCCTGGCAAGGCACTGCAGTAGGCGCGTGAACAGCACTATGGATACTCACATGTAAACAATATCATGTGGTATTGTAGCGGCTGTTTAGGGATAGAATCTTATGCATATCTTCATATTAGGAAAGGTTAGATGCATATCTTCATATTAGGAAAGGTTAGATGCATATCTTCATATTATGAAAGGTTAGATGCATATCTTCATATTTAGATAGTATGGATATGATTGTATCTTTAGTTGATTGGTTGAATTGGATTATGTTAGTTCCTATATTGTTAGAGTCTAACCTCATCTATATAAAGAGAGGAGCTACATCATTCATAATTAAGCAAAGAAATAAATAAAGTTCTCTAGTCTCCCTCCTCTTCTAAAACCAGGCCTTACAGCCTCTCTACCACATCAGAGAAGAACCCTGTAGACGGTTAGATGAGGGCGAGCACCCTACTCTCGGTCCTCGGAGCCGTACCCAACCACTGACTACAACATTTGGTATCAGAGCCAATTGTTGCCCCTTCCACCATGTTGAGCAGCGAGGGTTTTGATTTCATGACAATCAGCGACAGGTTGAGTCACATGATTGAGATGCTTGGTGTTTCGGATGAGAGAAGCTACGCCAAGATGGAGGAGCAGAAGGAGGTGATACCTATCGTCGCCAATATGGCTACGCCGCCATTTCCATAATCTCCAGAACCAGACCATCAACCATACCACACCGGTCGTCGTCACCAATGCCTCTTGAGCGGGCAGCGCTGCCCTTGGCTGCACCTTGGTGCGTTTGCCAAGGATGGTTGCCGCAGTCCAGCGGTAGTCTTTTCTGCGTGGCCGACCAATGCCATGCCATACGCGATGCGGAGCGCAATGGCTGAGGGGCTAGCGCCGCCGTCGTGTCCTCCCTACCATCATCACACTCTGTGGCAATGTTCAAGAAGGCGCTAGGCGGGCGGCGAGGTAGGGCTTAGCGCCTAGGGGGCCTAGGCAGCCAAATTAAAAATAAGGATAGTAGGCGAAAATAAATAATTGTGTATATATATTTGCTATTTAGATGAAAAAATTGTTACTTGAGCAACAATGATCAGTGTTACCAGGACTTGGACATGGGTGTTATAGTCCGACTCGGATTCGGATGTCCGATTTGGCAAATTTTAGAAATTAAGATTCTAGAATTCGCCTAATATATATATTTAGGGAGGTCTAGATTGAAAGAAATCAATTGAGAAAAAAAGGTCTATTCGTAATTTTTAAAAACCCTGAGGACTAAATCACAAAAAAAAAAATAAAAACTTAACCCCTCCCTAACCCAGTTCCCAACCCTAACCCGTTCCCATCCCACCCGATCCTGCCGCCATCTATTCTAACCCTAACCCCAACCCCGCGCTCTCTGCGCTGCTCCCTCCGCACTGCCCTCTGCGTTGCCCTCTTTGCGCCGCCCCATCCCCGCCGCTCCCTCTCTGCTGCCCCTTCCGCGTCACCTCCTCCGTGCGCCTCCCCCACCGCCTGACGTCTCCCTCACCGGTGGCCACAGGAGTGGCGGCGGCGAGATCTGGCGCGGGGAGTCTGGATACGGTGGCGGCGGCCATGGGAGCGGCGGACGGGCAGGGGGAAGATGTCCCCTCCGCCGGAGGGGAGGCGAGGCAGAGAAGATGGTGGACGGCCGAAGCGAAGATGGTGAAGGGGATGGCCGGTGATGCGGAATCCGGCGAGTCGATGGCGGCGGCGACGACCTCGTGTCTGGTAACTCTTTTCCCCTCGGTTTATATACTTCCTCCTCTATTCCTTGGTGTCATGCGGCCACCGCGCCCGCCCGGCCATCTGCCGCGCCTAGGCCGCCTGGTCCCCGCCTTGGACCGCCTCGCCACCTAGCCATCCGACTAGGGGCCAAGGCCAGGCGGCACCCTGCCGCCCAGGCCGCCTTCTTGAACAATGCTCTGTGGCAGTAAGGAGGGTCACTGTTGTCCCATGTCGGTTGCTCATGTCGTCGGCATCTTCCTCGACACAACGCCATGCTAAGGTGCTTCTTTCTTGGGCTGTATATGTCGAAGTGTCGCTAATCATCTTTTGCGCCACACAACATCGTCATTGTGCCCTTTCGTTGACATGGGGACGCGAAGGTTTTAGTCCATGGCCGCCATATAACAGCTCAAGGACGAGCTGTCTCGCCGCGAAGGGGTGCAATGTTGTGGTCTGTAATCCCGGCGAGGTACCTTAGCAGGCGTGTGAACAGTACTACGGATATTGTAGCACTCATGAACAATACCATGTGGTACTGCAACGTCTGTTTAGTGACAGAATCTTATGCATATCTTCGTATTAGGAAAGTTTAGATGCATATCTTCATATTAGGAATAGTTAGATGTATATTTTCATATTATGAATAGTTAGATGTATATCTTCATACTATGAATAGTTAGATGTATATCTTCATATTAATATAGTATAGATATGATTTTATCTTTAGTTGATTAGTTGCATTAGATATTGTTAGTTTCCATATTGTTAGGGGTTAACCTCATTTATATAAAGAGAGGAGCTGCAAATTTCGTAATTAAACAAAAAAATAAACAAAGCTCTCTAGTATCTCCCCTCTTCTAAAATCAAGCCTCAGAGCCCCTCTACCACGTCAGGGAAGAACCTTGCCGACGGTTAGATGAGGACGAGCGTCCTACCCTCGGTCCTTGGACTCGTACCCAATCACTGACTACAACACACCAGATCCACACTCTTCAACCACTCAATCCTCATGCTGCTGTTTAAATGTGCCCTTGGTATCAATTTCCTGTTGTTCAACTGGCCAGCCAAGTGGGGGTTCTGCTTGTATGCCACCTAGTGGAGGGTGCAGCGTATCATTGACTTGTAAATGTGCAGTTTGATTAAGCTATGGCCCTTGTTTTGTTCATCTGTTAGTAAGCTTTTAAACATGTTCCATTGCCTGCTAATAGACTACACGATGTAATTCACTTTTCAGGTGATCAATGCCCTGGCGCAAGCACCACATATCCTTCTGGTGCAACCTTCATGCAGTTCGCAACAAAGGTATCTAGTGCAACCTTCATGCAGTTCGCAACAAAGGTATCTAGTGCAACCTTCATGCAGTTCGCAACATAAGGTATCTACCAACGACAATCAGGTTGCTAAAGCTGCAATGATGACTGCTGAAGGTGCCATGAATTTCATGAGATGTACAATATCTGGAGACCCTGGCTTCTTACCAAGTAAGCATTTTCTTTTTTTGAAGTGATGGAAGTTCATCTACTATGCTTGTTCTCTGGACATCTTAAAGTTATATTTGCAAGAAGAATGCGATAGCTAGTTTAGGTGATATTATGTGGTTTAGGTGATTGTAAATCATATCAGATCATCATGGGCTTTCTTTCCAGTTTTGAACTGTGGATAGGATTGGTAGGACCGTAGGAATAGGACATTTTGTGCTTGTTTCTCTAATATACCTTCATTTGTATTATATTTCACAAAGGCCATCGTTTTTTTTTTGACCAAGGCCATCAATGGTTGAAGCTAACATCTAATTGTGTTGTAATAGAACAATTCAAAAGCTCGCATTCCCCTTCAGTAATAATTGGTGGATGTGTTGGACTTGAGATCATAAGATGATAATACGTTTCATACCACATGTATATTTACCTTGTCTCACCAGTCACCTCTTTTTCTTGAATATAGGAAAAGAGGATGAAACTGGAAAGGAGGAGAGCACAACTATGGGCACGAACCAGTAATTTGACACCAGAGGAGTAGGTAGTGATCTTGCTGTTGTCTTAAATGCATGGTATGCAGCAGGGTTCTACACTAGCAGGTAATCCTTGAACTCCGGAACTCTTGATCTCAGATTGCAAAGCTGCATTTTCCTTCTGGTTATCCACACTTTGTAACTCGCTGTTAACACTTACTTTCTCGTTTGATAGTTGAGGAAAGATATGTGGATCGCTTTGATTGTTTTAACACAAATTATTTCGGATAGCAAGAGCTGAAAAAAGCCATGAAGTTGCATCCTTGTACTTTAAAACTTGTACTGTACCTGTAAATATTGATTATCTTTAGTTTCTGCGCACTGATCCTTAAACAAATTATTTTGGATAACAAGAGTTGAAATAAGCCATGAAGTTCCATCCTTGTACTTTTAAAACTTGCATTGTACCTGTAAATCAATTGATTATCTTTAGTTTCTGTGCAGTGATCCTTTTTCATTTCTGCACTGACTTGTGCAATTTTGCCCTATATTTTCTCATCAGTCTTAATCGTCTAATTTTGTTTTACAGGTACCTCATGCAGCAATCCATGAAAAATTCCCGACAAGGTTGACTTCTACCAAAAGCCAGTTAGAATCTCACGAGGGATCCCTTTCGCTGTTGTAAGAATTGAGAAATGTACTCTACTTTTCACGGAACTGAACATTTTGGAGTCCTGCGTGCTCTGTTTCATGCTAGCCAGTGTTTTTCAAGCAAGAATTATGGTTTTACTACATATGAATGTGTTGTGATTTGACAGTAAAGGGGAACGATAGTACTGTTGATAATTTTGCAACCCAAATTTGCCCTAATATCATATATATGAACTGGCAGCTTGGCGAATCCACTTCTCCAGTGAGTGATGGTATTGGTATGCAGTTATGCAGGATGCAGGATGCGTTGAATTTGCAATCTGTAAACTACTTCCTCCTGGTAGCCATTTGTTCCCATGCGAATAGCTTACATCTGCGTCTGCTCCTGGTATCTTCCAATCTTTACAGCTGGATGCAGAACTAAGCAACATGTGTTATTAGAAAGTTTTGGTGTTAGCGATTTGTCCATGTATGATCTCTTTTATGCAAAGTAGTGATATTACCAGCTGACCTGCCTGCCCCGCGCGTTGTATTGTGGCGGTGGAGGTCGCTTCACGGCACCTTTCAAAGGTGATGACCTGTGTGGCCTGCCCCCCTCCAGAGAATATATTGCTGCGCTAGTACACACGATTGACACTGTTTTCACGAGGTGTTATTTTAAACTACGGTTTATTAGTCTAATGAATAGTGATTGCTGAAAGTAGTTGAAGCCAAAAATCCACTGAAAAGCTTAAAAGAATAGGTCACGGCTTCTCCAAATTTTAGATCTTCCTTTGTGCTTTTTCAAAAGTAGACCGGTTCTTTTTAGCTTTTTTTTTAGTTTTTTGTTTCGGTTTCTCCATAAACTAAAATAAATAGGACGGTGTATTTAAATAGTTTTTTGAAGATGCTTCTCCAAACAACTTTCTAAGTTAAAAATCGTGTGCACTGTTCATCATCATCTAAAAAAATATAAATAAAAGCTATCAACTGCAACCTAAACGAATAAGACCTAAATTATTACTCATATCTGATCCAGGTGTTGAGTCTTATTTGGAAGTATGAATTTCATTGAAAGCGGTTGATTTCTATAGAAATATAGAAAAAGTTTCGAGTTTCAAATAGTGTCTGAGCGGGTGATTTTTTTTTCCGTATGAATTGAAGCGTTTCTTGCGAACTTCCTGAACTTCGTAAATGGTTGATATCCGGCCGTGTACTGCCAGTTGACGGGAATGAGCGCACTGTTTCATATGTCAAGGAGCACGGCCAATGCGCGTGTTATTGGGTGCGTTACAATCAGCCCGTGGAAAGTCAGAGGATACGGTTCATGTCATGACCATCACAGAGTGTGCCGCCTGCCTAATCTAGCCGTAAATAAATAAGAAATCCATGCTTACTCACATTTAATCATATAAAAAACTAAGAAGAATATGCTAAGATGGGTTAGGAAAGCGGAAAAAAGAAAAGAAAAGTCTGGAAGCAGTAACGACAGTAGGTGGCACTAAAGGAGACCGCAACTGCAAGGCACCGCGGACGCAAGAACTCATAGAAGAAACGACACGACGCGAAGACAAATCTACGCGTACGAGGCCTCGCGCTCTAGTTCGATTCGATTCCCGTCCCCCGCTTTCTTCGATTTCGTCGCGGAGGTATATCTCGTCTCCCAACCCCTCTTCGTCAATCGCTTCTCCTGCTTCCCCTAATTTCTTGCTTAATTTTTGGATCTGTATTCTGTAAGCCTGACCTTTTGGCTGATCGTTGTATAAGTTTGGAAGATCCTTTTCTTGGTGAAATTTTGTGGTTGTTCCGGCCTAAATCCCCCCAAACCCTCCCCTTATTGTTGTTAATTTCTCTGATTGGTAGAATCCTTTTTTGTCTTCAATTCAACTACTACAAGTTTTGATTGTTCAAATTTGACCTTCAGCGAGTAGCCTTTAACTGTTCATGTCGATGTGTTAATCTAACTCTTCTGTGCCCATTTCTTGTGATTATTTTTTTGTGGTTTTATAGCGAAAATGAGTGACAATCTGATGGACAAAGTTAGCGCCTTCGGTGAGCGTCTGAAGATTACTGGGTCGGAGGTTAGCAAGAAGATGACCGCTGGCATGAGCTCCATGAGCTTCAAGATGAAGGAGCTCTTCCAAGGGCAGACTCCGACGGACAAGATTGTTGAGGAGGCCACCTCGGAGAATTTGGACGGGCCTGATTGGTCTGCAAACTTGGAAATCTGTGACCTGATCAACACGGAGAAGGTTAACAGTGTGGAGCTGATCCGTGGGATCAAGAAGCGGATCATGCTGAAGGAGGCTAGGGTTCAGTATCTCTCCTTGGTCCTTCTTGAGACCATTGTGAAGAACTGTGAGAAGGCCTTCTCAGAGGTTGCGGCCGAGAGGGTTCTTGATGAGATGGTCAAGTTGATTGATGACCCCCAGACAGTGGTGAATAACAGGAACACGGCCCTTACGCTGATTGAAGCTTGGGGGGAGTCTAGTGATGAGCTCCGCTACTTGCCAGTCTATGAGGAAACCTACAAGGTATACAAACGCAAGTCTCCTCTTTTTTTTTGGCCCTGGTTTATTAACGAAATCAACAGTACTTGTATTATGTTCCGGTTGACTAATTCTATTTCACAGCGGTGGGGTTCATTTCCATTTTTTTGCTTGCTCAAGAAAAAATGGTCCAATAATCTGCAGTGGTCCATAATGTAAGAGAAAAATGGTCCAATAATAAGTAGAGAAAGCAATCCACTTTAGGACCAAACCTACTGAAGTAAGGTTGTTTTTAGCAGTTAGCACAGTACATCGCTTCATGCAACCACTGATCTCTCTTTATGCTTCAGTGCTTACTATTGTGCTTGGAAGTTGGTGATAATTTTTGTACTATCAGCCTTTAGTTTGTGATTTCATGGGTTTAAGTAATTATAGTGAAATGTGAACAAACCTTAGGCAGCAGCATTTCCATTTGCTCATAAATACATGGGTTGAATATTTATCATAATTCACAGGTTGTTTCAGTATCCAGTTTGATGGTAGTACTATAAATCCATATGATTTATTCTTGCAGTAAAAATATTTCACGCTTAGTAACCAAGGTAGTGCTTATAAGTAGCTACAACAATAAATATGGTGCTGTCATGATCTTTGTAGAGCTTGAAATCAAGAGGAGTGCGGTTTCCTGGACGTGACAATGAGAGCTTGGCCCCCATATTTACGCCACCACGATCAGTTGCTGAAGCTGAAGTCGATGCAAACTTATCCCGGCAGACCTTTGAAGATGTGCATGTGCATACATATACTGCTGAAGAAACAAAGGAAGCTTTTGATGTGGCTCGTAACAGCGTAGAACTTCTTTCAACTGTTCTTTCATCTTCCCCTCAGCAGGATGCTTTGCAGGTAACTGGATTTTGTGTTACTTTGTCCCAAGTTCATCTAGGATTTTGTGGAACTTTGCAGGATTCTAACTGGATTTTGTCTATTAGATGGATTTTGACTGCAGTATACATAGATATAGTTGTTTAGTTGGTCTGCATATTATGAGTTATGACACCAATGCATGAGATCTGTTTCCTCATGGAGCTTTTACAATGAACAGTATCTTGAATTTTCTGCATTGGTTGCTGTTGTTGCATTGAAGAGTCCAAATACACAGAGCTGGCTACTGTTGTGATTTGTTTCGTTTGGAATATCTAATGTTCTAGGTGATATATGGATGTGTACTTTATCGATGAGACACTATGCAGTTAATTGTTAATTTAATTCTGCTGCAAGTGTTTTGGTCACTTTATTCTAATGCATGCTCTTATTGCTCTGTTTATGAGATACTATGCAGTTTATTCTTTTTCCTAGCGCGTGCTCTGATTTTTCTGAGCTTTTACAAGTCATAACGGAGTGGGCTAAAACTGGTTTGCTTGTTTGCCAGTCACTTAGTTATATACCAAGAAAGCAAAATTGTTGAAAAGATACTCCATAGTCCTTTATTGAGCATGATATGCTGCTCCCTGATAGTGATGACATTCGCTGCACAGAGTACTTTCAAATGTTCATGCTTTGTATGTTGTGCAACTTGCTTTACATGTTGTTCAAATAGTTTGGAGTAGATTTTGTTGGACATAGTTTTAAACTGACCAAAAGCTAGTGGCAAAATTGGTCTGACTGCTACTCTTTCTTGCACCCAGGCTTGGAACACCAACTAAAATTGTACTAAAGCAAGCAGTATTTGTTAAGCAAGTGCAAATTGTACTCTGTAAAAGTTACCTGCTATTATATTTTGACTAGTTCTGTTACCTCCACAGGATGAATTGACAGCCACTCTTGTGCAACAATGCTACCAATCTCAGCACACTATCCAGAGAATCATTGAGACGGCTGGGGACAACGAGGCTATGCTCTTTGAGGCCTTGAGTTTGAACGATGAGATCCAGAAAGTGCTATCCAAATATGAAGAGATGAAGAAACCCATGGTGTCGGAGCATGAAGAACAACGGCCAGTGGTCATACCAATTGCCACAGAACATGAAGATTCCGCTACGGTTGGCAATGAAGATGCCCTAGTCAGAAAACCAGCTGGTTCTCGAGCAAGATCAGGCGGAGATGATGATATCCTCGATGATCTGGATGAGATGATATTTGGCAAGAAGGGAGGTAGCAGTTCCCAGGAAGGGCCCCAAAAACAGGATCAGAAGAAAGATGACCTAATCAGCTTTTAATACCTTCCCAGTCAGTTCCAGAGTTCCTCGTGGGATCAGAAGATATTTGCTGTTTTATAGTGCTGAACGATATCTGTATTCATCCGTAGAAGATTGCACATTCATTAGGATTTGGATCGCTTGTTTATTCGCATACAATCATACTGGTGCATCACAGTTTGTTCAGTTGATAATTCGCTGCACCCTTGTCAATCTTCTGGTTTCATGGACGATGCATTGGATGGTGAATTCTCTCTTGGAGAAAATATGTTCAGTGTGTGAATGAAGCTTTCAGCTCCTCTCCTGTCATTATTTATAGCTCCTTGCTTTTCTAGGTTACTCAAGCAACTTGCTTAAGGCCGTTGTTGAATGCTGCTCTTTAGTTCGGCTAGATGCTTGAAATATCAGAATTTCTTGTCTCAATGCAGGGGCATTTTACTGGGGCTGACGCCTTCCGGCAGGCTTAATCAGTGGCGGTAACCAGACTGTCCATTATTCAGGCAGCAGAGCAAGAGGAAAAAAAAGAAGTGATCGACATATGATGATCAAAATGAACTAATCTTGATTAATATCATCATGAACCCAATACATGGTACTCCTCAATTGAGAGAGCACTCAGCATACAAAAACAGACATTTTAATCTCCCATGTTTCACAGCCATACGCTACATGGTGATATGTATCTTGGAATTGCCACACTCAAATGGCTAGCATGTGGCAGGACAAGGCTTGAACTCTTCAAGCAATCGCGGCGGCGGCGAGTTTGGCTCTCAGTTCTTTCCTCAGTATCTTCCCTGACGCGGACTTGGGGATCGCATGGGTGAAGTACACCTTGTGCAGTCTCTTGTAAAACACCACCTGAAGAGACATTCACATGCACAAACGTTTGGGTAGAAATAACCGAGCTGTCTTATTGCTCCATCAATTCATCAACCAAGATGTTGATGTTGTACTGAGATGTGTAGCTACCTGCTTGGATATGAACTCCTTGATGGCCTCCTCGGCGATGTCGGAGTTGGCGGCGCGGACCACGAAGGCAACCGGGACCTCACCGGCGGCGTCATCCTTTTGCCTGCGATGCATTTGCATACGTCCAGTTAAGCCCCCGAGCAATTCTAGTGGCACAATACTGTTGATATGTTTACGATTTACGCAAGCTGAAATGGTGGTCTTACGGGACGACGGCCGCGTCGGCGATGGACGGATGAGCGATGAGCAGAGCCTCCAGCTCGGCCGGCGGCACCTGCACGGACAACATAGTGCTGGTTCTCAGAAACTGACGCCGTGCAGCTCCTTCAGAACACGGCAAAAACCTGCAACAGTAAACTGACAGGTGCTGGAAGCTGTTTTTTCAGTACCTGGAAGCCCTTGAATTTGATGAGCTCCTTGACGCGGTCGACGATGAAGACCTCGTCGTCGTCGTCGACGTACCCTATGTCGCCGGTGTGGAGCCACCCCTCGACGTCGATCGTCGCGGCGGTGGCCTCGGGGTCATTCAGGTAGCCTTCATGCACATAGGTGTAGCCGTCAGATACATACTGGCCGGATTACAGATCAAGGTTTCGTTCGATCCCTACGGCTGAACAAACGAGCCAACAGTTTTCAGTTACGTACCTTTCATGATCTGCGGGCCGCGGATGCAGATCTCGCCGGGGAGGTTGCGGCCGAGGGAGAAGCCCGTGTCGGGGTCGACCACCTTGAGCTCAGCGTTGCGCACCACCGTGCCGCACGAGCCCGACTTGGCCGGCGCCGGCTCCTTGGCGAACGCCGGGCACATGGACAGCACCGGCCCGGCCTCCGTCATCCCGTAGCCCTGCGTGTACGCCGCACATCACAACAACATCGACATCTCGGACGTGTTCACGTGTAAGGTGAATCTGCGTGCGTTTGCATGTGCCGGATCGCGCTGCTCGCCCGAGCTCGAGACGCGCGCGTGGTCACGTACGCGTCCAGGCGGGACAAGCGAGTTAGGTGCAGTGAGAGGCTTAGATTAGCTAATCGTTTCTTCATCAATGCGATGTGTACGTGTACGTTACGTACGCGTCCAGGCTCCCGGTAGAAGTACTGACGGCTGCACATGCATGCGTGGAGATGGAGCTGCATGTCTCGTGGTGGCACGAAACACGTGGGCAATGCCACGCCTTGCACGTCTCAATCGAGCGGGCAGTAGTGGTGTTGCACGTCTACACAAGTCTGGCGTTTGGCTCTGACTAAACGAGGGAAGAGCCTAATTTGCAGCACTAGGTTCCAGTGGACGATGGACTTATCGCAGGGGTGGCGTCAGTTTGTCCCAGAGGCGAAGCCAGAAAAAAAATCTAGCCTAGATAAGTCCAGTTGGACGTTGCCGTATTGGGGGAGCTGAGATGAAGGGGGGAAATGGGAAATCATCTTCTACGCACCCAACGTCTGAAGGTTGGTGCCTCCTCTCAAACCTTCGCTAATGTACGGCTATGCAGACTGTGGCTCTGCCCTTCAGGCTCTAGCCCTTTTTGCCGTCTTCGGTCTCCTCCACCTCCTACTCTCCTAGCTAGTAAGTAGCAATGCCCTCACTGGCCGGACGCTCGCCGCCACTTGGAAGGAGAGGAAGACTAGGATCGAAGAGAGCGAAAAGGGGAGGTGGCCTCCTCCCTGTGGCTTTGCCCTTCAGGCTCCCGCCCTCGTCAGCAGTGACGGAGCTAGAATTTAGTTATACCCCGAGCTCAGTGCTAAAATGACCTAGGCTATCTGGACTGGATCATGAAAACATTACCCAGACTGAACTAAATTTACCCGGGCTATACACTAGATATTTTTTCACGTCTCAATCGAGCGGGCAGTACTCGTGTTGCACGTCTACACAAGTCTGGCGTTTGGCTCTGGCTCTGACTAAACGAGGGAAGAACCTAATTTGCAGCAATAGGTTCCAGTGGACGGTGGACTTATCGCAGGGGTGGCGTCAGTTTGTCCCAGAGGCGAAGCCAGAAAAAAAATCTAGCCTAGATAAGTCCAGTTGGACATTGCCGTATTGGGGGAGCTGGAGAGGAAGGGGGAAATGGGAAATCATCTTCTACGCACCCAACGTCTGAAGGTTGGTGCCTCCTCCTCTCAAACCTTCGCTAATGTACGGCTATGCAAGCTGTGGCTCTACCCTTTTTACCGTCTCTGGTCTCCGCCACCTCTACTCTCCTAGCTAGTAAGTAGCAATGCCCTCACTAGCCGGCACCTCGCCGCGCCAGACGCTCGCCGCCGCCGCCACTTGGAAGGAGAGGAAGACTGGGATCGAAGAGAGCGAAAAGGGGAGGTGGCCTCCTCCCTGTGGCTCTGCCCTTTGGGCTCCCGCCCTTGCCAGTCTCTGTCACCTCCTAGCTTCGTCCTCGCCGACCACGGCCTCGTTCGGCTTCTAGTGCTCGTCGTCGTCACCGCCACCACTGCTTGGAGGGGGACTGGCTGACTGGGAGAGATGCGACGCAAGGAGGGGAGGTGGGGACTGCTCGGCTGGGCCTAGGGTGGTGGGGAGTAAGAAGTGGGTGAGTGGGCCTTGGTGTTTCAAGCTTTCTGCCTGCACCATGCGTCCATGTTGCCTCATGCACACAGTGCATCTATGTACAATAGCACGTGCAGTCCAGATGTCTAGATGCTAGTCGTATTCAACCTCCAGGTAGTAGTTAAGCTACCTAGGCTTGCTTAAAAAGATGTGACTTCCATCGTGTTTGGTGACGGTGGGACTTCACTAGAGTTCCATGGCTTGACGCCGATGAGCCTGGGTAGGTGCCCACTCTGCCTGTTTGGAGGGTTGGCTTTGCCCTTGGTTTGTACATATAAGCGCAATGACGACTACTCCGCCAAGTTTTCAAACTTCCGTTTGACTTCGTCACGTCGGAGGCGCCTATTGACGGCTACGCTTTGACACTAACTAAACATACTTCCGACAGTATGCTGATAATTTTGATAGCGCAACGTTAGGCTATAACGGAAAAATATCAATAAGGGTCTATTTAGAACATGTAAATTTTTCCCGCTCTCTTCGGAAATTAAACTGTTTTCTATGAATTGTACGGTAAAATCTCTTTTTTCCAAAGCAACCTAGTTCCCAATGGGGGTTAAATAGTGCTAGTACGCTAGTTTCACAGGTCGTGAACGAATTCAGCTCTATCTTCAGTGCAAACCCTGCTCTTAATTTAAGCGGATCACAAAGCAGATACCGACCTGTCCGAAGATGGCCTGCGGCACGCGGCAGCGGAGCGCGTCCTCGAGCTCCTTGCCGAGCGGCGCGGCGCCGGAGAGCACTATCCTGATGGAGCTAAGGTCGTACCTCTCCACCACCGGGTTCTTGGCCAGCGCCAGCACCAGCGGCGGCACCACGGCCGCCACCGTCACGCGCCACCGCTCGATGCCCTCCAGCATCGCGCCCATCTCAAACTTGGGCATCAGCATCACCGCCGCGCCGGCCCGCAGCGCGCACAGCAGCACCGAGTTGAGCGAGAAGATGTGGAACAGGGGCAGCACGCAGAGCACGACGTCGCCCTCGCGCATGTACAGGTTCGGGTTCTCGCCGTCCACCTGCTGCACCACGCTCGACACCAGGCTCTTGTGCGTCAGCACCACTCCCTTGGGCAGCCCCGTCGTGCCCGACGAGAACGGCAGCGCCACGGGGTCGTCCGGCGAGATGGCCACCTCCGGGACGGAGCTCTCGTCGGCGGACGTAACCAGCCCCCAGAATGGCAGGCAGCCTTCCGGGGTGTGCGCCTCGTCCTCGTCGATGGTGATCACCGTAAAAGTGTCGCCGCCGCCTCCTCCGGTGGCGATTCTTGGGAAGGCCTCGTGCCGGAGCTTGTCGACGTAGGCGGACTGGGTGAGGATGAGCTTTGCGCCGGAAGCCTTGAACTGCTTGTGGATCTCTTGGGGAGTGCAGAACGGGTTTGCTGCGGTGGTGACGGCTCCGAGGAAGGACGCCCCGAAGAACGCGACGGCGAACTCCACGGAGTTCTGAAGCAATATCATGACGCAGTCGCCGTGGGCGACGCCGAGGCGGTGCAGCGCGGCGGCGGCCTTACGGCACAGCAGGTGCGTCTCGGCGAAAGTGTACGTCCTCCCCGTGGCCGCCGCGATGAGGCATGGCACGTCCGGGAGCTCGGCAGCCCTGGCGAAGCAGTACTCGTGCAGGGGCAGGTGGTTGGGGATGTCGATGTCCGGCAGCTTGGACCGGAAAATCGTCACCTCAGGCACCGCCGAAGCCGCCTCCACGGCCGCAACCTGCGGCTGCGCCTCCGGTACCGCCACCGTGATCATGACCCTCTGCTTCAAGAAACAGAGAGCTTCTTGGAATGGCCAACGAACAGAGGCCGCACTTCACGAACAATAGCTAACGGAGGAAGGGCGAGGAGCTTAGCAACAAGCTAAGCAATGGCGCTTGCTCCGAGTAGGCCCTGAGTGTGGGAGGAAGAGGGAGGCGGTGGGAATAAATACAGCAGCCGCAAACGGAGGTAGGAGGAGGGAAGGAAAGAGGGTGGGTAGGTAGGAGAGAACGGAAGGAGGGGAGAGGTGTGGAAGGGGCGTGCACACGCAGTCAGAGCATCTCCAAGAGATGCTTTTTTTCACCCCCTATCTTAAAATATTGGGTATGAAAACTAAAAACAAACTCCAACAGATACTTTAAAACACACCCAATAATTTTGGTACTCTAAAATTGAGGTGGATCACCATCAAATATACAGTGCCTAGATAGTAATTTTAGGGATCCAAGTTTAGAGGAGCTGCTGAAGGAGGGGAAAGATTTAGAGGACAATTCTTTTAGGAAGACTCTCAATATGAGATTTTAGAGGACAAAATATTGAGTCTCTCTTGGAGATGCTCTCACGCACGCTCTGTCGCCACCACAACTTCAAAAAAATGCGCACACTTTTTTGTTTTGCAACTGCAGCTTCTTGTTATTGTTGCACAAGTTTGTTCATTTTTTGATTTCTTTCTCTCTCTATTATGTATCTCTCTCAGAATCTCTCTCACTTTTGCTTCCATTTCTCACGATCAATATCCGTTCGCTATCTCTCAGCTATGTTTAGCCGTTTCTTCTCCGATCAGTACCGTTTAGCCGTTTCTTCTTTCTTGTAGGGTTTGGGCGCGTCGCTTGCGCTCAACTACCCACGCACTCACACGGCACCTACCCCGAATGGAGCTTGCCTGTTCTCTTTATATGTTCTCCTCCATATTCCCTCCATATGTCCTGATTGAATTGGCTCTCCAGTGAATTAGTCAGGTAATTAATTAATATAGGTGATTAATTAGGCTGATAATTAATTAGTATAAAATATTGGTGTGAATAATTAGTATAGATTAATTGGAATAAATAGTAAGTATAGATTAAATAATATCAAAATATTTAATATTAATTAATCTATGCTTACTATTTATTCCGATTGATCTATATTAATTATTCACACTAATATTTTATACTAATTAATTACCAACCTAATTAATCACCTATATTAATTAATTATCTGACTAATTCACTAGAGAGCCAATTCAATCAGGACACATGGAGGGAACATGTAAAGAGAACAGGCAAGCTCCATCCCCACCTTGTCGTCCATGGCTCGCTGCATCGCGCGCGCGGCGTGCCGTTTCCGTTCGTTGGCACGCAAGTACGTAGCCAACTTGTACGAAAATTATTTTTCCCCCATAAGCGATGGCCTCTGGCACAGATAAGCCAACAATTTGGTCTACACTGCATTTGGTATATGTACTACCAGGACCAAGCCGTTCCTGTGTACGTGCTGAAGTCGACCGAGGATCGCCTGTACAAGGTTGCGTACGTAGGTACGTATAGAGAGAGTATTTGCTCGGTCTTACGAAGATCAAATATATGAAGGGTATGTCTAGGTATTATTTGGATGTTTTCTTTCTAACAATCATCCATATTTAAGACTGTTGGATTAGAGATCTAATAGCCCTTTTTCTGGAGGAGGAATTTTTTTTTGGAGGGGTAGAGGGAGAATTCATGGCTGTTGGATCTCTAATCTAATAGTCACAAATTTGGATGATAGTTAAGAAGAAAACATTCGAAAGATGTTTATCAACACTCATATATGAAAAGCTCAACGCACACACGTGCTTATGAGCCCGCGATGGTAACATTTAACATCAGCAAAACATCCGTGCCGTGCCCTGCAAAAGGGTTGATCGGTGGCTGGCTGGCTTGGCCCCGGCCCCATGCCAGATGCACTGATGCGGCGACCAGTAGAGCTAGCGGTGCGCAAAGCCACCAGGTAGCAAGCAGGTCTGGGGGAGAGAATCATTGGCCAGGGCAACGAAGACAACACCATGTGCCATGCATTGTTTGTGGGTTGAGGTCTCGTTTCAAACGGTTTTTATTTTTAGGCCTTTTAAATTTCAGTTTATTTAAGTTAGCCCCTCTGCAATTTTTTCGTAACCTCATTATGATATTATCTACTGTTTGGCATGTAACCACAACACTCACAATCAAAGGAAACCCGATAGTCTATATGATCAACTAAAGCACTTATTGAAACCAAATTAATCAGGAGGGAGGGAACGTATAAAAGTGATAACAATGTGATAGAAGGAGTGCATTATATTGTACCAACACCTTTGATGGGACGAGATGTTCCATTAGCAATTTGGATTGTTCCACTGTGTATATGGACATGTCTAGATGCACCTGAATCCAGTATCCAGTTTGAATGAGAATACGAATGAGCAAGATTAGCAACATTGTCAACAATAGTTGTTGCCCCTTGGTCTTTATTCCTTGAATTTTTGAATCCTTGGTCTTTATTCCTTGAATTTTCTAATTCAGACACTGCCACATTAGCTTTATAATCACTCTTATATCTACGGCCTCTACCACTTCCTCTTAGTCCATCCCTGTCATTGAAAAGCCCTGCAAAAATTCAAAATAAAAATTTCCAAATTTTTGTTGTATGTTGAGTGAAAATCTGAAACTTTCCGTTTCGGGAAAGTCGTCCCTCTCCCCGCTTTCCCTTTTGGGCAGTGCGCCTTCCCCCTTGCTTGGCGCCCTGCCTCCCCGTCCGCTTTCTTCTCTCTCGCGCGCCTCGCGCCCGCGCCAGCTCGTTGGCGCCGCCTCCCCTCCCGCCTCTTCCCTCGCCCAGCGCCTCCCTCCGCTCCCCCTCGGCCGCAGGCGCCGCGCTCCCTCCCCGCCTTCTCCTCGCGCACGCGCGTGCGCTGCGCGTTGCGCCCGCGCCTGTCCCCGCGCCGCCCCGGTCTCGGACCGCCTCCGCCGTCCCGACAGCTCCTGTCCGAGCGAGTGGATGCCGCCGCGCCACGTCGCCCGCTCCAGCTCTGGCCCCACCTGGCAGTCGCCGCCTCCTCTCTCTCTCGCGCGCGGACGCGCCCTCGCACCGGCCGCAGCTCACCTGCTCCCGTCGCGTCGCCAGCCCTGTGCGGAGCCGTGCGTCACCCCCCGCCCCTTCCACTGTGCGGGTTTAAACGCCCTTGACAGCCCCGTCCATCCCTGTCGGCCCGGAGCCCCGCCGGTGGCTTCTCTCCGAAGGATTCCCCCCCCCCTCGGGTATAAATACCCCACCTCGGCTCCCTCTTTCCCCTTTGCTCCCCGAGCTCTTCTACTACCTTCAATCCCCTCCCCACCCTCCAGAGCCTCTCCCGGAGCCGCTGATTGAGCTCCCATCGCCCCAAGCGCCGCCGCCGGTCTCCCCTGCGCCGGTCACCCCCGGGAGCCAATCTCCCCCTCCCCTCACCCATTCCTCAATTGCTTTCGCCTGGAGCATCTTCAATCTCCCCTAACCCCTTTGCCGCCCTTCTCTGGACAGGTGAAGCCCCGTGGAACGCCGGCGTCGAGACTCCCTTCCGGCTGCCGCACCCTCCCCGTGGCCAGGCTTCTCCGAGGCTCCCCAGCTCCCGCCGCCACCGCAATTGTGAGCCCCGTGGCCCCCTTCCCGTGTAACCGAGGCCGATTGAACTCCCTTGCCGGCGACGACCTCCCTCGCCACCGAATGCCCGAATCTTCCCCTTCTACCTCCCGTCCTCTCCGATGTTCCTCTCGCCTCCCCAGTGCCCAAAATGGGTTCCCCATGTCAAGAAGCACCCGATGGAGCCCTTCCCGGCCGTCGGGGGCCATCGCCGTCGCCGGAGCACGGTGGCTCCGCCTCTCCCGCCCCTCTGTCGCTCGCGCGCGGCTGGAGGAAGACGACGACGACGTGGCCTCTTCTCCGCCGACCGATCCCACCTCCACCTTCTAACATCGCCTGCCCGATCCTCCGAACCGTTTCGCTCGCGTCCCCGCATCGCCACCGTCCGATCTCCGCTCGCGTCATCCGAGCCTTCGGTCCGCCCCGCATCCCCGCCGCTCGCGCCGTCCACGCGGCGGCCATCCGTCCCGCTCGGGCACGCGCGTAGCTGGGCCGCCTCCCTCGGCACGCTCGGTTCCCGCGCACGCACGCGCGTCTGTGGGCCGCACTGGCCTTCGGCCGCGCGGGCCATCTCCCCAGCCGGGCCGCACTGTGGCCATGGGCCAGCCTTTTACTGTTCACTGATTTTCCAGATGATTTATCAATTTCTAAAATCCCAGAAAATCTAAATAAATCCTAGAAAATCACAGAAAATCCCAAAAATTCTCAAATTTCACCACTTTGCTCCAAATGATATTCTGGACCCAGCTGTGACCACCAGCCGTGCTCCCGGTTATTGGAGCTGTGTCACTTGGGTGATTCCAGCAGCAAAGCTTAAGTAGTTTTGTAAATGCTTAACCTGAGTAGGTTGGATAATCAACTCTTTGTGAAAAACCCCTGAGTTCTTAAGAAGTAGGTTTTGAGTCCATCTTATTAAAATGAACTGCAAATAAAACTGCATCCACTCAAAGTTAATAAACCAAATATATTCCCTTCCTTTGAAATTCCGTGCATGTAATAAGTTAGGATCCCTTTGGGATTTGCTGAGCCGGTTGATTGGCTCACGGCTTGCTTAATCATTTCTTTAGAGGATCAAGACGAAGGAGAAGGTCTCCCCGTTGAAAAAGTCCCGGAGGATCTTTTCTTCGACGAGGACCCTTGGCTGTAGGTCTCCGCCGCGCTCGAAGCAGATTCTGGAGTCTTTTGTAATGTAAATATACTTTGGGCTTGCACGCCCCGCTGTGAAAACCTGGATAGTAATCCTTATGTGAAATATATGCTGGACTTTTGTTGTAAGCATGCAATGGTATACTCTTGCGCGACACTCCATAATTGTTCATGCGTGAATAGTTGCGGAATGCCGTGTCCGTACGCGCCCCTGGAAATGGGGGCGTTACAAGAAGTGGTATCAGAGCAGGCTCTTTGACCGTGACTAGGAAGCGATTTTATCGCAAAACTTAATTTAAGCCATAAAAAGGGTTTACGAAAAATATAAGGTTTATTGCTGTCTTTTTCCTCTCTTGTTGCTACCTTACCTGTCTTAAATTTATTTCTGCTTAAGTTTTACTTTATGCAAAATGTTTACCGCTTTACTTGTCTGATTTCAAAATTTCGTTTTCCGGCAGATGGTGCACTACGTCTTCTCCCGCCCCGACCGTATGGATGGATGGCCCCGGAAGCTGTGGGAGATGAGGAGGTACCTCGGATCGAGGGAGCACTGTAGCCCGGTGTTCCGCGCTGTGAGTCGCACCCGTGGAGAGCAGCTCTACGAGTGGAAGGCATGGGTGACCCTTACACCCCTGCCTGTCCGCCCCGACCTGGAGCGCAGATTCATCGCCAGGAGGATCAGCAGAGACGACGCCGTCCAGGACGCAGCCCAGAAGGCTGCACTCCACCTCAGGGACTACTACAGCCAGGAGCTTGCAGGCTCACCCTTCGACTTGGTGCCACGACCGCACTTTGGGGATTTCTTAGTTCCTCGGTTTGGAGAGGGTGTCGATGCCCGCCTGGAGGTCATCGCCGCCCTCATGACGCATCAGGTTGTCCGTTACGACAGCACAGTCGAGGAGTCCAGGAGGCTACAGAGAGAGCTTTGGGACGCTCGCGAGCAGGTTCAGCACCTGCGGGAGTCCCTTCTCCGCTATGAGGCCTTAGAGTGCGGCGAGGCCTCGGGTTGCGGAGAGTCGCCCAGCGTTCAGTCTTCCTGTTCCACGGTGCAGTCTCGGCGTAGGCGCAGGATGACTGCGGCGCAGTACCGTGCTCGGTTCCGCCCCGCAGCCCCGCTTGCCCTCCCAGCACCCGGGGACAGGGAGGAGTAGACGCTGATCGCTAGTTTAGCTCGACCTTTTGTATTAGCAGTACTTTTGGATGTAATGCAAGTGTATTCACGAACCTTAAAGTGGTCTGTGTACCGCTTGCTTAATGTAAATTTATGTTCATTAATTTTTTATGTTGTTTGCCTAATTATCAGTATGTTCTTCCTGTGTTCAAAGTTTCTCCTGTCCCTTTCGCTCTCGTAGTTATCTTGTTCGCCCTGTACTTACCTTGTAATTCGATGTCTTACTTATCTAATCTCGCTTGTCAAAGCCGCTGCAAAGCTAATCCCAAGCTCCCAAATGACAGATGGACCCAGCACAGCAGAGAGGTCAGACCAGCGGGCAGGGTGCACCTGCCACAGATCAAGCCACGCTCGCCAGTGTGATAGCAATGTTGGAGCAAAATCGTTACCAGGGAGAGCAGAACATCTTACGAGTGTTAGACCAGCAAGCCCGTCTACTTGAGCAGATTGCAACCAGATCTCCGGGCCTACCAGGTGGAAGCAATGTTAATCGGGATGGTGCACCAATTTCCACCCGATGGACAGACTTTTTGAAGACGCGTCCACCAGTCTTCTCCACCACAGCTGACCCTATGGTGGCTGAGGATTGGCTTGTGGACGTGGAAAGGAAGCTTCAGACAGCACAGTGCGATGACAAAGAGAAAGTGCTATACGCATCCCACCAGTTGCAGGGCGCTGCAGCAACATGGTGGATCAACTATCAACGCACCTTACAGAACAGAGAAGTCAGTTGGGAAGATTTTTCAAAGGCCTTTCGCAAGGCCCATATACCAGATGGTATCAAGGAAGCCAAGCGCCGAGAATTCTTAGCGCTTAAGCAAGGTGGTCATACAGTCATGGAGTACTTACATCAGTTCAACCACCTTTCCCGATATGCCCCCGAGGATGTCGACAGCGAAGACAAGAAAATGAGTAAATTCCGAGCAGGACTGCAATAGTCATTGAAGTTCCATATCTCAGCCATGAAATTCAAAGACCTGCACGACATGGTGGACAGCTTGATTATCTCAGAAGAAGCTAGGGGTGAAATGGAGGATTTCTGGAAGCGTAAGGCAGCACATAAGTCCCAGTCTTCTTCATACAACGCTCAGCGAAGCAAGACTTCGGGATCCCCCTCATTCCGATCCCAATCCTCCCGACAATATGTAATGCTGCCAAAGAACCAGTCGGGACAATCCCAACAGTACAACTCTCCTACACCATTGGCGATTAAATGTCCTACTTGTGGTGGAAACCATCTTGCCAGCGCCTGTCCACGGAGGTCAAATGCTTGTTTTCACTGTGGAGAAATTGGACACTACAGAGATCAGTGTCCCCGGAAGAACTTGCCATCCGATGCAGCCAAGCTACAAGTCCAAAACCAGCAACAGCAAGAAACAAAGACACAAGCAATCCCTAGTACTCCAAAGGGAGGCTATCTGCAGATTAAGGCAGCCGGACCCCAATCTCCAGCAGGCACAGCCAACTTCACGTCAGTAGGCAGAGGCAGAGGTCACACCAGACCAACCTTCTATGCAAGGGTAAATCATATATCAGCTGAGGACGCAGCTAGAGCAAGTGACATCATTGCTGGTATGGTTCCAATCAACTCCATACCTGCATTGATTTTATTTGACCCTGGTGCAACACATTCATTTATTTCAAAGAGTTTTGCCTCAAGAAATCAGTTGCCTTCTGTTTCATTTCCAAGACCTTATGTGGTTGAGACCCCTGGGGTTAGAATGGAGTCCCACCGTGGGTGTGCGGGACTTAACATAAAAATCCAAGGGGTAGACTTTAGAGCGGACTTATTGCAGTTAGATATGTCCGGATTAGATGCCATCTTGGGCATGAACTGGTTAGCCAGGAATAAAGGCAAGGTAGATTGTGAGATCAAAACAGTGTCATTGGTTAACCCTGAAGGTCAGAGGATAGTAGTAGAAACAGACCGAAAAGTGCTGAAGGATGCCAGAAAGCGTATGATCAACATGATAGCAGCCACACCTAATCAAGTACCAGTGGTACAAGAGTATCCAGATGTATTTCCAGAAGAATTGCCAGGAAGACCCCCTGACAGACAAGTAGAACTAGCGATAGAATTGGTGCCTGGTACCAAGCCAATTACCAAACATCAGTACAGGATGTCAGCCAGTGAGTTGAAGAGCTAAAGAAACAGTTGGATGAATTACAAGAAAAAGAATTCATTCGACCAAGTACTTCACCGTGGTCAGCCCCAGTTCTGTTTGTGAAGAAGAAGAATGGAGATTTAAGAATGTGTGTCGACTACAGATGTTTGAATGCTGTCACAATCAAGAACAAGTATCCCCTTCCAAGGATTGATGACCTGTTTGATCAACTCAAAGGTGCCAAAGTGTTCTCCAAGATCGACTTGCGCTCGGGTTATCATCAACTCAAAATCCGAGAGCAGGATCGAGAGAAGACAGCTTTCATCACTCGATATGGACTATTTGAGTTCGCAGTCGTTCCCTTTGGTTTAACCAATGCGCCAGCTTATTTCATGAATCTTATGAATCTGGTGCATATGGACCAATTGGATCGATTTGTGATTGTTTTCATTGATGATATTCTGATATATTCCAAGAGTGAAGAAGAACATAAGGAGCATTTGCACATGGTATTGACAAGATTAAGAGAGCACCAATTATATGCCAAGTTTGACAAGTGCAGCTTTTGGCTGAAGGAAGTTGCTTTCTTGGGTCACATTATATCTGAAGATGGAGTCAAAGTTGATCCAGAAAAGATTTCAGCAGTTATGGAATGGAAACAGCCTAAGACAGTGACTGAAGTGAGAAGCTTCCTAGGATTGGCGGGTTATTATCGCCGATTCGTAGAAGGGTTCTCGAAGATATCTCGTCCACTCACTCAACTGTTGAAGAAGGACAAGCCCTTCATCTGGACAGATGCTTGTGAGGAGAGTTTTCAAACGTTGAAGACCAAGTTGACAACCACGCCAGTCTTGATTTTACCCAATCCAGAGAAGGAGTTTCAGATTTACTGCGATGCCTCAAAGCAAGGTTTGGGTTGTGTGCTTATGCAAGACAGAAAAGTTGTTGCCTATGCATCAAGACAGTTGAAGCCACATGAAGAGAATTACCCCACACACAATCTAGAGCTAGCAGCTGTGGTGCATGCACTCAAAATTTGGCGGCACTACCTGCTAGGGAATCGGTGTGAGATATTCTCAGATCATAAGAGCTTGAAGTATTTGTTCACCCAGGCAGAATTGAATATGAGACAACGCAGATGGCTAGAATTGATAAAAGATTATGATCTTGATCTTCAATATCACCCGGGCAAGGCAAATGTAGTTGCTGATGCCCTTAGCCGCAAGGCTCGTCCAAGCAAAGGCAGTCGGTCAGAGTACCCACCAGAGTTGCAGAGAGATATATTACAGCTGAACTTGGTGATCACAGAACAAGGTGAAGAAGCAGCATTAGAGATTCAACCGCTACTGACAGATCAGATTAAGGCAGCGCAAGATAAAGATGAGGAGATTCAAAAACTGAAAAAGAATATTCAAGAAGAAAATTCATCAGAGTATGCGATAGACGAGCATGGAATCCTTACCTTCCGTGGTCGCTATTGCATACCCGACAAGAAGGAGTTGAGAGAGTTAATCTTATCTGAAGCCCACTCCTCTCAATTCTCAATTCATCCCGGAGGCACAAAGATGTATCAAGATTTGAAGAAGAGGTATTGGTGGAACCAGATGAAGAAAGAAGTGGCAGAATATGTAGCTAAATGTGATGTCTGTCAACAAATCAAGATAGACCACCAAAAACCATCGGGATTGTTGCAGCCTTTGCCAATTCCTGAATGGAAATGGGATATCATTGGTATGGACTTCATCACTGGACTTCCCAAGACTCGTGAGGGATATGATGCTATCTGGGTCATTGTTGATAGATTGACCAAGGTGGCTCATTTCTCCCGATCAAGCAAACCTATGGGAAGGACAAACTCGCTGAGTTGTATTTGACCAGAATTGTGACACTGCATGGAGTTCCGAAGAAGATTGTGTCAGATAGAGGAGCACAGTTTACATCCAAGTTCTGGGAAAAATTGCATGAAGCTATGGGCACCGATCTGAATTTCAGCTCAGCATATCACCCACAAAACAGATGGACAGACAGAGAGAACCAATCAGATTTTAGAAGACATGTTGAGAGCTTGTGCGATAGTGTATGGAGCAACATGGAACACCTGTTTACCATTTTCTCAGTTCTCATACAATAACAGCTATCAAGCCAGTATCCAAATGGCCCCGTTTGAAGCACTTTATGGCAGAAAATGCAGGACTCCACTGAATTGGACAGAAACAGGAGAACGACAACTCATCGGTCCCCAGATTGCTCAAGATGCAGAAGCACATGTCAGGATTGTCAGGGACAGACTGAAGATGGCACAAGACCGACAGAAGAACTATGCAGATAACCGCAGGAAAGACTTGAGTTTCGAAGTTGGAGATTATGTCTACATCAAAGTCACCCCATTCAAAATAGTCAAGAGATTTCAAGTCAAAGGCAAATTAGCACCAAGGTATGTGGGACCGTTTCAGATAATTGGAAGAGTTGGGGAAGTAGCTTATCAAGTACAGCTTCCGCCCAACTTATCAAGAATCCACAATGTGTTCCACGTATCTCAGCTTCGAAAGTGTCTGCGACAGCCGACAGATGAAGTGCCATTGTCAGATATTGAATTGCAAGATGACTGCACATATGCTGAAGAACCACTACAAATACTTGAAACGACAGAGAGGCAGCTCAGAAACAAGAACGTCAGGTTTTACAGAGTACAATGGAAAAATCATACACCTGAAGAGTCAACTTGGGAACGAGAGTCAGATTTGCAGCGAGATTTCCCCAACTTACTCCCTGGACCAAGTTAATCTCGGGGTCGACATTCTTTTAAGGGGGGTAGGTTGAAAAGCCCTGCAAAAATTCAAAATAAAAATTTCCAAATTTTTGCTGTATGTTGAGTGAAAATCTGAAACTTTCCGTTTCGGGAAAGTCGTCCCTCTCCCCGCTTTCCCTTTTGGGCAGTGCGCCTTCCCCCTTGCTTGGCGCCCTGCCTCCCCGTCCGCTTTCTTCTCTCTCGCACGCCTCGCGCCCGCGCCAGCTCGTTGGCGCCGCCTCCCCTCCCGCCTCTTCCCTCGCCCAGCGCCTCCCTCCGCTCCCCATCTTTGCCCATCTTGTTACCCTAGGTTTGGAGTAGGGTAAGGGTGAGTGGGAAACCGCGAGACGGTCTACGCCCACCGCTTACCTTAGGTTGGGTCGCGGGCCTGGTGAGGTTGCGGGCCATGTGAAAATATAAGGACTGAAACCCTTACGCTGAGCAAATGTCACAGTGATCGCTCAACCACAGGAGTTGACTTGTCAACACTGGTCTAGTAGCTGCTCAAATCGATTGAAACTCTACAGGAGGTTAAGCAGTGAGGTTGGGTAGTCCGTGCTGCGGATGCCTACAACGGTAGAGTTCACTCGAAGTGGACGTTGGTTTTCTCGTCTTGTGGGTGTGTGTGTGTGTGAGCCAGACCCGAGTGGATTCTTCTGGGTAGAGCCTATATAAAGAATTGAGCAGTGAAACGACCTGGCTTTCTTAACTCTTTAGCGGGAGTTAAGGGATCGTGTGGGTAAAGCTGAGCAAACTCTGCAGAGTCAAATAAATGGTATTCGAATACGCCGTGCTCCCGGTTATTGGAGCTGTGTCACTTGGGTGATTCTAGCAGCAAAGCTTAGGTTGGATAATCAACTCTTTGAGAAAAACCCCTGAGTTCTTAAGAAGTAGGTTTTGAGTCCGTCTTATTAAAATGAACTGCAAATAAAACTGCATCCACTCAAAGTTAATAAACCAAATATATTCCCTTCCTTTGAAATTCCGTGCATGTAATAAGTTAGGATCCCTTTGGGATTTGCTGAGCCGGTTGATTGGCTCACGGCTTGCTTAATCATTTCTTTAGAGGATCAAGACGAAGGAGAAGGTCTCCCCGTTGAAGAAGTCCCGGAGGATCTTTTCTTCGACGAGGACCCTTGGCTGTAGGTCTCCGCCGCGCTCGAAGCAGATTCTGGAGTCTTTTGTAATGTAAATATACTTTGGGCTTGCACGCCCCGCTGTGAAAACCTGGATAGTAATCCTTATGTGAAATATATGTTGGACTTTTGTTGTAAGCATGCAATGGTATACTCTTGCGCGACACTCCATAATTGTTCATGCGTGAATAGTTGCGGAATGCCGTGTCCGTACGCGCCCCTGGAAACGGGGGCGTTACAGTCATTGCCTCTTCCCTTTCTACGATTAGACTTGCATTGGGCACAACAATGTTAATCAAGTGTCCCTTTTCACCGCTAGTCTCCTCTTTTGTAATTTTGGCGTCATGATGCCTTTTTTTGGGGGTAGGTGTTGCTAATTTATAAAGCTCTCCACGAGCAAATCTCTCCAAATGCTCTGATCTCAGCTTCTGAAATGACATTTAGCTACTAAACGCACTGTAAATCTGAGACTTCAACAACCTTACAATCAAGCATGTCTAATAGTGTTCGTATTTAGTGACGCTTCATTCATTCAACCAACCATGCTTCTTAGCAAGCAAATGTGGAGAGCTTGCTTTTGTTTGAATAATAGTCTCATGAAGAACATTGCATTCATTTGACTGAAGTTAAGTAACAGGCGCTACACATGCTTCAAGTACATAACATATGGGCTCCAAATTTACTTTATAGTATGAACATTGAAGTTGCATGTGTTTCAACTGAAGGTAGGAATCTGTTTCAACTTTCAAGTACTACAACAAATGAGAAATGCATATTATTCCTGTCAGATGCACTTGTACTATCATACCAAATCTTTGTGCTTGCTTTTTTTTTTGTTTCTACTACTTACACAAGAGTAAGTGTTCACAATTTTCTCCACTGATTTGTACCATATAATCCATTCACACCAAAGGAATTAATCATACACTTGAATGAGAATTAGAAAATGTCTATATTTACATCATCTCACGAGTCACTATGTCTGGCCCAGCCTCTTACCAATAGTTTCTGCAGCTGCAGGCCCCCCGCCTGAACCGGTGGAACCGGTTCCGGTCCCTGACCACGATCTCCCTCCCGAAGATCTCCGAGATCAGCGCGCTGTACGCGTGGCACTCCTTGCTCATACGGAGGTTGGTGACGACCCTCACCGGAGTCCCTTCCCGCGTGCTGAGCAGGCCGAACGCCATGGCCAGCTTCTGGCTGTGCGCGCCGACCACGCGCCGCTTCTCGTCCTCGTCGACGTCCAGCGCCACCTCCGACGTGTCGGGCTTGTAGCCCTCGAACCGGAGCTGCCATTCCATCTGGTGGAGCATCTCGTAGATGTCGTCCGCCCTCGGGTGCGACCTGTCCTGCGACACGAACCGGTGCACCCTACCGTGCACCTCCACGGCGCTGAACCCCGGGGCTTGTGCCAGCCCTCTGTCCACCGCCTCCGTCCGGAGCGCGGCCGCGTCGTCCCAGTTCTTGGCCTTGGCGTGCATGTCCGCGAGGATAATGTAGTCGCCGGCGTTGACGGCACCGAGGCGCGCAAGTTCCTGCAGCGCGCGCTCGGCGAGCTCCAGGTTGACGTGGATCCGGCACGCGTTGAGCAGGCTCCGCCAGGCCGTGTCCGTCGGCCCCGTGGGCATGCTCCCGATGAGCGCGCGCGCGTCCTCCAGCCTCCCGGCGCGGGCCATGAGGTCCACCATGCAGCTGTAGTGCTGCGCGTTGGGGGTCACCTTGTGCTCCAGCCGCATCCGGTCGAAGCACCGCAGCCCTTCCTCCAGTAGCCCGGCGCGGCTGCAAGCGTTCAGCACGCCGACGTACACGGCCCCGTCGGGCCAGTGGCCCTCCCTGACCATCGCGTCGAACACCTGCAGCGCCTTCCGCCCGTCACCGTGCAATGCCAAGCCGGAAACCATGGCGCTGTACGTCCAAGCGTTCTTTTCGTCCATCGCGTCGAACACCGCCGCCGCCTTGTCGATGCAGCCGCACTTGGCATACATGTCCACCAACGACGTCTGCATGAACGTGTTGAGCCTCACGGTGTTCCTCAGCAGCGCGCAGTGGACGCTCCGGCCGACGTCGTAGGCGCCCAGGTGAGCGCACGCCGAGAGCGCGCTGACCATGGAGCTCTCGTCGGGTCTCCATCCCTCGCGCACCATCGCGCCGAGCGACTCGAGGCACTCAGCCCACCGCCCGGCCCTCGTGCACGCCGCGAGCAGCGCGCTCCAGGAAGCCGTGGTCCTCTCCTCGTCCTCCATCCGCTCGAACGCCCGGCAAGCCTGCTCCGCCTCGCCGCACTTGCCGTAGAAGCTGATGAGGCTGTTCTGCACGTGTTCGTCGCGCTGGAACCCGAGCTTCAAGACGTGCCCCTGCAGCTGCCTCCCTTCTCGCAACGCCGCGAGCTGCGCGCACGCCTTGAGCACGAACGGGAACGTGTAGCCGTCGGGCCCGATGCCCTTCTCCAGCATGCCGACGTACAGCCTCAGCGCGGCCGCGGGGTCGCGGTCACCGGCGCCGCGGCCGCCGACGTGGCCGCGCATCAGAGTGTTGTAGTCGAAGGCCTCCGGCTCGTCGAGCACCGCGAAGATGGACGCCGCGTACTCCATGCTCCCTGGCCACTCCGCGAGCGCGCACGCGGCGAGGAGCGGCCGCGCGTGTCGCGGGGAGCGGTCGAGGCCGAGCTTGATGTGCCGCGCGTGCGCCTTCCGGACCTCGTCCAGGCTCCGCGCCGAGACCGTGGCGCAGCATGGCGCCTGCAGCTCCCTCGGCCTGACCTGCTCGAACCCCTGCGTCGTCGCCGGTGGCGCCGGGGCGGCGGCTGTTCTTGGCGCGGTGACCTGGGGCTGCGCCTGGGAGAGCACTACCATCGGCGTGCAGCACAGCGCAGGCAATGACACGAAACTACCATTCCAGAACCGCAACGAGTGGCTACATGGGGCTCCTGCGTTCACAAGAATTAGTTGCCTCAAGGAGTAAAGATCGCACGTCCCTCTCTCTCCACGCTACTCAGCTAGCTCTCTCGGCTAGCTTGCTCGGTGCAGACGTGGACGCTGCGGGGAGTGGGGCCCACATGGAAGGGTTTTGTGGCTGGGAAGCAGCGCTGGGATTTTCTCGGGCTGTGGAATGTCATCCAGGAGTTGGAGCGGGCAAATGGCAGCCGGGGAGAGTCGATGCTGCGACAAAATGATCATGCTGAGGATAAGGTCCATGTCCAACTGGGCCAGCTGCGCGGCGGATCACACAACGTGACAGTACATCTGCTTGAGCAACAGGGACCGTCTGATTCAAACTAGATGGCTCTGATCAGCTCGGGTGACCTTGCACAGGGGCGAAACCACACCCCAAACAGAGTAGATTTCAGTCTGGGGATGAAAAAATATTTAGTGTACAGTCCGGATAAATTCAGTCCAGTCTCGGTAACATTCTTAGCCCAAATAATCTAGACCATTCTACCACTAAGCTCAGGACGTAACCAAATCCTAATTCCACCACTGACCTTGCATGTTCCGTCGTGTCCATGTCAACTTCTCTATGCATTCGGTCTCGAGATGCTCGGCCCATAGACATAGTAGTGTCCAAAATCAACACATTAAAATGCCACAATATAAAACCTATAGCACAACCATACTAGTGAGAAAATATGACACTAAACAAGCAGAAATCCAACACAGAGTTCTACACTAGCCTTACCACTGGTTATTTTCGGAGGAAAGCTTTCTCTATGTTAATCAAGCGCTCGCAATGACTGAGCACCCAACCGTACACAAAAGTTTGTTGATAAAGTTTGCAACATTTTTTAATTCCTTTTGAAACGTGTTTAGCACTCTGGAAGTAAGTGATGCAATATTTTTTAGACGAAGTGATGCAACAATGTCCCTGTAAATATCAGAAGCGAGCTCTACAGAACTCCTGTTCTTCTGTACCAAGAAAACTAAAAGACTTATGTTCTCTTTTAAGCCGTGGCTGATAGATTTTAGCTACAGTTGATATCTTTTATTTGTGCTTTTCAAGATGGCAGTGGACGAAGGAGACGCTGACACAGATGACATACATGATTTTAAATTCGGAAAGCCATTTTGAGAAGTGGCCTCAAAGTTGCTTAGAGAAGTCGTCCTATTTATTTTGACTTCTAAAGAAACTGAAGCCAAAAGCAAAAAAATAAACCAAAAAGAAAGGAGTAGTGTTTCTATGCATCACCCTCCTAATACAAATTACATAAATCCTGAAGCAAGGGAAGAGTAAGTAATCATCATCCCTTCTACATAATGATAAGTCGGTGTACATAATTTTGATTGCTCTTTTCCTTCAATTTGATGGCCTTGTTTGGGACTAGAATTAATTGGCTAGTGTAAATTAAAATTTTATTTGATTCGTTCTGATGCAAAGTGAAAGTATAAGTTAACCTTAGTACAAAATGAAACGAGAGACAAGTTACTCGGTACAAAATACAATTTACTCTAATATTTATGTAAGCTTGTCACATTCTTGTTCGTTGCAACGAAAAAAAATAAATACCATGCAGCTAACATAAAGTAATAATATGATACTACAAAACTATGATGAATATATGCAAAATCAAGGGATTAGGGAACGGAAGCACATCGCAGCCTATATGTCAGCGATTTTTTTAGTAGGGGAGGGAGACGGACAAACGTACCATTCATCGATTCCCTCTTTTAAGCAGCAGTGGGAGGTTGCAGAAAGAACAGACCACCATAAACTTTTATTTTGAAGTAGCAGAGATTACAAGACACTGATCCTTATGCGGACCACCACTCTATCCTAAAAATTGTCCGGGGTCATTCCAAGTCAAGCTATGATCTTATGTGTTTGGGTTGGTCTCACTTACCAGATACAACACATTAGCACCTAATTTCACACGTGTTTCACTTTTCACCACAAATAGTAAAGCTTTTGAGATTTGAGGCTGACACTTAAGTATGTCTAAACTAGAAACACCAATACCTGTTTTCAACCTTACCTCTCTAACAAGCAAAATAGAACAAGTATTTTGAGAAGTGAAAAATATAGGGTAGAGCTCCGATTGTACATCAAGTGAGTTGGTATACAAATCTGCAATAGCCAATAAGATGAGAAAAGGCAATCAGAAAAGGGACAGGACAATCACACACCATTTTATTGAGATGTTAATAGAGAGGGTGATCTTTCATAAATTGCACTGACACTTGGCTAATTCTTCAAAAAAATACTCCATAGCCAACACTACACTATGAGTGATATTATATTGATCAACAAGATCTTTTTTTACCTATCAGCATACAAAACAGCGGCGTGAGGAGAGGAGGAGGCGGCATGGGGTAGGGAGCAGAGGTGGTGACGCGTAGGAGTGGAGGAGGAGGCGGTGCGGGGTGGGGAGAGCTTGAGAGAGGATCGCGCGTGTACGAGTAAAGGACGACGGACGGCTGTGAAGAGTTAAGGAAAATCGAACGACTGTGAAGAGCTGAGCACGAATAGATTTTTTGAAGAGGGGAGGGGAGAAATAGAGAACATATGTACCATTCATTTCCTTTTTTTTTATCAGCAGAGGTGATGCGGAGAAACACTTCAAAAGTTGTTCTTGTCATCTTGTGCCACAAGCCGACCGAACTGCGGAGCCGCCGTCCGAACGCACAAATACACGCTTCTCCCACCACATTTTTTATCGAAACAACGAGACCAGGCCCCCCAGCCGAAAATTTCTATTGTATCACGGTGGCACATACCAATATATGTAACAAACTAATCATCGTCCGACACGTGGCACATATGCACTGTAGCAGATGTGTTTATATGCGGTTCTGCTTATGCTACAGTAATTTTATGACATATGTCATCTTTTAATTGGCTCATGATACAAACCATTTCATGCCAGCGTGATACAGTAGAAATTTGGAAATTTCCCCCCAGCCCCCAGCGTTAAACCCTACCGTTCCCGCAAACCCCAACAAAACCATGGCTTTCGCCGCCGCGAAGCTCCGCGGAGCGGGCGCACGCCGAGGTGGGCGGCACCTTCCGCTTCCCCGGCTTCTCCTCCTCCCCCACCCCTCCCGCCGCCGCGCCGCCACCGCCCCAGCCGTCCCCCGCGCCGGCTGCGGAGGAGGCGCCCAGGGTTCGAAACAATAACCCCCGCAGCACCGCTGCGGGATTCGACCCCGAGGCGCTGGAGCGCGGGGTCGTGGCGCTGCGCGAGATCGAAAAATCGCAGCAGGCCAAAAAGGTGGGATTTTTCGAGCATTCGGGGGAATTTTTTTGGGAGTATCTTGTCTGGGCCTGGGTTCTGACAGGAGGTTGTGTTGACCCATGGTTGTACAGTTGTTCGAGCTTATGAGGAAGCCGGAGGAGACGCGACAGGCGGAGCTCGTTGCGAGGAAGGCCGAGCACGAAAAGGAGTTGGCGGCTTTCCAGCTCGTGAGATATTTCTCGTCCTATCGTTGTTTGCTATTACTCTGTTAGTCATGATGCTTTGAACGAATTGGCATTAGTTCCGATCAAGTGTTGCAACAGTTGGGAAAGTCATTGCGCAAAGGTCCGTTTTGAGGCATTTAAGATTACAAAGGAGTGATTTTAGTGTATCTTACTACAGTACATTCTCATATGGAATCTACACGTGTTTGAATATCATAAATGCCACCGAATATATAGTCAATTTTGTGCTCTCCTAACTGTAATCCTGCATTCGTGTTGATGTTCTATTTTGTTTTTATTTGCTAGAGCTAAGAAGTTGCTTCAAATGATTACTTGTTCTAGTAATTCTGAGTGATGCAATTGACCATAACCTATAGCTTGTTAGGTGCTTGCTCGCTAGTCGCTAGCAACATGATGTTGCTAAATTGATGCTTACTGTTGCGCATTAGTTTGTTTGTGTAGCATGTTGCACTCTCATGCATTCAGGGTGTGATGGTCAGTGCAATTCTGTTTCTGAAGTCACAATTTGGAGTTTTACTTTTGCTACTTAACATGAGGCATTTTGCAGGAGAAGACACGTGTAGATTATGAAGAGAAGAAAAAACTTGAGCAAGCTCGAGCTCAAATAAAGGCACAAATGGCTCTATATGAGGACGAGCTAGCAAGGAAGAGACAGCAGGCGGAGCATGAGGCACAGAGGATGAGAAACCAAGAGCTCGTGAAGATGCAAGAGGAATCGACAATTAAGCTAGAGCAGAAAAGGTGTGTGATTGAGAAGGAAATCCAGGCACAACGGAGGCAGACAGATGAAGAAAAGGCAAAAATAGAAAGGGACACTATGAAATTGAGAGCCCTGGCAGAGGCGGAGGCGAGAGCACATGAAGCGAAACTAGCTGAAGATGTGAACAGGCGATTGCTTGTGGAGCGGGCAAATGCTGAGAGGGAGAAGTGGGTCCAAGCAATAAATACAACCTTTGAGCATATTGGAGGTATACCTTACCAAGTGAACATTTCCACATGCTTAGTTTGAATGAAGATGTGAATTTATCAGACTTCTTCTGCAGTTATTATGATCTATTTCTACAAGTTTGCATCGCATATTTCGAATGATTTGATAAAACTTCAAAAGTTCTGGCTTTGAATTTTAAACTAGTATTTAGGTCAGCTATCACCTAGGGCAGTAGTACTGTGGATCCTAGTGTAATGTTTTCCTTCCTTACCGAATCAGACGATTATAGTATTGTTTAATGTTTACTTACAAATTAGACTATTATAACATTATTTAATGTTTACTTCCTTTCTGAATTAGACTATTATAGTATTGTTTAGTATCCAACATGGTGAAGTACATGGTGTTTATATGCTCATATCATGACATATCAGTGGTGATATAGGAAAGTTTGGTCTCTGTGTAATAATTTCCTTTCCTACATTTCAGGTGGATTGCGAACAATATTAACTGATCAGAATAAGCTAGTTGTTGCAGTTGGAGGTGCAACAGCACTTGCAGCTGGGATATACACGACAAGGTAAAATAAATAAGCTGTACTCTATATTTTTCAACTTCAGACATGCTGATTGGTAAGTGGCCATGACAAGAATGCTACAAGTGTGTTCACATTGGGCCTTGTAAATTTATTGCACCAAACTACTGTTGTGCATCCCTTGCAACTTGTAATATTGTAATAGCTGTGAAACCAATTTCGATGCCAGAATTAGATTACAAGCTATCGTATTCCGGTTGGAATTCTTGAAAGCAATTATAAAGCACAATGTTGCCGATTGCTCTACGTACCATTCATTTATTGCTCTTTATTTCATCTGTGCTGGCAGCTTCCTGTAAAGACTATGTTTTGTTTCAAGATTTTAAGTCATATATTTCAGTGCAAGGGTGAAGATCCAAGCTTTCTTATCCTTTATTGCTGAATGTGATGTTGCTTTATTTAGTTCTTCACAATGACATAAATGACATTCTGGAGTTCTATTTTACTTTTCATTTGATGCTCTTACATGGTTTAACGTATTTGCTTCCAGGGAAGGTGCAAGAGTAGTCTGGGGTTATGTTGACCGTATTCTAGGTCAGCCATTACTTATAAGAGAGTCATCACAAGCGAAGTATCCTTGGTCTGGTGTCTCCTCACGTGCTATGAGTACCATGGCTAGCAAACTGAACAATGGGAACAACTTGGGGAAGAATGAGAATGGCTTTGGTGATGTTATTCTAAACCCTTCTCTTCAGAAGAGAGTGAAGCAGCTTGCGAATGCAACTGCCAACACGAAACTTCATCAAGCTCCTTTTAGGAACATGCTTTTCTATGGGCCTCCTGGCACAGGGAAAACAATGGCTGCAAGAGAACTAGCTCGCAAATCTGTATGTTGTATAAGCCAATTCCCTGTGAGCACAAATGAAAACATTTGAAATATTATTAGCTCGCTAACATTATGACCATTTACAGGGACTAGATTATGCACTAATGACTGGTGGAGATGTTGCACCATTGGGATCACAAGCAGTCACCAAGATTCATCAGTTGTTTGACTGGGCAAAGAAATCTAATAAAGGTTTGCTCCTCTTCATTGATGAAGCCGACGCTTTCTTGTGCGAGTAAGTGATAGTCAAATCTTCAGACTACTTTTCTTGTTTGAGACTCCGTTGCACCATATGAATTTGCAGCATCTGAATTATTTCAGAAAGGACTTGAAATTCTAAGATGCCAAACTTCAGCATTATGGTTGATATAATTGATTTTCATAATTGCTGAACCCAAAATAGTTGCAACTTGCTGTGCATTTGTTTCTTGCTATGCTGCTGCGTATTTTGCAATAGAAAGGGTATCATGGGGTTCCTCTTCCTAGTGCTGTATAATTGTACTATGATATTTTCTCCTGTAATATTGACATTACAGTATATTGCTATTTTCAGGTCCTTTTTGCCCTGATTGGCTATCTGTTTTTATTCAGACTGTAGTGTTGACATTTCAGAGTAATTTCTTTTCTCCTGCAGACGAAACAAGACATACATGAGTGAAGCTCAAAGGAGTGCCCTGAACGCTCTCCTTTTCCGCACAGGTGACCAATCCAAGGACATTGTGCTTGCACTCGCGACCAACAGGCCTGGTGACCTTGACTCTGCTGTTGCTGACCGTATCGATGAGGTCCTTGAATTCCGCTTGCCTGGGGAAGAAGAGCGGTCCAAGCTTCTTAAGCTATACCTGGACAAGTACATAGTGATAGCCGGCCAGAGGCATGGAAAAAGCTGGTTCAGTTTCTTCCACCGCCAGCCTCAGAAGATAGAGGTGAAAGGGATCACCGATGACTTGATACTGGAGGCTGCTGCCAAGACCGAGGGCTTCTCTGGAAGAGAGATCGCAAAGCTGCTGGCAAGTGTGCAGGCCGTGGTGTACGGGAGCAAGGACTGCGGGCTCACTCCAGCCCTGTTCCGTGAGGTTGTAGATTACAAGGTCGCCGAGCACCAGCAGAGGAGAAGATTAGCCGGTCATGAGCCGAAGAATGCCTAGGACGCACTCTTTACACGCTCCCCCTTTTACTGTAGGCTTACATGTTCGTTTCTGGAGAGATTGCCTGAACGGGGCAGGGGATTTACCTGCTTCGTCGCCGTTATTCTTTTGCTGCAGTCCTTACCCCTCTGGGGATTTTTGGTGGAAGCGATGATGAGAGAAGAGGTTTACATGTATGAAGGTTAACCTAACGCCGGGTCAGTTGCAACAAATTTTCTGCACAGATGTTATTTTTTAGTTCTTTTTGTCCGCACATGTAAATAGGAGAACCGGCTATCATACGACAATTTTTGGTATGTATGCTACTCATTACTCACTAATGCCATATTTAGGAGTACCAGTTTCAGTTTGAAGTCGTCGAAAATTCAAGTTGGACGATGTACAGCATATTTTAGTGTAAACTTAAATCTTCTTTGCATTGAGAAGGAAGATAAGTGTACCTTTGAGTAGACGCACATTTTGAAGGTCACGTATGCTTTGCATTTTTTGAAGGCAAATTCTAAGGTGCCATGGTATCATACATTTCTTCCACAAGCATAAGACAAGAAAACGTAAGTAACCAAAGGACATTGCTCGCGTGAGGTCTCTCCTATCCGCCGTTGATCCGGTGGGTTTCATGCCAGATCAACGGTGGATGAGGTGTGGATTTTCTTCCGATATAGCAGGTGGTGGGCCACGGTGGCCAATGGCTTGATGAGGCTAACGCGTCTCGCGAGCCTGCAAGTAGCAGGTGGCAAGTGGCTAGCGACAGTCTTAACAATGAAGTCAAGTATTGGCGACTCATGGATGGCGAGCGCCAGCACTGTGGCTCACAGAGCAAACATACTAACGGGCGAGGTAGGGAAGGAAGGTAGAAATGGGTGGCGAGCTCATCGGCAGCGGCGGATAATGCGAGGCGGATGGCCACCAAATAGAAGTTTTCAACTAGCATCGTCTCTGGATTCCTATTTGTTTGATTACTTCCACGCTTTTAGCTATCCAACTCTGTGAATAGTTTTTGATAAAAGTGATGTTCTCTTCAAAATCAGGAATAAGGAATTCACCCAATTGTGATTGTAACGTTATTGCCGGAGCATGTAATATTAACCTTCGGTTAGCCAATGTTTTCTAATCTCTCGTCTTTGTGTTTGCTATGTCATTTTGTCGTGTGTTTTTCTCAACAGAACGAATATGTATAATTTAATTCACAGGATCTCACCATAAAAAATATGGCAAGATGAGTGAGCATGTAGCATCAATAGCGACTTATTGTGAACAACGTTGTATTCTCAACCTGTGTTTTAAGAATTTCGGTTGTTATGCTATTTCTTATGATACATTTGCTAATACAGCAGTCATCTGATCTTGTTTCGATTCTGGTGTATGCAGAAAGTATCCATGTATTTCAGAGCCATCTGAGTGTGCTGCGGTTGTGTGCATGCATATAAGTACATGTCAGTCTTTGTATGTTATGTGGTAGTGATTAAACTATTATATTATAGTGTTGTTTCTGGACCGATCTGTTGTTTCAAGCATCAATTCTTTACCTATACAAATTGCACTTTCTTCACACTTTTTTTTTTGTTAGTTTGGCTACACGTTTGATTGGTCTGTTGGTGTCTACTACAAGAGCCATGATTGTTGGAACCTAAAGACAACAAGCATCCGGGGATCTCATTTGTGCCGTGTGATGTAGAAGGAACCTTCTAGTCTTGGAGATTCAGCTTCTGCTGAACCGTCGTCTTGTGTTCATCAATGTTTATGCATTTGTTAACAGCAACAAGAGTCAAATGAGATTCTCCTGGTAATATTCTGGTTTGCCACGGTTCATGCTAGTCAGCATTGCAGCACTTCTGTTGATAAATATATGGCTTCAGAAAATGACATATATTACTCGTAGCGGGCCTCTTGACGTGGGCTGTGCTTATTGTTTATGCCTCAATTCTACTCTGATTAGTGATGAGTTACGGCTTTGTAACTTAACAAACATGGTTTCTGTCGAGAGGTTTGCGCAGCATGGAGTCAAATGGATTGTACTGGAAAGGCAGTTCTCTGCGTATGGCGCATGCTTTGGGATGTCAAGGCAAATGAATTGCCTTGGCCATCGAGTGACTTGGATGCTGACACGGTGCACACCAGTAGCCACACTGTACACATGGACCACCTTCTACGACGAAAGTACATATGGTGTACAGCCTCAGGCCCTCAGCGAGTCAGCCACTACTTGAATTTGCAGCCTTCATTCCCTCATCTGCAGCCAGCCATCCTCGTGCCGCCACGTGGCAGAACATATCTAAATTCATGACACCACAACCAAGCTTTCTTCCGAGCGTCCCTGGCCATCACAATTCAACCATCGACTAATCAGAAAAGACAAAACAAGCACACAAGTATTCTCCAGGACATAAAGATGCAAGACATGTACAAGAAATCCCTAATACGCCCTTCTCTTGTGTATACTGGCAGCTAGCAGACAAGCAACAAGCAAAAGAATTTTCAGCACTTAAAACACTCACAAGTTCATAAACCAACTGACATAGGTTAAAAACATCACCAGGAAGAGGCGATGATCATAAAAAAAAAATCAAAAGCTTTTCCCAACAAGAAAATTCGGTGTCCAGAGAAAGTATACTGACAAAATACAAGTGTTGGGACATAAAGGAAGAACTTATTTTCAGCTCACTATAAGCTGCCCTTGATATCATCAGAAAAGAAACGAAAATAGGGATACCACATCATCACCATCTTCTTTCCCTCCTCCTGTTCTAGCTCTATCTCCACCATTCTTCCATCCAACTCTCTCTTCTCCTCAAGTCTCAATCACAAGGCTTGAAGGGAAGGAGCAGCACTAACAGGAACGAAGGTAAGGAGGCAAACATGGCAATCTGCAGCCTACACACCACCACCTCCCTGCACTCCCCATGCACCACCATCTCAAACACAGGCTTCAGGCAGAAAGTCATCTTCTTCACAACCAGAAGCAACAGGAGTAGCAGCATGAGGCACGGAGGAGGAAGAACCTTTCAGGTTTCATGCTCAGCGGAGACACCAGTAGTGATTGGACTGGCAGCAGACTCCGGATGTGGGAAGAGCACCTTCATGCGCCGGCTAACCAGTGTGTTTGGTGGTGCTGCAGAGCCACCCAAGGGTGGGAACCCCGACTCAAACACACTCATCAGCGACACGACAACGGTGATATGCCTTGATGACTACCATTCCTTGGACAGAACTGGGAGGAAGGAGAAAGGTGTGACCGCCCTGGACCCGAGGGCAAACAACTTTGATCTCATGTATGAGCAGGTGAAGGCAATCAAAGAAGGACAGGCTATTGAGAAGCCAATCTACAACCATGTCACCGGCCTCCTGGACCCACCGGAGCTCATCCAGCCCCTGAAGATTTTTGTCATCGAGGGTTTGCACCCAATGTGAGTTCACATTCTATCCCCATGCTTCTTCCTTCTTGTAGTATTTAGTGTCTGTTCTTTTGTTTCTTCATAGTATTCGATTAGTTATTGGGTAAATGGCTATCATAAACCTTTCTCACTCACCGCAGCAACTTTTATTCAATGTCCACAAAATCTTCAATTCCCTGATGCCTTAAGGAGTTAACCAACATCTCCCCAAGTGAAACTAACATGATCGTTTCTCAAGCTGTAACAGCAGGAATGGTTTTCTAATTTCTCATCACCATTTATTTGTTTACTTATATTTTTAAACCAGGTTCGATGAACGTGTGAGAGACCTTCTAGATTTCAGCATCTACTTAGACATCAGTGACGAGGTTAAGTTTGCATGGAAAATTCAGGTAATCTAAACAGCAAGACTGCAAGGTTTAGATGTTTCTTGTTCCTCATGAGCCATGACACAGTGGATTGTACTGCTGTTTTCTATCTTAAACAAATCACTGGCACTTTTGCAGAGGGACATGGCAGAGCGTGGGCACAGCCTTGAAAGCATCAAGGCTAGTATTGAATCCAGGAAACCAGATTTTGATGCCTATATTGGTACTGCCTTTAGCCAACTAATGTTATAATCAGCCAAGTTATTTCCAAATAAACCCAAAAATATACAAGAACATGCCACATCAAATTACTGATAATTGAAACTCAATAAAACTTGACATGTCAATATTTACCACTTGTATGACAGACCCGCAGAAGCAATACGCTGATGCTGTGGTTGAAGTTCTGCCAACCCAACTGATTCCTGATGACAACGAAGGAAAGGTGCTGCGTGTTAAATTGATAATGAAAGAAGGAGTGAAGCACTTCAACCCAGTTTACCTCTTTGACGAAGGATCAAGCATCACTTGGGTCCCTTGCGGAAGAAAGCTTACATGCTCTTATCCTGGCATCAAATTTGCGTATGGTCCAGACACATACTTTGGCCATGAGGTAATTTATCTTGGTTTATTTACTGTTTTCCATTCCCCAAGCAAAACCAACAGCTGTTACTTGGAAACTAAACTGACAACAACTCTAGCTAGTAGTTCAAAGTATGACGAAAAACTCCAAAACCATTCTTAGATTAGTGATCTACAATTCGCTTGGGTAGACCAATTCTAACTGTCAATCAACTTCTGTCTCACCCAAAGCTGTACGGGCTTAGCATTTGATTGATGTTTTCAGGTATCGGTGCTGGAGATGGATGGGCAATTTGATAGACTAGATGAACTCATCTATGTTGAAAGCCATCTAAGCAACCTCTCAACCAAGTTCTACGGAGAGGTGACACAGCAAATACTAAAGCATGCAGACTTCCCAGGCAGCAACAATGGAACAGGTCTCTTCCAAACCATCGTAGGACTGAAGATTAGAGATCTCTATGAACAGATCATTGCTGAGAAGGCTGGTGCACCTGCTGCAGCAGCAAAAGTTTAGTGACACCCACATTCAGATTTCACAGATCTGTTCATCACCAACTCAATGAGAATGAGCATCTTCGCATTTCTTGTAACTAGTTTGGAAATGTTACAGCTAGAAGAAGGCCATTGCAGAACTCAGGAAAACCTGCAATGGAACTTCTAGTAATCCCTCTCCATGGGGGTGCTCTCACGTCTCTTCTTGACACGTTTTGATGAACATCTTCTTCCATGTTTCAATGCAGAAAGAAATACAACTGGTTGCTACTATCAAAACTAGGTGTTTCTTTAAGCACCTTGCTTGTTGGTTAATGCTTCTGAACATGAGCCAACATTCATGCAAGAACAATCAAGAAAGTTGGAGAATGGAGATGGATTTCTTTTTTTGGATGACTAAATAGAGAGTGAAATTTATGAATGTCACCGTAAGGAGTATTTGCTATGGTGTTCTAGCTAATCTCACCCTTTTGTGTGGATCTGACTCTAAGAATAATGCAGTGTCGTGGATCATTCACTGAAAAATGTGTAAATGAGTAATGACAAGATCATGGTTAAAAACCTAACTATGCAGCTTTGTTCCAGACAGAAGCCATACAGAATACAAGATAGTTTCAGGTAAAAATACCTAACAGAAAACCGTAAAAGGAACTTCAGAACAGAAAAATGGCACGATTGTAAATTGCAATTTTGTATACCAAATATGTAAACTACAACGATACAGTGCAACAATGGGGAGTCTAAGGAAATTCGCACAATATGATACTGAGGGAGAGAGTGAGAAATTCCATATCATGTGATCTTAAAAGAGAAGCACATAGATTTCCAAAACAACAAAGAGATCACAGGCACAAATTTTCACATTAATAGAAGTAGAAATAATCAGGTATATTATCGATACTTAAGTGTTTTCACGTGATACGAATGATAATGTGAGCTTGTTATCATGACAAGTGTTAGCTCATAGAGAAGAACAGCTAAAAAATCACTCATTGTCTTTGCTCCATATACTGCATTACTACTAAAGTACGATGCTCAGTAATTGACACTACAGCAAACATTACAAAAGTAAGATGCTCAGTAGTTGACACTAGAGCAAACACTACAAAAGTAAGACGCTCAGTAATTGATACTACAGCAAACACTACAAAAGTAAGACGCTCAGTATTGATACTACAGCAAACACTACAAAAGTAAGATGCTCAGTATTGATACTACAGCAAACACTACAAAAGTAAGATGCTCAGTAATTGATACTACAGCAAACAAGTAGTACATAAGCAAATATATAGATTTGGTTGTTCCACATAATAGCAATGACTGGTCTTGCTACACGCATCATCAAAAGAAGAGACGCGGATAAACCCATATCTGCGACTGCGACGGCCATGGCGGGGAATCCAATGCCCCACCGGAAAGCGGCCCATCCACTGCACCGCCCGGCGCCTCCCACCCTGGCGGGAATGGCTTCCAGGTATGGAACCCAGGCGCTGCAACGTAAACTCGGTTCTCCTCCACGCCACAGTTCCCCACATGCACGCACGCCACAGCACTCCTCCCAGCGCAGTCCACGAACAAGCTGTACGCTCCAATGTCGTCCACCTCCTCCCACCTCATCTGCGCCATGTCAAGCCCGTACACGGCCACCTTCTTCACCCCCACCGCCGCCTGCAACACGGAGCCAAGTTTCGACCGCAGCATGAAGAGCACCAGCAGCATCCGATCCCCGGCGGCGACCAGATGGGGCCCGAAGCGCCACCTGTCGAACGTGGTGGCGTCCGGGAGGCCGGTAGTCGGCAGCATCCGGACGGCCTGGTTCGGAGGGTCGGCGCCGAGGTGGAACTCCAGTAGCTGCGCGCGGTCGGTCAAGCCGAGGACGCGCCCGCGGAATTCGAGGGTGGCCGTGACGAAGGAGGCGGCGCGAGGGAGGCTGTGCTTGGTCCAGTCGAGGCGGGCGTTGGGGTTTGGGGACTCGGGGAAGGGGAGGGAGAAGAAGGCGTGCTTGGAGTGGAAGAGGAGGAGGTGCGAGGGTGAGAGGGCGGCGTAGTGGTAGGCGAAGTGCGGGGATGGGAGCGGGAGCGCGCGGCGCTCGACGCCAGTGAGGGCGTCGAGGAGGTGTAGGTCATCGAAGGGGCCGCGGCGGCGGAGGATGAGGTGGCCGCGCGAGGTGGAGAGGAGGGTGGCGTCCGCGGGGACGGGGACGGGGACGCGGGAGCAGAGGGGCTGCGGCTGCGCGACGAGCGGGGAGACGGGGACGAGGCGGGAGGAGGGCCAGAGGAGGAGGAGCGGCGGGAGGCGGGGGAGGACGAGGTCGGCGGCGGAGGCGCGGAGCAGGCAGCGCCAGGGGCGGCAGGTGGCCGCGAAGGCGTAGAGCGAGCGGAGGCAGGGGAGGAGGCGCCGCAGCACCTCCGCGAGCGGCAGCTCGGACAGGTTGGCCCAGTCGCGGAACGCGACCGGCTCCAGCGCGGGAGGAGGCGCCGGCATCGCGCCCGCGGCAGCGGACGACGGGCGTGTCTTGGGCGCTCTCGCACGGCGCGGCGGGGGTGATGCTGCCACTCACGCGGATTCGACGGAATTTGCGGGTTCGGCCACTCGGTGGTGCCGGTGCGACATCCTTTTGCAGGTTCGGCCACTCGCTTCCTGCTTTTTGCGTTGACGAGGACCGCGCCCTTGACGGCTGCCAAACGCGCAAACTCTTAAGGCCCAAACGAGTGGGCCGTCTACCTGTTGGCTGGGCTCGGCGTTGGAAGTTTGGAACGACGCTTCGGCCAGCGTAGCAGCAGAAGAGGCCGTGGTGGTTACTGATTTCGGCCGAACCTGGAGGCCCTCGAAAGCATCGCCCGGTGCAGGAAACTTCGGGTCGAGATTTTGGGATTTTGACTCCTGCTTCCCCAGCCTACAATTCAGAGGCACTCAATTCGGTTGAAATTAGTTGGTTTACAATTTTTTATATTATAGATGATTTATTTTATATTGTAGTTGTTAGTAATTTTATAGTGTAATTAAATTTAAAATAGAAAAAACAGATTAATCCATCACAGATAATATAAACGAATATAAAAAGCAAAGAAAAACTAAAAAAACTAAAAAATCAGGAAAAAATGTAATTAAAAAATAGTAGATTAGAAATGGAAAACTGAAGTCTGAAACGAACGGATCCTTAAAACGATCCGGTGCGCACTCCAAGATGCTCAAATTAAGGGGAGTTCAGCAGAAGCAAAGGTGATCTCCTCGCCGGTCTAATTAAAGTCACGTGCATGCTTCACGTGCACTCGCACACGGCACACCTCCCCAAGCTAGCTAAGCTACCTCGATCATCAAAAGGCACTGGCTTCAATTGATCAATTCATGTCTTAATTAGTACGCGTACTTGCAGAGATGGACAAGGACAGATCATCTCGGATTCTAACGACAACTAGTGAGTATTTGACTTTTTAGCATATTTGACGCTATTTATTATTATATTTATAAAAATGACCGTATATTCAGTGTATTAATAAAAATAATGTTTTTGCTATCTAATGGCCGGACGACAACACACGTAGACTAACACGTAGCCACTGCTGTCCCACGGGCGGATGGCAAACGGCGTGCTATTCTACCACCAGATGGCAGGGAAATTCTATATGTGTGTTATACTCATTTGTCACTTCTGGTATTCTTTAATACTAACTTTAGGATATTTTAATGTGATTTGGTTGAAAATTTTTATTACAATTTTTTATTTTTACTATATGCCCTTTTTCATATATAAAAGGAGTATATACACAAATTATGTTATAAAAGGTGGATTTGGATGAAAATTTTCATATAACTCACTTTGAAGTATTATCTTATAATCATTATTAAAGTATACTTAAAAAGATAAAAAATATAATAATATTATTTAAATGATATATAACAAGCAGTGTACATAGAATCATTTTTCTCAATATACACACACGCTAGTATGTATAAGGCCGGAGCCTGGCCGGCAATGACTCATGGACTAAATAGGTCATGTACCACCACTATTAGCGTCCCTAGTTAATTTTATACTCCCTACCTACTAGCAGGATAATCTAAATATTATTCAATATGTATAATAATGTATATATGTTATATATTCTGATGCTTAGCTAGCTAGCTGCTAGTAATCCACAAGAATAATCTACAAGTATACAATTGCCTAAGTAAGCTGGCTACCTAGCTAGCTTATCCGTTGCATAATATTACTACAGATCTGAATATACAAAATATGGAGGGAGATCGTTAGCCATGCATGTTCTGACAGTACACTAGGGTAAGCTTTGGTACTGTTATTATTGGCTTCTAAAGTCTGCTTTTTTATAGTGAATAATTTTTTTATAGTACCTAGTTTTCAAATGGAGTGTCTTTTAAGGTAGGGTCTACTAGTCGATTGTAGTATACACTATAGTGATTTAATTTATATCAACCAAAATTACACGTTAGTGTCTCTCTCTATAAACTTCTCTACAAGCTGTTACTATTTATAAGCTAAAACTAAAAGCCAATACGAACATGTTAATGTGGGATCACTAGAGTAAATTGCAACTGCATGCCTATATAGCTAGGGATGGGGCTATTCAGATTCAGGTGGTGATCGGTTCGGCTGAAAGCCTCATGGCTTATGGCTGAAAATACTGTAGCTGGCTGAAAAAAGCACTGTAGCTGACAGAGGCTTATTTACCGTAATTAAATTTAAAAAAATTTAAAAAATAGAAAAAACATATTAGCCCATCACGTATAATGTAAACAAATACGAGGAAAAAAAGAACCGGTAAAAAAACTCAAAAAAAGCCAAAAGTTCAGAAAAAGACGAAATTTATGAATAGTGCAAAAATAAGCTGAAGCCAGAAGCTGAAGTCATATTGATCAGGATCTAGCTTGGATCCAACTCCTGCAATTGTCTCAGCATGAAGGATGGAGAGATTTATCTAAATTCCTAATTAAGTGTCATGATCAACGAGAGAGTCTTGATGTGCTCACTAATCTATCTTTGGTGAAATAACTAATATTGCCGATGATATAAGCATAGTTGGACTCATATGTAACTAACCCTAAGATAATCTCGCGCTTAATTGCTACGACTTGTAAGGATAAGCATGCGTGGGTCAAATTGAACAAACAAAAATGGCCTTTGCATGCATATCCTTTTGCTCCACAGCTGCCGAAAATACTAGTATTATGGCGCTCTCTAGATCGTCTCTGATCCCTCTCAACTTAAAAGAAAAACAAGACGCTTGCATGAGGAGATGGCTTGATCAGCTTAATGCATCTATAGATGTATGGGTGTCGATAAATATTATCTAAATTTTTTTTAATTATTATTTAGATTTAGAATCGTTAAATTAGATATATAACAAGTACGAATTCTTTTAAATTTAAATAATTATTAGAAAAAAAATCTAAATAACACCTAGACACACCCTATATGCATATACGTGAGGGTTCATTCACAGAAATATCACGTGATGCAAGTGGAGTCCAGCTTTTGGTTTACACATTTCTTTGATAAGCATGACGACACCCCTTAAGTCATGAATGCGTCACCCAAACTTTTGAACTTAGCAACCGGCCGGTCAAAACGTAAACATCACTGATCACTGTATCAGTGTGTTGTTCTAGCTAGCTTAGCTAGGCCAGCAGGCAGATCACGAGGAAGTGCACATGCAAGGGACAGATCGACAGTTTTTATATACTCGCTAATTAAATGGACAGCAGTGTTTGCTAATATAGCTAACTAGTCTAAGAATATACATGCAAGTGCTACTTAATTTTCAGCGTCAGCATGTTGTAATAGAATGTATAATTATACGGAATTGCTATAGCAATTATTCGAATATTTTCTAGGACAAAATCAGTCGAATTTCTAACCTTTTGATCATCGTAGAGATTCGTATGCTATCTTCATCGCCGGCATCTTCCTCGTCTCCAGCGACACTGTCATCTTCACGCGTTACCGCCCCGTGGGATTAGGGCTCGGTTTCTCGTTAGGATTAGGGTTCACCTAAACCCTTCAAGCTTAGAGGGAGGCCGGGGCGGCGGCAGACTGGCGTTGGGAGGTGGAGGTGGGAGGGGAGGAGAAGGTAGCAGGAGGGAAGGAGGAGGAGAGAGGTGGTCGCTGGTGGATCTTGTTGGCACCGGGGCGATGCCGACGAGGAGTAGGGGCGGAACCCAGAAGTGGGTCTCAGTGTTACAGGACGCTGGGTACAAAAAAAAATTTTAGCAGGCATTAGCACTTTTTAGTCCATGTATGAACCCCTAGGCTAAACTGAGTGCACCTGGTTATTTCCTTGAAACCCAATAAAGAAAGCACTAACAGCCCAAATTACCACTAGCTAGCAGCAGTCCATGAGAAGCCTCCGCTTCTCTTAATCCATGAGGCAACTATAGAAGGGCAAGCTAGCCCTTGAACCAACATAAGAGAGAGAACAACAACAGGACATGGCGTCCATTTGATGATCTTGATGTATGTCACCTTACAGCAGCTCTCGACGTTTGTTCGTTTCGCATGGTTGGCTAGGAGATATGTACTACGTCTGTCGCACAACTGCACCCAGCTAGACAGCAATTGATCACAGGAGAATGGGAGAAATCAGTGCCACCGGCCGCCCTCACCTACCATCTTGCCATGGCGTTACCTACTCCCTATTGCCTCACGCCCTCACCGATCGAAGGAAGCTTAGATTCACCCGATCAGTATGTATTTTGCTCTAAATTTCTTTCAATTATTCCAATCTATGAGTTAGGGTTTCAATGTGATGATTGTTGATTGATTTTTATCGAATTGTAGGGTTAAGACTTACAATTTTAATTTTAATTTTTGAAATACTAGCCTAGCTCCTTGCAAATCGGAGGCAAAATTGTAGTATTTGACAGCAATGTTAAGTAAGTAAACCATTGGACGTATTTTTCTATTATTATTTTTAAACTATTGAACGTACAAATATCTTATTTACTTTTCAATTAGTTGGTGATAATTTCATGAATGATATACTTATTTGCTATGTGGGGAATAAAAATTGACAAAAATTACTAATGATATTATCGTTCATCATTTATGAACTTGAAAGAATGTAAATACTAAAAGATAATGCATTAACTTACATTTGATTATTTTACAGTTTTTCTAATTGAAAATTTTAAGTAATTTTGTTCTCTTTAATAGGCCATTGAGATCAAATGGTGTATTTTACCAATGTCGATCAACTTTTGTTTGTGATTTCGCGCTTAGTTTATTCAGTTTGCTACAACTAATCAATATTATAATCAACCTTTTTTATTTTGGTAAGCATTTCGATCACTGTTTCTTTATCACCATACGCTGTCATTGCTTACATTGAAGTATTGATGCTAAAATTACTGAACACATTACTATTTAGCACAATATTATTTGAAAACTATATATGTTGTTATATATATTGTGAAGTGGTGAATCTCGATCATTTTCAATATAGTTCTGCCCTGGCGAGGAGGCGGGTGGCGGTGTAGGGGAGGTGGCGGTGGCTGGGTGGGGTGGGAGTGAGGGTAGGGTTAGGTTTGGGTTGAGGAGATTTTATATAAGAGTGGATGAAATGATCTAAGTTATTATTTTTTATTTGATAGTTAGAAAAGTGACTGAATTTAGAGAAAAAGATAGGCAAAAGTTATATAGACACTTCCAAAATTATATATGCATGCTGCTTGATGGCACATGGTAGGATGCTTCTTATTCCATCTTGGCCCGTGTCCTTTGTGTTTGCCTCATGATCATCGATCAGAGAATCCCACTAATGCATGAGAGAGAGAGAGGGGGAAAGGTAGGGCTTGTTTGCTTCCATGCAGGCGTATGGCTAGTGCATGTGAGGTCCGTGTTAGATTTTAAAAACACATGCATGGACGTGGGAGTTGGACAAAACAAATCTTGGATCACTTATTGTAACGAACTTTGAAGAAGCCGCATGGCCAAGTGGTGGTAGTACTTCCAATTTAATTAATGGTGTGCAAAAAAGACGCTTAACGTTGCCTTAATCTAGGTCTTGGGTTTAATTCGGCGTCATGTGATCATCCTTAATGAGCTTGTCTTGTCTAGGAATTCCCCCCTAGCGCTGCTAGTGCAGTAGTACTGGTCCACCAGTTAAAGTTACTTTTGACACTGTTTTTACACTGTATTTATAAAAAAACAGTATGCCAAGTATATTGACAAAAATATCGTTTCTACCATCCGGTTGACGGGCAACAGCGCCCGCAAGGTGACACGTGGTGCTACCATCGGCGGCAAGCGCCTACCGCCCGCTCACCAGACGGCAGGCAGCCTGCCGCCCAGTGAGGGGACAGCAGGCAGCCTACCATCCAGTGAGGGGGTGCTGATTTCTTCTCTGAAAAGACAGGTAATTTTTGAACGCATGCTTTCGACTTTATTCCCATAATCGTAGTCAATTAGTGTCATTTAGTTAGTCGTGATTAATATAGTTTGTATTACGAAATAAGTATGTCGTAGTAATTTAGACATAGTTTATACTATTTTTGTGTACATACGGTACCTATAATTTGTTAGTTCGATGTAAGTAATGAGTTAGTGCTAAGGACGACGGTAATAAATGGCTCGTCATTTTTCATATGAATAATCAAATTATCGGTAAGTAGTGCAGTATTCGTATGTAGTTACACGCACGCATGTAATCACTGACTTGTAGTATGTTGCTATCATTATGAATCTTTGCACTAATATTTCGTTTGTCACATTTGTTGCAAGGTACTCTCAAAACTAATAGTGCGTAGCTAATTATTTGGAGAAGACAGTGCATAAGTCATTGAGGATGCGGCAGTGCTGATTAGTTCTCCCGAAAGACATGTAATTTTTTATAGCATGATTTTGACATTATTCTCGTAGTCGTAGTCATAATTACTGTTATTTAGTTAGCCATAATTAATGTAGTTTGTATTAGAAAGTAATTATTAATGTCCACACTAATATTTTATCTGTCCTATGTATGGTAGGTGTAGCTCTACCAGAGCTTCTTGAACACTCGTACGATGAGAAACAGCGTTGCCACGCATGGATGAGGGGTGACGCGGCTGGCTCTTCGTCGTTCAAGCTGTGAGGGGGGATCCGTTGGCGCTGGACGAGCGCTGCATCCCACCTTGCAGGCTACAGGCTTGTTGCCCTTTGCGAGGCTGGTCTCCACCAGGCACGAGTTCACCATCGATGGCAGCCTGCTCGCACCACTGGTGGATAGGTGGAGGCCCAAAACACATACATTCAACTTTCTTTGGGGTGAGATGATGGTCACTCTGAAGGACGTCGTGTTCTTGACCAGTCTTCCTCTCCGGGCTGAAGCACTTGTTCCAGCCCCTACACCAGCCGACTAGAATGAGAGGCTGGCGGGCTGGTTCAGCTGGCCTATCCCAGAGAGTGCACGTGGTGTCCCCCGTATGTAGCTTAACAATTTCAGTGTGTGCCTGTAGGTTGCACCGCCGGAGGTCGCCAGGACGCACCTCGTCGCGTTCCTTATCCAGCTCTTTGGTTGGAGCATGTTTGCAATCACACATGGCGATATTTGCAACACCTAATTCATTGGCCTCGCCGAGTCTTTAGTGAACGTAGAGTTCGGGGCGATGCCTCGGTACAGCTGGGGATCAGTAGTTCTGTGCACCACATATCAGGGGTTATGTGATGCTTGCCAGCGTGCTACAGCTGGTACCCCCAGTCTGGCCATCTGTTACGTGCTCTTGCAGTTGTGGAGCCAGCACTTCCCTGTCAAACGTCCAACGATCGTGATGCCAGTGCACCCGTTCGGCGAGTTCGCCGACTTGATAGACAGGCCCACTATGGGCATTCGGTGAACTGCTGCCCGTCTACGGTGGGCGAAGGGCAAATTGTCGAGATGCTACTTGCTGTGGCACAACGAGTTCAAGTCGTTGCACAACAACGACGTCATATGGACTCTCTGGATGGTAGATTTCGTGCATCGTGTATCGCCGTACAGGCTTTCCCTGCATTGCCTGGAGGACGGGGAGCTATGAACAACGACACACCATCTCGTGTTCTCCTAAGTGGTGGAGGCTTACGTGCCACAGCGTGTGATGCGACAGTTGGATTTGCACCAAGGCGTACCTCCTCTGGATGGCAGGTTCCTACTGCATGCTGTGCACCGATGAGTCAAACTCCATCTGACTATTGTGTACACTTTGTATGTCATGTTATGTAACGTTGATGATTCCAGAAATACAGGCAATCAAGGGCTGGTTGGCATGGTACAGACTGGCAACCAATGCAGTAGCAGTGGACGATGGCATGGATAGAAAGGGCACACCTCGATGTTGTTATGGAGAAGCGTCCGTACGATGTCGAGACGTACGACGAGTACCTGCAGTGGTACATACCCTGGTCGCACAGCTGACTGACCATTCCTCCACCGGATTGTCCCGAGCAGATCACACACGAGGAACGTCTAGAATACTCCATCAATCCCCACAGCACTTCGCAACGGCATGACAGCGTAAGACAGTTCAAATATCTTATCATTCCATTCAAGAAATTCATACTGCTCGTTACTGAACCTGTTTCATATGTCACTTCAGTTAGAGCGGGCGTAGCACATCATAAGTGCGTCGGAGGCCGCCATCAGTAGCCTGGAGACACCATTGGCTATGCAGAAGACTGTGAAGTTCATCCTAAAACAGGGTAAAAAAATAGAGCACAACCTAAGCTGCAGCCGTTCCACGGATCACAGTACACACATGAGCCACCCAGTGGGGGCACCATGCTCACCCGCCAGGTCATCGCGACTTAGCGAGTCCGGCCAACCATCACAATGTACTGAGTCTGCATGGCGTCGTAGTATTAGCCGCCGATCATCCGTTCGTCGTATCGACGAGGAGGTAACTTACATACAAATCTATATTTTATTTTCCTATTACACCTTGCGTTCCACTAACATCATGGCGTTCTCCCGCCGCAGGTCTGTCATCAAGATGCATCCCTTTTGCCGTCTGCACCACCTGCACAGACTACCGCTCCCCGTTGTTCATCTTCGTTGCACATTCGGAAGGTATGAGATTCGCACTGTGCATCCAGGATATTTATTGTGACTAACATCGTTTCATCCTACGCCTCCAATTCAACATGGGGTAACGACGAGTCCACCAACGACAACACGGGCCTCCCAGATGCTTGTAGAGAGCAGTACACGGCGCTAGAGTTTGCAGCATACGCAGGGTAGAGCTTAGCGTTCTTAGCATACCTAGGGTTTGGACACTTCGGTGGGCAGAGCTCCTCCAGCTTCGTTGCCAGGTCGTACAGTCAGGGCGAGAGCTCCTTCGCACCACGAGGGAGATTTCTAATCTTTCGTATACGACATTTTTGTCAATACCGCGGGCGTGTCATCTCGCGGGCGCTGCCGCCTGTCCACCGGACGACAAAAATGATATTTTTATCAATACCATTCGTATACTGCTATTTTTATAAATACAATGTCATACAATATCAAAAATGGCTTTAACTCCTAGTCCACTGGGAGTGAGAGACGTACGTAGAATGCATCGTATACTCCGTCCATTATGACCGGGGGAATGCCACGCAGGACGCTCGGCCACGTCGCCCCGCCCGCGCTCCGGCCGGCGCGTGGCGGGGGAATCTGCGTACGGTCGGGAGACCCATTTTCCCTCTATGTTCCCGAAATTACGTAAAGGTCCTTGGTTCTCGCGAAAAGGTCACTGCCAGTTTTTTTTAAACACTTTTTTTGCAAAAACACCCCTCCACTTCACCGAAATTTTGTATACTTTGCAGGATAGCGTCCCGCGGTTTTCTAAATTACATACAGGTTCTCGTTTAGTTACGTACAGGTTCTCGCTTTTTTACGAAAAAGACCTTTGGTTTTTTTGAAAATACACATGTGCCCTCGATTTTTTTTAAAAAAAGTCCTCACAAATTATCGCCTCTTTTACTTCGGTACACACGGTGGCTGGCGCGGTATGACGCCGCGCTTATGAGGCTAGTGGATCATACGTGCATTACTTTTGGAAATCCCATATCTGCGGTTGCAATGCAATCCTTGGTCACCCAATTGAAGCTTGACAGCACGAAGAAACCCAGCTTAAAGTTATTACACAAATCGTATTAAGACAACAGGTGCTAACCTACTAGGAAAGGAACATGTACATGATCTACGGAAGAGAAGGAAAAGTATCTTGCAAGTGTAGAGTATAGCGACAGAAAGAGATCGAAGAAGTTTGTTGATCGTACAATTATGATAGGAGTAGCATGTGTTAAGATTATAACCTCTGGCTCAGTGCTGCTCAGTTGGGCTGAAATAAGTTAGCTTATGACTGAGATTGTACTATACCTGACTGAAATTATACTGTACCTGATGGTGGCTTATTTGGTGTAACTAAATTTAAAAATAAAAAACATATTAACCCATTACGGACAATATCACAGACAACACAGACGAATATGGAAAAAAGAATCGGCAAAAAAACTCCAAAAAAAGCTTAAAAGCCAGGAAAAACGAAATTTAGGAATAGTAAAAAATAAGCTAGAAGATACAAAATTAAGTCGAAATAAGCGGGTCCTCAAACTCGTGCAAAGAGACAAGGAACCGCCCTGCACAATCAAATAGGACTGTTGTTTTTTTTCTACAGTTTATGATTTTTAGGTATGGCTTATGGTATTTTGATTGTTCATTAGAGAGAGTACAAAATAAGAGAAACTTACGTGCGGTTTTGGTCAATATAAATGAAATCGCTACAGTGTGTATTACAATCAATTTATAGATTCTATCTTTAAAAAATACTCTGTTTAAAAGTTAATTACTTTAAAAAATTGAAAACCAGTTTTTAGAATATGAAAAAAAAGGCCATTACTACAGGGCTCGCAGAGTTGGACGTACTCGTACAAACTTCACAATGACATGAACTGTAGTTCTGCACTGGCACGAATAAAAAGTACGAAATGCAGTGATGCACTGCTATTACACATCATATGTTTGGATTCTATTGTTTGTAGTTGCTGTGATTACATTTTACTGAGAGGAAAGCTATATGTGTTTATTGTGTTGAAATTGTTCATTAATTAATTACACGTGGTTTGTTACTGCAAGTTCTCCATGTATGGCTAACATTTGTGGAACTATATATTAAACTATATATTTGGAGACATTAATTTAACTATGGCATGAATTTACTCTAGCTCTAACTACTTCATTCTGAAACATGATGAATTGGAGAATACGATTAACAATGAGTACTGCACCACGATCTCATTTTATTTCGGCTTGAAGAGGATTGAATAATTTTGCATGGAAGAAAAATATAGGAGAATACGTGAAGGAGCTGCGTATAATTTTTGTCAAGAAGAAGATCCCACAGCTTTAACCACCACAAGTCCACAACTATACGTGGGCGGCCGTGTGATAGTGTTTTCCTTGGTGAGCTCATATCTGTCGATACGAAGATTCTCTAGCTAGCCCTTAACTAATACTGATCACATTAACTAGACTATGACACACTCGACTAGCTAATTAATGCACCATCGTTCCATTAGCCACCTGTTTTTTGCTTAAAAAATACGGTTAAACCATGCATGGATGTTAATCGACCTTACCAATTTACGGCAGGCTAACCTCAATGAAGAAATCCCAATTCACTTGCTCTTGTCCGTAATCAACTCGCAACATGTTCTTTTGATCCGTCTTGCAACACAAAAGCGGGACAAGTAGGACATTGCAGTACTAGTAGCTACAGCAAGTCAAGAGCCCGTCAAATTGATTAGTGAGACCAACATGGCCGGCCTGGTATTTGGAATCTTTCCGGGAGAGGTCGAGAAATTAATTAGAGGGAGAAGAAGCGGACTGAGTGCTGTAAAATTAACTAGGTGTCACTAGAAAATTACTAAGAATCGATGTTTAATGACTCGAGTCCTTGGTCTTGACTCCGAGTCTCCAACTATATATGCGTGCGTGTGTATACTGCTGGAGTCAAAACTGCTCAAATCATAAATTCCTGCTTGAGACTCGCTGGTTTTACCAGAGATGGTAAGACTGAAATGATTATGAGCCTATTCTTTTCAGCTTTTAAAAATTGTTTTTCGACTTTTCTATAGTAACTAGCCTTTAAACGGAGTATCTTTTTATGATAGGGTCCACTAGTTAATTATAGTACATATTGTGCCAACTTCATTTATATTAACAAAAACTGCACGTGAGTTTCTGTTACTCTGTAATCTCTCACACGAACAACCTAAAAGGCATAAACTGCAGCCAAAAGCTATAAGCTTCAGCCAAAAAGAACAGTCCCTATGACACTTTACCAGAGGTCAGAGTGAAAGAAGACATGGGACTACTGTATCGGACTTTTGAAACTGCCTTTTGATTTTTATTACGGTACTATCTTTCAAATAAAGTATTTTTTAAGATAACATCTATAAATCAATTATAGTACACATTAAAAGTCCATCATTTGTACCAGCCAAAATCACATGCAAGTATCTCTCTCTGTAATCTCTGCCACAAACAGCTAAAACTCAAAAATTTTAATCAAAAGCCATACGCCGCAACAACAAAGAACATGTCACTTTCCTTTTATATGCCTATGTCAATTTACTGCAAGAACTGACCAAATGTATGGGTGCAAATGGTATGGGTTAATCCTGACCAATCCGATCGGTACCAAAGATGGGAAGGTAATTTTGTATTCGGACTAAATTCTGTTGGTATCGGATAGTTGTTGTCGTATACGGTAGCAAAAATAGAAGAGCTAAAATCTGACCGAATAACGTCGGTAAACGGTAAACCGGATACTATTCGACCAGATATCCAACAAGTAAGTTAGTACCCCGACCAACCTAGCCCATTAACCATCATTGACACCAACCGGGCTAGATTTTATCCAAGTCCTAACCTAACAGAGTCCAGCCACTCTAGCCAGTTCTACTAAACCTTCCTGCTTATGTTGAACTTGCGTATGAATTTATCGATTTTCAAACTTATGTATGAATTTATCAATTATGTTGAATTTGTGTTGTGTCGGATATCATACTTGAGTAATCTAAATGAATTTATTGCTAGTTGAAAGTTTGAAGTGATGGTGATATAGTTCAGTGCATATTCCTTTATGTATGCACATACTATCTGCCTATATTATCCGTTTTCGATCCAAAACCATCATGTATCTATCCTGATTGTACCGTATCTGAATACTCTGAATTCGTATTCGTATCTAAACTTACCGTATCTGACTTTGAATCCAAGGAAAAAATATGGATTAGAATACAATATGAATAATATTCGTTTGAATCCAACCCAATTTCACTCCTAACCAAAGAGAAATCTGGGCATATTTGGCCCCCCGTGGCAGTGCAATGCCACTTTTAGCTCCCTGGCACACTCGTCCACCATGCCATTTGCCTGGCGTGCTGCCCCACCGCACCAGGATGCCTGGCGTGCCACCCTCCCATGCTAGCTTCCTGGCGCGTTGCCCTGCCACGCCAGGCTACCTAGTGCGCACGCCCACCACGCCCACTCCCCTCTATCGCTGTCTCTTACGGCATTAGGTGTCGAACGTCCACCCGATAGGCCCCCTCCTGTCATTTCATTTCATTTGAGTGTAGCCAAGAGTGAGAGATGCAGCAGAGAAGAGGGGAAGTAAGGTCGTGAAAGGATCTTATTTTTGAGTAGTTTTAAATTTGAATTTCAAGCTTGCGCATTTACAAAAGTTGTAGATCGACTTTGGAGCATCCAAAAGAGGTAATTCTCATCGAATGTGGTAATTTTTTAACAATATGATTAGCATGTAATTAAAAAATGATAGTTTGTTAGAATGAAAAGGTGACAGTTAGCATTTTGTAATGAAGCAGTGGCTTTAGTTGACGTCAAAGAAGCATCACTGTTAGTGTCGTTAAATATTTATTACTCACGCTACAAGAATGTCGTAGTTTATGCATAGGTTATTTTGATTGCATGGGAACAATTTTTTTTTTGCATTTCAAAAAAGTTGTGCATAGTGTAGCAACGGTAAAAGTAGTGTGAAATGGTATAACTTAATGTTGGACACTCTGTGAAATGTTTTAGGTTAGTTTGGATGAAGTGATAAACTGTGATAATTGCGTTGGAAATAATAATATTTTGGAGTCTAGGGAATGTAAGCAATAATGGAATCGCATACGAAAAGACTGAAGACCTGATTTATTTAAAATAGAAAGCAACCTCCAAAAAAACACGAAAATTTAGAGAAATGTTGTTTAATATGTGAGTTAGGTAGGGGAAATATTTGAAGGTGGTGTTGAAAGATTATTAATTAGAATGCCAGTTTTAGAACCGGATGTTACTAAGTGGCAAAAAAATCAATTTTCTCTTTACTAAATTGTTAGTTTAGCAGTGGTAAAAATATTGACAAAAGCTATAACTTAACGTTATACACTCTGAAAATTTTTGTAGGTACGACATGTCGGGCATTCAAGATCGGTTCGTGTTCCATGGGAATGATCTTGTACATGATGGTATGGGGTGGACCTATCAAATTATGACCAGACCGTGATTCGGGAGCCTGGTCTAAAGGACATGGGCCTCTCAGAGCTCTGGAGATGCGTCTGTTCTGTGTTCGATCGTGCCATTGCAAGGAACAATCTGCGCATTGAAGCGTTGTACATCTCCGTGGTGGGTGGTGAGGGAGAGACCATATGGCAACTTATGAGTGTGACAAGCGATGAGTCATGGGCAAATTACATGGAGTATGTATGCAACCTTGCTGCTACAATATATGGCAAACCAATGGTGTATGTTTAGTTCGTGGAGTGGACATAGTCATCCGACATGCTTGGTTCCGGTGCAGGCGCTGCTGATGTAGTGTCTAGGTTGGTCTCCAACGTTGATGTAGATGGGACTGTTAGTGGAGATGCGGGCGAGGTGGTGGGTGATGGAGACTTGAGGGGACATGCCAAAAATTTTGAGCCCAACAAAGGCGTAGAGCGATGGTGGGCAACCCGTATTGACTGCCACGAATACCTGGCCCACCAGGTGGAAAAAGTGGAGAGCTAGGAGGAGTACATGAAAACATATAGTTCTGAAGATGAGGGAGGTAGAGAAGTTGCTACGGGAGGTATAGTCGGTTGTGTTGTAACCACCGATGGCACTTATCAGCTATAGGTTGGACGACATTGGGGCAGCATCGCTGGTTCTGCCACAGCTAGAGGAGGCACATTAGGGTTCAATGAAGATACTCTACCCTTAGGGCAGCACTTCCCTAACAAGAGCGCTGCCCAGCATGCCATTGCCAGATATGTCATGATCATCACCCGGACATATTGGGTGCACAGGTCGAACCCTGACACCAATATCGTGAAGTGTGTGGACGAATCCTGCCTTGGCAAGGTCCGTGTGCATCTATCAAGGGGCGGGGTCACGGACTTCTAGATTACAGTGCTGACGGATCACACATGCGAGCTTACTGAGCCACTTCGAAGGCATCACAACTTGACATCCTCGTATATTGCAGGGATCCACCCCTCTGTTGGTGCAGGGACCCATGCAAGTGCTTCAAGTCTAAGTAGCACTTAAGCCTGGGCATGCATTACTAGGGTTGCGCGAACTACTCCTATGACTATCCCGATCACCGTTGGGATACGAGCAGCTATCGGCAACGTGTAAGGACCATTTACAGTTTGTTCCCCTACTATCTATTTTAAAGCACACACTAACAACCTCTCTTGTGTACCTGTAGAGCTCAAAACCATTATGTGGCTACCGCAAGTGGATTGACCTAGAGATCTACCCACATGACCAGTGGAGACTTGACTATGAGGAGTGGAATATCAAAAGGGCCTGCGAGATCTAAGAAGAGGAGCACCGCAACGATGATCAAACTAAATGTATACGTCAGGAAACGAAAGCTCATCTCAAGGCATGCACGAGCAGGGAGAGTGAGGCTTGTGAGATGGAGCGCGAGAAAAAGAGAAAAATGACAGCCAAGGCCAAAGAGGATACCGAGGAGTTCAACACCGAGCTCGCAAGGAAGAAAAATGGCCCTAGTCCATGCAGTAGGTTGGGCCGTTCCGAACTAGCCCTCCGAAGCTCAAAAGTTTGAATTCCAAAAAGGCGCATATGTATCGTAGGAATAGTTCGGTTTGTTGCATCATACATGAGGTTGTTTCTTATACACGTAATAAAACTCTGTGCGCCGTGTTATTCCAAGCTTTACTATAAAGTCTATTTTAATTCTCAACATGAAATCTCATCATCTTTTTGCATTCAATTCTTCGTGTAGCAAGAATTCCAACGACATGATAAAATGAGTTTTGCAAGTAGGCATGAATTGATGTTAGTTCTATAGGTTGCTAGAGTTTAGCCCACATGTGTACTTCGCTATGTAGTACTATCATATGCTCATATGTGTACATGTACACGGTGGCCGATCTAGAACTAAATCTTACCTCAGGTGTCATGGAGCAAGCCCCTACCCCCCCCCCTTTGCACCGCAAGACTACACCGACGCCGCCGCATCGCTTGACGCTGCGCTCCCAATTCTGCCACTTTGCGCTGTCGCCCTTTGTTTCGCATCTCTGCTCCGCCACCCACCACTAGCTAGGATTTGGTCCATGGCTTCTAATTCATATACAAATCTTCAATTTCGACCTATTACGATTATTGATTATCTTCTATGACTAATTATCACATATACATACTTTGACCTTCTATGACCAATTATCATATGTACAAACTTTGAGCTTCTATGACCAATTATCACAAGTACAGAGTTTGACCTTCTATATATGGCCAATTATCACATGTACAGACTAGAGCTATTGCCTATTGATAATCTATGTAAGCATTGGCATATCTTCAAGCAGATAGTCTACATCAAGCATAGTTTAAATTCTAAAATTACAGCATATAAATCACATATGATCAATGAAATAGACAAATTGGACACAAACCACACCAAGAAAGATTATGTTGAACGCAAGCCCACACCTCCTCGGCTGCTCAGCTCGGCCAGCTCAAAGCTGGTCCCCTAGCCACCGTGGCGCTACACCCCCCTTAGAGCAAGTTTAATAAGGCTGACTGTGCTAGCTACAAGGGAATCCATGTCAGCATAGTCCTATGTGGAGGGGAGAGAAAAGGAGAGAGAGAGCCAAGCCGACTCCCATGCAAGAGTCAGGCTATAGCACAGGAAAAGATGCATTATCCATGCATATACCCATAGAACTAATTGCTATACCCATGCATGTATTAAATTATCAATACACATGTATGTATTAAATGATTGAGAGCTCTTGTAGAGACAACTTATGGCCAGCTTATTGTATGAGTTGACTGCATCATTATCTTTTGATGACATGGAAATGTATTGGAGGTAGCAGCTATCTGTACTATTAAACTTGCTCTTAGAGCAAGGCTAATAATACAGCCTTTAGCTGGCTGTATGGACATTTACAGCCCACTTATCAGCCCATTCATATAGTAGTTTACAGCCAGCTGAAGGCTGTATGACCCACCCCTTTCTCTCACAAAGTTTCTTGGTTCTTGTGCTTCAGCTGGCTGTAAACTTACAGCCCACCTCTCTTCTCTCTCCTCCTCTCTCTCCTTCACCTTAGCATACAGCCTACTAACAGCCTCTTATTAGTCATCTAGCTATATGCATGTACACATCAGCATATATCCTATGTGGAGGAAAGAGAGTATGCAAAAAAAAAATCGAGCCAGCTCTTCCTTAAGCACTAGTCTATAACGCCAAACGAGGCAGCCTCTATAAATTCTGTGTGTGCATGTAAGCATCAAATAGCTATCCTTATAGATAGTTCTAGAATGCTAGCTTTAGTGTGTACTATATAGATGATGTGGAAGTCTTAGAGCATCTCCAATGGTCTGAGTCAGCTAGCTATATGCATGTACACATCAGCATATATCCTATGTGAAGGAAAGAGAGTATGCAAAACAAATCGAGCCAGCTCTTCCTTAAACACTAGTCTATAACGCCAAACGAGGCAGCCTCTATAAATTCTGTGTGTGCATGTAAGCATCAAATAGCTATCCTTATAGATAGTTCTTTAGAATGCTAACTTTAGTGTGTACTATATAGATGATGTGGAAGTCTTATAGTTAGTTGCTAGCTATAACCATTGGAGATACCCTTAGGGCATCTGTAGTGTATGAAAAGAGGAGGTCTTAAGCCACCTTAAGGTCAACCTTATACATTACAGGGGTGACCTTAAGCAGACCCTAAGTAAAAAAAGCTTAAGGCTGGTCCTCAAGCTAAAGACCTGACCATAAGCATTAAAATACAATTTTTCTTTATCTGCCATGTGGGACCGTCTTAAGGCCCTTTGGGTTATATACATTATAGAGTTGGTCTTAAGGTTTAGATGGGACCCACCTTAAGACCCTTTGGGTTATATACACTACAGATGCCCTTATAGTTAGTTGCTAGCTATAACCATTGGAAATGCTCTTATGGCCTCTCCTCAATGCACCTCAGCACTCGCCTTCGAATGGCCGGTCATCGCCCGCTGTCGCCTCTGCTCCTCAGCTTGCTATTGGCTTGCCGCTGTGCCATGCCGCCCGTGAGCTGCCACGTGCTATCCCTCTCCGCTGGCTCACCACCCCTCATCAAGCGCTGGCTCACAGTTGCCGACGCCACTATGCAGTTGCGCACTCGCGCATCGCCTCCAGACGCGGGCTAGGGTTTGGTGATTGGTTTGCACTGGTGCGAGAGAGATTAATTGTGTGGGTTGGTCTTGGTGGACTGTGTCAGTAGGACTCCTCTGCTCCTCATGCCGCCAGCAGCTCAAGAAGCGAGGCGACGAACCATCTCGCTAGACGTCAGGCTAAACATATGTATCTTCTTTCTCTCAGCGAGAGTAGAGCTTTCGTGCGACCATGACGAGGATCGTCCGATTGCTGACTCCGCCATGGTAAAGTTGGGTCAGCAGTAGAGGAGGCACGTCGTACCGTTGCCTTGGCAAGAGGCCAGCAAGACCAAGAGTGCAAGGCATATAGTACATGATGATCTAATCACCTCTGTGTGGCCTCTCGCCAAGACGGCAACGGTACGACGAGTGTCCGGAACTCCTGACCCAATTTTACCATGCAGCCCCGTTAATTTTTTACCACGTCCCCGTGCTGTTTTGCGTATGGCGACCACTTTGCATCTCAGGGAAAAAAAAGTCAGCGACCGCCCATCGTCACCATGATATCCTCCATCTTTTTTGTTAGCAAAGAACACTATCACTCGGTCTCCTCTCTCCTCCCTTTTTGGTCCGATTGGGAGGCAACCCACAACATACCACACCACCATCCTTCTCTCTCTCCCATGCAGTTTGCACAGCCTTCTCTCTCAAATCATCTGCTTCCTCTCTCTCTCTCTCTCTCTCTACACCTTTCTCTCACACAAAAACAAACAAGCTCAAATCGAGCTAAATAGGCCAAGCTAGCTACTCCAAGAAACCCTTACTGGAACACCTCTTCAGGTGTCCATCTTCCTTACCTCTAAATTAGTTGGCCTTCTTGAGTTCCTTATGAATTGCCAAGAAGAAGCAACTAGCTAGCAAGAGCTAACTCTAAGCTATCTCTTAGCTTGGTAGTACATAACTACGTACTGGGGGGGGGGGGGGGGGTAGTCATGTGTGACTACTACTTGCAAAGGATGGAGGGCGACCAGGCCGGAGACCTCACCGACATCGTACGAGCTGGCGGCGCTATGCCGGTTGGGGCCGCCGACCTCCCATCAACGGCCACCGAGTGGCAGCTCCCAGCCGAGCCAGTCCTCTTCCCGCCACCCCAGTCGTCGTCAGACGGCGCCGGGCCGAGCGGCGACGCCTTCGGGGACCCGTTCTCCGGCCTCCCGGACCCCTTCAGCAGTGACTACCCCTCCTCCTCTGGCAGCGCTGCCGACTTCTTTGACGCCGTCCCGGACGGAATGGATGTCGGCTTGGTCGACGTTGCTGTCGGTGGCAGCGTCGGCGGAGGAGGAGGAGGCGGCGGCGGAACTATTGATGTTGATGGGGCGTTGGACATGCAGAAGCCTATCCTTCCGAGGGGGATGCAGATGCTGGGCGTGTCGCCGTTGTCGCCGAGAGCGGTACGGCCGTACCCGCTGATGGGCAGTGACACGGTGAAGCTCGGCGTGCCGATGGCCGGGCAGGCGGTTGGGCCGTGCGCGTTCGACGCCGTCGCCGGGCTGCAGATGTCTTCGCTGCGTACCGGCGGGATCAAGCGCAGGTTCGGAACCGATCGCTAGCTGTTTCAGATCTACACAATTCTTGATCAGTTCATTAATTTCTTCCTCTCGACATACATAATTAAGCATGGAGTTTCTCGTGCAGTCGTGCTGGAGGAACAGTTCAAGATTCCTAATTTAGGGAAAGTTTGCGAGTTCCTTTTCCTGCTACCACCCTAGTTATTCTCCTTCTTCACCTCCCAGGAATTTAAGGATCGATCGAAGGTTTTGAGTTGTGAGTTGTGACAAAACCAGCAAGATCAAAGGTTTCTGCAGATAGAAATTAACTACCTAGATAGAGGGCTAGTGGTACGAATCTTCAGAGTTAGAAAAAAAATGTTTGTATAGGATTGCGTATAAGCATTATACATACCACAGCTAGACCTATTTCTTCAGCTTAGTTTGTCTTTCAAACCCTAGTTTTCAGTTTTCACAGGATGTGTTGAGGTGGTCAAGAACAGTAGTTGTTCAGACTTCAGACTTCAGAATAATTAAGCATCTGATGAGTGGTCCTTAATTGTGTGTGGGTTTCTTGAGGTGATGGTTTTGTGTTTGATGCAGGAAGAACCAGGCAAGGAAGGTGGTGTGCATCCCAGCACCTGCAGCAGCAGCAGTAGGAGGAAGGACCAGTGGGGAGGTTGTTCCTTCTGATCTCTGGGCTTGGAGGAAGTATGGCCAGAAGCCTATCAAAGGCTCCCCCTACCCAAGGTATATATGAGTCTATGACCGCACTAATCACATTCATTTCTCTCTGCACTTACATATACTACTATATGGTTGCATATCTCTCTCTATCTCTCTTCTGCTCCATGTATATATGCATCTGGATATGTGAGCTGTAATAATTGCGGTGACCATGTAATCATAATAAGAACATGCTCAAACTCCCATAGATTCCTCTCCTTAATCAGGAAAGAGATTCCTCTTTTTTTCTAGTATTGTTCTATGTTCTATCTGGTTAGTTGCAGAAGCACATGATAAGCTAGCTGATATAGTAGTACATCAATATTGCAATTGGCAAGTGGAGAAACTACTCCATTGAACTCTTTCATGTTTTCTTTTTCTCCGAGTTGTATTTATTACTCTATCCTTTCAACTGCGCAAAGGAATTTTTTGACATCCCCGATAATACAGTTCAAACAACTTTTAATGCATTTCAGTAGGCTCTCTCTCATACTGCCTTCCTTCGAAAAGTATTAACGTTGAAGCATTAGAAGATGTATGAGCTGAACGAATAAACCAAGAAAAGCTAATTAATTATATGGAGTTGTGCTTCATACACCATTAATTGAATCGTTGTCCAGGCTTTGTATGCAATTTAGTTTGCCCCATGTAAAAATTCTACGAAGAAAAGAAATTAAAACTTACTTTGCTATATGTTGTTTCTACTTGCGAAGTTGATTAATTTTTCCATTCTTCCAAGCTAAATATAAGATAACCATGGAATTAGGAACCTTTGATTTGGACTTGAACCTACGTTGCATTTTCGCTGCCTTAACCGTAGCCGTAATTTTTAAAAGTTCTTATTCAGTGTGATTACATGCACATGTTTACGATTTGTTTTGTCAGACATAGTTCACCAACACAGATTGAAACTAAGTTCTTCTGTTAGAAAAAGTTTGAAATAAGTCAACCTAGCTTGGGTTGACGTCATGTGTTATATATAGATCTATTCCTTTAATTAATATTTTCTCTGGTTACAAGTTCTTACATTTTTTTTTGACTTTTTATGCTCTCTAAGATGCAACTTTATTATTTAGTTTTTATCCCAACATACTTGTAATTTTTTTAAAAAATATAACATCATGGAACTATTTTTATGATTGATCTAGTAATGTTTTTTCTATGTGGCCAACCTAAATTTTAAAATGATACAATTTCCAAAGACATGCTTCCCGTGGTGATTTTTGTGTACGTGACTACATATAGGAAATAATTTACTAAGTAGAATCTATGATCTTGGATAAATATAGTAGTGTCTAAAACTCTGGAATATGAAAGTAACAATGCATGCACTTCTTTATAGAACTATTACAACTAATCTCTGATAAAATTTTGTACCATGTTCAGAGGGTACTATAGATGCAGCAGCTCGAAAGGATGCTTGGCACGGAAGCAAGTCGAGCGCAGCCGGACCGACCCCAACCTGCTGGTCATCACCTACACGTCGGAGCACAACCACCCGTGGCCGACGCAGCGCAACGCGCTCGCCGGCTCAACGCGGTCTCACCATGCCAAGAACAGCAGCAGCAGCAGCTCAGCAGCAGCAGCTTCCAAGAACATCTCCTCACACAACCAGCAGAGGCCAACTGTTAAAGCAGAAGCAAAGGATCAAGCCGCCGCTGCTGCTACGGCCACCACCACCGCGACGACAAGCACGACCACCACGGCCACCACAAGCACCAGTAACACTCTTCCGATGGCTGTGAAAGAGGAGGCACTGGTAGGGTCAGAAATGGAGAAAGGCGTAGATGATACCTCAGTCACAGTAGATTATCACAGTGATCTCATGCAGCAGATGTTCAGCCAGAGCTACAGGCCGATGATACCGGAGGCCGGCCACCAAGACGACTTCTTCGCAGACCTCGCCGAGTTGGAGTCAGACCCCATGAGCCTAATCTTCTCGAAGGAGTACATGGAGAGCAGGCCAGGTGGTGAGCTTGACAAGGAGAAGGCAATAGCCAAGGATTTGGATCCATTCATGCTGGATTGGGCGCCTCCAACTGCTGCTATTACTACTTCTGCAGGGAGCTCATTTGAGCAAGGGCAGAGAGGTTTATGACATTAATTACCTTGAAACCTGGCATGCATCTATGCATATGCAAATGCAAACAACACATTTGATCTCTAGCTAGCTAATAATAACCTTAAAGATGGTGACAAGAGCAAGAAAAGGAAAAGAAGAGGTGTTTTTTTCTTTCTCTTTCCCCCTCTTTTAGTTACTGTGGTTGTTCTTCGTTTTCTTCTTTCTGATGTGTTTGAGATTATGGTTTTGTTCAAGATGATCTAGATGTTTTAACAGAACATTATATTCTATGTGCTTGGAGAAAAGGATGGATGAAAGGAGCATATAAAGACATGTACTTCAAGGTGTGACAGAAAGCTGTGGAGTGAGGAAAGTTTAGCTTACAACTGTTTTAGAGGAAGTGCACTAGATGTGACCTCAAGTAAACTCTCTCTCTCTCTCTCTCTCTCTCTCTCTCTCTCTCTCTCTGGGCAGAATAGTGCACGTCTGGCTATGCTGAGAATCTGAAGAGAGAAGTGGGAGAACAAGTGTTGGCTCCTTGCTTGCATGAGAAGGGCATATGTTGGATCTGGCATGGTGCATACTTTTGTCTCCCTGCAAGAAAAATACATTTACTGCCTCTGTTCAGAGCATCTGTTCCCTCATGGTTACCCATCCTAAAACAACACACTCCCGTTGCACATGCAAACAACACATTCATGTGTGAATTGAAGCAAATGTTGGCTATGTATATCTAGCTCTTGTTGCCCTCTATAGTCTATACACACACACACACAGTGACATGCTATGGACATATACATGTGTATATGTTGACACGTACTAGCTAGCTAGTTGGTTGGCTCAGTCCAAACTGGTGCATATACATGCATGCATGGGATCTAGCTTTCTGCCCGACATGAGTTAATAACTTTTCCCATCCATCCACAGTGCTGCACAAATACATGGGGACGCCCGTTTTGAATACGTACCCCGCCAAACCTTGTTCGCAATTGATGTGTATGTGTATAGTTGACTGGACAGATCGATCGGTCATCAAACCTTTCTAGTACAAGTGAAGAAGGATATATACTACGTGTTCCCTGATTCATATTATATAGGAGCATGCAACCACATCCTGCAAGAACCGTACGTGCGTGCATGTCTTGCTTCTTGGCATATATGAAACGTCGCATGCATGCTCATATATGCATGAGATATGTCGATATGACTTGTCGATCTATTGTTTCCTTGTTTGAATCTGAATCACACAGTACTCACAAAATAGGCACATGCATGCATGCGATAATATACGTTTTCCAGTTATGCAGCATGCATGATATATACATATATCATCCCTTCTCAGTATAGCAAGCATGTCCTACTGAATGACTGAATCCAACACGTGCATCAAACTAGTCGAGGTGTTAATATATGTGGTACGTACATCAAACATGCTTCAGGTCAGTGGCCACACACATAGACTCAACAAATATATGTGAAGTGGGGAAATATCAAGTGTGTATGCATATTTATCTGGCACGCCCATCAATATCAAACCGGCCGGGGCCAGCAGATCGTGGCCGTTCATAACACTACCGATAGGTCCCTTTCGCTTTACGCCCTGCGGTCCGGTCAAAGAAAAGCCAGTGGACACTAAAGACCGCTCATGCTTTCTAGAATCTTTTTCTTCGGCCTGCCCTCTCCTCTCTCTCTCCTCCTCCTTTCTTTTTCTCAAGCTAATCTCGCAAAAAAAAAGGTGTTGATAAACATTATCCAGATATTTTTTCCTAACTATTATCCAGATTTATAGCCATTGGATTAGAGATCCAACGATAATGAATTCTCCCTCCTCCCTCAAAAAAAAATCTTCCCCTCCTCTAAAAAAACCGTCCCCCCTCCAGAAAAAATGGGCCGTTGGATCTCCAATCCAACGGTTCTAAATCTGGATGATTGATAGGAAGAAAACATCCGGATGATGCCTAGACACACCCAAAAAAATTTGTAGGAGCATGGTAGTGTATTGTGTTCAAGGCACAATAGATTAAAAGTTGAGTGGCACATATAGTCTGGATTTTTTTTGCTTAGGTTTTACCTTACAGTACACTATACGTTTTTCAGATGAAGTTTATAAGTAAATTGTAATATATATTTTATTAAGTTCAACTATATCAACTAAAATTGCATATGATTATTTCTCTGTCTCAAACGAACAATGAAAATTCAAAAACTATAAATTAAAAGCCAAAGTTCCACTAATAAGAAAGCTAGTGGCGCGCTTACCTCCCAAAAAGAATATATATGGGGTAATCGTTAAGTACTTGAGATCGCATGCCCGAGCGACCAAGATGGTTCAACACTTTCATCAACTGCAAGACAAACATATACACGCAACTGATGGACAGATCAGAGAGAATCTCACTATTTCGTGGTGGCCATTACTTGATGGGATGGCTTTTTTGTTTCTTTTAACCAATTGATGGGATAGTTGGTCCAGTACAGTCATTCGGCTAGGTCGTTATTAGCTAAGTGAGATTTACGTACTGATTTCTCTTAATGTAAATTAGAGGTTCTTGCGGTGATTCTTCTAAACACATCTCTTACAATATTCGATGTACTAATTAAACTAGGCAAAATTAATTATAGGACACTTTAATTTCATGATATTTACTTTGGACACTAGTTTTTCATATTTTTACCGGAACACACTACTAATGTGGTCTTTTGTTGTAGGACATATTATAATAATATTATTCAACCCTTCTCTCCTTCCCCCTAATCCTTCTCCATGTCCTCTGGTTCCCTCTCTCTCTCCTCCCAACTCCTCACTCTCTTTCCAATTTTCTTTCCTCTCTCTCTCATATCTAACACGGGCCTGCCTGTCCACCGGGAACACCTGGAGGCCGCCCGGCGTTGGGGCCCTGGACTTACACCATGACGCGCGACGGCGGCTTGAGCCACTGGCTGTCGACGGCGATACTGGCGGATCTGAGGCACCGGTCCACGGCGGCAGAGGAGACGCTGACGAGGCTGTCCACGGCGGCGGCCTTGGCAGGATGGTGGCGCTCGGTGGCTGCGTGCTTCGGCGATAGAGGGGCTTGGGTGAGGTGGCGGTGAGGTTAAGGAGGATGAGGAGGTCATGGTGACGCGATCGAAGTGGCAGGAGGAGCACCGCAGTAGCGGATCGGCGTGCGCGGCCGAGGCGGGCGGACACGGCCGTGGCGCGGCCTGTTATTAGAGGAGCTTGCCGGCGGCGAACTCCGACTTAAGGAGGAGATGGAGAGCGCGTTGAGGACTACCTTAGCAACGCCTACGCGTGTTCGACGTGCTGGCGCGGTGGGAGGAGTGGCAGCACCGAAGGCGGCCTTGGCAGGCGGCGCGAGTGATTGGGATAGTAAGGTGGAAGAGGGGAGGAGAGAGAAGGTACTGACAGGCAGGGTTAAAGATTTCGGACGAATTTGAACAAAATTTCAGAAATTTTGGTTATTTTGTTACCCAGCGAAAAGGAAAATCATTCGGTTAAATTTTGGCCAAATTTTTCTTCGTTCAAAATTTATTCAAATTTTATCCAAATTTGATTAAATTTCACCAAAAATTCAAAAGAAGTTCAGAAACTTCATTCAAAATTACGAACAAAATTCTGAAATTTCATTTAATTCAGTTGTTTCATTGGGTGGCGAAATTTTTTTCATCCAAAATGTTTAACCCTGGTGACTGGTGGGATCCACCAACTGACAAGGACAAAATTGACTTTTCTCTTATATTCGATCAGCCGATATATATTTTGGGCATCTTCTTTTCAGCTTTTAAAAGCTATTTTTTGGCTTTTCTACAATAATTACATTTTAAACGGAGTGTCTTTTTAAGACAGGTCTACAAGTTAATTGTAGTACACACTGTAGTTACTTTATTTATATTAGCCAAAACCACACGCTAGTTTCTGTTACTTTATACTATCTCTTACGAACAGCCTAAAAGGCATAAGCCATAACCAATATCCATAAGTCAAAGCCAAAAAAACATACTCTTTAACTAGTGAAATTTCCAGCACAATTACGCGACTAGATATTGCAATATATTGCATTTGTTATGTTATACAATTGTGTACATAATTAATCTGCACCGTTATAATTAGACCCTAAAATAAATGGTGTAGATCTTTTCTTTTTCTCTCAATTAGTAAGAGAATTTTTATCTATATATGATTAATTTGCACCATTATAATTTAGTCCTACTGAAATAGGTGATGTTGATATTATCCTTTTTCTTGATTAATGGTAGAATTTATAGGAATTTTGCTTTATTGTGATTTAAAGATTATTGTGGGGTTATCTATACCTCCAAAGTGAAGAAGATACCTTGAATACCATAAGTTATTTTTAGAAATATAGATGAGCCCGATGTTTTCGCGAAGCTACAAAACTATAGTGTAGTTTCAGCAAAGACACAAGAAGGTGCTCATTTGGGTTTATGAAGCTCAAGCTTCCAGCTTTTTTTTTTTGCACTGCAGCTGTTGGTAGTTTTTCAGCGTAATTAAATTTAAAAAATTTAAAAAGAAAAAAACAGTTATATTATCACGGACAATGCAAAGGAATAAGAGAAAAAAAGAAAAGACCCAAAAATAAACCAAAAAGTCAGAAAAATAAGAAATTAGAAAGCTATAAGTTAAAAGCTAGAAGTTTGAAGTTTAAGCTCAAATGAGCACAAACAATATCCTAAAGCAAATATATACCACATTTTCAGTGTCCTATAGCCAATTTTGCCATAAAAATAATACACATTCACTAATATAAAAACATGTGAGTTTATTGCAATTTTGTAACCGTAGCATTCTCTGTTAAGAGTACGAGTTGATTGCTCAGTTCAAGCTATCGATAAGAATTGGTTTGCACGTATGTGAAACTCAGTATGATATCGGCACAAGAGGACATCCATCACCTATATATACGGTGTCATTACTGAGGAAAAATTAATCCAGTAGTTAAGGAGTCTGATAGTGAGATAAAGGAGCCCTAGGCCAGGCGAGGCCCAAGTCCTTGGCCTATATGGAGTCCAGGTCTTAGATCTAGTTAAGCCTAGCTAGCTATATACGCGAGGGAGAGGGGAAATTTAACTATTTGCCACCCTTAAGAATACCACCTATTCAAATGTCATCTTCTTCGTTGCATTCAACTATTTGCCACTCTTAAGATGTGGTTGACTAATTTTTTACCACTTTTGAGCCCACGAGGCGCCAAATCATGCCATGTCAGCGCCTCCCCGCCACGCTGGCCCGCGCCTCCCCGCTCGCCCGCGCCCGGTCGACGGCGAGCTCAGGTGGGCGCGGGCGGCGGCGCGCGTAGGCGCGGGCCAGCGTGGCGGGGAGGCGCTGACATGGCATGATTTGGCGCCTCGTGGGCTCAAAAGTGGCAAAAAATTAGTCAACCACATCTTAAGAGTGGCAAATAGTTGAATGCAACGGAGAAGATGACATTTGAATAGGTGGCATTCTTAAGGGTGACAAATAGTTAAATTTCCCGATGGAGAGCGATCAAATGTAAGATAGACCTCAAGGAAATTGTAGAAGTGAATTAATCGCTCGTTTTTATCTTGACACAGCTAGCTTAACATTTTGGGTAAATGCATAGCATGTGTGAATGACACAACATTCGCCGCGTATGTCTAAGGCCCTGTTCTTTTCAGCTTGTAAAAGCTGCTTTTCGGCTTTTATACAGTAACTAGCTTTTAAATGGAGTATTTTATTTTTTTAAGATAGGGTCTACTAGTTAATTGTAGTACATACTTTACCGACTTCATTTATATCGGTAAAAACCACACGTGAGTTTCTGTTACTCTGTAATCTCTTATACAAATAGCCCAAAAACTATAAGGCACAGCTAAAAACCATAAGCCGTAGCAAAAAAAAGGCCCTAAACCGATTGGTGATCAAATAACAGCTAGGGTTTATATTCACACTTGGCAAACAAAACGATCAAAATGCAGTCACAGTGAAAGTAGTATCAGACAACACACGCTCGCCACCGCCAGATGTAACCATGCAATTTGAACTCCAAGAGTTTCCTAAGAGCAAGTTTAATAGTACAGATAGCTACTATCTCCAATACATTTCCATGTCATCAAAAGATAATGATGCAGTCAACTCATACAATAAGCTGGCTATATGTTGTCTCCACAAGAGCTCTCAATCATTTAATACATACATGGGTATTGATAATTTAATACATGCATTGGTATAACAATTAGTTCTATGGGTACATGCATGGATAATGTCTCTTTTCCTGTGTTATAGCCTGACTCTTGCATGGGAGTCGGCTTAGCTCTCTCTCTCCTTTTCTCTCCTCTGCATATAGGACTATGCTGACATGGATTCCCTTGTAGCTAGCACAATCAGTCTTATTAAACTTGCTTGCTTGGAACGCGCACAGTGTAGAGTCGGTAGAGCCGACAAACTTTTCCCAGCATATACAATTCGGACGCCTGCCGAATGCTGAACGTAACTACTCCATTCATTTTTCGCCGCGCGCGGCGAGAAGACGTGCTTTGAGCTGCGCGCGCGTACGTGATGGTTGCACCCATTCAGGTGCATGGTACGTGTCACTCGCTATCTCGTCGGAATTAGCGGGATCCGCGCTCTCTTCCCGCACGAGTTACATACAAGTACGCGCGCGCCGCGCGCGGCAACAACTCAACTCACGAACCGTCGCAGTCGCGCGGGCGCGGGCGCGGTCGACATGCGCGTGCGGTTGGCGAGTAAACATCAGAACGGACGCTTCCTCTGTCGTAAGATAGGCCGCCGCTCCCTCGCGCGCTATTGAGTTGACGGAGCTAGGATTTTAGGTATGTAGTGTGAACTTAAGTAATTATAAACGGAGGAGAATAATTATAAGCGTAACAAAGCTTCTTTAGTCCAATAAAGTATAAACTTAAAATAATACAAGAACTACTATTAGTTTTAGGAAGACTCACATCAGAAAGTGAAACTACCTACATAGCACTAAAGTATTGAACTAAAGCAAGAAGCAACTACAATATTGCTAGATTCCTCTGTGGTTACTCTTCAATAACCTCAAATGGCAAATGTTTGCTCTGTTTTTTTAATCAAAAATAGCAATCAGGTACCAATGCACCATAGATACACTTGTATTCTGGTAATTATTTGATTTGTATAGTAAAGAGTAAAGACAACACATGTCCTTCAAAAAGGAGTTAGCACCTGATGAATCACCTTCACTCCTATGCCTTTCTAGCTATGAGCAGCATTGAACAAATACAAGATAATTAGATAAAGTAAAGGCTAACTTCTAAGCTCCGCTAACTCAGTAATGCTAGTTGAGATCTCATTCCAGTCTTTAGATTTGAGAACTGAGAACAGAGCTATACTAGTACACTGAGTCATTGTGTTACTGATAGCGTCCCTCGTATTTCACATTTGAGAATAGAGCTACATTTGAGAATAAACATGGGCTATACCAATGTCTGTTGCCTATTGGGCCTAATGGAGTAATGTGGCTGCCAGGAGTATGTATAGTGTATAAGAGTATATGTAGTATACACTTTGTAGATTAAAGAGTATATACCGGATTTTTTGACAAAATTTTTGATGGTACAACCGTACCCTATATATACTCTCCCTCCGCCACTGAGTTGTCTGGTTGCTTATTGAGGATCGGTCGGTTGGTCGACAAGATCCAATAATTAGGCATTTAAGCGATGGGGCATGGTTGTCGTCGATAAATCGAGGCAATCATCGACACGGCTCAAAGTACACGCTTGCGGTGATGGAGCATAGTAGCAGCAGCATGCGTGCATCCGTGCGTATGTCCGTCACTGTTGGAACGCCCCATTGGTGCCATAATTAAATGGCCTCGAAAGGTAACCGACACTGCGGCGATCTAATGATTGTGCACGGCAAATTGGCAAAATCTTCTTCCACAAAGAGAACGGTGAACAGTGCGTGGCAGCGGTGTCGGGAAGCCCAACCCAACGAGACCGACCTCTACCAATGTGTTGTTGCTCTCTCTCGACAAAAAGGAAAAAAAAACGAAAGAGAGAGAAAGAAAGAGAGACATGGGCACGTGGCCAGGGAGCAGAGTGCGTCAGATAGCCTATTGGGCTTGTGCGGACATTAATGGTCATCCAAAAGACCAAACATTTGTGTCGGCCCAGAATCCATTAATCTCGAGGCAAGAGAGGAAGGCCCGGAAGAGTGGTAAGCCCCAGCAGTCTCCAGTACGGCCCGCCGAGCCCACCGAAGGCGGCAGCGGCAGCGAGTGGCCGCGCGGCGCGATACCCGTCCGTCCACGCTGAGCCTGCAGTAACCGCGCCGACCTCACCGCGTCGCGGCCGGCGACTTGCCCTCATCCTCCTCTCCCGCGCCAAACGCGCGCGCGCTCCTCTCGCGCCGGCCGCCACCTGAAAACCCCAAACCACCACCCCTCCTGGGTCGGTCGACTCGAGTTTATTCCCCCAGATAACCGGCGCCGTGCGCCCGTGCTATTCGAAAGGGCGCGTCTTTTGCCTTCACGCGCCGCGCGCGGCTCGAGCTAGCTCGGCCGCGGAATCCTCGGCGCCGTGGCGAAGCGCCTCCGGCGCACCTGGAACTGATCCCACCAAAGAGCGGCGCGGGTCAAAGCAGTATGCACGAATGCCTCGCCTAGTGAGCAACCGCGTACACATGGATTCAGTTAAGGCGTTCTGCTCTCTCAGCCTGCTCCTTCTTCCGGGCTCTGCCCTCCGCGGCATTGCAAGAACGGTGAAGAAAAGCAGCAGGCTGTCAGGTAATTTTGGTCTAGTTTGGCGCATACTGTGTTCTGTAACTGGAAGGTGTGAATTCCACAATTTTTTTTAGATCAAATGAATTCCACAATTTGAGATCAGCCAGCGACAAAAATTATTTTCAGGTCAAAATCTCCTATCGAATGCAACCATTGCTGATTGGTTTGCGCTCCTTCCAAGGAGTGTGACGAAGAATCTTCCTTGAAGTAATGATGAAGAAGATAACTTGGGGAGCATGGGCAAGCGCTTAGAAAAATTAGCCTACTGTGTGGTACGACTAGGCTCAGTCGCGGGCCTGATCGGCGATAGGCCTCAGTCCATTATGGCCCAGCGACTATGCCCGACATAGGCCTCGGTCGCGTCACCCGCTCGTGGCTGAGCCCTGTGACAACCAACGCCTCAGTCCCGGCTCCGTCACGCTACTGAGCCTGCCACGTCAGCTAATTGCAAGGCGACCACGCGATTGGGCCATGGGTTATTTTGTAAAAAGAATTAAAACATGATTTATTTGTGTATTTTTTTAAAAATGTTTTATTTTTTTAAAAAAAAAATCCAAGATAGGCTAGCCTTTTGTTTCGGCTCAGTCTTCCAAAGGTGCTGGACCACTAGAATTACCGAAATGAGCCTAATGTAAAGCCTCTGTTGGCGACACTGAGTGACCACGGCTGGAGGGAAGCAACCTCGTCGCGCTCCTCAGTCCTTCTCTACACCAATTGCACCATTCTCTTGTTCCTCCGTCCCCATCGAGACCCAAACTGTTGTTCCATATTGCATTGCAGATAGGGATATCATTGGGTAGGATATGGGTAAACTAAATCTATACATAATTTTATCTATACCTATTTGAAGTGATATTACCCGTATTCAAATAAAAAAATGGTATACTTATGGGTTTGGGTAACCCAACGGGTAAAGGAGAAGGAAAATAAGGGGTTAAGTCAAAGAGGCTTATAAAGGAAATCTCGTAAAACTTTAGTATTTAGAATTTAAATTTCGCGTTCACACCATAAAAGTTTTTCAAAATCTACTGAAATTTGTTGGAGATGATTATGCAAGTAGGGGAGTTACTTTATGCAAATTGACAGAGCTAGACACACATATAGGCCTCACATGCTTTTATAGAAAACTTTCGTAAAATTTTGGTATTTAAAATTTCAACATCGCGTTCCACACCACAAAGTTTTACGAAATCGACTGAAATTTGTTGAAAATAGTTATGTGTGTATGAAGCTATTCTATGTAAATTAGTGGGTACAGGTGCACAAATGACTCCCATATAACTTTATAGGAAGTTATAATTGAGTATGAATAGTCCAAGTACACTCAACCTTAAGTTTGAATGGATATAAATAAAGATAGGTAAGTAGATATTACTTTTTTCATATCTAAATCTAAATTAGTTTTTTATTTATTACATATCTTCTACTTTAGTAAGGATATGAGTTTGAATAAGATAAGGGACACCAGTGGCATCCCTGCTCACGGCATCTTTTCGCTCTTCCGGACATCGCGGGGCACATATTTGATACTGCGGATCTAGTGTCGCGGCCAAGCTAATATTTAATGCAGATGGCAAGGCAAGCCATCAGGGTTGCTTTCAGGGGATCAATATTGTAAGGCTGCATCCCTTACCTGCTGCATCATCCTTCATTCCTTGGTTGCTCTTCACGGGTGTTTGTATCTCTGTGTAGGCAACAAAAGATGTACCAACGGATGTTGAGCTCATGAAGCAAGGGGATTTGCAGAGGTCATTTCTGGATGATGCCGAGGTATGTTCTTGCTGCCTCCACACTGCTGTAAGCCTCATATGGTAATGATATCTGTTGTATGCTTCTGCAAATGTGGTATTCCAAGTGGCTGCGTAATGGGAAATTGTACTGTTCTTTTAAAAAAACTTAACCCAATTCCTCATTATCTTTTTTTACTGGAATTATGTAATTGACTTGGAGAAAAATGTTTATGGGCAGGATTCTGATGTAGTTAAGAGCAATTCTTCCTTGTTCCGTTCCGAACTAGAGCACATGCTTAAGCAAAATCAACTGTTCTGTCCCTGCCTTTATTGAACATGAATGTGGTGGCAGTGGCATGCCGCTGAAAGTTCAAGAGCAACATGTAAAAAGAAGATATTGGTGCAGGCCATCTACAGTCATTTTGAGTGAGAAGATAACTACTTTTAGGCTTGATTGTATAATCATTTTGTTCTGAAACTACTGAACAAACTTATATGAAGATAATTTCATGTAGTACTAGATAAAACGAACAGTGCAAATGATGCTGGTTATCTACTCATGATTTAATGGCTGAATATTTTGATAGCTTCATAGCTGACGCTGCTCCAGAATATCTACTCATGCTACAAAGGAAGTGAACTGATCTTGATTATGATGTTCTAGGCATTGAATACTTGCAAACTGTTAGAGATATATGTATAGTTTGTTATTCCCCATAGTTATGAGGGGTTCTTTGCATATTTGCCACCTGTACTTTGTGTATATATACCGGCCCATTGGCCTCATACTGAATACAAGCGCTATTCATAACATGGTATCAGAGCGTACCTAGGGTTTCCCGTCGCTCCGCTTGCCGCCTCGTCGCTGCCGCCGTCGACTCCCCCGTTGGCCCCGCCGACTCACCCGTCGTCGTCGCCGCCGTCGACTCTCCTGCCGCTGTCGGTCCTGCCGACTCCCCTGCCGCCGCGCCTCCAGATTGGATCTATCGCCGCCGTCGTCGCGCCTCCAGCCGACGCCCGCCGGCCGCTCCTTCCGCGCCGGCCAACGCCGCCGCTCCGCTCCCTTGCGCGGGCGCTCCCTCCGTCCCCGCCGCCGGCCGCTCCCCGACGTCGCCGGCCGCTCCCGCGCCGTCGGCCTCGGATCGACGCCTCCGCCGTCCGCCCGGCCTCCACTGCCCCCTGCCGCCGTCGGCCCCGCCCGGCGCCTGCCCGGCCTCTGCCGCCGTCGCCTTCCGCCTGGAGCCCGCCCGTCCGGTCGTCTCCCGCCCGAGGCCGCCGGCCGCCACTCTGCTCGAGGCCGCCGCCGGGCCACCTCCGCCCGCGCCGGGCCGCTGCCGCCTGCGCCGCCTCCCGCCCCCGATTAGGGTTTTGCATTTGGGCTCGGTGAAGCCGGTCGGTTTGTAAACCGACCGAAAGAAAAAAAAAGCAAAAAAAAAACGTCGTTCTAACCGCCGCGCCGTCCAGCGCCGCCTGTTAGACTTCGTTGTCTTGGTCGCCGCGCCGTCCAGCGCCGCCTATCAATGGGCACCGTTTCCCTTCCTCGCTGCCCGGTGATCTTTGATGGTGTTAATTACACCGACTTCGTGTCTCACGTGCGCATCCACATGCGTGGTCTTCGTCTCTGGGGCGTTCTCTCTGGCGATGTCACCTGCCCGCCTTGCCCTATTCCTCCGACGGAGCCTACGCCTGTTGCATTGCCTTCGACAGCCGATAAGGCTGCTACTGAGGCCGCTCGCCTTGCTGCTGATGACGCTGCCTCTACCTACCAGGAGGATCTGGATTCCTACAAGGATCGTCTGACCGTCTACACTCAGTGGTACGATGACGACGCTCGGGCTGCTGCTGTCTTCATCGCCAGTGTCCAGCCTCAGTTTTCTTCTGAGGTTGTGGGACTCCCTTCGGCTTTCCAGATGTGGACTCATCTTCGTCAGCGCTACGAGCCCTCTGGTGATGCCCTGTACCTGTCCGTGGTCCGCCAGGAGCACTCTCTTCAGCAGGGTGATGCTACTGTTGACGCCTTTTACGCTCAGAGTTCTGCTGTCTGGCGTCAGTTGGACTCACTTCGCACTGCTGGCTGTCGTACCTGTCCGTGCTGCCTGGAGGTACGTGCTGATCTGCAGTTTCAGCGGGTTTACGAGTTCCTTACTCGCCTTCGACCTGAGTTCGAGCAAAGGCGTGCCCAGCTTCTTGCACGCCACCCTCGTGTCACTCTCCTGGAGGCTCTTACCGAGATACGCGCAGAGGAGACTCGTTTGAGTGGTGCTGGTCTGATGCCACTCCCCTCTGTGCTCGCCGCTCGTCCGCCTGCTACACTGCCTCCTCCAGCGGCTACCACAGGTGGTGGTGGCCGTCCTCAGTCTGGAGGTGGCCGTCCTCACTGTTCCTACTGCGACAAGGATGGCCACACTGAGTCCCAGTGCTACAAGAAGAAGCGGCATCTTTCACGCCGTTCTTCTACTGGCACTAGTGCTTCTACGACGACGTCTGCCTCGACTTCTTCAGCAGCTTCTCTCACCGAGCAGGAGATAGCCAGACTTCGACGCCTACTTGCCGCTTCAGGTTCTCCCTCGACAGGTTCTGCAGGTTCTGCCACTGACTCTTCAGGCACTGAGAGACCACCTCCTACACAGTCAGGTACCTCCCCGTGGATTCTTGATTCTGGAGCATCTTTTCACATGACTCCTGATTCTTCCACTCTGTCTTCTATTACACCTCTTGATTCTCCTGTCAGTGTTCTTACTGCTGATGGTACATCTCTTTCTGTCTCTGGTCGAGGATCTCTTAGCAACTCATCTTTTCATGTTCCTTCTGTTGCTCATGTTCCTCGCCTTACCTTGCAGCTTCTTTCTGCTGGGCAGATTACTGACCTTGGTTATCGAGTTATTCTCGACTCTGACTCTTGTTGTGTTCAGGATGCCACACGGGAGCTCTGGTTGGTTCTGGCCCTCGGCGCCGTGACTCACAGCGTCTCTGGGAGCTTGACTGGCTTCATCTTCCTTCCGCTGCCACCACCGCCGCCAGTCTCTCCGCTTCTGCCGCTTCGTCTACCGGCTCTTTCCAGCAGTGGCATCACCGTCTTGGCCATCTGTGTGGATCTCGCCTGTCGTCCTTAGTTCGTCGTGGTCTTCTGGGGTCTGTCTCAGGAGACGTGTCTTTAGATTGTCAGGGCTGTAAGTTAGGTAAACAGATTCAGCTTCCTTATCCTCATAGTGAGACTGTGTCTCAGCGTCCTTTTGATCTTGTTCATTCAGATGTTTGGGGTCCGGCTCCCTTCGTTTCGAAAGGGGGTCATCGTTATTATATTATTTTTATAGATGATTTCTCTCGCCACACTTGGATATATTTCATGTCTTCTCGTAGTGAGGCCTTGCCTATCTATAAACAATTTGCTACTATGATACACACACAGTTCTCCACTCCTATTCGTGTCTTTCGTGCTGATTCTGCTGGCGAGTACCTCTCTCGTCACCTGCGCAGCTTCCTTGCTGAGCAGGGCACTCTCGCTCAGTTTTCTTGTCCTGGTGCTCATGCTCAGAATGGTGTCGCTGAGCGCAAGCATCGTCACCTCCTTGAGACGGCTCGTGCTCTGATGATCGCCGCCTCTATTCCACCTCACTTTTGGGCCGAGGCTGTTTCCACTGCCACCTATCTCGTCAACATTCAGCCATCTTCTGCTCTTAAGGGTGCGATCCCTGTTGAGCGTCTCTGTGGTCTTCTTCCTGACTACTCTGCCCTTCATCTGTTTGGCTGCGTTTGCTATGTTCTCCTCGCCCCTCGAGAACGTACCAAACTGACCGCTCAGTCTGTTGAGTGTGTCTTTCTGGGGTACAGTGCCGAGCACAAGGGCTATCGGTGCTGGGATCCTGTTGGTCGTCGGATACGGGTTTCTCGGGATGTGACTTTCGACGAGTCTCGTCCATTTTACCCACGTCCTGCCTCTCCTTCGGCCTCCTCTGTGGAGTCTCTGTCTTTCTTGACCTTTCCAGATACTCCTATATCTGTTTTGCCCTCGTCCACCTGTCCTACTGAGTCTCCACATATTCCCCCTGTGGCCTCTCCGCCGTTGTCGCCGCCTGTGTCGTCTCCTACGACTCCCCAGGCTCCTCCCACTATCGTCTACACTCGTCGACCTCGTATTGAGGATCTTCCAGATGAGTCATCTCCTTCTGATGATCCATCTTCTTCTGATGCTTCATCTTCCCCTGATGGGTCATCTTCTCCTCGCTACGCTCTCCGCGATCGCCAGTCGATTCGGCCTCCTGTCCGTTTTGCCTTTGCTGGCGCAGCTACTCGTGAGCCTGTCTCCTACCGGGATGCTGTTACTCACCCTGAGTGGCAGCTTGCCATGGCCGAGGAGATTGCTGCCCTCGAGCGTACTGGTACTTGGGATCTTGTTCCTTTTCCATCCCATTCTCATCCCATCACATGTAAGTGGGTCTATAAGATTAAGACTCGCTCTGATGGCTCTCTTGAGCGCTATAAGGCGCGTCTTGTTGCTCGTGGTTTCCAGCAGGAGCATGGTGTTGACTACGACGAGACTTTTGCTCCTGTGGCTCACATGACCACTGTTCGCACTCTTCTTTCGGTGGCGTCTGTTCGCCACTGGTCTGTTTCTCAGCTTGATGTCAAGAATGCCTTTCTTAATGGCGAGTTGCGCGAGGAGGTCTACATGCATCCGCCACCTGGGTACTCTGTTCCTGAGGGCATGGTCTGTCGCCTTCGTCGCTCTCTCTATGGCCTTAAGCAAGCCCCTCGTGCTTGGTTTGAGCGCTTCTCCTCTGTGGTCACTGCTGCTGGCTTTTCAGCTAGTGATCATGATCCTGCGCTCTTTGTCCACACTTCGTCTCGTGGTCGGACTCTTCTTCTCCTGTATGTTGATGATATGATCATTACGGGGGATGATTCTGAGTACATTGCCTTTGTCAAGGCTCGTCTTAGTGAGCAGTTCCTTATGTCGGATCTTGGTCCTCTTAGTTACTTCCTTGGGATTGAGGTTACTTCCACTCCAGATGGTTTCTTTATGTCCCAAGAGAAATATATTCAGGATCTTCTTGATCGCGCCTCTCTCACTGATCAGCGTACTGTTGAGACTCCCATGGAGCTCAATGTTCACCTCCGACTCTCTGATGGCGAGCCTCTTTCTGATCCGACTCGCTATCGTCATCTTGTTGGGAGTCTTGTCTACCTTGCTGTTACTCGTCCGGATATCACTTATCCAGTTCATATTCTGAGTCAGTTTGTTTCAGCTCCCACTCAGGTCCACTACAGCCACCTTCTTCGAGTTCTGCGATACCTTCGTGGGACTATCTCTCGCCGTCTCTTCTTTCCACGTTCCAGTTCGTTACAGCTTCAGGCCTATTCGGATGCTACTTGGGCTAGCGATCCCTCTGATCGCCGGTCTATCTCTGCTTACTGTGTTTTTCTTGGTGGTTCTCTTATTGCCTGGAAGACGAAGAAACAGACTGCAGTGTCCCGTTCGAGTGCAGAGGCTGAGTTGCGAGCTATGGCCCTCTTGACAGCAGAGATTACTTGGCTACGGTGGTTACTTGAGGATTTTGGTGTTTCTGTAACTACACCGACCCCTCTCTTGTCAGACAGTACAGGTGCTATCAGTATTGCTCGTGATCCTGTGAAGCATGAGCTAACCAAGCATATTGGTGTTGATGCTTCTTTCATGAGGTCTTGCGTGCATGATCAGGTGATTACTCTTCAGTATGTGCCTTCAGAGCTTCAGATAGCGGATTTCTTCACGAAGGCCCAGACTCGAGCACAGCATAGCTTCTACCTCTCCAAACTCAGTGTTGTTGATCCACCATGAGTTTGAGGGGGGGTGTTAGAGATATATGTATAGTTTGTTATTCCCCATTGTTATGAGGGGTTCTTTGCATATTTGCCACCTGTACTTTGTGTATATATACCGACCCATTGGCCTCATATTGAATACAAGCGCTATTCATAACACAAACAACTGCTTTCTTTGGGGTCTCCACCAACTTAGTTGTGTATCTCCACTCTATCTTACATGGCAACAATACTTCAAATGCGTCAGCTGTCAGTACTTGGCTTGGGATAAGTTTTCTAATGCCCGTGATGGGTGCTGTTTTAGCTGACTCATACTGGGGAAAATACAGGACGACACTTGTTTCCCTTCTCATACTTGTGATGGTAGGCTTTCTTTGCACACTTTGTGTTCTTAAATTTTTTATTAATCGATAGAGATTTTATTCTAATTTAAAATTAACGTAGTTTCGGAGAATATTGCAAAAATAACCTCAGGAAGGTTAATTATCGGAGGGCTAACTCCAAAGAATGTGATGAAACCTACTGAAGTTACTGTGTAACATTGTTCATTTACTTATTAAAATAAACTCGTCTTCTACGTAGTAGATCATGGATAATTCCAATCGTCGTATATCTTGTGAATTTTTTTGGACAACCAACTAATCGAAGGGATTGGTTATCATCACCATATCAGCTGTCCTGCCATTGCTAAGGTCTACCCTGTGTGAGTGGAACCTGCGCATCTCTGCAACTATTACTCAAAAGCTTGTCTTCTTTTCTGGCTTATACATCTATGCCCTTGGATGCGGTGGAGTTAAATCAACTTTGCTGGCATTCAGAGCGGACCAATTTGATGATAACTCGCGGGAAAGAGAGGAGAAAGCATGCTACTTCAGTTGGTACTATGCGATTGTCAACTTGGGACATCTCATTGCTGGAACTTTGTTGGTGTGGACTGAGGAGAGAATAAGCTGGGGACTTGGATATGGTATCTGTGCATCCTGCCACCGTTCGTAGGCGTGCAGAGTAGACTGATAGAGCTCCACGGTCTCCTCTAATGCAGCATTGGCCTCATCCTGGACGCCTATTCTGCATCAGCAGGGAGAGTGGGTTGGATGGGCGGTGTAGGATGAGGCGGGCAAGGGTGCTCTCCTGTGAGATGATCCCACAGACGCTGGTAGTTGAAGAGAATCTTCAGGTGAACTGCACACTCTCAGAAGTTTGTCCCATCAAAACGAACAGTAGGGAGTGGGATGGCGAAGGAGCCATCGATGGTCACCATCCGAAGTAGATCAACCGATTTTTTTGGTCTGGTGGTGGCGGTCGAGGCTGGTTAGGGCGGCGGTGGCCAGGGCGTTGGAGACAGCCTGGGGCGGGAGCCAGCCGGGGCTGCCCAGAGCAGGCAACGTCGGCCAGCGGTGAGGAGAAGGGCGGGCGTGCACCAGCATGGGAGGCGCCGGCACTGAGGAGTGCGCATGGGCACGCGTGGGCGTGGGCGCATGCAGGCGGTGATGGCCAGATCCAAGGCGGCGACGGCCGGATCTGGCACTGCCCAGAGAGAGGAGGCGGCGACGGTGGGCCTAAAGGCCGCCTCGGGGGGCGCTCGCGTGCGGGAGAAGTGAGGAGAGGGAGAGAGCGGTTGGGCAGCGCCCGCGGCCGACCAAACCCTAACCCTAACCTTGCTCTGATACTATATAAGAATGAGACATTGTATTGCCAAAGGGCCCAACAGGCCAATATATGCTTATGTAAAATATGCAAAGAGACCTCTAGACTATATACATATACTTCCCCACATCTGGCACAAGAGAGATTAGAACATACTGACAAGTTCAGGTAGCCTCCACTCATCCATTGGGTTATCTCTTTTCTGTTCTACTTCATTAAAGAAAAATATTTGCAATAAAAGCAACACAAGAAATGCTGATTGATATGTAACACCTGAAACTTTTGGGCAATTATGTCAGCCATCTGAAAAACCCATAATCTATTCATGCTGAGTTGCTCTTATATCACAGAATATTTTACTAAAAATAATTTCCACATCTTCTATGACCAGTCCCCGGAGTCAATGAGAAGCATACTAACAGCATTGTTCTTCCTATCAATCTCGTTTGGGTATTTACTGAGCTCACAAATAGTCACTCTGGTTTCGGTTTTGACTACGGTAGGATGGAAGGTGGGGTGGATTCCACCAAACTTACATGACGGGCACCTTGACTACCACTACTTGGTTCTTGCAGGCATCTGTCTGATGAATTCTCTAGTATATGTTCTGCTTGCTGTGAACTACAAACCAAAGAGAGTTAGCTGACAATGTCCAAGCTTTTTGTTTCTGAAGTTTTGATGCTTGTATAATGTTCTGATGTAAGTATGGATATACTTGTGTCATGCACTCATTCTCCATCTGTTCCTTCAAATTATAAATATATATGTGCGGTACTCGACTGAAAGACATCCAAACATGCAGTAGGTGGTTGTACGTTTGTGGTGCAGAAATTTGTTTCTGCTGAAGTTGTTGAATGCTGTGTCATACATATCAGGATAATGTCAAATTGTTCAATATAAATCAGACCAGTCTGATCAAATTGTTCAATATAAATCAGACCAGTCTGAGATGCATTCCCCTCTCATATTTTGTGCGTCTTGATATTCTGCCCAAGCCTTTTTATGGCTCTACTACTCTGATTCACCAACTTATACACCAACTTTTTCAAGCATGATATCTTGGGTCAAAATCAAACACGGATCAGACTGTTTTGGAAGGTTTCAGGTATAGTTGGGTTTTGGAAAGATAAACCCACAGGCATTAGTTGTACCAACCCGTTCGTGGAAGCAGGACTAGTTAGTCATCATGCTCTGCAAACTAAAACTAGGTAAAATCTCTAATTGTCTGCAAATTCTCTAATTGCTTCAAGCAAGCTACAAACTCAAAGAAATTTTCCTAAAAGTAAGCTGCCGATGATTGCGCTGAACAACAAGAAACTGTCAATAAACCTGGTTTGGTTTACATCTGACTGCAGAGTTGTAGTCCTCTTACAGTTTTATATAGTTCCATTTTGGATTTGGAATATCTCAATAACCACAAAACAGGAATGGACTTGTGATCAAAATGCAAAGGTTCTCCTAAATTTAGCATGTGGGTAATCTGTTCATCAGAAGAGAAGACCAGGAATCTTGCGTTGAAACCAAACAATTTTCACCTTCCAACACATTCATTATATAATTTCTTGTTGCACATGTTCTTTGTTTCCATGTAGAAGATTCTAAACACAAGAACTAGATTGGTAAACTTGACCAAACTTTTGTAACTTTTCCATTTTTCTTTCGAGTTTGTCTGTCTGTACATATAGGATGCCAGTATATCATTGCTATTTGACTTTTTTGTGCTTACCTACTTCGCCAATCGTCATCACATTGAACTTGATGCAAAAGGTATCTGCATGCTGTTTTTTAAAAGGGCGTTGAAAACAATTTGATGCATTACAAAAACTTTGTGGTTCAGCTGTTAAAATAAGTATTTCATGAGTTGAGCAAGAAGAAATAAACTATTTCCTTCAGTGGCATCCAGCCAATGTTTCGTGAACAAATCCAGCCAATGAGTTGAGACGTTTAGTACGTAACCTTGTAAGCTGGTCTGAAAGGGCAATGCTTCTTTAGTTGAGAGAGAGATGGATGTATAAAGTCAACATTACCAAGGCAAGAGAAAACAATTTATTAATGGATTGACGAGGAGGTTTATCTTCTTCCTGTCGATGCTCCTACTTCCTTGTGCAAGAACCGTATGTACAAGAACCGAATGTGGTGGTAAATAGCCTATTACGTGCCTATGTAAAACTGGTATAACAATAGAGGGATACATGATGTCTTTAAAAAAATTTCAATTATTTGCTAATCCCTCATTCCAATAGCTACTGTTGGGGAGTGGCTCCCACATTGTCCCAATCGGCCCACTGTGCCAAAAGGCATATTATGTATGTGACTGGGACAAGCCAAACTGGCTATGCTAGAGAAAAGGTATATTTGTCATTACTAGTATAACTCTCAAGGGGGTATTTGTGCAAACAATCTCTACATAGCTATAAATATGTCCCTAAGGCACCATAGAGGGGACAGATTCATTTTTTTAGAGAAAGGTTTAAGTCACGAGGCCAACGCGGGCGCCTGTAGCGCCCATAGCAGGTGAACTTCGAATCTCTCCTCAATGCAGGTTTGCAGTGGAGCGCTTGGCCAGAAGACTTCAAAATACCCATGGTAGAGCCGTATAAGGGAGACACAGACACCCGCGAATTCCTACGTGTCTACGAGATGACCATCGAAGCAGCGGGGGGAGACGACTCAACAAGGGCAACAGGTTACCGCTCACCCTTCAAGGAGTCGCGCTATCCTGATTCTTCACCATCGCACCCGGCTCCATGTACGCGTGGAAATAGGTCTGGGACCTCATGCACAATAACTTTCAAAGCAACTACATGGAGAGGGTTGATGCCGATCAGCTCTTTGCCATAAGGCAAACAGCGGGGGAGAAGTTGCGAGAGTATTTTAGGCACTTCACGAAGGTCCACTGCCAAGTAAAAGATGTCAAATGAGATGACCATCATCAACACCACCATTCACGATCACTAGAAGGGGCCGCTCATAGAATACAACGCGCAAAAGCCCATAAGAACAGTGGCTAAATTCTTCGACAAGATGAAGGAGTATGCAAGAGCAGAGAAGGACGCGATTCAACATGACGCAAGGTCAATGCCATGACACCCACCTCCAAAGCTAGGCCTGCCCAGCGATTTCGAAGGAAAGCTCTAGCCATAAGCAGCGAAAGGGACCTCGTGCTAGGTATGTCCTCGGCATTGAAGAGGGCACCAAAAAATGCTGCCCCTGGAGGTCACGGTTGTGACCGGTCACAGACGCGGAAGGGGGTGAGGTCGAGAAGGCGGGTGTCAGCAAGGACCATGGTGTGAGGTGCATTGTCGAAGAGAGCACCTTACGCACTCCTACCATTGTGGTGCTCCATGAAAGCGTCATCATGAAACACGCCCTGGATTTGAGGGCGTCGGTGATGGCACATGTGCAGCAGCCCCCAAAAGCACCGCCCGTCCAGTTCCCGTCGAATGTGTTGCGAATACAGGCCCCGAGGCTGCCTCCCGCCACGTGATCAATGCCATCATGGACGGTCATTCCTCGAATTCCCCTTAGAACGACAGTGGAGGGCCTATGCATGCCGAATAAACCATGTCACCACATACCTAGCACAAGTACTCCCGATATGGGCCCAAGCTGATATCACCTTTACAAGGGAAGACATATCAGGAGTGGACTTTCCTCACCAAAACCCATTAGTCATCGAGACCACATGCAGGGTGCCATGTCAGGCGAGTCTTAGTGGATAGAGATAGCTCCACGGATCTCCTGTTTGTCAGCACCTTCGACCAAATAGGCATCCCTCGAAGTAGACTGGAGCCACCAGGGGTACCATTGCAAGGCTTCGGAGGGCGCCCAGTCCGCATGCTGGGGCAAGTGGCGCTTGAGATAGCCTTCAGCCAAGGAGAGCAAAGTAGAATGGAGGTTATCAACTTCAACATGGTGGACCTCCCATATCCATACAATGCCATCTTAGACAGGGGTATTTTCAACACGTTCGGTGTGGTCCCAAATGAAGCTATCGGGTCCTTGAGGGATTATCACAATGTTCGGTAACCAGAACCTTGCTCGACAGGTCGAAATAGGCACGTGGAGTCCTCTCTGTAAGGTGCACACAGTGAGTGAAGGTGTTGCCCCTCCTCGGCGTCATCCCCTCCCTCCACGCTAGTATAGACGTCGAAGCCGAGGCCAGATGGTGACATAAAAAGGGTGCCACTCAACAGCAGAGACCCATCAAAGCAAATATCAATTGGGGAGGGCTTGACTAGGAGGCTAACATTGCTTACTCGAAGTCCTCTGCAATAACACATACATCTTTTTGTGGTCGCTCACTGATATCAAGGGGGTACAATGCTCTACCATTGAACACAAGTTGGCAGTGCGCCCCGACGTGAAGCCTATTAAGCAATGAATGAGGGAAATACCATTAGTAAGATAGGAGGCCGTCAAGATGAAGGTGGCCAAACTGGTCGCCTCTGGCATCACTAGGGAGGTGGTCCATCTCAAGTGGCTCACCAACACAATGCTAGTCAAGAAGACAAAAGCCAGCGAATCGAGAAGCTAGAAATTCGAGGAATGAATAGTAAAATCAATAGTACCACTATAGTAGATCAGCAGTATCGCTATGGTAGCTGCGTTAGTACTGCTATAGTAACTAGTAGTACTGCTACAGTAAATTCATCCCAATGAACAATAAAAATATTACTATTTCAAAACCAATAGTTCATATAACTTTCGATCCATATATCCAAATAACTTGAAACTTGGTATGCATCTTCTCTAGGATGCCACGAACATATTCCAACCAATGATCAAGAGAATCATTGTCAAAGTTATAACATTTTTCATTTGAAGAAAGGTTGTATCAAAACTGGATAAAAACCAAAAACAATGAATACGACTTGTTCATGGATAATGATTTCCCAGATATCTCTAGATGAATTTTCACATGTCACAGTAAGTTAGAACACCCAGAAAATCGAGCTAAAAATAGCTAGTTTAAGAAATCACTTGGAGAGGCCAAATCAAGCAAAAACTAGGCAACTTCAAGAACTTGCCAAACCTGATGCCTAGATGGATAGGATTGATTTCTATAGGACATATCAATCACTTACACATTCTTGGCATTCAGCAATATCAAGAAGGGGAGGGAGAAGATCAAAACCAGCCAAATCAAGAGCAAATCAACCAAAACAAGAGAGTTCCATGAGAGATGAACAAAGTTAACATATTGCTACTTGAAGATGAAGATTTTGTAGTCACTCCACCTGAAGGATAATAGAGCACACCGCAACACTCACACTTATGAAACCCTGGCTCTATAACACTTTGCTTCAATGAGCAAAGCTAGAATGGTTAACTAGCAGGTCTTCATCTCAACCCATTAAATAGACAAGCCAACTATTTCCATCTAACCCTAATGGATACTATCCACTTGGCATAAATGGGAAAACCTCGTTAACCCTACACAATACTGGTTTTCTTTACACACTACACTTATGCATGTTTTTTCAAAGCACATAAATCCGAAGCCGCTAAGTCCTTAGCCTTTGATCCAACTTGATATTCTCAGTTTCTTCTTAACCTAAACTAAGCACCGTAGTTTTGATCTAAGATAGTTTCTGGTATTTTGGTCAACTTATCAAAATGTCTTTTCTTGACCCGATCTTCACCTTTTCTTGCAAGCAATCGCCATGCTTGCCACGTGTAGGTGCACTACTGACTTACCACACATTGATAAGTCTTTCCTATTTTGGTTCTACCGGACCACACCTCATTTGGACCAACCAAGCCACATAGTGCAACCCATCACTTAAACTTCCCTTTAACATTTTTCATCTTTCTTGTGCCATGCTTGAGCTCAGCCATCTCATATGGCATCTTTGATCATTTTGAGCCTTGGCTCCTCAATGAGTATAGCCTTGATCCTCGTCGTTGGCTATAGTTAACTCCAAGTGTCCTGCACATCTAAAGACCAAGAAATGGTTTCTAGGCACAAGTTCTTCATAACTTGATCCACGTTAGTAAAAATATACTTCATGCAATATTAATGCACTAACCTAGGTCAATCTAAATCAAACCATGACTTAAGTTTCCAAAATCTAAGAATTTTCACTAGGCTGGTACTATCGCCTACCATAGATCGGTACTAGCACACTCCGGAACTGGACCTTTTTGGAAAAAGCTACCAATAAATAAACCATGGTACTACCACTCTACGGTTTGACCACCATAATGCTACCGCTCTGCGGTCTAACCGCTGCGGTCATACCAATTTGCCTGAAAAATGCAATTACTGTGTTTGCTAGGTGTGATTAATTTTATGGAATCATTTGGCCAACAATAGGGAAGAATCTCCTATGTCGTAGAGTCCTTGTCGAGCACTCTTCATTGGAAAAAGTAGAGTGATGTCCTCACAAAAAAAAGCACGAGCCATGGGAAGGATTTTGAGTTTATCTTAGGCGTGTTCTTCCAGCTTGTCACATTAAGTGAGTGTTGTAGGTGTAAAACCTAAACACAAGTGAGGGGTGGACATTGGCCGCCTGACGGGCCATCATCCATGAGACTAAAAGGAATCTGGAGATTTATATAGGTTCGAGGGTCCGAGAGGACCATGCTACTCCTATTGGTGAGCCAACAGAGGTTACCTTTGGGGAGCGAAGCCCCCGATGACTCACCAGTTTGAATATGCTTCTTTATTACTTATGAGAGCTCTCCTTATAAATGAGAGATACATATGGTATTTATAGACTCTTAGGAATGTACAAGTGACGGGAGTACCTCTTAGTAAGATAGTTAGTCTACAAGTACAAGTGAGAGGTATTACAGTCCCTTTTTAGTAGAACTACATTTTTGGACCTGTATATAGGAGTTTTCCATAGAACGGGTTCTATTAGTGGAGGGATAAATTATTGCTCCAATAGTGAGATTTGACCCACGAGATCCTCAACCCCAGGGCATTCCCCGGATTATAATCGAATGATTAGCTGACAATCTACAATCTACCTACCGTATCTTACCTTGGAATTACGAAACAACGACTAGAACCACATGTGCAAGTTTCCCTGCATGTGTCTCATCTATGATAACTTCTTCAGATTTGTAAAAACAAAGGTGGATTCTCTTTCCTTTCAACTAGCCCACTTTTTTCCGATGTTAGTGTTTGATAGGATGCCGCTTTCAACCCTTGGAAGCTCATACTTAAGCGCCGAGCATTCTTTTCCATCGAGCCCCCTACTTCATCATCGCAAGCGCTTGTTCCTTGAAGCGAACGAGTGGAATCAATATGTTCCAATTTCTAGCTTTGTTCCAACCATTCAATGGACCATGGACTAAACGGCCACTGCTTAACCGCATGGATAAGCTCATATTAACCCATTAATTTTGAATCCAACCCAGGATTTTTCTTGGGAATTTTTGGGAAGAAACCTGACTTAACTTTAGGCACAACCATCATCTTCCTAATGTATCATCTATAGCAGAATTATGAATGGGAGCTAGCAATATGGATTGTATTGGAAAGGCAAATTAAGGTTTTGATCTGAGGCTATCATGGTCAATAGGTTTCTTATTAGAAAAATCAAAGGAGGTTATTTAGTAGCCATCGCGGGTATCATTACTTTTCTTCCATTCAAAAAAGCCGACCATTAATGACTAGTTTGAAGACCAGGAGGAGGGTAAAAAAACATGATTTGGATTACATGACAAGCAAAATACCCTGTTGGGTAGCTATTTCCAACACCAAATTAGCAGGACGCACCATCAGATTTAGTGTGTTCATAATTACATTGCAAGATGATTTCCATTCAAAAAACATTGCAAGATGATTTTGCAGGACTGACAATGGCAACAGAGGAGAGGTGAATGATGCTTTCTCAAATTCTTCCCCAAGTATTCAAAAATCTTTCACTCTAATGGCTAGAGAGCTACAAAGATCATATTTGTCAACCTAATCCAAACAACAACCCAAAATAGCGAGAATGCACAATTTTAGCACCTAACCGGTCTGACCACTATTAGATGAGCGATTTGACCGGTGGGAGGTTTGACTGGGCCTAGGAGTGATCTGATCGCTCCCCTATTCTCAAAAACAGAAAATCAACTTGAGCCAAAAACCACTTTTGGTGCAAACTTCAAAATCCATGTCCAAATAATGTGAAACTTTGCACATACCTTGTCGAGGGTATGAGCAACCTATTTTATTCAAGGATTGTATAGATCTTAGCTAAAGTTTCAACCTTTTCTCAAAACATGCAATGTTGCACCAAAAATCAAATAAATCTCAAAAAGTTGAGAAACAACTTGCTCATGGGTTAAGAACAACCAAGATGACTCTAAATGAGTTTTCACATATCATAGCAAACAAGACCCCAAAGAATCGAAGCCAAAACTATTAGATCAAGAATCCTCAAGAAAGGCTCCAATCAAATAAGAGCCGGGCAACCTCGAAATTTTGCAAATCACATTACCTCGATGGATGGGATTTGATCTGCATGAATCATCTCCATCACTTACACATCTTTGGTACGCAACAAGATTAAAAAGGGGAGAGAAGAGACAAAAAACCAATAAAAACAAGAGCAAATCAATCAAGATAAGAACACTTCATAAGAGATGCACAAAGTTGAATATATTACTACTTGAAGATAAAGATTTCACAGCCTGTACCTGCATGCTCTTTAAAGCACATGAGTCTGTAACTGCTAAGTCTTTAGCCTTTGATCCACTTAATGTTCTCAACATCTTCTTGATCTAAATTGCTTTTCCAAATGCCACTCAAGCATCGCGGTTTTGATCCAATGAAGTTTTCGATATTTTGCCAACTACCAAAATACCTTTGCCTTGACCCGCTCTTCTCTTTTTCTTGCAAGCAATCACCATACTTACTATGTATAGATGCACTAATAGCTTGCCATGCATCGGCAAGTCTCTCCTACTCCGGTTCCACCAGATCACGACTCACTTAAACCAACCAAATCACTTGGTGCAACTCATCACTCGAACTTTCCCTTCAACATTATTTGCCTTCCTTATGCTATATTTGAACTCAACCACCTCACCCAGCACCCTTAACTATTCTGGACTTTCGCTCCTCCATGAACGTAATTCTGGTCCTCACCATTAACCATAATTGACTCCAAACTTTTCTGTATATCCAAAGGCTAAAAAATCATTTTCATGCGTAAGTTCTTCACAACTTGACATACGCTAGCGCTAGCTCAAACATGTTTCATGCAACATGGATGCATTGACCTATGACCAATTTACTCAATCCACGATCAAATACCCAAATTTCAGAACTCTCGGCCAAAATTCAGGAATTAACCGATTTGACCGCCACCAAGCATCTGGTCAGATTGCTACGCAAGGCCGGTCTGACCACTTAGTAGAGCTGGTCTGATCACCAGATTGAAACCACAGATTGAAAATCTAAATCTTTCATAAATTTGAATTTCACATCAACACATATTGATAATGGTTCATCACAAATAATTTTGGATCTTCTCACATGGTCCCTTGTATTTCCATTCAAAAAACATTGCAACATATGATTCAGAGCCTAAGAACTTCACTGCGTAATTGAATTGCACGAGTCATGACAGCCTGACTAAGCTTTTCTGGATCCCCTCATGGTTTGACAGTGAGAGATCGAGTTCTCCCAAATTTAAATGTGCTGGATAATCTTTTGAAAGTTTTGAGAAGTGTTAGCTTCTTTCTGTCTGTTTGTCTGGATTTCCACAGTTCATTTATTCCTTGAGCAGTAGGTGCTGACTGGTAGGTAAACAAACACAAATGCATGACTTCGGAGCTGGGACTACCAATCAGCAAAGTGCACACAATTCGTGTCCTTGATGGGACTGCCATGCAAATACACCGAGCAATCTTCAGCACAACTTAACATTTGTCTCCAGTTAATATGTTTGTTAACTGCTATCATGGCAGAACGAATTGTGTCTGTGAAATTGCATCCGGCTCCAGGGAGAAACAATCCTGAAACTCATTGGAAAAAAGGGGACAGGATTCGAGAGGAACACATCCCTGTCATATTCGACGAGAAGTTTGACCTTAAATTTCCTTTACCTATATCCTCACATCCCCTCTTCTTGATACCTACCAATGGATAGCGACTTGGCTCGTCTGAATGCCAACATGCCATTGCCACAAATTCAGTCCTTACCTCCTCTCCTCGTGCCAAGTAAACCACCACGTTTCTGCAGAAAGAAAAAATATATATATATGCACTACAGTACTACACACTCTAGCGCGGCAGTGGAGACCGGAGACTGAACGCACGAGCACCGAGCACGACGATTCTTCAGAAGAATCAAACCCTCACCCCCTCTTGTGCATGCTAGCTGCAGCCTGCGAGCACCTACCGCATCGAAACTTCCGGCGAGTCGCGACCAAGTCGACATCAGCTACAACAAGTTGCTAATATGCATGCGTTCGTGGAAGTGGTACTATTAAGTTATTGGCCACGGGATCTTGGTTGGGGGTAAAACACGCTGTTTTGAAGCGTTCGCGCGGCAATAATACTAATGATTTTACGTGCGACGGCGACCCTTAACAAATCCCCGTTCACCAACAACGTATCGCGTGCCGCGATAGCTCGGCAATCTGCAGGCGTCTGTGTGCGCGCTATATAATCTGCAGGGCTGTCTCGCGGCTTGGTATCAGCGGAGCAGCAGCCGAAGCCTGAAAAGAGCGGAGGAGCCCGGAGCTAGGGATCAGAGAGGAAGGCTAGCTCAGTGCTTCTCTTGCGCGTCGCTTGCCTGCAAGAACGGTCAGGTTACAGTCACAGCTGGCGGCGATCGACATGGACGCCGGAGACGCCATGGAGAGAGGCGAGCGCGCGCCGCTCCTGCCCGAGGTAACCGCCGTCGTCGATCAGCTCTGTCTCTTTCTCTCTTCTCCCTCGCTCCGGCTCATGGAGCATTATCAAGTTGGTTTAGAGTGATCAGGGCCGTCTCAGCATTGGTCCATTGTTGTTAGTTTATCAACAGTGTTCTGCTCATGCGAATTCCACAGTTCTTAGGGCATGTTATTTTTAGCTGCGGCTTATGACTGAAATTTTTGAATTTTGGCTGTTTACGGTACAAATTACGGAGAGCCAGATGCTCACTTGCAATTTTAGCTGGTACAGATATTGAGCTTTTAACGTGTACATCGCTTAACTTGCAGACCCCGTCTTGAGAAAATACTCCATTTAAAAGTTAGGTACTGTAACAAAACCCAAAAGCCACCCGGCTTCTCACCTGCCGAACAGGCCCTCAATAGGCCGAAATGGCAGGATAACGAGATGGAAATTAAAATGCTAAATCCGGGAGCATGCGTCTGTATCGGTGAACAAAAAAAGGGTGTTGATAAACATCATTCGGATGTTTTCTTCTTAACTATCATCTAAATTTGTGACCATTAGATTAGAGATCCAATGACCATGAATTCTCCCCCACCCCCTCCAAAAAAATCTCCCCCTCCTCCAAAAAAATCTCCTCCCTAAAAAAAAGAGGTCGTTGGATCTCTAATCTAACAGTCTCAAATTTGGATAATTATTAGTAAGAAAACATTCGAGTGATACCTAGACACACCAAAACACACACACATTTGTGTAGTGTCATTTGATAGTTTCCGCCATCTTTTTAATCCAGGATTACGCATGTTTCGTGTAGACACCGAATGCAACCTTTCCTGAAGGAAGAGACACAGAGGGAAGTTGAGATTACGAGGCGGGAATTGGTATGTTAGCAGCAACATTAGACTAGGTCCAAATTAAACAAGATAGAATCGGAAATGTATATACTTCTTAAAATGATCAATTCTTCCACGCACACGTCAAACTCAAAAGATTTTAAACGCGAGGTTTCACTCACAGAGAAGGTTCCAAGAATCGGTTGAAATTAGGAAAACGCATGCATACACACCACAACCACTATTTCGTCTCGCCTTCTCCAAAAATCTCTTTGCAGATTTAATGTTAGGATCCTTTCTTTCTTTACCAGACAAGCACGAAGTACCGATGCAAATAGCATCCGCATCATACTTGCGCATCATATCCACAACTTTTCAACACAGAAACATTAAAATACCCATATTCTCTTCTTGTTGCTAATTGTTTCTGCTATCTGTCTCTGTTACAGAGCCACCGGCCGAAGATTCAAGAGGAGAGCCTCCAAGTGCCACTCCTCAAGGATAAGAAACGCAGCGGCAGCAAGGCGCCAGCAGTAGTTCTAGGTGAGCAGAGCTCCATGTTCCATTTTTTTTTATAAAAAAATGTACCACAAAATAATTACAGGCACAAAATGCTACCAATAGTTTTAGGGTCATTGCGAAAATAAATTACAAACACATGGTAATCTGCAACATAATGTGTCAATGTGAGCTTCGTGATAACTGAAGGCTGAAACTGCAACGTCCTGGTGCAGGGTTCGAGTGCCTGGAGAGCACGGCATTCAATGGCATCTCGACGAATCTGGTGGTGTACCTGGAGACCGTCCTCCACGGCAGCAACGTCGCGAGCGCGTCCAACGTCACGACCTGGTACGGGACGAGCTACCTCACCCCGATCTTCGGCGCCATCATCGCCGACACCTTCTGGGGAAACTACAACACCATCCTCGTCTCCCTCGCCGTCTACCTTCTCGGGATGATGCTGGTCACCTTCTCGGCGTTCCTGCCGACCACGGCGCTTTGCGCGGCGGGCGCGTCGTGCGGCGGTACGTCCGTGTTGGGCACGCAGACCTTCGCATTCATAGGGTTGTACCTCGTGGCGGTCGGGAGCGGCGGGGTAAGGTCCTCGCTGCTGCCGTTCGGGGCCGAGCAGTTCGACGACGACAGCGCTGCGGACCGGGAGGGCAAGGCGTCCTTCTTCAGCTGGTTCTACCTCTGCGTCGACTTCGGCCCGATCGTCTCCGGCGTGTTCCTCGTCTGGATCCAGCAGAACGTCAGCTGGGGCCTCGGCTTCGGCATCGCCACCGTGTGCATCGCGCTCGCCTTCGCCGCCTTCGTGCTCGCCACGCCCATGTACAAGCGCCGCATGCCGACGGGAACGCCGCTCAAGAGCCTTTGCCAGGTCGTCGTCGCTGCCTGCAGGAAGATCAGCCTCAAGCTGCCCGCTGACACTGACCTCCTCTACGAGGTCAGCGACAAGATCGATTCCCAGCCCAAGATCGCGCACACAAACGAGTTCGCGTTTCTTGACAAGGCGGCCGTCATCTCGGAGTCGGACCTGGAGGAGAGGCTGGAGGTGGCGAGCTCGTGGAAGCTCTGCACCGTGACGCAGGTGGAGGAGCTCAAGATCCTGCTGCGGCTGCTGCCCATCTGGGCTACCAGCGTCATCATGTCCGCGGCGTACACGCAGATGAACACCACCTTCATCCAGCAGGGAAACGCCATGGACATGACCATCCTGTCGGTGCAGATACCGGCGGCGTCGTTGGGCTCCTTCGAGGTGCTCTGCGTCCTGACCTGGGTGCTCCTCTACAGCAAGGTGATCGTGCCAGCGCTGAGGGGCTTCTCCGGTGGCGACGGCGAGCCGTCGCAGCTGCAGCGGATGGGCGCCGGGCGCCTCCTCATGGCGCTCGCCATGGCGGTCGCGGCGATCGTGGAGATGAAGCGGCTGGACGGCGCGGTGCGCGGAGAGGAGATCAGCATCGCGTGGCAACTGCCCCAGTACTTCTTCCTGGCCGGCGCGGAGGTGTTCTGCTACATCGCGCAGCTGGAGTTCTTCTTCGGCGAGGCACCGGACACCATGAAGAGCACGTGCACGTCGCTCGCGTTGCTCACCATCGCGCTGGGGAGCTACATGAGCTCGCTCATCTACGCCGTCGTGGAGGCTTTCACGGCGACGGCGGGCAATCCCGGGTGGATCTCCGACGACCTCAACCAGGGCCACCTCGACTACTTCTTCTGGGCCATGGCCGCCATGTGCACGCTCAACTTCGTCGTGTACAGCGCATTCGCCAAGAACTATAAGCTCAAGACGGTTCTCTCGTGAGTCGTGATTGCTCGCCTTGCTCGCTGCTTCTCACTAAGACTTCAAGATTCGATTACATGACATTGCACAATCGCCAATTGGTGATTGATGAGGAGTAACTAGTAGATACACAGGAAACATGAAGTGTAGGACGAAAATGTAGGATATAATTCTCTTTTTCTTTTTTTTCCTTCAAAAATGCTGCAGTGTAGGCCTATGGCATGGCAGCAACATTTTTTTTCGAATTTTTGCTTACTTTCTTTCTCGCACCGTTGAAAGATTACAAGATGTCATTGTCAATGTACATTTCCCTTGTATTTCAATTCAGGGAAAGAAAATGGGTTTTGTTAAACATCATCCGGATGTTTTTTTTCTAATTATTATCCAGATTTAGGACTGTTGGATGAGAGATCCAATGGTCATGAATTCTCCCCTCTTTCTCGTAAATTCCACCTCTTCCCACTTGAAAAAATCCTCTCCCTTAAAAAACAAGGGGACCTTTGATCTCTAATCCAAGGATCACAAATTTAGATGATAATTAGAAAGAAAACATCTGGATGATACCTAGACACTCCCAAAGAAAATTGCAAGCACAAAAAAAAACTTTGCTTGGTGCAAACACTAACTGATAGATGTGCCAAATCAACGCTGGAATCAACGGTTGTCATATCGCGATGTTCGGTAGGATATGATCGTTTTTTAGATGGGATTGAATCGTAAGATGGGACTGTAGAATTATGATTCTATTATATTTTGAATCGTAAGATCGCCCACGAAGTACACAGTGGGGATTCTGAGGCCGACATCAAAGTAGGACGCAAACATAACGTCTCACCCTCCTATGGCCGTGGCACAATCTCCTCGCTGCCAGAAAGGCCAATGATCTCGCAGGACGAAATCTTCTCATTGCGTGTGAGGGACTCCTGCAACTCATCCGTTGTGAGCGACGGGCTGAGTATGTTCATGAACACGCCACCAACCTTCTCTGACGCCTTCCATCTCTTGTCAGCAGCGGCCTCAGAGCACTCCTCTCCACCGGCGTGACTGCTCAACAGAACTGACATGTCGCTGCGGTCGCTCCGGCCACTTCCACGGGCCATCTCAAGAAGCAGACGCGGGGCGGAGAGAAGGTGGGTGACGAGAGCTCGACAGGAGCAAACAACGGCGGCTAAAGAGGTGCCAAGCAATAACAAGCGGCCAAGAGAGATGGAGCAAATAGCCAAAAATGGAGTAGCCATAGTGCTTAAGTACAGAGTGCGACAACATCATTTAATTTCGCCGCGCTGGTGCAATAATCGAGGGGACATGCGCCACGCCGTAACTGATGCGATGGCCTTTGTCGTAGACCAGAAGAGAAATCGTCGCCATGTGTGACTTAGTCTCAGATGTCACGACGCCAACGTTGTCTATGGGAATTTGAAGAGGCGACGATTCAATGGGCCGAATAGATGGAGGGGGCCAAGGAATAACGGACATGATCTCGGCCCACAGAAATCGAGCCCTTTTAACCATAAGAGGTTGCTGTTATGGGGTAGCCCCACCTTAGCCCAGTTGACCCATTGCACCCAAAGACTCAATAATCATGTGACCGTATGGCTAGCCCAAGAGGACTGTCATAAGAAAAAGGACGTGATTGCCCATACAATTGTAGACCTAGATATGTGTATTTATGTAAATAATCTCTTTATGGCTATAAGTATGTGCCTCAAGGCGTCATGAGGAGGCCATAGACTCATTTTTCAGAGATAAAGACTATGTAATACAAGTACCTTCTATACACCATCTCTACGGTTTCTAAGACTTTGGGCAGCCTCTTTGTGGTCTCCCTGTAACCCTATTATTCACTATTTGATCCGTAAACACATCACTAACAATCTTAGATCAAAGACGATTGCCAGAAAAAAAATCCTGCTGACAAATATCTTATAATCACATATTACATTGTCCAGGCGATATGCTTCATGGTGTTGATTCTGCTGAAGAAAAGATTATGCATGGACCTGACCACATCAAAATTTTACCACTGCAATTTTGTCATGGTCGTACTCATCCCTGGGAATAGCGGACGCGTTAACTTGTGACATGGTCTTGTTTTCCTTGCGGGTTCAGACTTAAAATACAAGCTAACCACCGGATGCGTTTGTTCGCATATGAGGAGTGAACATAATGTTATTAATGTAACAGTTTCTGTAAAATTATGTTGGCAAATGCGATTTATCTCGACAAATCTGGTCGCATTTCACATGGGCGGATCTGCCATTGTTCAAGGGTGTTCAACTGAATACTCAATTTTTTTTAATAAAATATCAGGTATATAATAGGTATATTAGATGTATATACTATTAGTTGTGTTAAAACTATATTTTATACCTGCAAATAAATTCAGCCCGCACTCCCCGTATCTCGCGCGCAGCCCATATAATATATTATACCCATTTTTCTTTCCACCTCAGCCCTCCTCACACCCAAAGAGTTAAAGATATAAAGAAAATCCTAACATTTGTTCTATTTCTCATCTTGTGGCTGTCTGTGTGGGAGGCGGCTTCGGCCTTCAAGTGGCAAGCGGGCGGAGGTGCAGGTTAGAGGTGAGTAACGACCGGCGGACGCGAATGTAGTGCCATGATATGACGACAATCACGCGTGAAGCGACGCATGGTGCAAGGTGAGCGTGTGGCAGCGCGGACGAGCAGAGAGGTGTCGCGGGCAAGCAGGCAATGACACAACGAACACGGAGGTAGGGAGCGGGCAGTAGGAAGGGAGCAGCGCGGTAGCCGGGAGGGAGCGTGGCATTGGGAATTGAGTAGCACCTCCAACTTATTGTCATCATCCTCTCTTCAGATCTAGGTGTGCTCCACCCTACTCCACTTATTTTCTTTCTTGGTATGTTTTGCCCCATGGAAGGAATATACAATTTTCTCTTAGATAGATAGTTCTTACTGATGGGGAAATAGCAAAAAAGGTAATATCAACAAGATATACAACTCTCATTTATCTCTATAATTTGTTGTTTAATTTATATAATTATGCTCGCCTTATGTCGCCCATTTTCTCATAAAAAATTATTATTTCTGTAATTTATGTATTTTTATTATATCTACATACACGTATCATTGTATCAGTGTTTTTTGGGGATGGTGCGCTGCTGTATTGACGTATTGAGATAACTTAGCTTTAAAATCCAAACACCTATATTAAAAATCTTGGATCCGCCAATGGCATTACATGCCACTTGTGTGACGGTTGTACATCAGGGCCGAATTTATATTAAATCAAAGAAGATGGCTAAATTGGTTGGCTTGGTGCCGCACCTACCGTTCTTCTCGGGAACCTTACCTACAATCTGTTATACCAGATACTATACATTGTGATAAATTGAAACTATTATATTCTAGGTATGATGCTTATTAAAAAATTACTGTTGTAGCCCACATTTACAACGTGCTTATAGAGTTATCACCGTATAGAGATTTTGCCGCCAGTCAATCAGACCTTGCCATTCGCATTATAAACTTAGGTCCAACTTATTAGGCGTAGTTTAGAACTGAGGGATTTGGTAGGGATTTTGAAGTAATTGTATTGTTTTACTACAAAAATTCGTACAAAATTCGAAGTTCCAACCAAATCAGCCTTGGACCGGATCAAATAAACTAATTAATGTTAACACGTATAGACTCATATAAGTACAGTTTGGAACACGGTTTTCTCTGTTCATACGGGAAATAAATTAATTGTCATGAAATTCTTGTGTTTCAAACACATCCTTATAGGTTATGTTAACAAAAGGCAACACGCTGTACCAAAACTTCTTTTTTTTAAAAAAATCTTCGATCATGTCTCAGATGGAATTCTCTCAAAATAATTTTTTTTTGTCACAGATGGAACAAGACCAAATAAAAAAATGAAAAATATCGAGGTAAGCCAAAAGGACAGAGAAGCTAGTAGAGGAAGAGGAGAGAAGCGTGAGACAGCACAACAGGAGAGGAGGGGAGAGGCCGAGAGAGCAACGCCGTTCGCCAGGTGCCCCGTCCCAGCGACAGCCACACAAACTCAGCACCCCTCACGGCCTCATCGCCACTCGCGCGCCGTGTGAGAATGAGATAGAAACCGCCCACCCACGCGGAGCCAGGCCAGGCCGGAGCCCCAGCCCCAGCGGCCACCGGTCTCGCATGACGCCTTCGCCGGCGTCCACGTCAGCCTCGGACGCCAGGATGCTCGGCCGCCGCCTCGTGCTGCTCCCGTCGGCGGCGGCGGCGTTGGCGCGCGGGGGGGCGACGCGGGCGCGGATGCGGCTGGGGTGCGTGCTCGACCACGTGGCGCCGCGGCTCGCGGTGGCGTCGGCCGCGCTCGTCGGGGCCGGGGAGGTGATCGCGGCGGCCGCCGCGGCGGGGGGAAGCGGAGGCGTGGGGCACGCGGCCGTGGCGTCGACGCTCGCGCAGGTGGCGGTCACGGCCGTGGCGATCGCCTCGGGGGCGTGCCTGTCGACCAAGGTCGACTTCCTCTGGCCTCGCATCGAGCAGCTGCCCGGTAGAAGCTCTCTCCCTCTCTCTCTCTCTCTGAGCGCACTTGGGTATTTCGTTGAGTGGTTAATTGCTGAAACATAACTTCGTAGATGCTGAAGTAAGCATTTAGGATTCATCTAAAGGCGATTCGGTGCCATGTGTGCATAATTCTATTCGAGTATGACTTAAGCAGAGTTCTATGCTTCCTTTTTTTTGACCGAAAGCTCTATGCTTCCATTTCATAGGTGTGATAGCTAATAAGTTTTATTAATTGCCATTTAGAGGATCTAAATTGTTATATCTCAGATTTCTTTTTTTTAAAAGGAAGTATTTTGCTCATATGTTTGGATAGTTGGGACTAGCACTCAGAGAGAAATATGCAGTGCAGAACGAGATTGTATGCAGTATAACATAATATAACTTATTATCTGGTCTGGTGCTTACTGCTTAGTTTACATTATTTTTCCTACCTCATGTTTATAATTCGGTATACGTGCAGATACTCTTGTATTTGAAGGAGTAGAGGTTACAGGATACCAGATATTTGAGGATCCAAAGGTGTTAAAGCAGTAGAGACATTCTCAATAAATATTTGTTCACCTGAACTTTATCATTTTTACTCTTTAGTTTGGCATTCTCAATCCTGTGATACAGGTGCAGAAAGCAATTGTATTTGCAAGTACAGCCCACATTGGGCAATTTAGGAAAACTGGAGATCCATATGTTACACACTGCATACATACTGGGAAAATCTTAGCTGCCTTGGTCCCATCCACTGGAGAAAGAGTATGGCTTCTCTGTCCTTTTGTTTTCTATATGCATACTGCTTCACTGTTTTCTCAAAGGCTTTAATGGCCGAATGTTTTTCTTCTTTCTAATCTTCCCTAGTCCCATCGTTGCATTTCATGTAGGCAATCAATACAGTTGTTGCTGGCATTCTTCATGATGTTATTGATGATACAGCTGAGAACTTGAAGAGCATAGAAGAGCAGTTTGGGGATGATGTTGCTAGTTTGGTATCTGGTGTTTCAAAATTAAGCTACATAAATCAGGTGATGCATATGTTAGTAAAACATGCTATATAAGCATAGAAACAAGTGTCTGCTGACTGCTGACATTGATTGAGAAGTGCTAGCTGACTTGGACATATAATTTTGGGATGTGAAACATTATGGTCGAGACATGCCAATTCAACATGAATACATGATTGTTATAACAATTTTGGTGTTTACTGCATAGTGTATGCTGTAATACTTAAGCAGCCTGTGGTTCGTGAATGCGGTATATTGGCATATTCCCACCACTTTTAAAGCTCCATTTCAGTCCATTTTCCTCCAGATGGTGAATTATGTCAAATTGTCAACCCATTGGCTTCAGGTGTCTGAATGCACCATAAACATGCCCACTGCCTTGTATCTTTGTTGCATAATGTAGCTCATCCTATCCTATCGGTCTATTGAAAGACCATCATTACTGCATTGCAGAATGCTTTTGTGCCAGCAGTACTTCCTTTCCCTTTGGCATATTCTTGCTATTGTTCATTTCTATTGTCTGTGCATTGCAGCTACTGCGCAGGCATCGGCAAAAAAACACTGGTGGAAGCACTCTTACTTCAGAAGAAGTATGTTCCCTTCCTATAGTCTTTAGTGCGCAGTGATGATGTGATATTAAGCTACACTAACAGATTGTTAATGGCCTCACTCTTTTCCTATGATTTTGCTTGTTAATGCAAGTGAGTTCCAAACAATGTATTGGCATGTTTTTGATAATTTTTTTTTCAGTTGCCAGAAAAGCATATAACGCTGCTCTCAGAAAACCCAGGAATTGATTTTTCTCCTTTTGTCAGTCAGGCAAACAATTTGCGTGTTATGCTATTGGGGATGGTTGACGATCCTCGTGTGGTGCTTATCAAGCTGGCAGATCGTTTACACAATATGAGAACCATGTATGTCATTTTAGGCTTCTCATTAGTATATCTCTTGCACAATATGCTTTTTAATCTGAAGTATTTAATATTTCCTTAAGTGATTCAATTGTTATATGTATTGCTTATTTATTGTTGTTTTCCTTTACTTTGACAATATCCTTGTCAATATTAGCATTATTTCCATGAGAAATTCGTGTTTCACCTTACAAGCCTAAAGCCAAAGAGCTGGAAGCGGTGATTGAAAATGAACCATATAGATACAGTGGGAATTGGGATACTAAATTGGATGAGCCTGTTAGGTTCGAGTTAAAACTAAAGGGTAAATTAGAGAACTGGGTTCTAGTGTTCTTATTTTCTGTTGCTACCTGGCACAAAGGAATGGAGGGGAAAATTCTTATCTTCTTGACCCTACACTAATCATAGGAAAAGGAACTGGCATAATCCAATGGACATATTCGTTGGCTCAGCCCTAGGCATCAAGCTTATAAACTATCTTATTTGCCTTTGTGCTTATTTTGAAATTTACTGTATTTTCCCTTAAAATCAGCAACACTACTCATTTTGAATCATTTATGTGCATGAACATGATAACACACTCCAATTCATCCATGCTTCTCTTTTAGGTGATTTACCTGCATCTGAACATGTTCTATATGTATTGACATGCTCCTACTTTTAACTTCATGATGCTTTCAAATAGTTATTGGATTCTGTAAATGCTGTACCTTACTAAAAGCAGTATTGCAGCTATGCTCTTCCCATACCCAAAGCTGAAGCTGTTGCTCAAGAGACATTGGCTGTCTGGTGCTCACTTGCTTCTCGATTGGGAGTCTGGGCTTTGAAAGCTGAGCTAGAAGATCTATGCTTTGCTGTCCTTCAGGTTTTTATTCTATCGAACATACTGGTTGCCTACGGAATATTATTTTGTTGCTCTGTACAGAACTACAGTACGCATACTTTTTTCTCTACAGCAAGAGAAGAGCGCTGTACCTTGTCCTTTTATGCTTTTACACTGATTTTGATATTTTCAATGAATCTGATGCTTTTATGGCTTAATTTGATGTTGGATACCTATCATGTGGGGTTTATGTCTTGTAGTTGTTATCGTGCTCTTTTTAAATTTTAAGGGAAACTCTGTTAAATCTCATGGTTAGTAGACATTATACTTTCCTAACTTGAAACTTCCATGTACTGTTTGTTTGCATGGTACACCACTTGGTGGGTTTCTCAAACATGTTGATTTGATACTTAGGAGCTATTATGAAATGCATGTGTTATAGCAGGGGTGACCCAACCCCGTGACTGGGTCTTACAACTGACTCAATATGTAATAGGCCAATAGTACAGAGAAATGTACCAATGCACCATCATATTTTGTAATTATTAAGGGTACGATGGAAATTTCCCATCCTACCCTACTCATTTATATGAACCCCCAAGAGGAGTATGAAGAGGTCAAATCCTCTCATTCTTACTCATCAGCTCTCTCTTTAGCTCTTAGTGCTATGTCTCCCATGGAAAAGGGTGCCTTGTACCCACTGTTGTAGCTATGCTACAACAGCTGACGCCGTTCATAGGAAACGCGCAAGAAGCTGCATAAGGGAAAGCGCTAGAGAAGGCTACCACCAGAGTGCTCGTGCCGCGAGAACCCCAGATGCTGCCACATTTGGGGCTACTTCCGGCAGTTGCGCCACCGCACCTGCAAAAGTGGAGTGGCGTTTCTCGTCGCCGAACACCAAGGAGTCGGCCTCCGTGCGTGGCATAGATTGGCTCTGACCTGCAAAAGTGGAGCGGCGTTTCTCATCATCGGACACCAGGGAGTCGGCCTCCGTGCACGACAAAGATAGGCTCCCGCTATCAGCCATAGCTTGTTGAGCCTCCGCGACTCCATCCGACCACCTCATGGTTGTAGATGCCCATCCGACCACCTTGTGGTGTCGGAGACTTTGTCCGACCGCTTAGTAGTCGTCGATGCTGAGTCCGAAGGGTGGGAGAAGGCCCACGCGCGTCAGAGTTCTGCCTGGTCGTCGACTTTGTCAATGCCACGTCCGAAGGGTGGGGGACGGACAACACACCTTAGAGCTTCGTCTCGCCGCCGCCTTCGTCGACCGCGAGTCTGAAGGTGGGGGATTGGCCGCACGCGTTAGAGTTTTGTCTCGCCGCTGACTTCGTCGACCCCGAGTCCGAAGGGTGTAGAATGGAATGCATGCGTCGGAGCTTCGTCTTGCCGCCACCTTCGCCGACCGCGAGTCTGAAGGGTAGGGGATGGGCTGCGCGCATCAGTTTCGTCTCGCCGTCGCCTTTATCGACCCCAAGTTTGAAGGGTGCGGGACGGAACACCGCGTGGTCGTAGACGTTTCGTCCGACCACCTCGTGGCCATAGATGCTTTGTCTTACCGCCTCGCAATCGTAACTCTGTCCGTCGCCTTCGTCGACGCTGAGTCCGAAGGTGGGGGACGGGCTGCACGTGTCAGAGTCTCGTCTCGCTACCGACTTTGTCGACACCATGTCCGAAGGGTGGGGACAGGCCGCGTGCTAGTTTCGTCTCGTCTCGTCGTTGCCTTCGTCGACCCCGAGTCCGAAGGGTGCGGGACGGAATGCGTGCCTCAGAGCATCGTCACACTCAGAACTTCGTCTCGTGGTCGAGACTTCATCCGAACACCACATGGTGCGGGACGGAACGTGCGCCTCAGAGCTTCGTCTCGCTGCCGCCTTCGTCGACTCGAGTCCGAAGGTGGGGGACGGGCCGCATGCGTTAGATTTTCGTCTCGTCGCCAACTTCATCTACACCATGTTCGAGGGTGGGGGACGGGCCGCGTGCGTTAGTTTTATCTCACTGCCGACTTTGTTGACCCCGAGTCTGAAGGGTGCGGGACGGAATGCGCACCTCAGAGCTTCGTCTCACTTAGAACTGTCTCGCGGTCGAGACTTCGTTCGACTACCTCGTGGTCGTTGATGCTTCGTCCAACCACCTCGTGGTCGTTGACGCTTTGTTCGACTGTCTCGCGGTCGTGACCTCGTTCGACCACCTCCTGGTTATTGATGCTTGGTCCGACCGTCTCACGGTCGTGACGTCGTTCGACCACCTCACGGACGTTGAAGTTTTGCCAGACCGCCTCACGGTTGTGACCTTGTCCAACCACCTCGTGGTCGTTCATGTTTTGCCCAACCACCTGCTGGTCGTAGATGCTTCGTTCGACCGTCTTACGGTTGAGACTTTGTTCGACCACCTTGCGGGCGTGACTTTGTTCGACCACCTCGCGGTCGTGATCATGTCCGACCATCTCGTGGTGTTGATGTTTTGTCTGCCTCGCAGTCGTGACCTCGTCTAACCGCCTCACGATTGTGATCACATCCGACCACCTTGTGGTTGTTGATGCTAGGTCCAACCGTCTCGCAGTCGTAACCTCGTCCGACTACCTGCTGGTCGTACACGCTTCGTTCGACCGTCTCACGGTCGAGACTTCGTTCGACCACCTCGTGGGCGTGACTTCGTTCGACCGCCCCGCGGTCGTGACCTTGTCCGACCACCTTGTGGTCGTTGATGCTTTGTCCAACCGCCCGGCGGTCGTGACTTCGTTTGACCACCTCGTAGTCGTTGACGCTTTGTCCGACCGCCTCGCGGTCGTGACCTTGTGCGACCACCTTGTAGTCATTGACGCTTTCTCCGACCACCTCGCGGTCGTGATCTCATCCGACCACCTCGTGGTCGTTGACACTTGGTTCGACCGTCTTGCGGTCGTGACCTCATCCGACCACCTGCTGGTCGTACACGCTTTGTTCGACTGTCTCACAGTCGAGACTTTGTCCAACACCTCGTGCGCGTGACTTCGTCCGACCGCCTCGCAATCATGACCTTATCCGACCACCTCGTGGTCGTTAATGTTTTGTTCAACTGCCTGACAGGTCCTGACCTCGTCCGACCACCTTGTGGTCGTTGACGCTTGGTCCGACCATCTCGCGGTCGTGACCTCATCGGACCTCCTGCTGGTCGTACACGCTTCGTCCGACTGCCTCGTGGTCGTGACCTCATCTGACCACCTCGTGGTTGTGACCTCGTCCGACCACCTCGTGGTCGTTGACGTTTTGTCTGATCGCCTCGTGATCGTGACCTCGCCCGACCGCCTAGCGGTCGGGACCTGGTTCGACCACCTGGTGGTCGTAGATGCTTCGTTCGACCATCTCATGGTCCAGACTTCGTCTGACCACCTCGTGGGCGTGACTTCGTCCAACCCCTTCGCGGCCGAGATTCCAAAGACCACTTCGAAAGCGCCACCTCATCTGGGTGCCTCTGGCTGCATCGCGGCACTTCACCGCCCTCGTAGCCATCACCTTGGAGGGGCGGCCCGATCCATGACTCCGTCTCGAAAGCTACGGGGCTCCTTTAGCTGTGGCGTGGGACTTCGTCGCCTTCCTCGTAGCCATCACCTCGGAGGGGCGGCCCGCCCACGACTTCGCCTCGAAAGCTCGTCCTCGACAGGGCACCTTTGGCTATGTCGTGGGACTTCGCCGCCCTCCTCGAAGGCACCACCGCAGAGGGGCGGTGCGACCGACTACGCCTTTGTGTGCCGTCCACGTCGGAATACGACCTCGATGGCACGGCCGCAACCTCGTCACAGGAGGGGCTAGAGCTACCAATTGTATCAGCTCGCTCATCGGCACATTCGTGCTTGCTGGCGGGGGACAAGGAGCTGGGATAGTTGGTCATGTCGGCTTACCCATCGGGACCTTCGCGCTTGTTGCCGAGAGAGTACTGTTGTAGCAGGGGTGGCCCAACCCCCCGTAACTGTGTCTTGCAACTGGCCCAATATGTAATAGACCTAATAGTATAGAGGAATATACTAATACAACAATAACAACAAAGCTTTTGTCCCAAACAAGTTGGGGTAGGCTAGGAATGAAACATTCTCAAGATCAAAGAGATATGAGCCTTGAAATAAAACCTACAATGCTAAAACCCTAAGCCGTACAACCTGCTATCTGAGCCAAGAGCCTAAAATACTGCCCCTAATTTTCTTATGGTTCCGGTACGTGGATCGCTAACTTCCATGTGCTCCTGTCCAAAGCTAATTTTTTAGATACATTTCAATCCATCAAGTCTCTTTTAACTACTTCCTCCCACGTCAGTTTTGGTCGACCTCTGCCTCTTCTTACATTTTCATTATGTCTTAAAATTCCACTACGTACCAGTGCCTCAGGAGGCCGTCGTTGGAGATATCCAAACCATCTCAAGCGATGTTGAACAAGCTTCTCTTCAATTGATGCTACCCCCACCCTATCACGTATATCATCATTGTGGATGCGATCCCGCCCTGTATGACTACAGATCCACCGCAGCATCCTCATCTCCGCTACACTCATTTTCTGTATATGTTGCCATTATATTTTGTAATTATTAAGGGGTACGATAAGAATTTCCTATCCTACCCCACTCATGTATATAAACCCCCAAGAGGGGTAAGAAGAGACCAAATCCTCTTATTCTTACTCACCAACTATCTCTTTAGCTCTTAGTGCTATGTCTCTTATGGAGGAGGATATCATGTATCCACTGTTGTAGCTATGCTACAACAACATGCTTTGGTGTGATCAACTAGCTCTTTTTTATTGTTGGACCAAAATGCTTACTTTGTACTATATAACTTTACCAAGTAGTTCGACCAACATCTAGATGCTTTGTGGAAAAAGGTTTATGGAAAACCATATTCTCATCCAATACCATGTTTAGTTGTCTCTACTAATTCATGTGTGTGTGTGCGCGCGCGCTTATGTAAGTCATATAGGCATACGATGTTATTTTGATCCTCTACATCTCAATGCTTGTGTCTCGATCTTGTAGGTGCAATAGTGTTATCATGTTACTTTTTTGTTTTTATTAATTTACTTCGTAATACCTTTTTTACTGTGCATATCGTTATATTTACTTGTTTAATATCTCTGTCAAATTCATGCAGCCCCAAGTTTTCAAGAAAATACAATATGAACTCACTTCAATGTGGAATTCTACCAGCAAAGCTAAAAGTATGAGAAGGTCATCAATTAGAAGTGAATTGCTTGCCTCAATGAAGGACGTGCGTACAACATCCACCCATGATTTGTTTAGTTCGAACAACCAAGAAGAACCAAATATGAAGGTGAGTTCATTGTGAAATGAATATGTTTGGGTCTTCAGTGATATCCACATGCACTGAAGACTGAACATTAATTGTTGGTTGACTGCCTCTCGTATGCACCCCCACCTCATAAGCATTTATGAATAAAGCAATAAAGCCTTTCTGATTTTCCTTGATTGGTAGGGGTGACCACTTGTGATATTGTATGTCTTATTATTATAGGATTTTCTTCCTGCAGGACCTATTGCAAGCTGTATTGCCATTTGACCTCTTTTTGGATCGGAAAAGGCGCTCTTGCTTCCTTAATAATCTCCAAAGTAGTTCTGAAGCATCTATACCAAAGCCTAAGATTGTTGATGCTGCTGCTGTTGCATTAGCATCTTTAGCAGCTTGTGAGGAAGAACTTGAGCAGGAATTACTTATATCAACTTCGTAAGTTCAGATCTTAGTCATTTTCAGAATGCCTAGCTTTGTCTCTAATTGTGTAATATCTGTGAAGTCTACTAGTAGCATTGAGGTTCTCATTCTTCAATTATGTGATTTCTCAGGTATATACCCGGGATGGAAGTGACTTTGTCAAGTAGACTCAAGAGCTTGTATAGTATCTACTGTAAGGTAAGGTACTTCTACTCTATACTGAGGAGTATGCACATTGATGTATTGCTTGTGTTGTTAAGTACACATGCCATTCGTTATTATCATAAATTTGAGAAGTTATGCTGGATTATTCAGCCTAATCAAAGGATTTTTCTTATATTACTGTCTTCTATGTGATGGTTTCCTTAGTTACTGACACATTTTATATCAACAGATGAAAAGGAAAGATGTAAGCATTACACAAGTCTACGATGCCCGTGCATTGAGGGTGATAATTGGGGACAAAAACGGTGCATTGCATGGACCTGCAGTCAGGAGCTGCTACAGCATCCTTGACATAGTACACAGGTTTCTAGTGAATTTAAGTATTTATCTGGAGCTACCCATGTCAACAAGGGACAGGCATACTAAAAAATTGCTACTGGACCAAATAAATCCTTTATTTTATGTATCATTTAGCACCAGCTACTTTTTGTATTACCTATGAACAGGGATTAAAAAAACTGCCGGTTACCAGAAATCCCGGTGGGTACCGGGAGGGAAAAAACCGGCCGAAAATTTTCAAATGTAATTTTAAATTTATGACTGCATAATGCACTTTTTAGATTGGTTTAGACCTTTTTTGTGCTAGATTATTTATTGTATGAACTAAATATGTATAAATATACTAGTCCCAACATTTTGTGCTAGATTTTATTTGGTTTTTCCCGGTTTTTAGTTGTTTTTCTGGTTTTTTAAGCTGCTTTTCTGTTTTTTTTGGGTATTAAAACAGCAAATTCAAATTTTGATACCTAAATTTCATCCAGTTTTTTCCCGGTTTTTCCAGTAATGGCTGGTTACCGTTACCGCCCGCCAGCCGGGTTTTTCACCGGTACCAAGATTTCTATTCCTGCCTATGAATCACATACTTTGCATTTCTATCATTATGAATATTCTTTGTGGCTAATTTAAGATTGCAATTTATGATTCGAGTCCACAATTTGCTAATGACATTTGTATCAATTAAGAACTTTTAGTTCTCTGCTTGTAACCTTTTGTAAATTGTCCGCTTTATCCATATGTGCAGGCTATGGACTCCAATTGATGGGGAGTTTGATGACTATATTATCAACCCTAAGGGTAGTGGTTACCAAGTAAGAATCATTTAGCACCAAATTAAAAATTACATGCATTGATAATTTGAGGTAGTACTAACAACTTGTAGCCAGTATTAATGTATTAGGATGAATTTTTCCAAAAATTCCAGCATTCTTAGTTTTGCACTGACGCTGCTATAGTTGCCCAAGCTAGTATTATGCTCATAATACCATGAACTGGCTATAGGCTCTGTTCTTTACAGTTTCTAAAAGCGACTTTTGGCTTTTGCTACAGAACCTAACTTTTAAACGGAGTATTTTCTTAAGACGGGGTCTACAAGTTAATTGTAGTACACGTTAAAAGCCCAACATCTATATTAACCAAAATCACGAGCAAATATCTCTCTCTCCGTAATCTCTGTCGTAAACAGCTAAAAATCAAAATTTTCATCCAAAAGCTATAAGCCGCAGCCATATCAAACAGGCACATAGTTGACTTCTGATTTGCTTGTCAATTAGTAGAGTGCCTAGTTTACTGATTCATTTCATCCCCTCTGTGCTTATTTATTTTCTGGTGGTTATTTTCCGTGCTAGTCACTCCATACAGCAGTTCAAGCATCTGATAGCTCACCGCTGGAGGTCCAAATTAGGACCCAGGTAGATAAAATTTCTTCCTTCTTATGTGAATAGATGTTTAACAGTTCATCCTGATCCTGATGGAGGTGGTTGCCCACAGCGAATGCATGAGTATGCAGAATATGGACTTGCTGCTCACTGGCTGTATAAGGAGAGCAAAGTTGAATACAGAAGTGGCATGAGTAACAAGATAAGCCGAAGTCCTTCAGAAGATGAAAGTTATGTACAAGACGGTATACCCAAGTATAGTTCTATGAAAGTGGGGCATCCGGTCCTAAGAATTGAGGGTAGTCACTTACTGGCAGCTGTCATAGTCAGGTATAGCTTTGAATTCAATCATAAAAGAATTTTGTTGGTTATTCTGGAGGATTGTTATTCTGATATCTGATTGTGTAAGTCGATTTGCAGCATAGATAAAGGGGGAAAAGAATTGCTTGTTTCTGTAAGTTTTAGCCTTGAAGCTTCTGAAGCTGTAGCTGAGCGAAGATCTTCTTTTCAGTTGAAGCGTTGGGAAGCTTATGCTAGGCTTCATAAGAAGGTTATCCTGATAGCAATTTTTTCTTGATGGATTCTGCTTGTGAGAGAATGCTTATTTCTGTCTAATACCCAAACTTATTTCAGGTTTCTGAGAAATGGTGGTGTGCACCAGGACATGGTGACTGGTCAACAAACCTGGAGAAGTACACACTATGTCAGGATGGGATATTCCATAAGGTTTGCATGGCTGAAACATTACTAGTTTTTATCACTTTCCTTTTCTTTGCTTCTCAGTTTTTGTGTTCTTTACGGTTTGGTTTTGGTTTGAATGGTCTGCGTTGAAATATCATCAAATTTTTTTTAATATGGAACTGGTCTTGCATTTGAGTGCGGAAGTGTTTGCTCGAACTGAAACTTGAGAGTGGTGATGACAAATTAGACTGTTTCTGTCCTACTAGGTCATTTTAATTAATGGGTTTGATTATCCTGTATGTCTTTTGCAGCAAGACCAATTTGGGAGACTTTTGCCTACTTTTATTCAAATAATCGATTTGACGGAAGAGGAAGAGGAAGAGTACTGGATGGTTGTATCTGCCATATTTGAGGGTAAAGAAACCTCCACTCTGACATCGGAATCGAGCAACACTGAGAGATCAACATCTGACCTTCCTAGCTCTACTCCCTTGAGTGATCCCATAAACAATAAGGTTGGCATACTCAAGCCATCTCTCATGTTTACTCTATTTTGTGAAAGGAAAGCTTCAGTAACAAATGTAATAATACAAATTTTCTTTCACAATTAAGGCTCAGAATGTACGCTGTTCTCTACTCTGTTCTTCCATGTGGAAACTCTAGATGCATAATAATACCCTTCCAAAGCGAAGACAAAGAACGTCAATCCTGATTGTTGCTTCAATTTCCTCCATAGGTACATTTGCTTAGGACGATGCTTCAATGGGAGAAACAAGTTCGCCGTGGAGCATCGTTGGCAGAGAAAAGTCTCAATGCAAGCACGCTCGCACCAATCCTTCGTGAGGTGGCCATCATCTGCTGGCCGCATGGGAAGATAATGAGGATGAGTACTGGCAGCACAGCCGCGGACGCTGCCAGAAGGATGGGCGTTGAAGGGAAGCTGCTTTGGGTCAATGGCCAACTTGTGCTGCCTCAAACCGAGCTCAAGGATGGGGATATAGTTGAAGTGAGGATGTAGATGCGAATTCCTCTACACATTTTCAGGGCTATTCACCAGACTGGTTCCTGGACTTCTTACCAACTATCTGGGGATGCAAGCAACAGACTGGAGAAAGCCAAAACCTCAATTGTGCAGTCCATTTGTCGAAAAGAATCAAAGAAAGCAGGATTTAGGTACAGGAAGTGACGAAGTGTTGTATACTGTACATAAGCGACCAGGTACCAACTGTACGTATCCTTGTTTACAGTAGCAGTGGAAATTTCTGTAAGTAAAGCAGTAGTAACATGTATGGTCGGTGATTGACAGTTCTCTGGGAGTGCTAATGGTTCTGTACATAATGGAGACCGTCCCATGACTCCAATCACTTGAACTAGCGTCGAACTCGAACAAGGACTGGGCTATAGCATTTCTCTGTACATTTGTAAATTACTACATCGTTTCTATGGAGCAATGCGAATCTTTGCGGTAACAGCGATGTTTTTGTAGCACCAAAAAAGGAGTGATACGAGAACGTGAAGTACTTGCTGTGTGAGAAGAAAAGATAATTGATTTCACACGACTAAGCTAAATTAATGTAAATATAGTATTTTACTTTTTTACAATTCAAATTTATACTACATAAGTTCGTAAGTACATCGAATCGTCATAATTCGTAAATTATAAATATTAATTGAAATTAGGAAACCATAAATCATAAACTTAAATGGTGTCAACACAGAGTTAGCTTACCCACCGGGGGGGGGGGGGGTTAACAGTTATGCAATTTCGTTGCTTCCCATAATTCTTCACAGCCTCCCAGCTTCGCTATTTCCTTAATGCTAATGTTGTCCAACAGATGCCACAACTTAGCAACATACTTTACCTTGAGCGAGAAATATAACTGCGCATATACACTAGTTAACTCATTGTCCAGGATCGCACCAAAAGGCATTTTGCTATTTACAGGAGTGTCACCTAGCTGACTAGACATCAATCGCTCGTGGTCTCATACCTGGCTTTCCAAATCCCAATCCTTGCCTTCCCACCCACTTGGCAACTCCCCAAACAACCCAATGCCGATGCCGCCCCTACTCCCTCCTCTAGCTCCCCCTCAGTCCCTCTCCCTCCCAACCTCCCCTCCCTGGCTCAGCTCCCCCCTCCATGGCTCTAGACTCACCAAAATACAACTAGGTAGTCTAAATTCCTGTGAATCTAAGTTCCTGAGTACATGCAAAAGAAGTAAAAGAGTTTTGTAGGATATATACCACTACTAGCAGTCGACAGTCGCTTAGCGTTCTCCTAGCTCCATCTGATGCCCCTCCCCTACTCATCGTGCCACCGTGTCGCCTCCTCCATTTGGTCTTCCCCCTCCTTAGCTGGCCAACTCATCACACCTCCACGCGCCCACCCCCACTTCCTTGTGCACCCGCGCCCATCGTGTTACCGCTGCTGACCGCCTAGGGATTTCTCTCAGGTAGTGCTCAATTAAGCTTAAGCTTTTACCTTCGAGCTTCTAACTTCTTAGTTTCGTCCTTTTTTGGCTTTTTGTTTTTTGGGCTTTTTTTGCCTTATTTCTTTACATTGTTTGTGATGACGTAACCTTTTTTCCTTTTTTTGATTTTTTAATTTTAATTATGTCAAAAAAACTTACAACAGTTACAGTGACAAATAAGCTCGAAACAGTGCCAAAAAAGCTAAAAGCCCAATGCTATAAGCTGAAATGAGCAAGGCGTCAGTCTCAGATGTGTATTTCTCGATTCATTCCTCCGAGTCCTCTCGATCTCCTTATCTATTCGGTCGCTACATCTGGTGGGGGATTGGGGAGTGAGGTGCATGGTGGAGCCTTAGTTGAGCCTTGTGGGCATTGCTTTAAGTTGTGGGCTGAGTTGCCAACTGCCTAAAAAAGGCCCAAAATGCACTGTATCTTCTTCCTTCTTTCGTTCTCTGGGGCTTCAGTGTTCCATAGCCATGTTGGATTGCGCGACCGTTGGATGTTGGTGGCGGAGAAGTAGGGCTGGCAAAAAAGCTCGGGCTCGGCTCGGGCTCGTGAAAGCTTGGCTCGGCTCGTGGATGAAACGAGCCGAGTCAAGCCAGTAAAAAAGCTCGGGGGTCTAAACGAGCTGAGCCCGAGCCAGCTCGCGGGCGGCTCGGTTGGCTCGGCCCAAATAGGCCCAACTCCTTCCACCGACGGCCCGACGCCTCTCACGGCCTCAGGCCCTCAGCTTCTTCCTCCCCTGCCGAACCGTCTGTCTATGCCTCCTCAGTCCTCACCTTCCCCAGTCCCCATTGGCCCACTCACTCGGCTCTCCCTCTCGGTTTCCCTCTCTCCACTCACGCCGCACGCGCGGACGCGCCCCTCCCGACTCTTTGCCCTCGGCGGTGTCGACGCCGCGCCTCGGGTCCTCCGTCCCCGGCTCCATGCCTCCCCTAGGTGGCTCGGTCTCAGCTCCTCCGCCCCGGTTTCTCACTTCACGCCGCCGTGTCGCACCGGTGCAGCTTCCCCCTCCTGCGCCTCCTTGCCTTTTGGCGCCGCCTGGTGAGCCACGGCCCGGCCGCTCCCGCCTTGCCGCTCGGCGCCGCCCGGTGAGCCATGGCCATATCCGGCCGATCTGGTGCTTTTCTCCAAATCCTATCCCGATCTATCGATTTTGGCTTGCTAATTTTGTTTGGTTTTGCCCGAGGTGTTGGGTTGGGACTTGGGAGGCGGGTTGCCTCGGCTGGCCACTGCCGGCTAGCCGCCGCCCGTATGCCGGGGGAGTACCCGGTGGCAGCTAGTGAGGTGGCTCGGCGCCTCGGCCGACGGTAGCACGCAGTCGCCGTCCTCGTCGGTAAGCCTCCTCTCTTTTCACTACCTCTGGGCTATACTTTAGATTGGCTCGATATGATTGATTGTTGGGCATTGGCTATGCTTGGATGAATGTGGGATGAATCTCTGGGGGATACTGTTGGTTGGCTGATTGCGAGAAGGGGTTAGGGTTTGGCTGGTTGCTGACGGTTCCCCTCGGTGGCTGGGTGGCTGTCGACTCTGTTGGTTTGCATTGTTGGCTCGCGAGCCCTCGCGAGCTGGCTCGAGCCGCACCACGAGCCGAACCGAGCCCACAAAAAAACTTGATATCCTAACCAAACCGAGCCGAACCGAGCCTCCATTCCACCAAGCTTTCACGAGCCGAACCGAGTCAGGCTTGGCTCGGCTCGTTGCCACCCCTACGGAGAAGGGTTACCGGCACCGATGGAGGGTAGGTTGAAGTCTGCCTGGTGAATTTACCCCTAATTCCTCTCAATTAAAAAAAGAAATCATTGATTTATTGTCCTAATTTCCGATGGGAAAAAACCGTACATGCCATGGGCCCACGTGCAGTGACACACACTGGGGATAATAATCACCGCGACAGCTTGGCAAATTGAAAACGCTTTCAGAATACGCCGAGTTCCTACTTCCGCAAAGCCGCCACGTCTCCTTCCCCGGGCAAAGTTCAAACATTCAAAAAGAGGGGAAAGAAAACCCTAGACGAGCGCCTCTCTCTCCCCAACGGTCAAGTTCCTCGAATCCGCTCCTATATATATATATTCCCCTCGCCGCCCTCTTCCTCCGCATCTCAGCACTCGCTTCGCCACCCCCTAATCCACCACACCCATCCAAATCAGGAGGAGGTACGAGAAGGTAGGAGAAGCGAGAGAGATGGAGATGGAGGCGGCGTCGGCGGCCGTGGACTTCCACGCCCTCTCGCGCCGCGAGCTACAGGCGCTGTGCAAGCGCAACGGCGTCCGCGCCAACATGACCAACGTCGCCATGGCCGAGGCCCTCCAGTCCCTCCCCTCGGTAAGCTCCTCGCTTGATTCGCCCGTCCGTTTCACAGTTTTGGATGATTTGGTATGGGATTCTCGTGTGCGTTCGTGAGACGATTAGGCGTGGGATGGTTATTGATGTGTGTGGGTATTGGTTGTGGATTAGGTGGATGGGATCGACGAGATCGGCACGACGCTCTGCCTCCCGACGCCGGGCAGGTCGGCGGTGAAGTCGGCCCTGAAGTCGGCGGCGGCCGGGGAGGACCAGCAGCAGCACGGGAGCCCGCTCCCCCGCGGCCGCCGCGTGTCAGTGAAGTCGCCGGAGGCCATCCGGATGGACGTCGAGGAGGGCGAGGTCGAGATGAAGCGAGATCTCGTCAAGGAGATCGTGAGGACCCCCGGCGTGGCCCTGCGCAGCACCAGCCGCCGCGCGCGGGCTACGCCCGCGCCGATCCTTACTCCGGCGGCGTCCACCGTGCGCATGACGACGAGGAAGCCGGCGGCGCGCAAGACGGAGGAGGCGTTGCCAACCCCGGCCACTTTTCGGCGGAGCCAGAGGACGGCGGCCCGGAAGGCCGCGGCGCCGGTGGAGGAACAGGTGTCGACGGCAAAGAGAACTACCAGGAGGTTTGCGAGATCGAAGGTGATGATTGATTTGGACCAGGAAGAGGATGTGGCGGCGCCACCGGAGGATGAGAAGGTGCAGGAAGAGGAGCCAAAAGGTGAGAGAGATCTGCTTCCCTGATCAGTCTGTTTGATTGTTCGACTGCTTGGAGGCAGATTTTCATGCGAATTTTGTGATCATGCAGGTGTTGCTTCTGATGAGAAATGTGATGACCGTGAGGAGGAGGAAGCCACGAAGCTTCTGGAAGAAGGAAACAGCAAAGAGGAGGAACCAGAGCAGGATGAGCAAGGTGAGATTTTATACTGCACTTGGATTCCCATTAGCCTGTTTGAATTCTATGCTTGCTTTGCAATTTGAAATTGTGTGATTCGGTGTTGTTTGTGAGCAGTTATTGATGTTCGTGTTTATGCAGTTGTTTCTTCTGTTGCGCCGATTGAATCTGCAGTAGTTTCGGACAGGAGCTGTGATGATCCTAAGGTGGAGGAAGTGGTGGTTGTGCTGGAGGAAGAGACCACAAAGCCCCAGGAAGGTGAGATGGTTCATTTCAGTGCCTTGAATTTCTAGATTGTGGCATCCCAAAGTTCATCCATTTGTTCCTTGAATTATTGAGTTGTGGCATTCTAGAATCCATCCATTTGTTTACTGCGTTATCTGTAGTGATTAGAGCTGAATTGTGGCATTCCAAAATCCATCGATTTGTTCCTTGCTTTATCTGTAGTTGTTGAGTTTCTGAATTGTGTGCTTTTTATCGGTTGAACCGGTTTTCTAATTATGAACATGATGCAACAGTGGCAGGAATTGGGGAAGACCAGGAGCTTGTCAGTGTTGAGAAGTCTGCTCCCGTGCCAACCATGGAGGATTCACCAATCCTAGGCGTCCTGTCCGAGGCGGAAGCCACAGGACCAGTCATCGAGAAGGTAGAAGATGCCTCAGTTGGAGATGGTGGTGAGGGTTTTGGCGAATGGTCACCTGTGAAGGAGATAACTGATGAGATCAACCGTGTCAGTGAAGACAAGGACGTGGCTGCCGTTGAAGTGTCAGAGGAGGCCGTCAAAGAAGATGGTTTCGTTTTCACCGGTGAGACCGGTGGTGCCAACAAGATGCTTCCGGCTGCTGTGACGGGTGATGAGATCACCGAGGAAGATCACCTCAATGAAGAGAAGGAAGCGGCTGCCGATGAGATGCCGCAGGCTGATGTGACAGACGATGAGACCACTGAGGAAGATGATCTTGATGAAGAGACCAGTGACGAAGATGACCTCGATGAAGAGGAGGAAGAGGCTACTGATGAGATGTCACAGGCTGATCTGACAGGCGATGAGGCCAGTTCGGAAGATGAACTTGATGAAGAGAAGGGAGGGGCTTCCGATGAGATGCAGCAGGCTGACCTGACAGACGACGAGACCACTGCGGAAATTGACTCCACCTACGTGACCGACGAAGAGAATGGTGAGACCGATGAGGAGAGCGACTCCACTGAAGAGACAACCGAAGAGATCACTAAGGATGACGACTCATCTGGAGAGGAGGATGATTTCAGCGGTGACCTGCCACCGGAGTTTGATAATGCCGGCAACTTCAGTGATGATGAAACTGAGAGCGACGCCACTCCTCCGTCGCCGGAGGAAATCCAAGCTGCTATTGCATCATCTGCAGCCAAGGCTGCTGTGAAGGAGGAGGTTTCTCAGCAGGCTGATGCTACTGAAGAGAAGGTTTCCAGCACACTTGAAACCATTGTGAAGTCCCTGGATGACTTCACCATCACGGAGGGTCAGGTGACTGAAGAGAAGAACGAGTCAGAGGCGGTGGGAGCAAAGGAGAAGCAGCAGCAGCTGAAAGCTGAGGATCTTCATGGCAAGAGCCTAAGGAAGCTTAAAGCCATGTACAAGGAGGGCCTTATTGCTGCTAAGGTAAATGACAAATCTCTGGTGATGAACTGATGATGGCCTTTTTTTTTTGCTGCGGCCTATGGCTTATGACTGTAGCTTGTAGCTTTTAGACTGTTTGTAAGAGAAAGCACGGAGTAACAGGAACTCGTATATGATTTTAGCCGATATAAATGAAGTCGTTACAGTGTGTACTACAATACCCTGTCTTAAAAAACACTCCGTTTGAGAATTAGTTACCGTAGAAAAGCTAAAAAGCAGTTTTTAAAAGCTGAAAAGAGCAGGCCCGATAGCACCTCATTTTCATCAGCTCATCTTACCTCCAGTTATGTAGTGTCTCGCTCTCGCACATCACTGACTTGTGTGCTCTTTATCTGACGCAGGTCGCCGCGGGGTTGCCGCTTGCGGAGCTGGACGACAACGCCTGCGTCGACTGCTGATCGGCACAAGCGGGCGTCGTCTGGAGCTACAAAAAAAAACCGTATACATCTGCTGCGATGCGACATGCATAAAGGAGGGCTCTAGTTGTGAAGTGATAACTAGGCTCGCGTTTCATTTCCAAATGCTGTGGTGGAGTGAATGCTCAAGTTTTCGTGTGCGGGGGAGAAGAGCATCAGGTTGTGAAACCATGGTTTCCACGACCAACCTGCAGTTCGTGTTGGTTCTCTCCTTTTTTTTTCCTTCTGGTCAATTTTGTGTACGTCCCCTGGTTCTTCTATATGGGGTGAGATGATGAGACTGCTTTTGTTAAGCGTGAAGGAATTCTAATAAATTCCAGTACTTCAATTCTCGTGCTCTTTCACATATTTCCTCCTGTTCATCATAGATGCTTTCGAGTGATATACTCGATGCACAGTTGCACTTGCACCGCAGCATCTGCCAAATAGGATGTTTTTATTACCGCTGATGCATCAAATCAAAATAACTGATGCTTAATCCGCTGATTCAGTGCACTAAAGCTTCGACTGGTTCTTCTATATGGCTTTCTCAGTTTGCTCCCTTTGCTGCTATTATCGCGATCTACTATTGCGTAGTGGGGATATGGAACCTACAGATACTCCATAGAAGTTTCTAGCCAAGCATTTGAGAAGGGAACAAGGGAGTTAAACTACAGCAGCGAATAAATCGACTGTCACATGTTATCATCGAACACATTGAAGTACCGCTTAACAGCGAAAAGGGAATTGTAGGGTTGAAGCTAACTTGTTGTACAAGCTTGAAGAGAGACGCAAAAAGGAATAAGCAAGTAGCAAATTAGATCCGAGTCCGATTAATGGACACTCAAATACATCAAACAAAACTTGCAAATGAAAAGCGCCTGACGTGCTAGCAGGTCTGTGTGAACATAAGTGACCAACGAGTAACCAACCATCCAACCGAAATTCATATACGGTTGAGATAACAAAATTCGTGTGCTTCTCTCATTTTCAAGTCATAACTTCGTAAGCTTTCTGAAATTTGACTAGTTTTTTTAGACGAGGAAATTTGACCAGACAGGAGACACAGGACCAACTGCCTAAACTCTAAACTCTCTTTTGGGCCAATTCGAGATTCTTCATACCAACTGGGGCAATTTAACCCCAAAAGGCCCAATTGTGACGTTACTAGACGGCCGACATGTGATGTATGCAGCACCGAATCAGTGGCCAAACCCTAATCCCCCACCCCACCTCCACCTCCACCTCAGACGGTATACAAACTCATCGCAAGGCCGCGCCCAAAACCCTAGCCTCTCGAACCCCAGCCGCCGCCGCCGCCGCCGCCGCACCTTCCACCAGCCTCTGCCCAGCTGAACCGAGTTCGTTGCCATGCCGCCCAAGTTCGACCCGTCCCAGGTGGTGGACGTGTATGTCCGCGTGACCGGCGGCGAGGTCGGCGCGGCGTCGTCCCTGGCTCCCAAGATCGGCCCGCTCGGTCTCTCCCCGAAGAAGATCGGAGAGGACATCGCCAAGGAGACGGCCAAGGACTGGAAGGGCCTCCGCGTCACCGTCAAGCTCACGGTCCAGAACCGCCAGGCCAAGGTGTCCGTCGTCCCCTCCGCCGCCGCGCTCGTCATCAAGGCGCTCAAGGAGCCCGAGAGGGACCGCAAGAAGGTGAAGAACATCAAGCACAGCGGCAACATCAGCCTCGACGACGTCATCGAGATTGCCAGGACCATGAGGCACCGCTCCATGGCCAAGGAGATGTCGGGCACCGTCAAGGAGATCCTCGGCACCTGCGTCAGCGTCGGGTGCACCGTCGACGGCAAGGACCCCAAGGATCTGCAGCAGGAGATCACGGACGGCGAGGTCGAGATCCCCTCCGCTTAAGAAGGTATAAGCAAGTTCTTTCTTAATTAATTATGTGCTGCGCTGCTGCTTAGGATTTTTGGTAGCTAATGATATTATGCTGTGCTATGTGGATGTGGAAAGTGACCTGCGAGTGGTATATTGTGCGACTTGGGATTATGATTGGACATCATGGATGTGTTGTCAAAGAGTTTATTTTTGATTGATTGCTAAAACTGATGTAGATGGTTATGCAGAGCACTTGTTTGTCTTGTTAAATAGGAGGATTGAGTATACCGAATTAGGTCATTTTGTTCTATTGGGTGATCTGAATTTTGTTTCAATTATGGATGTCATATTTGCACTTTGTTTCTCAGCTGCATAGAGATTGTTTATAACAACCTATCGTGATGATGACAACATTCATGGTTAACCATGCAGATTGGCATTGAGAGGTTGTTATGTGAGGCTGCTGAAGTAGTTTTTTCTATCTAGATGCTTCCTGATGCAGTTGAGAGAATGGATGTGATATGTTCACTTGTTCTACTCTTGCTGAAGAAGAAAACTTTTGTCATGCTTTAGTGGTTCCCTTGTGAGACTTTTTCGTCATGCTTTAATGATTACCTTGCGAAAGCAATGTTATTAATGCAGCTAGAATCATATGTTCGTTAGTTTTGTTATGTTGATTTTCTGAGTTTTTTTGTTATATTGTTAGTTTGTCGACAGCATTTTCTTTGTTACCCCGATCTTTTAGCGCACTTGATGGCTGTTGATATGCTTCACACTGGCTTGTTTAATGAACTCCAGTAATCGAAATGCTAATCGAGCTTATTTAGTTGGGTACTTGGGTTGCCTGATTAGTGATGAATGCGGGGTTCTGATGAATGTCCTTCTGTGGCTTTACTAATTGCTGTTGTACAAGTCATCAATATTTGCTGGGTTGTTTATTGTTCCTTTACCAATTTGTTCCTACGTAACAATCTTAGAATCAAGTGAACCAACATTATAGGCGGATGACCCATACTAAGGTCCTGTTTGGTTCATCCCTAACTTTGTCACAGCTAAACTTAGTCAGGTGTGGCTTGAAACACTTTTTGTGGCAACAAAATTCAGCGTCACATGTATGACCAACTTAGGCAAAAAAAACTGAATCTATGAAGTGTTGACCATGGGGCTAAGAAACTAAGAAAGTATGGCCATAATTATGGCAACAAACCAAATACTCGTCTAAGAAGCTGTGGGGTGGTTTAAGATTAGGCGTAGCAACCTTAGGCTGCAAACCAAACATACCCTAATTCTCCATGATATTATCTGTAACATTGGAGAATTTCATTCAAGTGCTTGTTACTAAGAGTGTTCGATGTTAATAATAGTCCAATATCTGGAGTAAGCTGCATTTGCGTAGCAAGCGTCTGTTCATTACTGCCGCCCTAGACAGTTCGAAGAACCTATGCTCGTGAGTCGTGACTTCCACAGTTGTCGCATATCGACGCACTGCTCTAGCTCTCTTTTCGTACTATACGATTCACGTTTCTGTGGGATCTAATTTACTGACACTTCTGTTGCAGGGTTCCTCGGCCCTTAGGCCGTCGGGAATACATATTGAGTCCTGGTGAATATAAACATGTAAAGGGCTAGACATATAGTTATGCTCAGCAGAAATGTACTAAATTACCTTCTTCTGCATCCTTGCAAGAGGGGCTCCACTCTCATTTATTCACAATTCAATGCACTCACTTCTCTCTCTTGGCTCCTCTTAACTTGTCCCTCATGACAGAGTACGAGTATACCGACTGTTTAACCATAATGCTACGCCCACTCTGTTAAGGAATCAAAGCCACTTTTAGTATTATTTCACACTGTATTTATAAAAATAACAGAATACGTACTGTATTGATAAAAATGTCATTTTTGTCGTCCGGTGGTCGGGTGGCAGCGCCCGCGAGGCAACGCGTGGCACTGCCGCTGGTGACAAATGCCTACCGCCTGGTGGCTGGATGGCAGGTAGCCTGCCCCCCAGGGTGCAGACGGCAGGCAAGCCCGCTGTCCAGCCACAAGGCGGTAGAGTCGGCCTAATTACTTGTCTAATTTTTTTACATTTAATATTTGTTTGAATTTTTAAATATATGAAATGAGCTCAAAAAATTACGAAAATTTATGTACAGCCTCCCGACACAACGTTCCTCGTAGTGTAATTTTTGGGGAATTTTATCTATGGTGAATGTTGCTCAAAAATTTATAATTATAATATTTTGATATTTTTACGAGATTTTACATATAGCAAATGAGCTCTAAAAATTATGAAATTTTATGTGAAGCCTCCTGATGCAGTAATAATTATTATGCAATTTTTGAGAATTTTATGCGGTCTGAATTAGCCACGTTTGTTTGGATTAACTTAACCATGAATTTAACGAATATTTCACATTTTTTACAATTTGATACATTGTGAATTTGTATAATTAAAAGTAATTACAGTACTACAAAAAATGCATCATAGGATGCGATATGGCTCACTCTTCTGAGCCACTGCTATATTCTCGCCGCGCTTGCCTGCTCGTACGTGGTTTTGTCTTCCGTCGTGCACGAGCATGTCTCGTTGAGTACGTCAGTCGGTCCGGAGGTTGCATATTTAGGTCGGAGGAGGTATGGAGACTGTTCTGTCTACTCAGTGGTTCCAGTAGGCTGAGGTACAGTACGCTGGGTCCGGTAACGGTCGAAATCGTTCAGCTGAGACGTGCCAAATTGCAAACCGCCCGTAATAATATTGTGTACAAAGGACTCTAGAAATCCCCCTTGTGGTGCGAACGAGCTCTCGCCCTGACTATACGACGTGGCAGCGAAGCCGGAGGAGCTCTACCCACCGAAGTGTCCAAACCCTGGGTATACCGAGAACACTGAGCCTTGCCTTGCGTACGCTGCAAACCCTAGCGCCATGTACTGCTCTCTAGAAGCATCTGGGAGGCTCGTGTCATCATTAATGGACTCGTCGTCACCCCCATATTGAATTGGAGGCTGCAAGACGGAACAATACAACAAATATTCCGAATGTACAATGCGAATCCCATACCTCCCGAATATGCAGCGAAGATGAACGACAGGGAGCGGTAGTTTGTGCAGGTGGTGCAGACGGCAAAAAGGATGCATCTCGGCGACGGACCTGCGACGAGAGAACGTCATGATGTTAGTGGGACGCAAGGCGTAATAGGAAAAACATGTAGATTCGTACGTAAGTTACCTCCTCGTCGGTACGGCACACGGATGATCGACAGGTAGTACTACGATGCCATGCAGACTCAGTACATTGCGATGGCCGGCCAGACTCGCTAGGTCGCGATGACCTGGCGGGTGATCATGGTGCCCCCACTGGGTGGCTCATGTGCGCACTGTGATATGAGGAACGGCCGCGAGGCGCCTCCCAGCTGCACCCAGCCCGCGCACCGCCTCCCAGCCATGCCCAGCCTGCACACCTCGGGGCACGCCACTCCCAAGCCGCCGTTGGCCAAAGAACCCGAGAGAGAGAGAGAGAGAGAGAGAGATGGAGGAGAACTTGTTTTGGGGTGGTTGAAGGCATGCACATGGAGGAAAGGAAACCTGCCCCATTAATTGGCCCTCAAGCCCAGATTAAAAAGATAATCAATTGGTTTAAATGCTAATTAGGGTTTTGTCAGTTTTTGAAATATTGTTCCCCTTCCAAATTTAAGGGCGCTATAGGTGACGGGAGTATGTCGGGGGCGGAAAACACGAGGAGAGAGGAGGGAGTATGCTGAAGCCGGAGGGGGCGAGAGGATTTGCCAGCGGTGGGCTTCGGTCTAGGCCGGGGCATGATGCGTCGCTGTAGGGTTTGGGGGGAGTCAGGAGAGAGCGAGACGGATATGAGAAAGAGGTGGCAATCCTCAATCCATTGGGTAGATGGGTTTAGGGAGGGACGAGGGGGACGTGGAGTGGTCAAGTGGAGTTGGGGTGGAGACGTGGAGTATTAGGGTTTTTCTTAGGGACCCACCTGTCATAGGAAGATGTCAGGTAAATGAGCGAAGCAAACATAAGTGGAGCTCATCCATGCCCACACCCATCTATCCGATGGATATAGGATTGCCAATATTTTCATGCCTATGGGCAAAGATAGGCCTCTATACCTAGCTCCATTAGAGTATTTACGCGTGAGTAAATAGGTAATTCGGCATAATTACCATCCCTAGTTGGACCGCCTGTTGGTGTGGTTCGCGCCCGGCGTACCACCGGCACAGACCCGCTCTCACCGCCACCGGCACGTGCGTTCGACGTTGTCGCTTATCTCAAATGTGCTAAATAGGTGGTGTGTACTCATCGTTCGAAGGGTAAACCAGCAGGTTTGGTGGACTGCTTGCCTGCTTCCCTAAAACTAAAACTGTGTGGAGTACGATAATGCATCTCACGGCGGTGCGCTCGCGGATGTGAGCTCGAGCTAGAATCCACGCGTCGTCTCGTGGCCAGAATTAACATTCCAACCAAACACAAACGCAAAGAGTGTCCTAATCCTCCTCGGTTCTCACCGTCCTGCCAAAAGAATTTGAAAGCATCGCTTGACTTTTAGTGATAGCCCTCAACACAATCCAAGCCGAATGAAGAGCAGCACGTCGCAAGAAAATACTAGTACGTACTTGGCCGTTTCTTGGCCATGGGGACTGCAGCTAGAGGAGCCCGAGGCGGCACCGCTCTGTAGGAGCGGGACAAGTACAATTCTCTGCATCGTTCTCAATGCGCCGGCGCCGTCTCACACCACGGCGCTGCACGCCAATGACCGTGCCGACTCCCACCATCCCCCACACCCCTTCCTAGTGGTGGGAATGGTGCGTTTTGGCGGCGGACACCTCCCCGTGCTAGAAAGCAAACCGCCACGCCGCAGCAACAGCTCCGCCTTGCACGCACGCACCCAGAAGAAGCTCCACTCCACCGAGACAGCCGGACAGGGCGCCGGAGCCCGGAGGGCACGTGGGGGCTACCACTACCAGAATTCCAATTTCCAAGCAGCGTCAAAAAGGATAAGAATCTGATGGTAACTGAAACCCAATGTCTTGGGAGAGCTCACACTTCACAGCTGCATACCAAACACACAATAGATGTTACTCAGGATTTGAAAACGACGATCATAGAAGAACTACTCTCAAATTAATTAGATGACTGCATGTCTCGGCAACTGAACACAACATACGACGCACAAGAGATGCATCTCAGCAAGCAGCAAATGCGTCAGATTAGCCAATCTAGCGCCTCAGCAATTACACAGTCGCACTGCACGCAACGCACAGCACATGTCACACTACATTGTTCTGGTCGTTGATTCAGGGATTCAGTCATCGTCCTCGAAGTCAGAATCGTCGCTTAAGTCCTGCACTTCATCTTCGGAGTCGTCGATCTCAATAGCATAGTCTTTCTTCTTCCCCCTAGTTGTTGGCCTTCTCCCCGCCGGTGCAACTGGCTCAGCAGAGCTGCCGGAGTGGGAGGTCTCAGTATCTTCAGTGCTCGTCGAAGCGCTCGCGCCTCTCTGCAGAACCGAGCCGCTCTTCTTGTGGAAGCGAGGAGCACTGGAGTTGCTGTCCTCTGTAGGTTTGAACATTTCCTCCATCACTTTCTGCCTGGTGGCCTTGCCCTGAGCTGGCGCCCTCTTCCTGGTGATAGCCTTCGGCTTCTCGGCAGCGGGCTTTCTTCCTCTAGTTTTCTTCTCAATCTGCACTTCTTCCACGGCAAAATCTTCGTCCTCGCTCTCATGGATGGGCACTGGTTCGTCCTCCTCATCATCAGATACTTCGGTTAAGGATGACAAGGCCTTCTTTGCTGCCCCTCTTTTGCTTGGTTCCTTCCTCCCTTTCTTTTCGTTCTGCTCTTCTTCTGTAGTCTCAGTTTCCATGGCTGCAAAAGTGGTTACATCATCAGTTTAGACTTTCGAAACAGTACGCCCAGAGATGAATATTTTTGTATCACAAACACGGGATTGCACTTATGCGTTACCAGTATGATCTGGAGACGATCCAAGATTATAAGCAGCCAGACGGTGTCGTAGTGTGCCTATATCGTCGTCGTCATCACTCACCGGTGCACTTTCCTATGAAATTGTTAAATTTACTTGTAAAAGCAATAGATAAATTATGACACGAAAAGATGATGTTTTTGCTCAAGGATCCAACCTTCTTGGCTGGTTTCTTCTTTTGTGCTGCTGGTTTCGCAATTGCTGCTCCATAATCTTCATCATCACTCCCAGCCGAATTTGCCTTCAAAAGTTTGATTATTTTATCAGTAAAGAGCGACAGATAATAGGTAGTCTATCTTAAGGGTTGGCACATGACGATTCCCACCTTCCCAGCTGTTTTCTTCCGTGGTGCCGCACGCTTTGCAACCACTGGTTCAGCAGCATTCCCTGTAATGAACGAGCGAACAATTTCAATTACTTCATCCCACTAGAAGGCAATGCGGAACATAGCAGTGTAGGGGGGGCAATAGATACCTGTAGTATCACTCGTGGTACTTTCCACCTTCCGAGATTTAGCTGCAGTCTTTTTAGGCTGTCTCTTGGGTGCTGTTTTTCCCTCTGCTTCAGCCTCTCTGGCAATTCTCTTTGCTTTTCTCTCATCCGCAGCCTCTTGATCCTTTTTATCAAGCACCTGCATCAAAATCGATGAGTGACAAGTGAAACACAAAACATTAACCGAAAACAACAGAGGGCAGTGCTGCTTACTTCCAGTTCCTTCTCAAAAGCGTCAAGGTCTCTCAACCAAAATGTTTTTGGCGATGTTTTTCTCACTTCCTCAACATCATTCTCTAATTTTTCCTTCTCTGCATTGAGCTCCTGTATCTTCTCCAGAGTCAAGGTACCAATTGCCATTGAGAGGAGATACTCATAGTCACTTGCATTAACTCCTTTTGCAGTTTCAGTACTCTCCTCATTATCGTCGTCTTCTTCTGTAGCTCCTACAGCAGCTGGCTCGTCCCTCTTTTTTTTCTTTGGAAAAGCGTCAAAGCCCTTCACCTGAAGCTCCAGGAACAGCTCTGCCCTCTTCCTGTTATTGACAATGATATTGCCCTCAACAACACAACGAATAAACCTAACTTTGTTATTAAGCTTCCTCAGCTCCAGCTCAATATTTTCCAACAATGCTTTCTGCACAACATAAATTAGTTAATGTAGTCTTCTGCAATTATAACAAAGATGAGGAACAAATTTAACACTTTTAAGTACTGAAAAAATGCAAAGAATTTAACACTTCAAATACCTTTCTTTCCTCATAAAATTTAAGCCTCAACGCAAAGAACTCTTCAAGTACTGAAAAAAAGGGCATAAATTCAGTGACAAGATGACAAGCAGGAAAAATAAGGACTGTAACAACAAAATAGGTAGATACTAGATACTTACTTTCCTCCGGAGTTTCATACTTTCGAATTTTACCATCCGAGTCAAACAAGTGCATGTTTGTTGTTCCAATTGTAGTTGTCAGCTTGAATTTCTTCTCCAGGCCTTCTTGCTTAGCTATATTCATATTTTGCTCACTTAAGATGACCTCAAACTCCACATCTGCTTCATCACCATGCACCCTGATATCCTGTAAATTGATTGTGATAGAAGAACATAGTTTACGAGGGAAACATCGAAGCTCAAGTGAAGGAATTCTTTGTGTAATTAACTACCTCGATAAATATTTCCTTGTCCTTCTTCTCCTTATCCGGAGCCATAGACTCAAGAAATTCTTTGTAATCCTGAGCCCAGCGGCGGATTGGCAGTTCAGTAATTCTCAGCGTAGTGGTGCTAACAGCCTCTATAATACCAGTGATGGTATATGTGACACCAGCTGCCTTTGTACTGGTCTTCTTGATAGAGCCCTGTTGGGTTGTGAATAGAAAATTTGCACGATACATCCATTAGTTTTTTATAAAAAGAGCCGCATTGTTAGTGTAACATAATCAACACATGTTACTGACCTTGAACCCCCTGTACCATGGGTCCATTGGTTCAATAGGCTCATCATTTAGCAAACGTCTCAGATTAGCAACAATATCTCTTGGATTATAGTTTGGGATATAGCTGCTCCATCCAGTGCCAATGCCTTCACTTCCATTGACCAAAACCATGGGAAGGATTGGCACATACCTGAAGAAAAGGAGGCATGTGTTAGGTGCTTGTGCTTCCAAGGACGTGTATTACCTAGAGGATGAATCTTCCAAGAGCAAATATTACCAGGTGGGTTCAATTGACTGCCCATCTTCATTCAAATAGTTAAGAAGAATGTCATCATCCTTTGGAAAAATTAAACGAGTGATAGGTGACAATTTGGTGAAGATGTACCTAGCACTAGCAGCATCTTTGCCTCCCTGAAATGAATGTAAACACACAAAGAAGCATGTGAAGAATGGGTTACAAAGAACAGGGTCAATTCAAAGCACCATATAGTACTTAGCTTTTACATCATTACTATCCCACCTGATGTCTGGTACCGAATTGGCCATTGGGCTGCAAAAGGTTGATGTTATTGGAGCCAACAAAATCTTGAGCCATTCCAATAATCGTACTTGCTAGACTCTGCTCGCCATGGTGGTATGCTGAGTGTTCTGACACATAACCAGAGAATTGCGCCACCTGCAGTCAACAGAAGTAATAGTAGAAATTCAGCGATACATTTTGATGATCTCAAATACACAATTCCAAAACTCTTTCAGATGGCACACCTTAGTTTCCTTAACAAAGTTCCTCTTGAACGAGCAGAACAAGATCTTCCTCTGGCCTGGTTTAAGGCCATCAACCATTGAAGGTATTGACCTCTGCAGGTCTGCCATCGAGAAGAGTATCAGCTCTTTGTTGATGAAGTCACTGTACTTGATGTGTTTCTCGCATTGGTCAAGGTAAGTTCCAGGCTGAAATTTTGTTTGCGTATTAGTTTCGATCCAGAATACAAACAAACCTATATTAAACTGAGAAAAGAAGCAAGAGCTAACCTGAAAGTTGCTAAGCCAGTCTTTCCTGTCAGAAATTCTTTTCTTGCTGAATGCTAATTCGATGTCATTACCATCTTTGTCATCCGCATAGACAAAATCCTTCTTGTGTTTGCCAATTTCCTTAAAGTACTCCTTACCTTCTGTGGCTGTGCTTGTTCCCAGCCCCTGTACCATTCAGAATTCAGTTAATCTCAGCTACACCAACAGTCTTTTCAGCTAAATATCACTCGCTAATACAAGATAATAGTCCACCACCCAAAAGTAAGGAGAGAAAAAACGCCCTCATGTGGTGAAACCATAACAGACGTATAGAACAACAAAATAAAGAGGGAAAAGCAGACCTTGTAGTACTTTATAGACCAACCACTTGCATTTCCCCCTAGACTCTCTTTCCACGCTTCATACTCTGGCATTGAGTAAAATGATAGAACAGATTTGTTCCTGGTATTGGTTGCCTGGACAATAAATCCAATTATTATTATCGCTGCCAACCAGCCATTTTATAAAATATATTTAATCTGGCACAGAGCAATAACTCCTTCAAATGACAAATTTTGTATGGAACTATGAATAACTGTTGTAACTTCAGAAAAGATGCATCTGACAGATGAACCACAAGAGATCCTACCTTGATAATTGGCGTGATGAACTCAACCAAGAAAGATGGAACTTTAAGGAGAGATGGCCAGAATGAGTGAATGAAGTTGATTAGCAGGCCTTTGATGTGGGAACCGTCATGGTCCTGAAATTTTATTAGTTTAAAATATGAGCAATGAAGCAACTTGAGTTTGACCAGTTGAGATAGAATTGGAGGTGTTAACAGACCAACCTGATCTGTCATTATCATGAGATGGCCATATCTCAAGCCTTTTGTGCTATCGTACTGCTTTCCATGCTGCAAACCAAGGATTTGTTTTATATTCTGGATCTCTGCATTATCCATTATCTGCTTATGGCTTGCTTCTCTCACATTCAATAGTTTTCCCCTGAGAGGGAACACGCCATAGTGATCTCTTCCTACTACAGATATGCCAGCCATCTACAGAAAAAGAAAAGTGAACTTCAGTTTGATAGTAGAAGTATACTTTGCACTCAGTAAGTTCACGTTACTAACGGCGAGAGCCTTTGCTGAGTCTCCTTCAGTCAGGATCAAGGTGCACTTGTCAGAGTCCTTCCCACCAGCGTCATTTGCATCCTCAAGCTTTGGGAGGCCATAAAGTCTTGACCTCTTGCTTCCATCAGTCTTCTTTAGTTCCTTGCTTAGCTTGAAATCAGCCCAAGATAGGAGATTGTTGACGACACCCGAGTTAGCAACTGCAATTGTAAGAAGTAAACATTAGCATTAGTGGTGCAGCCACAGTACACAAATCGAGGCTACCAAAGTAAGCTCATCGCATACCCTTCTTAAGGAAATCCTCAGAAAGCTCACACTTGGAACCAAAGCTTCCCTGACGAGTGGTCAAGGTCTCTTTGGTCTGTGAATCGAAGGCAGGGTTGTCAATGAGCACATTAACAAAGACCCACAAATGGCTCTTCACATTATGCACTTTCATGTTAGCATTCTTGTTCTTCTTATTCACAATGGTCATCACATGGGTGGCGATTTGGTTAGTGACATAGTCAACGTGAGTTCCACCCCTTATGGTTGCAATCCTGTTTACAAAGCTGACCTGAAACGCAAATAATGTGTGAGATTCAACTGTAACAACAGCACAAGAAGGGACCTGCACAGGAACTTAACCCAAACTTACCTGCTGAAACTGCCCTTCACTTGGACTCACACACACCTCCCACCGATCATTTACCTTTTGGTAAACCCTGAAAGAAAGGCAAATGTGGATGATCAGAAACGCCACCATGGGAGCTTTGGACATCACACTCAAAAACTGAAACCGATGTTTGTCTGAAACTATCATTAAACCTTGGAAGCTCATGTCCGTCCATGGAAGCGGACTGGAGATACAGGTCCACGTAATCTGAAAAGCTTTTTACTGGCACCCTCTGGCCATTTAACTCAACCCTCACAGTTTTGCCAAGAGTGCCCGCCATATCAACCACTCTCTTCCTCATGAGGGCTACGACATCATCCTCGAGATGAGTCATGTTGAACTTGGCAAGGTCAGGTTTGAAGGTGACTTTGGTCCAGTTCTCCCCCTGCTTGCACTTGGTAATCTGGGGCTCCGATTTCTTCCCCATGTTTTCAGAGAAAATCTGCACAGGTATTCAAGGAGGAACATCATGCATCCATATCGGAGAATATTAATTTGGGTGGCTCTCCCTTAACAAAGTACTAGACAAATTAATTCATATTGACTGTACCATCTACATCCTAATGGTCAGTTTTAAATTAGATACTTGTGTTCATAGTAAACCTTACTGACCAATGCTACGAACTACTGTTCCAAACAACATTCAGATAAAAGGGAAAACTCTGAAGTAACCTGGTCATGTAGCAGACAAGAAATTTTGGACTGACCCTAAAAAATATTAACCCTTTTAGCCCAACCAAACAATAAAGATACTAAACTACCAATCTAACATTCCGGTTTCACACTCCAATACTCGAGTGACCAGATTGTAAACTATAAATTGATCACGACCAAAAGCACTTAATAACAATCAGATGGCACATCAACAGAACTATGTATCCAAAGCCATACATTCTAGTCTCTCATTCATGTAACAAGATCTGTCGCAAATTTCCATTTCTAAACTAATCCACCGTCGAAAACCAAAATAAACAACTGAAAAAAGCTTAAGGGGCAGATGAATATCTCGCCTGCTTGTACTTCTTCAGTCGGCGCCCATCAGCGGTCTCGATCACGAACTCCGTCGAGAAGATGTTGGTGAGCTTCGCTCCGTAGCCGTTCCTCCCTCCGGTTGTCTTCTTCACGTTGTCGTCGTAGTTGCTGCTGGTGAGGAGGTGGCCGAAGATCATCTCCGGAACGTAGACGCGCTCCTCCTGGTGGACCTCGACGGGGATGCCGTCTCCGTTGTTGTAGACAGAGATGCAGCACCCGGCCGCGTCGATCTCGACCCGCAGGGCGTCCATGGTGGGGTCACGCTGCTTGTTGTCGGCAGCGTTGACGAGGATCTCGTCGAAGATCTTGTAGAGGCCGGGGACGTAGGTGACGGGCCGCTGCACCATGGCGCCACCCTCGTAGACCCAGAGCGTCTGGGTGTGCTTCTCCACCGAGCCGATGTAGGTGTCCGGCCGCAGGAGGATGTGCTCCAGCTGCGTTTTCTTCTGGTACATCTCCTCGATGGTCTTGCCGGTGCCGCCACCCGCGGCGGAGTTGTGCGCGGAGCTGGACTGGAACGGGAGCTTCATGGCGGCGGCCGCCATGGCGACACAGAGGTTGTGTGCGCTAGGGTTTCGGGGTGGGGGTGGTGACGGATTGCGAATTGGGAGATTTGGGTAAAAAGGAGAGGGAGTGCGGGGTTTTATTGAAGTGGGCGAACGGTCGAGGGATTCAAATTTTGAATTTTGGGGCGAGGCGGGGGTCACGTGATGGATAATGGGTTGGGGAACGGAGGGTGGGGATTGCGGGAGCGCGGGATCCTACGGCGGACATTGAATTAGGGGAAATCCACAGTCTTCCCTCTACGCCGCTCCTAAGGGCCTGTTTGGTACAGCTTCTGCTCCTAACTTCTCTGTTGAATCTTGTAGAGCTGTGCCAAACATCCAGCTTCCCAAAATGACCAGATTCTACTTCTCGCGAGGAGCAGAGTCCAAAATGAACTAGCCAGGAGAAGCAGCCTTAGGGTGGATTCTCGTGGGAAGCTATCCAACCTAAAGCCAACGTACCCATTGAAATCTAGAATATTTACCCGCAAATGCCACCCATATACCCCCTGCCCGCCCCCCGTCGCCCCGCTGGCTCCCTCCTTCCCCCTCTCACGCCCGCCTCCTTTCCCTCTCCCCTTCCCCTCTCACGCCCCACCTCCCCCCTTCTCTCACGCCGTCCACCTCCCCCTTCTCTCGCGCCGTCCGCCTCTCGCGCCCCGTCGCCTCCCTCCTTCTCTCGCCCCGCCGCCGCCCGACACGCCGCTTCCCTCCCTTCTCTTGGTCCAGATCTCGCCCGCCGCCGCCCTCCTTCTCTCGCCCCGCCGCCTCCCTCCAGATCTCGCTGGCCGCCGCCCTCCTTCTCTCGGCCCGCCGCCTCCCTCCAGATCTCGTCCGACGCTGCCTCCGTCCAGTCCACAGCACCGCCGCCGCCTCCCTCCGGTCCCCAGTACCGTCGCCGCCCTTCTTCTCTCGCCCCGCCGCCTCCCTCTAGATCTCGTCCGACGCCGCCTCCGTCCAGTTCACAGCATCGCCGCCGCCGCCTCCTCCCTTCCCCTCTCGCGCCCCGCAGCCTCGCTCCTTCTCTCGCCTCGCCGCCGCCCTCCTTCTCTCGTCCCACCGCCTCCCTCCAGATCTCGTCCGACACCGCCTCCTTCCGCCCCTCAGGACCGCCGCCGCCGCCTCCCCCTCCCCTCAGCACCGCCGCCTCAGGCTCCTCTTCGTTCGCTGCTGAGAGCCAGTTAGACTGCTGTGTAGAGGTTTGGACGACATGGGACAAATGCTACATCATATGGACTGCTGTGTAAAGCATGATCTGATGGGGTTTAGAGATTTCAAGTGACTGCTGTTGTTGATTTGGTAAGTGGGTTTGTAGGGTATGTTTTTGTTTGGGCCCCTCAATTTGCCTCACCAAAATTTGGTAATGCATATGATTTGTAGTCGGATTGAAAAACATGTATACACTGTTCTATGAAAAACATGACAACTTGCAAAACCAATATGTTTTGGCTGACTTGGCAGAGTACTTGACCTTTGAATTTGTTAGATTACAGTATGCTTTTGAATTTCTAGAAAGTTTCCATGTGAAGTATTCAAGATTTCAGATTGAGTTTTACTCTCTCTAAGATCCATATGGTATATAGAAGAGAAAAATATACATGATTGCTTTCTCAAGGTCAATGTTAAAAAAATATACTTTGAGCCACTCCTTTTGGTATTCCTGCAGTTTATGGTTCCCTATGTTTGATATACAATATCGTAGTGCTTCATTTTCCTGCCATGGTTGTATTTTCATTAGCAGTTATGTAGTGATGACTAATTGTGACCATAGTTCCATTGCTTGTTCTTTTTCCATCTTTTCTCTCTGTTCTTTATTTTTGGGGTATGTGTGGGGGTGGGGGATGCCTAACACTGCCGATGCCAGTCCCAAGCCCGGATAAAAGTGGAGGGGCATGAATTCAAAGTTTTAAGTTGTGGTAATTTCAATGTCACGGTAATTCCTTTGTTTCCATTCACTTGAGTATGTCATCCAATGTCACAGTAATTCCTTTGCTTCCATTGACTTGAGTATGGAAATGCCTTGTGAAAAATAATATTAGTTACTGACTAATATTAAAAGGTAACCATCTTCTTTATGTCTTTACTGACTATTCGTTGATTCAATTTTACATAGTGATGTTCCATCTGTTCGGTGCAACTACCCAAGACATGGATTAGTCGGGGTGTTGGCTGATGAAAAGCTTGTAATAGGAAAGTTCATTCACATGGATTAGTCGGGTGTTGGCTGATGAAAAGTTTGTAATAGGAAAGTTCATTCACATTAGTCGAGTCTTCGTATTGTTCATTCACCGGTCTGTTCACGCAGTTAACGTTATTTCCGCATTGTTTATACTCGGAGAAACTGTCAACACTCATCTTCACATGTATTTTCGTGTATTTATTATATCATAAAAATATCATTATTTATCTATTTCAATCATATTCATTTTCTTTTAATCATGCATCCGAAATAAACCAAAAAAACAAGCAAAAAGATAATTGTGTGAAAACTAGGGGTAACATGGTCTATTTTCATCAAATCCCCCCTTTTATGAATCTGGAGCTAACCTATTAGCCAAACGCTTTTCAATGGCAGCTACAGATTCTCAGAGAAGTGGATTCTCAGAGAATCCAGAACAGAAGCTGAAAAATAAGAATCTGGAGCTCTACCAAACAGGCGCGCGATGGATAATGGGTTGGGGAACGGAGGGTGGGGATTGCGGGAGCGCGGGATCCTACGGCGGACATTGAATTGGGGGAAATCCATAGTCTTCCCTCCGACGCCGCTCCTAAGTGTGGACATTTTTTTTACTCCGCTTCGGAGTAATCCATTTTGGAAACGATGATGGGGCTTTCCTGTAGGCCTGTTATATGGCTGTGATCGTTTCAGCTTCAACTTCTGACTTTCGGCTTATTTTTCACTATTCATAAATTTCGTCTTTTTCTGAACTTTTGGTTTTTTGTGAGCTTTTTTGCCGGTTCTTTTTTCCCATATTTGTTTGTATTATATGTAATGGGCTAACATATTTTTTATTTTTTTTAAATTTAATTATGCTAAATAAGCATCTATCAGCTACAGTGTTTTTTTAGCCAGCTACAGTGCTTTTCAGCCATAAGCCACCCAAAAAAAAGCCCAAATGATCACCATATAAACAACTTCGGGGTCAGTTTTGTCCAAACAAGTGGCACGCATATTTAGGGCCTGTTCTTTTTTGCTACGGCTTGTAGCTTTTGGCTGCGGCTTGTGACTTTTGAGCTGTTTGTACGAGAGATTACAGAGTAACAGAAACTTACGTACGGTTTTTAGTGATATAAATGAAGTCAGTAAAGTATATACTACAATTAACTAGTAGACCCTATCTTAAAAAAATACTCTGTTTAAAAGCTAGTTACTGTAGAAAAACTGAAAAGCAGCTTTTAGAAGCTGAAAAGAACAGGACCTTAGCCTAGCCTAGGCATGGCCCAGTGAGCTGACGGGCTGTCTCAGGCCAATCCATCCCGATAGGCCAAAGGACCCATTTAGTTCATTTGGCATGATCTTTTTAAAAAATAAGAGAAAATCCTAGAAAACATATAAATTTTAAAAATACAAATAAAATTATTTATACTTATAAAATTAACTATACAAAATTTAAAATGATAAAAATATTTAAAAAGAACGATCGTACCATGCTGGACCATACCCGACCCAATACTATGTGTAATGTGTCGTGCCGGTATGCTGGGCCAAGGCGGCGGCCTAGCCACGGCCCAGCTCCTCATGTCGTGCCGGCCTGGCACGATCCGTCGTGGGCCATGTCGTGCCCTGGGCAAGAAGAGGGCCTTGCTTCAGACAAAACACATATGTATATGTATCAGTTATTCAATTCCAAGGAATATAGAAATTATAAAACATATCAAGTATGCATCATGAGTGTACTAAGGTACGTTAAAAAGTAATAGAATATATTCATAAGGTTTAAATTAAATGCTAGATTTTATTTTTAAGACGGGGTCTGTAGATAGATTGTAATATACACAGTACTAAGTTCAGCTATACTGATAAAAATCACATACGACTATTTCCCTCTACATACTGTCTCTCTCGAATAATCAGAATTTAAAAATCATAAGCCAAAAGTAAAAGCCACAGTAAAAAACCCACCCATGAATCAAGAATGCAGCAACCTACAGAAATGCAACATTTAAGTTTCAGATCAATGTCCCATTGCTGCCAATTGTTCCATTGATAATTTTACTCGATGCTAGTTGCGTTGTTCACTGTGGGAACTGGCCGAACTGGACCATAGGATCTAACTAGGGCCCGTTCATATAGGGTGTGTTTGGTTGCTGGGATGGGGTGGGATAGAATGGGATGGTTCCTTTGACCAAGCCTATCCATGTGTTTGGTTTGAGGGATGGGGTGGGATGGAATGGTCCAAAGTGGGATGAGCCTATGCAAATTTAGAGAATATTCTTCTTAGATGCTGGACCATGTGGTTCCACTTTTTTTATGGAACCATCTCATCCCATCCCATTCCACTCCATCCCAGCAACCAAACACACCCATAGGCTTTTAGTTTTGGTTTATGAATAATATTAGTTTGTAGAGAGAGACATTTACGTGCGATTTTGGTCGATATAAATAAAATTGTTACAGTGTATACTACAAAATCTACAATTGACTGGTAGAGCCCATCTTGAAAAGATATTCTGTTTGAAAGCTATGTACCATAGAAAGCTATTTACTATAGAAAAACAGATTTTAGAAGCCAATATGAACTCTCTTACTAAATCTTTCTAGTTTCTTTAGAGTTTTCCTAATCTTTCTGGAATTCAAGTTCAATTATTCATGCTAATGTTAGATATTGACGAGTGCCAACATTCGCCGGAAACCCAAGATTTCCCTTGTACCTTTTGAGAGATCATGTGAGTAGGTTTAGATCAATTTGTGATGTTTAATTAGCAGTTAGGTTGAGTTGAATCTAAGATTTTGCAAAGGATTTGCAATTCCCTGAAAATTCGATTTGTTGTCAGTTTTGGGTGATAGTACCAGCTAGGCAATAGTAGTAGTACCAACATGATGTTGGAGGTAGTACAAGGCTTAGGTAGCGGTACTACCGTAGGTACGGTATGAAGGTCTCTAGATGGCGATAGCTTTTTTCAGAGAGGGGCGTTTCCTAGTTTAGCTAGATCCGGTTGTATCGGTGCATAACCGTATTACTACTAGAGGAACAGTAGTATCGGCCTTGGCAAGCAGTTATACCGCTCCCCTGTTACCGGGAATTGGATGATGCCGGTAGTACCAGCCAGTGATTGGCTGTACGACCGGGGCAGTATGACCAGCATGATAAGTGCTATTATATCGGCTGAGGCGGTTAGGTTCTAAAAATTGAGAATTGTGAGAGGGGTGATCTTAGAACTTCTGTCTTTTGCATTGTGTTGCGTCTTGTATGTTTATGATAACATAAGTCAAGTTGTGAAGAACTTGTATCCAACAAAAAAATTCTTGGTCTTTGAATGTGCAGGAAAATTTGGAGTCAACTATGGTCAACGATGAGTGACTAAGACTAGGTCAGGGTGGATCGAGGTTTAGGGCGGTCAAGGAGGTTATGTGGAATGGTTGGGCTCAAAGCTGTGCTCTAGTATCCATCTAAATTGGATAGGGTATTGATTCTCACAATTAAAAATGCATATATAGGATATTGAACTTTCAATTAGTGATAGCCATCATTAAAATTAACCTACAAATGAAGACTTTATTATTGTTCGCTTGTCGCAACTGCAGAGCAATAAGCATTATTAGATAATGAAGCAGCCCACAACGAATAGAGAAAGATATGTTAGCTCTAACAGGACCAATCAAGAGACTACCACGGGATATCCATGGACAGCAGTAGAGTTGTACCCCTGCTTTCGTCCACATCCATGTCATTGTGGCACAAATTTGACATCTTGTCTGCACAGATCTGTTCCTGATCATTCTCCTCCTCGTTAAGAAACTGCCCATCGTTGCCAGTCAGGACCAATCGTCGATCCCTCAGCTTTCTCAACTCCTTTTCACACTTCAAGGACAAGTGCTGCTTCATCAACCTTCTCAGAGCTTCAAGTTCAATTGCAACTTCTACCATCCTTGGTCTCTCTTCTCCTTTAAGCCTCAAGCATTTCAAAGCATGCTGGGCAACCACATTAACATGCCTAATTCCAGCTTCCTTAACCACTGCGCAATCAAAAATCTCCAACAACCGATTCTGCTCGGCAAGCGTGGTGAAATGCGAGGCTAGATTTCTTCCCTCTTCTGGCCTGTGATAAATTATAGGCTTTTCTCTTGTAAGTAGATCAACAAGGGACTAGCCTTGAAGCCCCAAAGTCGGATACCTTTGCGGTGTAACTCTCATCAAGAAGTATGTTGGCTGACTTGACATCCCGGTGGATGATTGGTACCTTCGTTGCCAGATGAAGATATGCAAGCGCTGATGCAGTTTCAACCGCTATCCATAGATGATGCTCCCATGAAATCGGTGCAGACTTGGTATTGTGAAGATGGTGAAAAAGAGCTCCATAATCCATTAGATATAAATTCATACACCAATAAAGGAACCTCAGTCTCAAGACAACAGCCTAACAGTCTGACCACATTTTTGTGCTCGATTTGTGAAAGAATGACTAGGTCATTGATAAATTGTTCCATTTGACTTTCATCAACAAACTTCGACTTCTTGATGGACACAACTGTTTGATCAGACAATAGGCCCTTTTACACAGTACCATATCCACCTGGACCAATAATATGGCTCTCAGTCTCTGACTGAGGTTATTTGTTGCAAATTGAAGCTCGCTGGACGTAAATACCCTGTAGGTGCCCTCTGCGCATATATCTGTTGCTGCAGAAACAAGCCTCCATTCTGCAAGAAGTATCGTTGCTTCTGCTTCTCAAGCTTCCTCTTCTTGATAAGCCAGTATGTCCAGAAGCTGAGTAGGACAAAGAACCACCATCAAAGCTAGAACTACACCTGAGACGTGTTGGAAACAAATTATTACTTCCACCCAAGCCAAAGTTCACAGAGGGAATTCATCAAAAAATAAATAAATGATACAAGGTTTGGGGAACTTACCTACTGTAATTGATGGATTCATCAATATCTTTCACACAAATTGATGGACGAAACCGAAAAGAAATCAGAACCAAGCATGCTCTTGACAGAAAACCATAAGCAGCAAATTACAAAATTCCTACCTCTACATCCTCCAAAAGCTGGTGGTACATAAGGATTCCCACTGTACCCTTGGGGGCAGTTGCAGCGGTAGCCAATTCCGTTTGTGCGTCGTAACACTGTGTTTTCGTTGCAAGCATATGCTGGAGTGTTCCTGATCACCTCCTAACAGCTGCCGCCAGAGATGGACCACTCAAGCACGACCGGTCTGCTCTCACTCCATGGATCGCTGTCCCAAGTCACGGCGCAAGAACTCATACGCATCCTTGTCCACGGTGAACGCCTTGCTGCATGGCTCACTGGTTCTGAATGACAGACGAATCTATATAGGTTTTATTTATCATATACCCTCCCCTTAGATGGAAATTCAGGATTTACTCTCCTGGCCCACGCGTCAGTGACTTATAATGACCCCACATATCATTGAGGTGGGAGGGTAAATCCTGAATTTCTTAACTAAGTGGAGGGTATATGATCCAATCCCCATCTATATATATATACATGCAACTGCTCAACAATGGGCCAGGCGACGAATCAACTATCTGGGCCTCCTAAGAGTCCTCCTTAATGAGGAGAGTAATTCTAACCAAATAGCCAACCCAAAGCCCACCGATAATCACCATCTCTCATCGGAAAAACAACACAAACCAGTGTCTGTTCTTTTCGGCTGCGGCTTTTAGCTGAAATTTTTGAATTTTGGCTGTTTACGGTACAGATTACAGAGAGACAGATATTCATTTGCGATTTTGGCTGGTACAGATGTTGAGCTTTTAACGTGTAGATCGTTTAACTTGTAGATCGCGTCTTGAAAAAATAATCTGTTTGAAAGTTAGGTACTGTAGCAAAAACTAAAAACCGTCAGTTTTTGAGGTAAAGAACAGGCCCTATGGCATAGGATCTGACCTCCTCGCCTCGCCGCCATGTAGGGGAACTCCGGCGACCGGCCCCCTCCTCGACCTCCAGGCCGCAGTGTCCACCGCCCAGATTCTCTGCGCCAGGGAGCGCGGCGGCGACGGCATCGTAGGGGGCCCAGCTATGGGCCTTGGCCACTTGGACGGCCAAGGCTTGGACTGTAACCGGCGGGGAGGCCCTGTGGCTGGCGCCATCGAGGCGGGGGATGTGGCGCCGGTTGTCGATGTGAAGATGGGTTCATTTCTGATCGAAAAGAGAGGAGAGATGGAACCCAAGGAGTAGATGACTACGCAAAATGCGTAGAAGATCCGTGGCAGTCGATTAGAATGGTATTAAGGCCACACGGGTCCAGTTTACAGTGTACATGATTATTCACGTGAACAAGAAGAATATCTTGAAACGGAAATTGAAATAGCAGACATGACCCCTACATAAGGGCATCTGTAGTGTATATAACCCAAGGGGTCTTAAGATGTGTCCCATCTAAATCTTAAGGTTGACTCCATAGTGTATATAAACTAAGGGGCCTTAAGACGGTCACACTTGGCAGATAAAAAAAATTATATTTTAATGCTTGTGGTCAGGTCTTTAGCTTGAAGACCAGCCTTAAGCCTTTTTTGCTTATAGCCTGCTTAAGGTCACCCCTGTAATGTATAAGGTTGACCTTAAAGTGGCTTAAGACCCTCTATTTTCATACACAACAGATGCCCTAAAGAGCAGTGCTGCAATGACACGCAACTAGAGTATACACAAAAATAATCTTCTTGCGTATTACGGAAAATTCACGGAGATTTCAGACATTCTTTTTAGACTACGACATATTAGTCTAAATTGTGCTCATTTCAGCTTACATAAATCAGTTTATATTTATAACTTCTTAATTTCGTTTTTTCTAACTTTTTAGGCTTTTTTACCTTTTCTTTTTTCGTATTTATTTGCGTTGTCCATAATACTAAACTGTTTTTTTATTTTTATTTTTTTAAATTTAATTACGTCGAAAAACCACAAACAGAAACAAGTACAATGCAAAATAAACCAACTACAGTGTAAAATAAACCATAAATAGACTTATAAAAGCCCAACTGAGCGCCAATAAACAATGATCACTGAAAGAAGCCGAAGCAAAGAATCAGCTAAAAATCTAAAAAGAAGAGAGGCACATTGATTACAGGTACATTGACTTGCTACACATTCTTCTAAACATACAGTGGAAGCAACTATTAATTCTCGACAATAAATAGCAGCAGGCAGATCTGAAATATAATTGAGAGCATTAGACATGACACCGTCAGAAAATTAACCTATCACCTATTGGCTATATGATGATGGAGAAGTTTAGCTAGCAAATAGACATCCTAAAATGCTGAAGTTAGTACTTTACACGAGACAGCTATTCCAAAAGCCGTGGTTACCAACGCTAGTTGCTCTTCAAAGAATGCCCCTCCATGTAGTCGTTGGCTCAACTGCTGTGTGAGAACCGAGCAGCAGTCGTCATGAGAGCCGATCTCAAGCTCCGGTTAGAAATACATAAGCGCTATTGATCTTTACATGTCACCACTGCCAATTAGAGATCAGCTGTTCCCAAGTTATCACGAAGCAACCGTGTCAATCTGCCTCTTCACTGATGTAGCCCAAATGATTGAATGGGTTGCCTCTTCAATTAACAGAAATGTACAGGAAACCCGCAGGCCCAAGGCTGGCAAACCAATACCAACCATATTTAGCATTACAGTTGATGCCTATGATGGATCTCGCACTGCAGGACTAGCCATTCTAACACGGTGAGCAACAGCTAGAGGTGGCCTGCCAAGTGCTTCCAATATCCTAGTGAACACAACCTTCGCGGGGACGCATGTGACTAGTGGAACCACACCCTCTGTTTCGATAAGGCCACCAAAAATGCCACCGCGCCTATGCGCCTTTGCTTGACCACCTTCTCCGTGATGTCTTTTTCCAGTGGAAATGGAAGAGAGGGTTCTGACCTTCTGGCTTGACAGGCTTGCTTTCTTGGAGTGCTTCTTTTGAGACTTAGACGCCGATGACCTCCTGGCGTTTGACATGCTTTTCTTATCAACCTTAACCTGGTGGTTTGAAGAAGTTGGGTATTTTCTAAAGACTGGTTTCATCTCCCAGTCTGGATATGCAAAGCCACCTTCATAATCAACATCCATTGATGCTCCTGAAGGATTAGAACGGGGAATTCTTTGCATGGCAGTCCTCCTGCCTGTACGGCAAGCAGGTGGAGCTCCTGTTCTATCTTCCAGACTAATATCACCACAAGAAACCAGGTGATCAGTGGAACCATCTTCAAGTGTTTCAATTTGGATAGGGTGTCCAACAATTGCTTTGCCATTCAGTCTGCTCATTAAGCAAACAAGAGGAACATGCTCTCCCTGGTAGCTGGCCTGGACCTTCAAGTCAACATCAAACAAAATTGGGCCCATGCCACCAAGACGCGAACTGTACTTTTGGTAAAATGAAGACCCATCCCAATATGCATTCCGATTAACACGGAATATCTGATCTGCATCCCTGTTTATGGGAGAAATCTTGGAAGAATCATTTTCGTAGCCATTAAAATAACCGTAGCTTCGGCTAAGATCTCTTGTAGCCTTCAAGGATGAAGGGTACGATCTACAATAGTACAAGTTAACCTCTGAATGGTCTGTCCCCTCAAATAAATCTGTTTCATCAGAATTGTAATTGAGCTCCTCTTTGATTTGGTAAAAACTTTGCTCAAGCAATTGCCGATTGGATGTTTGCATACTGTCTTTTCTATGATTTCTACCATTTGTCACATACAGAGATCCTTGCATGAAACCATTGGGTCTATATAACCAGGGATTTCCATCTGTCATATCCACTGATCTCTTTGCTGCATTACGGCTATTACGTTTACCTTTCATACGCCATTGGGAGACACCCAGCTCAGAAGAACCAGCCTCTTCCTCTGATTCATTCAACTGATGCATACAATTAGAATAGGTCACCTCATTATCATCATTATCCACATGCCTGAATTTGTCAGAAGCCGGAAGGAAATAAGGATCACGGGTGTGTGACTCTGGAGGAAGAATCATATTAGCACCTGCCCAAAAGACCGCCACAACAAAGGTGATCAAACAAGGCAAAATTCAAATCTCCACAGAACTAGAACACAACAATGGAAGTATAGTAATAGAATCTGAACCGCGGTAATGAAGGCTTAGCTAGAGTAAAACAGAAATCAAAACAACGGCATGCTTTACATATTTTGAGGAATTATCTAAATCTTTCTGGCTATCTCTTTGTTCTTGAACCAGGCAACGGCCTGATTCCACGATTGGCAGGATTCATCTTAACATAATTAAGTTGTAGGTTATTATATTGTCATATAAGCCAAGAAGGAAAGGCAGCACACAAGCTAATAGAATGCACGCAACACAAAGCAGCCATTAGAAAACATATGCTACTGCTCATTCAGCTCTACCTTACCCATTTCAGAACTACCCCCCACATAACAAAGACATGTGAGTGATGAATTTGATAAAGAAATGCTAGTGATTCCAGGGTATGTTTAAGCATAAAATTTGATTATACAAGATGACTTATTCCTGCATCTTTGTAGTCTATACTTATATACTACTATAAAATATGAGTCGTGTTCCTTCCTACATCCCTCCACCTTATGTATCCAGTCAATTTCTAACCATCTGATCAAGCACATCTATTGGCTCATATTCAAAACTGTTCCTGCCTTCTAAAATATTTGCCTTGTGAAATCGAAATAGCTGTTCATCAACAACACCATCCAACGGTTCTGATTAATGTTGATCCTGACTTCCCTCTAATTTCAGTAATTGATCATGACAAAAAAATATACAGTAATTAATTATGGTAATTAAGTTCTTCCTCACCATTAACCCTGTGCACTTGAGTTGAGCTGTGCATGTACATACAAACTCCTTCTGTCCTTCACTTCATGAATGATTCAAGTGAGGGTATATAGGTGAGTTTGCCACGTGGTATACAGGTAGGTCAGAAACGCAAGTCCAAAATGTGTTTTAGCTAGGGAAACTAAAGTTTTAAATTTATTTTACGTGAGGGATTTGGGACCATGTTCATTTCATATATGCAAAGTTGTTAAAATAGCGATTCTAGTCATAGAACCACGAAACCAATCCGACTCAAATCACATCTTGAGTTGTACCTAATAGAATCGTAGTGAAATCACGATCCTAATCGTAGAATCATGGTAGAATCGTGTAGAATTACGCATCATTCAAGATTATGAAAGATTTAGGTGTTTGGTTGTGTCACATCCCTCAATTCAAGTTGTATGTTAAGTACTAAGTAGTTAATAGTTTGGACATTAACATTCGGAGGTTTGGAATAATAAAAATTAATTTGATTATCTATTTATTCACTTTTTATGTAAAATAATCAGATTATGGTAATATTGATAACATCATTCTTCTAGTCGTAACTCTCAACGACTTAGAATTTAAACTATGATTCTAGTCATGAATAAGATACATTTATTAATCAAATTAGATGCCAAATGACCAAATAAACACTCATATCACTCTTGGAATACATGGTAAATTGGAAAAAATATATGTTTTTGGTATAATCAGGTAGCATCTTAGATTCCACGATTCAATCCTAAAATGCGATCCTACCAGAATGTCTCTGATCCGATTCAAGATTCTGATTCTGGCAACGTAGCTCATATGCTCCTATCATCAATGTTTTTTACGAGTGACAGCATCTGTGCAAGCCAAACATTTGTGTCGCCATGTTTAAGAAAGGAAGTCTAGGAGGTAGGAATTAAAAACACATTGAGTAGACTTCAGCTGCTAGCTGTACTTTTCTACGCTTATGATGTATACTTACATACCACTAAAGTAGGAATTAAAAACACATTGAGTAGACTTCAGCTGCTAGCTGTACTTTTCTACGCTTATGATGTATACTTACATACCACCAAGTATGATATCAATATAAAAAGCTATCCGTTTTTGTAGTACTTTATTATGCTGTGCTTTATGTTATATTTGATTACTTCAATGCTATACTCTAAACTGTTTGGTAACACGTACTTTGGGCGATGCAAAAACCTGCTAACGGTTTTGGCAATGTAGATTCATGTATATGCGTACTACTAAACATTGAAAAGGAGAAATATTAGCTAGGTGTACACACATACTTTGCAAAAGCTCAGCATCATCTTCTGTTTCACTTTCTGAGCATTCCCTCTCTGAAGACTCAGATATGTGCTTCTCAACAAGGTCAGAAGACGTCTGCCCCTCAGAAAAAGAACCATGATGCTGTAGATAACTCTCATTCTCAAAATCTGCTCCTGTAGAAGCCATCTGTACAGAAAGTAAATCGCTATGACTATGAGTTTCACCAGAATCACTAGGCAGGTATACATATCTACTTCTTTTAGCCCTGTAGGTCGCAGGTGATGGATCCTTATCTCCCCCAATTAAGACAGCTCCATAATCATCACTATGCTGTGAATGATGAGGCAATTTTGCACTGGTCTGCAAAACTTGAACAAGTGGCCGGCGTCTGTCACATTTTTCAATAGATTCTTCAAAATCACTTCCATCCGATCTATTCTTTTTCACAATTGTACTTTTCTCCTTGCTCTCTAAACTTGCTCCTGCCTGAATATGTCTCGTATGGGAGAAGTCATTCAGGTGAGTACTGGTAAGATTCTCAGAAATGCCCCATGAAAGATATTCTGAAAACCTCTTTGAACCAGCATGGGGAAAATACTGCTCAGTTTCTCTTTTTGTATCAAGATGAGTAGATACATCTTTCCGTTTCTTACTCTTTTTGCTCTTGTAGCGAGTACTTCCAAGATCTTTGCGATGTTTAGTGCAAGCTGCATTTCATGAAGAGCTGAGATTTTATATCCAGCATACTGGCCATGAAGCTCTTGTATACCATTTAAGTAACAACATGAAGAAAGTTATTTCAACTCTGTCATATAAGAGGACTTACCGGAAATGTTAGCAGGTGTGAAACATTGAGTCTGATGCTTCGATGCAAGCTGCTTCCTCTCCAATTCAAGAGCATGAAGAATAGCATCTTCTCTCCGTGCATATTTCTCTCTTTTCTTTGCTAGAGTCCCTTGACTTTGAGTAGCCTCTGCCCTCTCAATACAAGCATCAAACTCCCCACACCTGAACGCTTTAACACGCTTTGATTTCTCAAGGTTGTACCAGTCCCTATGAATAACCAAAAGGATGCATAGTTAATACAAAAGGAGCAATGTGTCAGAAGCTTCAAAGTTTTAAAAAGTCAAACTACACAAGGTGATTCCGTATTCTAAGAAATGAACAGATAATACAAATGTGTAGTTTGGATATTAATTGCTGAAGAAAACGGTTTAAATGAAATAGAATTGGAAATGAAACACTAGTAAATATCAGCTACTATTCCTGAATGCAGATTAGCAAAAGGACTAGTATAAATCTTTAAAAATATATTGTTAACAGTAACTTGACAAAATATTACACAGTACAATTTCACTTGAGTTGAAGATTGGGAAATTTGTAAAGGACTCGTTCCCTCCCTCCTGTTTGGTTTCTACAAAGCAAACATCTCCCCATCCAACATAAAATCAAATTTTCTCTGCACAACCAGCATTTGTTTGGTTTCTGCAAAGCAAACACATAAATAAAAGTTTCTCTGCAGAACCAACATGCTAAACATAGAAACAATATAGCAACCCTAAAAATACATAAGCCAAGATCTTGCAGATTATTCAGGAATAAGTGGTACAAATCAATCATATTACCTTATTCTAGTTTGGTTTTTCAATCCTAGAGCCTTCATATATCAAATAATTTTCACTATATATCTAACCACAGAATACCATGAAAACACCTTTGCAAGTTTTTCACGAAAAAGTAAACAATTAACAGTTTACAGCTTACAACAATTTCACTATATATCCTATGAACAACAGCTCTAAATTTCTCTCAAAATCTATAACATCAAATGTATAACAATAGGGCACATAAAAAACAAACAGACTAGCACTGAGCTTAACAACAAGCATGGAACATCACAGGTCCTAGTACACCCCCATAGTTTCTTCCATCCAAGTTCCAAACAAGGAAATATCTCAGCATCCCAAAGGATCAGAAACAACAACTAATCCAAAACCTCCCAAGTCACAGGCTTTAGAACTAAAAACAGAAGGCAAAGATGGGAGTGGAAACTCACACGCTGGCGTCCTCACGGCCGAGAAGCTTGACCGGCGTGCCGGACCGAGACATGATCTGCGACGGCGGCAGCTCATCGGGCCCCAGGATCCTGCCGGGCCACCATGACCCATTCCTCCGCCGCACCCACACGATGGTCCCCGGCGAGGTAACCCCGACGCCGCAGCAGCCCTCCTCCCCGCCTCCCCCTCCTCCTCCCCCTCCTCTCTCCGAGCTCCCCCCCATCCCGCCCCGCCTCCCCCCACCTAGCCAAACCCTAACGGCTAACCGTGCCGCCTCACCCCGCTTCTAGAAGCTTCCCTCCCGTTCGAGATCTGCCTTCCATTCAAATCCCGGAGGGTGCCGGCATCTAGAAGCGTCCCTCCCCGGCGCCTCCTCCGCGCGGCTTGTTCCGCCTAGATCGCGCTGTCCTCGCCCTCGCTCCCCCTCCCGCAGCTTCTAGAAGCTTTCCTCCCAAGGCTTCTACAGAGAGCCTCCTCGTCCTCCTATTCCTCCTCCTCCGCAGCCGCCGACGCGGGGTAGGGCTCCGGCTTTGTCGCTGGTTAGCTGCCGGCAAGGCGGTCGGCTCCCGCTAGCTGCCGGAGAGGCGGTCGTCTCCGGCGCGCCTCCGGAATATTTTTTCCCTCCTCTTTCTATGAGAAAAAAGTGGGAAATAAAAGGCAAACAAAAAAGGTTTTCTTTCCTTTGTTTTTTTTTTGGGGGTTGGGGGGTGGGGTACTGGGGTGTGGGGGGGGGGGCAGTTTTGTTCTTGGTTTCGGGTGGTCCGGTCCGGTCTGCGTGCGAAAGAGGGAAGGGGAAACGGAAAAGAGAATTAAGGGCAACCGACGCGTCGAGCCCGGCAGGAAGGAAACGCATGGGCCGAGTCGGTCGAGTTTTGGCTTCTATTGTTATAATAGCTAGATTTTAAATAATATATTTTTAAGATAATATCTATAATTAGATTGTGATAGATATTATACATACGATTATTTTTATTTATATATGTTTCTTGCAAATAACCATGATTCAAAAATCATAAGCCAAAAACTAAAATCATATCCTAAAAAACCCACCCACGCTCGTTAAGGAAGCTCGAGGAGTCTATGTGCCGGATGACGAGGGAGGCGTCTTGCCTACGGTTTTTCGGTTTTCCAGCTGGGTTGGTACATGACTACACCTATGGGAATGTGGTTATTATAGACACATCACTATAGATGATGAAATATGTTACTATAACGACAGCGATAGTCATATGGCTGTTTTTTAATATACTGGTTTTTAGATTCATTGTTGGCCTTTTCAAAGAAAACTTATTAATGTATGACACTTGTTTGTGCCTTAATAGTCAATAATGACCTAAAAGAGAGAGTTTTTGGAACATATGGCACTGTTTGAATCCGTATTTACAAAAATATCAGTATACGCATGGTATTAGCAAAAATAGCATTTTTGCCGCCCGGGCACCAGGCGCCGATGCTGTAGAGCCGATATGTGCCCCTTGCCGCCTGGCCACCATATCTCCAACTGCGCACGACACCTCCAATGTTGTTTAGGAGTCGACAAACTCTAATAGTAATAAATCAAACCTCTCGCTTGACTCTCACCACATGCAACAAATGCACAAGCTCGAGTAGATATACAATCCACTTCTAGATGCAACACATGCAATCTAGAGCCTTCCTCCTTACTCACAAGGTGCAACACATGCACAATTGAGATGAGCACCTCACACTAGCTCAAGAGAGTGAAATGAAGTGAAGCATTACTTTTCCAACCGGCCACAAGGGGGTATATATACGCCACACCTCAAAACTAGCCGTTGGGACAGAAAAACGGGATTTCCAAAAGAACCACAGGCAAACGACTGGTACTTTTGCTTCTCTCAGCAACGGTCAGAAAACTAGCCGTTGCAGACAAATCCAGTAGTTTCGACATGCAAAGTCTGGTACTACCGATCATCGAAAGTACCGCAACACTCGTGCGGAACTACCGATTTTCTCAGGGACGGGAAGACTCCACACAGGTGTCTCTCTAGAAAAACATACCGCTACATAAGCCGGTTATTCCGCAAATCGGAAGTATCACTCACATAGAGCCAATAGTACCGCTCGCTGATCAAACCGCTCACACAGAGCCGATCGGACCACTAACACAGAGCTGGTCAAAAGTATCGATCGTCAAATACACTGGTCCTCGACCATGTCAGATGATTCGACCACTCAGGTCTTCGACCACTTTGTCCGGTTCGACCACACAGATCTCCGACTATGCTGATCTCAAACCACGCTGGTCTCCGACCACGTTGTCCGGATCGACCACACAGGTCTCCGACTACGCTGATCTCCGACCACACTGGTCTCCGACTACGTTGTTTGGATTGACCATATAAGTCTCCGACTATGCTGGTCTTTGACCACTCAGGTCTCAACCATGTCGACCATGTCGATTTTCGACCATGCCGGTCTCCAATCACACAGATCTCTGACTACTCCGTCGATCTTCAACCACGTTGTTTTAATCATGTCAGTTCGACCACGTCGATTTCGATCACACAGGTCTCAACCACATCAGTTTGACTATGCTGGTTTTGATCACATAGATCTCGATCACGTCGGTTTCAATCACATTGGTTTCGATCACATAGATCTTGACCACGTTGGTTTCGACTACTTTGATCTTTGACTACACAGGTCATCGACCACGTCGATCTTCGATCTCATTGGTTCGACTACGTCGGTTTTGACCATGCTGGTTTCTGACCACATTAATCTTCGACCATACAAGTCTTCGATCACATTGGTTCGACCACAACGATTCTCGACCACATGGGTCTTCCGACTACCAACAGACGCGATAGTTCTGTGATTACAATGTCGGTAGTTCCGACTAGTAGTAGTACTGTAGAATACACTATGATAGTTACGATTTCCCTGATAAATGCATATACTTCAACAGATTTTACAAAACACATTTGAAAACTATAGTATTATGCACATAAGGGTTATCCATAATTCCCAATAAGTTGCAAAACATATTTGCACACTTTTATAATCTTGACACAAGAATTATATATATAAGCTTCAATCATTTGCAAAACATATTTACAAATATAAGTCTCATACTATAAAAAATGGAAATATGGACTTCAAGCACTTGCAAAACATATTTGCAATATATAGTCATATATTACAAGGATTTAACACATGAGCTTCAACTATTTACAAAACACATTCGTAAACGCAAACTTCATGCCAAGGAGAGCTAGAAGAGATGAGATTGAGGTATCAACATATGATGAGACAAAAGCTACTAGACATGACCCCTCTTAATAGTACGGCAACATATACTAGCAACCTGGTCTTCTAACCAAACATCAAGACCGGTAAAAGACTAGGAACACATCCTTAGCCTTAGATAGTTATACCTTTTTCTTGAGTCATAGTCTTGACATGCATCAATTCATGATGCATCCATTACTTCAACTCCATCAACACATGATAGGTCTTCGCTTGACTTAATGATCAACACATGATCATCTCCTCTTGGACATGCATCTTCTTCTTGATGGCCTTTAACACATGATGACATCTTCCATCTTAACTTGATGATCTTCAACTTATGAAGTTATCCAAAGTCTTCCTCATTTGTGGAGCTGAACTTATTCATCTAAATCATGAAAAATGTTAGTCCACAAAATAATTGTCATCAATTATCAAACTTCACCATTAATACATAATAGAGGGATTAGATTCTATAATCTTTCCTTTTTTATAATTCATGATAATCTAAACTAATAATGAGATATAAATTGAATTGTAGGTATACAACATGTACACAACATTTATATACTCTAAGATAAGTTTTTAAAGCAAAACTTATTTATCATGTTATCATTAATCATCCAACTATTAACAGATAATGGACTACACAAGCTATGTATACTCAAGGGATATATTTCAAAGTAAAGATTCTTAATATGTGGAAATGGAATATGGATTAATACTAATGAAACTACAAAACATAGAATGAACTCCTCCTAAATGTATGCATACAAGAATGTATTGTGAAAGCATATGCACATATTCAAGTTCGGCTTATTTGGTGAATTCATTCTATATTTTGGATCCGATGAATGTAATAAGATAAGAATATGATATTGAATACATACCCTTTATAATTTTTACCTTTTTTATCTAAATGAGACTAAGCAATATCATAATCAATAAACATATTAGCCTCACAATTGTATTTATCATTATCACCAAAACCAACTTAATAGAATTTGAACTTATAGGCGTGCTTGCCACGCGTCGTGTCAGCCATAGCTCGACCCTATCCGCACAGAGATGGCATGGCATGTGAGAACTTGGCCGTTGCATGTGTTAAAATGCTCTCGACAGGGCCTTTCACTGGATAGGCTCATTTGTTCATTTGAAGCCAGGAGAAATTGAGAGAGGGAAATAAGAGAGGCCGTGAGAGGAACTAATTTTTTTGTACTGGAAAACCTCGCATGGAATCCTTCTGATACCTCGCTGACATGTGGCTCAGCACTTAAAGGACCCACATGTCAGCCAAATACTTAAGTTTTCTAAATATCTTCGCCCGTAACACAACGGAGCGGTGGTTCAACTTCGAATACCCACCTCCTCTTCATCCACTTCCTTCCCTTGTACACCACTCCTAAATTTCTCTAACTCCTCCCCTCCTACCCACCACTGTCTTCCCTTGTGCCCCTATTCGCTTTGGTTCCCTGGTTTGAAACCCTAGGGCTCGAGGGGGATAGAGTTTGGATCGCGATGGTAGCAGCAGAGGTAGAGGGCCGCGGCGGAGAGTCAGTGATGTCGACGCCCGCTTCGGATGGGAGCCAGTCGGTGGAGGAGCGCATATTTGGTCAAGTTCTGATCCATCTTCACGTAGGTGGAGAACCTACACCAGCTTGGTATGGATGATCACCCACGCTCGGGACCACAATTTTAAATTTTTGGTTGGTGAATTAAATGAGCATCGCATATCACTAATTATGATTAAATTAACATGAATTAACATGATAAATTTAGAGCACATAAAATTCCAAAAATATTTGACAATTAGGATGACTATGTTAGGAGACTGCACATAAAATTTCATAATTTTTGGAGCTCGTCTGCTATATATAACAACTCCTACAAATATCATAATCATACAAATTTTTTAGCAATATTAAGAGTAGATAAAATTATCAAAAAAAGTACACAATAAAGCATATTGTGTCGGGAGGCTACATATACAATTTTTGTAATTTTTTAAGCTTGTTTACTATATTTAAAAAATTAAACAAACATGATATATAAAGTATTAATTTAAGCATGTAATTAAGCCGGTTTAATTACTTATCGTATGGTGGAGGGACGGCAGGCCACCTGCCGCTCGGTGGTCGGGCAGCAGGTTGCCTGCCGCACGGTGGTCGGGCGGCAGGGGGCATGTGTCCGCTCTACGGCATCGCGACCTGGTGACTGAGCGGCAAAAATGCCATTTTTGCTAATATTGCGCTCATACTGACATTTTTTTTGTAAATACGGGTTCAAACAGTGTCATATTAACTTAAATGAATTAAGAAAAATACATGCAAGTATCTAAATTGCTAGTCGTAGAAATTCTAATGTTCTATGTTCCTAAAAACCAAGTGCTGAGAGGAGAGAAAAGGTTTTTAGAATCCATGATGCATGTTGGATGAATAGAGACTACCAACGCTACGCAAGCCATGTTGGGAAACTGGTAGGTTACACTAGTGCAAATTAAAATTTTCTACCGTATAAACCAGAAAGCTATGTGAGTAGGAGATCATAAATTGTTACCACTAGACGCGTAGTGCACTGGAAATGGAGTTAAAGTGGCCGATTCATCATAGCGCGTGTCGGCATAGTAGAAGTAGTTGATCGTCATCTGGCTAATCTTCTCCTCTTTGCGATCATTCCGATCAGCGTCGCAGTCGCAGTAGCGCTTCTACCGAAGTTCACACATCCAGAGATGGAACACTGTACGTCGGCGTGCTAGCACCAGTGCACGCGACAAGGGGGTTATGAGAGTTGGCGGCTAGGGTTTCAATGGGTATGTCTCGGGATATCTCTTTTAGCCCCTATGCTTCTCTTTATATAGCCTCTAATCGGATTCTTATTTGATACAATTAGATATTGTATTCAGCTTAGAAAGCCGTTGACCGAATCTTTATCCAATACGAGTAGAGATTGTATCCTATTCGGAGAGCCTCTGATCAGATCCAATACGAGTAAAAACTGCATCTCACTTGGATTCTATGATCCAGACCATTATCGTTCCAACCCATTAAATGTATGACCCTGTATGTTCATATATATTTAGTCATAGCCAGAAAACTCTTTTTTACTCCATAAGTTGATAGCAGTCTCTATCAGGATATAACGACTCCCCAATATATATAAAGATCATATCGGATAAACCTACATAGTGTTTATGTACCAATCTATTTGTCTTACGATACTAGATCGAACTCAAGATGAGAAACGTGCTATCTTATGATAGCTTGATCCTTCACTCGAATCTGTAGTGGATTTCTCAGTTGTGATTGTCTCTTCAACCATATTCGGTATGGTCATGCACTTTCTTAATCCAACCATATCGAGGGATTTAGAAATATCTCTCCTGTTATATATAGGAGGGGCAAATTTCATTTTGATCGCTCACGTTCCTCCATATATTTCATACTAAATCTGAAAGACATCTTTATTACTACCCAATTACAGAGTTGTGTTTGGCAACCTCTAAGTAAACTATTACACATATAGAAAACTATGATGATATCATGTCTAAGAATTTTATATACACTATGTATGAGACCAACTGATAACACTTAAGAATATAATAATTTCTGTAATGTTTTATGGTAGGTCAATCCAACACTTTGTTCTCTAACATGTATCCATATTATTGATTTGATATCTTCATATCTATGTTCCATGAAATATGATCATCAATCAATACATATGATGATTTATAAATCATAATTGTCCTATATAATGATATAAGATCGGGGATAATTTAGAATAATATCAAAACATGAATAAAGAGTTCCCGATCAAATCATATACTTATTGATTAATATGAAATACAATTATTCAAGAAATAAAATAATAATTTATTCAAAAAGATCATAAATTTAAAAATAATATAATTATCTCTATAATCATCTCTAGGACTGTCGTTAACAATCTATTGCCTTCAAACTTATAAGCTAACATGAGGGAGTAAAAGGAGATGTACTTGCCTGCTGGGAAAGCAAATTGCCGTTGGTCACCAAGGAAGACGACCGCTTCCTTTAGATCCACTATTGAGAGGCCGAGGAAGGGATCATCACCGACCACCACATCTAAGGGATTGTTTGATTGCTAACCACACTTTACCAACAAAAATTGCCACACTTGCCTAAGTTGAGATGCTCAAATTCTTTGCCACACCTTAGCAAGCCTAAGGAAATCTCGCCACACTTTTTTGAGTCATTGACGCGTGGGACCTAGTTTGCTAGAAGGCAATCTTGCCACAATTGTGGCTGCAACCAACAGCTCCTAAAGTTGGTCAAGCTTGCCTAACCTTAGGCGTGGTAAACTGTGGCTGGCAACCAAACACCCTCTAAATCTGTCGTCTAATATCTTGTGTTAAAGTGATATGACTTTTGAATAAAATGATATTGTAGCGGGTGTTAAATTTTTTAGATATTTAATTAAAAATAGTGAAAAATGAAAAAAAATAAAAACATCGTTATATCTCTACGGGTCATACAAAAGAAAAAATAAACAAGAAAAAAAAGAAAAATTACGTTAAAAAAATTAATACATTCTAAATAAATTTTAACATTTAGAAGTTAGAAGTCGTGGTCATTTGAAATAGGGCCTTAAGGCCGAGAAAGAGTCAACAGTGTTGGCTACTACTTCTAGATTCTAGATTCAATTAATGGCCCTCGCCTCTCCTTCCTTCCCCGATTGGAGTGCCACTTAAAGCCCTGCTCCAAACACTGAGATAATTGGTTTTTTAGGACTCTAAATATTGGGCTTCGCATATTTAGGACTCCAAATGTCGGCTTCGCAAAATTAGTACTTATATCATTGACACTTTGATTTCTATGGTATCATACCTTATTTATTATTTCTTAATCTCTTTTCTTAATGCTTGGCACCTAATATGACTCTTATGCCCCTCTTCCCTTAATTTCTTAATCCATTTTCTTAATCCCTTAATTTCTATGATATTTTCCTAACTGTTTTGTTTGGATATAAAATGCAGGTGACTACTTTAAAGGATGGACATAATTGCATTTCAAGCAGCAAAATTATGGAACCAAGCATTAATTTTGCGAAGCATTAAGAAAAGGGATTAAGAAATTAAGGGAAGAGGGGTATAAGGGTCATATTAGGTGCCAAACATTAAGAAAAGAGATTAAGAAATAATAAATAAGGTATAATATCATAGAAATCAAAGTGTCAATGATATAAGTACTAATTTTGCGAAGCCAACGTTTGGAGTACTAAATATGCGAAGCCCAACGTTTAGAGTCCTAAAAAACCAATTATCTCTCCAAACACTGATCACAACCCAATATATGCTATCTCCGTTACCTTATCTCAAAGGGCTATATTGGTGTTATTTTTTCCTTATGCAATCACGCTACTCGGTCGCTAACCAGCAAAAACGTGAGCTTAAAGAAAACTTTTGGACTGCAATTAAAATACATTAATTCTTATTCCAGCTAACCAAATTTCCCAAGTAATTATCTGGCTAGATACTGCTTAATGATTATGATAAAAATGTAGCTGTATTATTTATACAACTGTAAAAGCTCTTGTACATACATAATTAATTTGCACCGTTATAATATAAAAAACACCAAAATTGACTGTGTAGAACTTGCAAACGTAGTAGCTTCTTTTAACATTGTTTTAATATATAATTTATAGATAGATAAATAGATAGGGGATCAAAATTTCTACAAAATTTGTAGTTCCAATTTAAGTCTAGATCGAAGTTGCAATTATATTGACAAAAAATAGGGGGCTTCTTCACATTTTTTTTACCGTTCTTGGGCGATTGATCAGCCATTGAATATATAATCGAACTTTCTGAAAGCATAAATTCTCCCACGGCTGGGTCCGGTGCTCCGGCCCTCATTTCTGCGGAAGTTCGGAAGACTCGTCCGGAGATTAAAAGGGGGAAAAAAAAAGAAAACCCATCCGGAACTGAAGAACGACAGAGTTCTTTTTAGCTTGTGGTTTAAGCTTTATAGCTTATAACTTTTTTAAATAAATAAACTGGATGATTTTTATCACTATTTTGAAACGATTTACTAAAACTTTTAAATGATTTATCAGCATTCGATTCATTAATACAAAAACTCATGCTATGATACAAACCATAATCCGCGGCCACAAACCATGACCATAAAACATAACATCAGACACCACAACAAAAAATGTTTTCTCCTTCTGAAAGAGGTGGTGACACTTTGCTACCACAGTTCGGGGATCTAGTGACAGACCGACCGGTAGGTTGAGGGGGCTAGGGCGCCCACCCTACTTTCGGTCGGAGAGTGGGTACCCCTAGCCCTACCTCTGGCTATGGAGTCACCAGCCACCACCACGTGCCATCCTGCCTCGTCGATATCTCGGTGAGTCGCCGAGTCGGTGACGGTGAGACCGTGAGGGACTGAGTCTTGAGACCTGAGTAACCGAGTAGAGTAAGCCATGCACTTGAGCCAACAACAGCATTGCAGCAAAGTGCTAAAAGGCAAATGGCCAAAGCGGCAAAGCCCACCAAGAAATATCGAGCGCAAGGGGCTAGCAGATGCGCAAAACTACGGAAGGGAAGCCCACATGTGGCCAGGCAGCCAGGTGAACAAAATGACCACTATATCCAATTAGACCACACCATAGCAACGACAAAGCAATTGATTCAATTTCGATCCCCTTCTCGGCTTCTCCTCCTCACCTCTTGCAGTTGGCAGCGCGGACAAGCAATGGACGGTGTTGGCGAGTGGGCGTGGCCCGTGGGCAAGTGCACGACGGTCGGGGGTGGGCCTGAGCCGGTGGCCAGTGGGGAAATCCGGGTGTGGCCATGTGGGGCACCGTCGCGCCATGCCACTGAGCAGGAGCAGTCGACCGAGCAGCCGTAGCGGCCACCTAGCGCCAGATCTAAACGCAGGAGGCGTGGGGCGTCGCGTCGAACAGTTGACCGGGCAGCGGCCAGTCGACCACCTAGCGCCCGATATGGAGTCTAGAGAGATGCGAGCAGGAGAGGGAGAGGTTAGAGGCGAGGCATATAGACAGTGAGGGAGGGGAGTCGACTCCGAGGCTGGGAGGGGAGGGCCAGTTGGCCGGAGGGACCTGCGACGCCATGTCGTCCGCCGTGGCCCTGGCGTGGTGGTCAGCCAAGAGCCAGCCAAAGAGTGACCTGAGAGGGGGAGGCCAATTGGAACTTACCTGGTGGAGTTGGGCTGTTGGGGCCATGACCGGTAAGTGGTAAATGGTTGTGGTGGTCTCCTTTGTATTTATGTATGATGTGCTCCTTTTAATGTTATGTATAATGTATTATGTGTAATGTTTCTACACAAAGGCAAAGCCTGAGAGCCCTCTTGTTCTATGAGACTATTACTAGAAGTATTGTGTAATGTTTCATCTATTTTCAATCTTTATAACTATTCATAAATGCATTTTTTGATTTCATCACTAACTACACATTTTAGTGTACAGATAGCTGTTTACGGTCCTGTTCTTTTCAGCTTCTAAAAGTTGCTTTTCGGCTTTTCTGCAGTAACTAACTTTTAAACAGTGTTTTAAATCTCCGGTTATGACGTTTAGCGGATGACTTCTCAAACAGCTAATAACGGAGCTAAATGAGGCTATAGCGGGCTATAGCGGCTAAATTATACATGGACTCAAATAGCTTCATCTGTCTAAAACAGCTATAGCGGCAGCTATAGCCGGAGATTTAAAACTATGCTTTTAAACGGAGTATTTTTTCAAGATAGAGTCTACTAGTTAATTGTAGTACATACTTTACTAACTTCATTTATATTAGCAAAAATCGCACGTGAGTTTCTGTTACTCTGTAATCTCTCGTATAAACAACCCAAAAGTCACAAGCCGCAGCCAAAAAGAACAGACCCTACATATATTTATAAGCTTTAGGTGGCACATTATCTATTACCGATATACAATTTTTGTTATATTTTGTATTTTTACTATATGCCTATTCTAATTATGTGTTATTTTAGATTACAAAATATAATTTATTTTATATTTAGTTTGTTTATCTTTTATGCGTTATATCCTACTAACCCCTAGAATTTAGTTCTAGATCCCTCATTACAGGGATCCTAATTGAAGCCATGCCCAATCTACCTTGCCGCCCTAGTTCCTCGACCTCTACAGCGCCGCCGATCTCACTGGTACAGACGCAGACTGCCCGAGTTAAATTCGATTCGTAACTCCATCCCGTGCTGTAATTTTGCTCACGATTTGATTGCTTGATGGGGCTCTTCGTTCATATCTCGTGGAGACGGCCGCATCGGGGGTGTGATGGATTGGGAGGGCAAAGAAGATTGATCCCCATTCAGATGACGGTCATTGTCCAGGACCAGGAGTAAGGATCTTAAGAACTTGTCCCGTTTCCTTTTCGACTAGTTTTTTTTAAGTATGATCTCTGTGTTCGGTAGTTGATTTCTTGAATGCACGATGCTGCTGTTTTCATGGCATAAGAGTAAGACCAAAGAAAGCCACCGTTAGCGATGAAAAAGGGATTTGGTCCTATTAATGCCCATGGCACGTCGATTTGATTCTTTGAACAAGACTACGAACTAGCAGTGCATACGCTTTACATGCAAAGAGTACCTTACACAATTTTGTGTCTCAGTCAATTCAATCAAATACCAAACCTAAGCCAAACATATGTAAGTGAAGTGGTGAATTCATTCTGCTCAATTCTGAAATGGAATGCAAATGGATAAGCGTGACAAGCCATAGCATTGACAACATATCGCGGATTAAGAACATAATAATTAATTTTATTATTATTTAGGTTTATCTACTTTTAGATTTATTCTATGTATTAGGGATAATTTTCATATTACTATGATTAGTTTCCATAATATAGAGATATGTTTCTTAGAGGATCAAGTTTAGCTCTCCTTATAAGATAAACAATATTATATCGTTATTATTAAGCAATGAACAATCAAACAAGTATCTAGTTTCCCCTTCTTCTAAAATCAGGACTCAAAGCCTCTCTACCATGTTAGGGAAGAGCCCAACTGGTGGCTAAATTAGGGTGAGCGCCCTACCCTTGGTCCTCAGAACCTGTATCCAACCACTGACGGTATCATTTGGTATCAAAGCCAATCGTTGCCCCTTCCACCATGTCGAGTAGCGAGGGTTTCGATTCCACGACAATCAACGACATGCTAGGTCGCATGATTGAGATAATAAAAAAAATGCTTGGTGTTCTAGTGGAGGAGAGAAGCTATGACGGGAGCAAGGAATATTTCACCAATTTGTTGGCCTTGATGGCAACCCCGTCGGCTGCAACCTTGGCCAAGATGGAGGAGCAGAAGGAGGTGATGCCTGTCGTTGCCAACATGGCTGCGCCGCCACTTCCATCACCTCCAGAACTAGCACCACCAACAATACCACTCCGGCTGTTGTCACCAACGCCTCCTCAAAGGGTAGCTTGGCCCTTAGCCGCACTCCTGGTGCGTTTGTCGAGGATGAGGGTTGCCGCTGTCCAGCAACAGTCTTTTCTACGTGGTTGACTGACGTTGTTCCATAGGCGACGAGGAGCGCAACAGCTGAGGGGCCAGGGCCGCTGTCACGTCCTCCTTACCATCATCATGCTCTATGGTAGTAAGGGTGTCACTGATGTCTCATGTTTGGTTGCTCATGCTGCCGACGTCTTCCTCAATGCCATGTCATGTTAAGGTACTTCTTTCTTGGGCTCTATATATCGGAGTGTTGCTTATTTGCTCTCAAGCAACCCGACGTCGGTACTAGTCACTCCTGTTAACATGGGGATGCGAAGGTCTCCGTCCGTTTCTTCCACCTGACAGCTCGAGGACGAGTTGTCTCGCCGCGAGGGATGGAATGTTATGGCGTGACAAGCCATAGCATTGGCAGCATATTGCATATTAGGAATATAATAATTAGTTTCCTAATTATTTGAGTTTATTTTCTTTTAGATTTATTCCATGTATTAGGGATAAGTTTTCTTAATATAGGGACATGTTTTTTGGGGATCAAGTCTAACTATCCCTATAAAAAAGACAATATTGTATCGTTATCATTAAACAATAAACAATCAAACAATTCTCTAGTCTCCCTTTCTTCTAAAGTCATGTTATAGTAGGGGATAGGCCAGGATGGCTTAGGATTGTACTCCTTGAGGAGGCTCTGATATAGAGACCAACCAGTTTAGAACTTGATTGCTTTATTGCTTGATTATGAGTGGTGTGACTCCTTTTTTTATATAGATGAGGTTAGCACTAACAATATGGAAACTAATACGATCTAATGCAACCAATCAACTAAAGATAATATTATACCCATACTATCTAAATATAAAGTTATGTATCTAACTATTCTTAATATAAAGATATACATTTAACTTTTTCTAATATGAAGATATGCTAAGACTATATCCTAAACATCAGCTACAAGACCATGCTATAGTACCGCACGGTACTGTTCATGCTACAGTACTCGTGATGCTACAGTTCTACGCCGTAACACTTCATCTCTCGCGGTGAGACAGCTCATCCTCGAGCTGTCAGGTAGCATCCACAGACTAAGACCTTCATGTCCCTATGTCGACGAAATGGCACAATGCCGCCGCATGGCATGGAAGATGATCAGCGAATTCCCGATGCACAATAGTGAGGATAATAACCCTCTAGTTTTGGTTGGCGTCGCAGGAGTCGCCGACAGCAAGGGCAAACGGTGTAGGCAGCAGCACCCTTCTTGGCCAGAGATGCAACGGTTGTGGGAAAGATGCGGCGACGTCGCTGACCCTCACATGACAACCATTGCGCTCCGCGTCTTCGAAGGCACGGTGTTGGACGACAACGGGGAGAAAACCGCTATTGAACCGTGGCAACCTTTCTTCTTGATAAAGGAATCAAAGGTGCAGCCAAGGATGGCTCCGCCGGTTGAAGCGTTGGTGACAAAGGCAAGCATGGCATCAGTGGCGGCATTGGTTCTGGCGGCAACATGGCCAGTGCCAATGTCGGCGCCGACGAAGGTGGTGGTAGCGTAGCTATTGCAATGGCACGTGATGCCTCCTCCTGCTCCTTTAACTTGTCCACCAACTCCATAGCCTTCTCGAGTAGGGCCATCAGCTCCTTGTTGTTAGCTTTCAAACTCTTCAAGTTGTCTAGAATGATAGTGCAGCACCAGAAACCATGGTGAGTGGATCTGATACCAAATGTTATGGTAGAGGATAGCCCAAGATGGTTTAGGATCGCTCTCCTTGTGGAAGTTCTGATCTGGAGACTAACTGGTTTAGAACTTGATTGCTTTATTGCTTGATTATGAATGGTGCGGCTCCTTTCTTTATATAGATGAGGTTAGTCTCTAATAATATGGAAATTAACACAATATAATGCAACTAATCAACTAAAGATGATATTATATCCATACTATCAAATATAAAGTTATGCATCTAACTATTCCTAGTATAAAGATATACATTTAACTTTTTCTAATATGAAGATATGCTAAGATTATATCCTAAACAACCGCTACAGTATCGTGCTACAGTACTCACGATGCTATAGTTCCGCGCTGTAACAAGTCAGGCCTCAGAACCTTTCTATCACGTCAGGGAAGAGCTCTGCCAGTGACTAGATGAGAGCAAACACCCTATCCTCACTACCGACCATATCAGTGACTGTGCCAGCAAATGCTAAATCAGAAGCATCACACCATCCCAGCAAGACTATTTTAAAGAGAAGGTGATGAGAAGTTATGGCATGAACTAATTCTCAAGAAATTTTGGCAGCCAACACTGAAGATAAGGCCTTTTCCCAGTCCTGCAGTCTTTTTCTAATAAGTTCGCACCTTGATAGATGCTAACAGAATAGAGTGAATGGTACATTGACTGAATAGCCATTATGATGCTACGGCTAGTTGAAGAGATTAATAGCGGCGTGCTGCATCTCCACAGCTCCAAGGAGCTTCTTAGCCACCGCACATGCATAAACTGAGGAGCCCTTAGATATCTGTACAATTGAAGAGATGGACTGTTACAATGTGTGTTAATACAATATACATGGGAAAATGATAAGATGTTGCTTTGAGTAAAGAAAATCGATAGTTACCTTTGTGTTGAACATAAATATACGGTGATCCCCAATAATTCCCCCAACCACATGGATGAGTTCAAGATGGAACTCATCCAGAACCTTTGCAGCACAAAGCAAAGAGTTGGCCTTTTTCGTTTCAGTGAACTTGATGTTGATTTCGTCATCAACTATGCGGACATCAACATGGCATTCCTTTGACCTCCTTTGAACCCACGAGCTCCTTATAGCCCCAATCAGCTGATTGTCTTGATCATCCCTGACTAGCTGCATCGATGAGCTTTCCCCATCATCAGCTGCATCATCATCCAACTTAAGCATCTTCCTCCTATCTTGGCCATGCCTCTTCTTGTCCACCAAAATCTTTAGCTCTTTCACTGTTCTATTGAGCTCATTGACGTATTCGATGGCATCTCCAACTATAGAAGCTCTGTCATTCTGAAGAACAGTTTTTGCAATAAATCAAAACATCACATTCATGATCATGGATGGAAAGTCTTAATCATGAACAAAAATTCTTAATTATGAAGTCTGGGCACCATGATGTCCCTGTTTTATTTACATATATAAAAGCTAGTCTGAAGACACCTGACATGTGATAAGGATCAGCAAGATTGGTAGAATGGTATTGAATTATTATGAATAGTAACCTAACTAGAACTCTATCTACAGTGCTGGGTATGTCAAATCAAATCCACTGCAGTATAGATGATTATGTTTCTACTATTGCAAATGTTTTATCTTAGGTACAGTGAAAAGGTGGTCATGATAGATCTTAAGGTTCTAGTAATGGAAATGTGTTTATGTTGCGTAAAAGAATTACATTCAACTTTGTTGGTTTTGGATACTAAAGATCTATGAACATAAATTTGTCAACTAAATACACCCAGAACGCTAGAATAATCACCTGACAGAAAAGTCCAGCGTACACTTCCCCTTCATAACTTACACCATTTAATGTAGAAAGTAGAAACCTATATTAGGTGGACGCTAGAAACCTATATTTGGTGGACGCTTAGAGGCTAGAGAGCTTTGTAAAGTTTTGCTGATGATGAGAACATCTTTATTAAAATTCAGGTTTGTTTAACCCAATAACATGTCGGTGTTAGTAGTTTTGTTATGCTCTTAGGAAAATATTGATGGGCTCATACGAAAATCCCATTACCTCTGGAAACCAATGAAACTTAGCAAATATTCTACAAAATCCATGTGATTGGTTTCTATTAAATTGAGTTATCTGCAACTGTGAGAACTGAGAATCAATTAAAATATTTGTACTAAAAAAAGATGAGTTAAACAAACCTTAGTAGGATTTGGGAACAGTGATCTTAAAGCCCCATATTTCACATTTAGCTGCTCCCTCCTCTCTCTTTCAGTTGCAAAGTTAGCTTTTCCCTTGCCCTTGCCAAATCCACCTTTCTCTCTTCTGCTTCCCAGTATTGGACTATCAAACTGCCTCCCGTCTATCTCTTGGAAAATATTTCCTGCTACCCCCACGACCCCCATCATTCCATCTCTCTCATCATCACTGGAAAACAGCCCATAATTTTGTGGCGGTGAATGATAGATATCCTTCAATAGATGAGATTGAGTAGCATGGTAACTTAATGGTAGAGTTGGTTCACTGAGCATCATCCCACTGTCATGAATTGCTACTCTTGGAAACTCATTGTTCATGTTCAAATGGTTGCCAGCATTCTGTACTGGATCACCAAAGATATATTCTGTTGAAGGAAATGTAGGAGTCGAACTGCACCTTGGGATCTGTAGAAGATTTAGATCAGGTCTGCACCTTGGGATCCGTAGAAGATTTAGGAGATCAGGTGCAGCTGTGTAAGTGCCATTTGGATATGATGCAGTGTCATAGTCCTGGATTTCTTGCTCCACTGTTATGTTATGTGGACCATCATCAATTCGGTGGCCGATGATATGATCTTGGATGTTGCAGGTAACAGGAACCCAATTTGCAGTTTCTACTGGGGGCACTTCTTGTATCATGTGGCCATGAAGGTCCTGGTCCATGTCAATTCCAAGCTGATGTTGGAGATGGTTGATTGCCCATGCAGGCTCAGAGGTAAGATTAGCTGGATTGGAGAGATCTTCTGTGAAAATGGAGGCGGCTTTGAAGTTGTGCTGCTCAATCTTTGTACTGTCGTAGATGGAAGCCTGAGAAGAATTGTGAACCAATGATCTTGCCATGAGATTAGGATCTTGGGAACCATCAAAATAGCCTCCCTCATCAAAATAGCCTCCCTCAACAATCATTTTGGGCTCTGTTACCTTCTCTCAATATCTAAAAACAACATAATTTAGGAACTAATGAGCATCAAAGAAGTATGTTAAAGTGTACACTTTTTGGAGAAAAAAAAGCAAATGCAAGAGATGAAGCTGATAAACAAATGACACAGTAGCATGTTAGAAGTGATCAAGTTAGCTAGCTTGGCTCTAAAATAGACAACAAAAATCATTGGTTGGAGCATGCGTATTTAGGAAAGAGACTACTCAACTTGAATGAAATAGGGAATGAGTTGATTAGACAGAGAAGTCCGCAGCCGGACTTGGTTGTTCGAAAGGAAGCGAAGATGTGGAGTTTAAGGTAGGCAATCTGGTTCTCTCTCTCTCTCTCTCTCTCTCTCTCTCTCTCTCTTTTCCGTGCGGAGAAGTTGTACTAGTGCATTGGATGAGACAGCGAGCCTTTTTTTGCTTCCTTACGACCCTACAAACTCCCTTGCGTCTTTATCTGTTCTCTAATCCTATAAATACTAATCATGATAGCCTGTGCTTCAACTACCTTAAGCTTTCCAATTAAGCAGAAAAATGTAAAAATGTAGACTTAGTATAAAATCATGGTAGCGACCAAAATGTAGCGACCAAAATGTCCTCCACATTGCTGTAATTTTTTCATTTTTTTAAAAAAACATGACAAGTCCAAAATAGTTGACGAGGGAGTGTTTTGAAGCCAAAAGTCAGTTCTCAGAATGGAAACAAAACATTTTAATTCCTTTTTTCGAGAAAAAACATTTTAGTTTATAAAAGGTATATACTTTGTTTTTCTCCCAGGGTAGTAAAGAAACTGATAAGTTCAATTTAGGATTTTTTTATCTTGACAGTAGTACTAAAAGCTGGAAAAGAAGAGAAGTGAAGAGAGCAATACCAAGATTATTTTTGACAGATCAAATGAGGGAAATGTTGTTCAGAAACTAGTAGCTGAAATTGTATAGAAAATATTATGGTAAAAAATTAAAAGCAAAATGTGATTGGCATGTGAAGGCACGAAAACAATGATTTGATTGTCATGTAAAATTGATGAACAAATAACAGAACGTGTAAATATCAATACCAATCATTTCCTAAAAATTGTCTTTTAAACAGTCTAAGAGAGGTCAAAGGGAAGGGCTATCATATCATTATCATTAAGAACAGCAAACGTGAAAGATGGGAAACTCACACTCTTTGAACTTGGCATCTCTGCTGTTATTCATTCCATAGGAAGTTGGGAAATGCAAGTCATGCCTTCTCCATTCTTCCGTATTTTATGCATGTACCGGTGCAGTGTGCTTTGAGGATCTAAATGTGCAACTACCTCAAAGATTGGACAATTTAAAGGTAGGCACCATCATTCATCCTGCATCTGCAGAGAATTCACCATAGTAGCACATACAGTGTGAAAGCAAATATGTTTTTGTACATCGTACATTTAGGTTCATTACTTGTTGGTTGAAGTTCCTGTTCTTTTCCATATAATACTTGTACTAGGTAGAGACTGTCTAACCCTCCAAATCCAGTGAATATAGGACTCGGAAGATATATTTGATGGAGCAAAATATGTGTGCTTGATTGAACCTACAGTACTGAAGTGAACACCCACAAACTGTAACAATCTGAAACACTGAATCCTGCAACCTCTCTCGAACTCATCTTCATAGGAAGACTGAGGGACTGCCCTGGGTATTTGGTAACAACACTGTTATCCTGTCTTTTAATCATGTGTCGACTTCTCAGGATATAGGTAGCAACAGAGCAATGGTGTTCACCCTCCATGCTTGTATGATTGGTTTTATATCTGTGAGAGAAGATCTTTGAACAGAAACATGGTTGAATTGTTTCAAGGTCAACTTTGTCATAGATTGCCTGCCAATTCTAGCCTAGTTTTTGATTCAGTGATTGTAATTAATGGAGATTAACTTTAATATCTAGTTGCATAATTGTTCTTCCCTTCAGTTGATATTAATCGTGCTAAATAGCCTGTTGTTTTCCCCCTCCTAACTAGGTAGGATATGAAAAGTTAGTATTAGAGTTAGTAATCTTGTTTTCAGTTTGGTGGTCGTGGTCATGTACGAGTTGATGGTCGTAGTCGTGTACGAATCGTGTTCGTAGTCATATTCGAGTTCGAGTCGGCTTATTGAGTTCGTGTCGTAGTCGTAATCAAGTCCGTTTCTTAGTCGTAGAATTTGGGTATAAAAGGGTAAAGAAACGTAACGAGAGTGAAAGGTAGCGATCGGGGTGATCGTAGCGATTGGTGTGATCGAATGAGAGAAAGAAATAAAGAAGACAAGAAAGAGTGGTTTGGCTCTGGGAAATTATCAAGTATCGAATTTGTCGTGATCGCAGACGTGGTCATAAACGACTTACAACCACGGCAAGCGAAGGTGTCCGCAGGAGCAGAAGACATGGTTGTAAGCGAGTTACAACCACGGTTACACAACGAGAAGACGTGATCATAAGTGACCACATCAAAAAGACATGGTCGTAAGCGTTACGACCACAACAGTTGATAGAGCCTTCAACGTGGTTGTAAGTCACAGCGTGGTCGTAATCAAGTTACGACTACGGTGATCGACCGTGGTCGAAGGAGCAGTTACAGGAGCGCAATGCAGCATCAATGTAGTCGTAACTTTCTCAACAGAAGTTACGAGTACGAAGTCGAAGCTGGGAGGCGTTGTCGGAGCAGCTACAACGTGGTCGTAGCCGACAACAGAGCAGTCGTAACGACTCCAGATGTGGTCGTAACGACTGCCTGAGTGATCGTAGACTGCAACAGTCAGGATATGAATCCTAGAAAAAAGAAGTTCTGGTGATTCTGGAGCCCACGATTAGAGAAAAGAGTGCTACATAACTTAAGAGAACTTCACATTTTTTCGAGAGATACTAAAGCTTTAAATAAGGTACACACTAGAAAAAGATAGCAAAGTAAGACCAGACATACAATTTTGTAGTTCAGCTTCATGCTATAGATGTAGGTTGTGGCACAGTGGCAGGGTGAAGTTCTGTGTATAAAGTATATAACTACAGATCCTTTCCAATAATTCTGATCCTTTTTCCAGAGTTGTCTTACAGTGACGAATTCAATGGAAACCAGGCGGCAACAATCTTCTCTGAATAGAGCAGGAAAGTGAAATTGATGCCAACCTTGTGCCAACTCGGAAGCAATGGTTGCAACTTGCAAGTTGTGGTAAGCTGAATTAATGTCCTCTTACTCTCTTGGTTTTGCCAGATGCCAATCCACTACCGTTAACTTCCACGGCTCTAACCTTGCAACACTAGTTTTTTTCAAGGTCATTTACCTTGTAATACCGGCACTCTCTTGTTTGGATCAAAGCGAAGCACTCGGTATGGAGAAGAGATTTCAAGCGCTATGCCAAGGTGGACTATCCGGCATCAGCGTATAGGTACGAAATATGAATGATGGATTCGCGAGTTGCTGGAAACGAAACGATTCATTGCATGGACATGAAGAAGAGGTTTATCACTGTTTATGTAGGAAAGTATTTGACCTGGGAGCTGTAGAGGCTGGTAAATCCACTTGGTGGAGTAACTGGAGTTTGATCCCAGCCATTCGTTTCCAATCCAATGCTTGAAAGTTACGTAAGGACGCTGGACCTTGTACTGTAACGCAAGAATATTTTGCTTTTGAAGAAGGCAATTCTGTCGTTGACATGGCACTGCATACGCCCTTGCAATTGCAAGTTCTAAGCACGACTTTGTCGTTGGCATCGTACAGGGGCGTTGCGTGTGCTGCTTGGGACATGCCACCGTGCGCGCGCGCACAGGTTGAGGCGCGAGATCGCAATGGCTTCGCTGCGTTTGTCTGTTACTCTCCGCATCGGCCGGGTCGCCTCGCTGCGTTTGTCTGTTACTCTCCGCATCGGCCGGGTCGCCAGAGACGGAGAAGGAGCCAGGAATTATACATTAGGAGTGTACCGCCTTTATTTTTGGAAACAGAGACGTCGTACCATCTACAACAGAAATTTAGTTGCGGATAGAAGAAGTATCATACCTGCTCACAAACAATTAAAAGAAGTTAGTTTGATTAAAATAAGATATAATGGTCAATTTTAGCAATAATACGAGCGTCTAAGCCCAAAATTTAACTTACATCAGAAGAACCGAAGAAAACTCCACAGGAACGCTTGAGTGCAGTCGCTACCCTAATACGATAACTTGCAACATCCTCTTTCCTCTGGTATCTGTTGTGGTAAAAATATAGTAAGACTAAGTACAATCAACCGTACTCAGCAAATAACATAGGGAAATGCTATACAGCTACTTGCTAGGATTCTCAAGTGATAGGAATATAGTTGTTTCATTATGATATGTGGATGTAGTTTTGTTTATCAACATTTTTAAACACAAAGGAATAATAACTACTTAAGGATTTGGGGGTTTCAAAACTTAACAGACGTCGGCGGGGCTACCCTACTTCAGCGTGGGACGTCGCTGCCTGCCTTACGGGCATTGCCATGACCCCCGACTTTGTCTCTACGTGCTGCCTGCCTTGTAGGCATCGCCTTGGCGGGACGGCATGGCTTCGCCAGGGGACCCGACCCCTAACTTTGTCTCTATGTGCCTCCTGCCTTGTAGGCATCACCTCGGCGGAGCAGTCCAGCTTTGGCGTAAGACTTTGTCACCCACCTTGTAGGCATCGCCTTGGCGGGGTGGCATGGCTTTGCCGGGGGACTGTGTCGTCTGTCTTGTAGGCATCGCCTCGACGGGGTAGCTCGACTCCTAACTTCATCTCTATGTGCTGCTTGCCTTGCAGGCATCGCCTCGGCGGGGTGACACGGCTTCACCGGGGGACTTCGCCACCCACTTTGTAGGCATCGCCTCGATGGGGCGGCACGACTCCTGACTTCGTCTATACGTGTTGCCCGCCTTGTAGGCATCGCCTCAGCGGGGCGGCTCGACTCCGCCTTCACCAACGACGGGTTCAATGAGAGGACCTGTTCTGAGAAATTAGCATCGTCTAGACCCAGGAGGCTAGAGCTAGCAGTTGTGTCAGCTCACCTCTTAGGACCTTCGTGCTTGCTATCGGGGACGTAGGGCTGGGGAAATTAGTCGCGTCAACTCGCCCCTCGGGACCTCCACACTTGCTGTCGAGGGAGCACTGTTGTGGGAGTGCCCAGCCCGTAGGGCCGTTAAGTTTAACTACTGGTCCTTGCAATAAGCCCAATAGTATTAGGGCATGTATATGAAGGAATGTATTAGTGTACCCTTACCAATTGTAATTATTGACAGGTTAGATAGAAAATTACATCATGTATGCTCTGTGAATATAAACCCTCAAAGAGATATGAAGAAGTGGATCCGATCATTTTTACTCACCAGCTCTTTCTAGGTAGTCTATGCTACAGTTGCCCACAGAAATCAGCTCTTTCTGTTCCTCAGAAAGAAGGGCTCCTGTAGTCACTGTTGTGTCTATGCTACAGTTGCCCACTCGATATGGCTAGGCAGCGTCACCCTTTGTCGCGCGGAAGGCGTTTGGTAATGTTTATAACCGTGGAGAGTTCAGAGTTTTAAGAACCGCAGAATTGCAGAGGAAACGAATGGTTTCTGCTTTATAGTTAGTCAACCAGCAGCCGAGTTTGCAGTCAACTCTCGACTTTTCATTAGCAAAGGCACCTTTTGCAGTCAGCTAATTTACGCTATCCGCATTTTGTCAGCGCATCAACGTTGGATTGTACCTTCTCAAAATCCAACGCCTTCCCTGGATTATGCTCCGTTCTCAGACCTCTCCAGATCTTGAGAGAAGCAGCAGCATCAGAAACCGGAATGATGAATCGAGTGGTCTCGGTCTCGGCTCCTCTCAGATCCAGTCAAGGAAATCTCGCGTCCCTGTAAGCTTCCTTCACCCTGCTGCAGTCGTAGGATCAAGTGAGAAATGCAGCAACGAACTTGCACTAGAACACGGCCCAGAAAGGTATCCTAAATGGAGCTGTACTTCGTACGGCCCACAGCCATAGAGCCCAGCACCGGCCCGGAAGCGTGCCTGCAACGGCTATATTCTCTCTTCCTCCTCGGCGTACTAGCCGTTGCGGCCGCCCTCCCCTCCCTTGATATGAATGCTTCTCAGCAACCAAATCCCTAAAGCCCACAACGCAAGCAGTGCGTCTCTCTCCTCACTCCTCGACGCCTCCCTCGCCGATCTGACGCGGTCGGGGAGACGACGATTTCTCGCTTCGCTGATTAAAGCTCTCGCAGATCCCCGTCTCTTTTCGTTAATCGGCGCGTTTGATTATAATCGTATCATCTTCGCTTGTTAATTTTTTATCGATCCTAACTTGCTAATAACCCGCGTTAACTTCAGTGCTTCTTCTTTTGCTGTTGGTATTATTACTGCTGTTTGTTTGTTTGTTGCTGTGTTTGTCTTGTTCTGCTCTGTTGTTACTAACCATGGATGCAGGCTCCCACTCGATCTCCTCCGAGAAGAGCCACCCCGCGCCTCGGCCGCCGCTCCAGGAGGCCGGCTCCCGCCCCTACATGCCGTCGCTGAGCACGGCCTCTCGCAACCCGTCGGTCAAGTGCTACGTGAGTTCTTGCCCACTGGATACGCCACGTCTGTGTGTGCGCGCGCATAGGCTGTTCGACGAAATGCGTGACTGGGTGGTTGTTCGTGTGCGCGCTGCAGGGCGACAGGTTCATCCCGGACAGGTCGGCGATGGACATGGACATGGCGCACTACCTGCTCACGGAGCCCAGGAAGGACAAGGAGAACGCGGCAGGGATGGTGCCGTCCCCGTCCAAGGAGGCGTACCGAAGGCTGCTCGCCGAGAAGCTGCTCAACCGCCGGACGCGGATCCTCGCTTTCAGGAACAAGCCGCCGGAGCCCGAGAACGTCTCAGCTGCCGACACGACTTCTTCCCACCAGGCCAAGCCGGCCAAGCAGCGGCGCTACATTCCCCAGGTATGCGCATAATGCCATACTGTGGTTCTACCTGCACATCGATGCAACGGGTGTTAACGGCATTGGATTGTGGTTACTGATGCGATTTAATGACGCAGTCTGCGGAGAGGACTCTGGATGCACCGGACCTTGTTGACGATTACTACCTCAACCTACTGGACTGGGGGAGCAACAACGTGCTGTCCATTGCGCTGGGCGATTCAGTGTACCTGTGGGACGCTTCGAGCGGATCCACATCTGAGCTCGTGACCGTCGACGAGGACAACGGTCCAATCACCAGCATCAGCTGGGCCCCCGATGGCCATCACATCGCCGTGGGGCTCAACTCGTCTGACACCCAGCTCTGGGACACCAGCTCCAATCGACTGGTGAGTACATTGCTCGGCATCCAAAAATGTTGTTGTCCCAACGTGCTCGATCAGTTGCTGAATTTGATTGTTCTTACTCTGCAGTTGAGGACTCTGAGAGGTGTGCATGAGTCAAGAGTCGGTTCACTGGCATGGAACAACAACATCTTGACTACTGGCGGCATGGACGGTAAGATCGTGAACAATGACGTGAGGATCAGGGATCATGTCGTGCAGACATACCAGGGGCACAGCCAGGAGGTGTGCGGGCTCAAGTGGTCTAGCTCAGGACAGCAACTGGCGAGCGGGGGCAACGACAATCTTCTGCACATTTGGGATGTGTCAATTGCGTCCTCCGTCCCATCTGCAGGCCGCAACCAGTGGTTGCACAGGCTAGAGGACCACATGGCCGCTGTGAAGGCACTCGCATGGTGCCCATTCCAAAGCAACCTGCTGGCAACTGGCGGTGGCGGTAGCGATCGGTGCATCAAGTTCTGGAACACGCACACCGGAGCATGCCTGAACTCTGTTGATACCGGATCACAGGTGTGCGCTCTTCTCTGGAACAAGAATGAGAGAGAGCTGCTGAGTTCACACGGATTCACGCAGCACCAACCGACGTTGTGGAAGTACCCGTCAATGGTCAAGATGGCTGAACTCACCGGCCATACCTCTCGTGTCCTTTTCATGGCTCAGGTGAATTATTCTTGCCAACTTTTACAGATACTGTTTACATGTTAATCTGTACTTGGCTGATGGTCTTCTCGTGTGGCGAAACTGCAGAGCCCTGATGGTTGCACGGTAGCATCAGCTGCTGCGGATGAGACCCTCCGGTTCTGGAATGTGTTTGGAACTCCCGAAGCGCCCAAGCCTGCAGCCAAGGCTTCCCACACTGGGATGTTCAACAGCTTCAACCATATTCGATAGGATGATGCTACTCTATTGGATGTGGTCCTATATACAGCTTATATTAGATTTCCTCGTATTGGTATATTTCTATAATTCATACTTATTCCTTCCTAGTTATTGATCGAGAAGCTTTAGGGGGGTTATATTTGCTCACTACTTTTATTGTGGCAATGTTCTTTCAGATGAGATCACCTTGGCTAAGCAGGCGGCGTGAAGGAGCATTACAATCCTATTCCGATGCATCTTTTCTGTATGACTCATCTCTCAGTAGTTAATACAGTTGCATAATTACCCTGTAGTGGAAACTGAACCTAAATCTTGGTGGTTCTTTTCTTCGCAAGCTTTCAGAGAGAAGGTCACAAACCAATGACACAGAATTTGCTTCATGGACGTCTTCATCATTAATCAGTAGATGCTATCTTTGCAACGTCACGAGCACCCAGCCACCAACAGGACCTCTAAATGCAGAGCGTTATCAGAGAATGAAATGCAGAGCGTT